>CM019063.1:305813889-307013889 GCA_009667805.1 Leptobrachium leishanense | reverse complement strand
GTTAGAAGATTATATCGATGGCCTCACTGCAGATCAAGTGAACAAGTTACTGCTGACTGAAAGTCCCAGTTGCAGAAAATTTCGGTTCGGAGATGGGAATCTGGTGTATTCCACAAGGAGTGTAAAACTACCGGCTAAAATAGGCCTGACAAAATGCAAAATTGAAACAGAAGTTGTAAAAGCTGACATTCCTCTCCTGCTGAGTAAAGCATCCCTAAAAAAAGCTGGGACCGTTCTGGACATGAAATGACAGTGCTGTAATGTTCCAACAATCCATTCCTCTTGAGTTTACTAGTTCTGGGCATTACTGTGTTAATATCAGAGACACAGAATATCTAAGAGATTTAGCAGAAGAAGAAATCTTAACTGTCACAGCACAAATGTCTTCAAAAGAAAAATCTAAAGTTCTTCTGAAACTCCACAAACAATTTGGTCACGCTGTTAGATTTTAATTTTCTCTATGAATATATAAATATCCTATAATTCAATTATGATTTATAAAAGCTTGCTCTAATGCAGGGCTGTGGTTCCCCCCTTCCCCCCTTTTTGTCCCAATACAATGTCTGTTCAGCTTCATTTCCTCTCGAGGCTGGTCAGGGGTGTTGATTAAAATAGATCTCCTGTGTTAACTCTTAGAAATGCCTGCGAAATCTATGTGACATCTGATATAGAAAACCCATCTCTGAACCATATATGGTAATAAGTTAACTGAGTGGCTAAACGCTGATGTAGAAATGTATCTGCTCTGATTGGCTGTTATCACATTCCTGTGTGGGGAGTATATGAAATGTTTGCCTACAACAAACGTTTCTATTGGATGTTGACATCTAATAAAGGTCTGTCTAACAAAGGGATATTTAGACATGATGCAGCCATATCCTGTGTGTGGTTGATTTCACTGTCTCAGCTGATCAGCGTAGCACAGCATCTTACTTTATTTTGATATACGAGGAAGAAATGACAGACTTTTTTTGTGATTCCATATATGGTAATAATAATAAGAAAATTATTTTTGTTTGTTTACGTTATAATTTAACACACTTGTCGGCAGAACGGCTACAGAGACTCATTCTAAGTTCAGGGAATAAAGATAAAGAATGTTTTACTATTCTGCACCAAATTGTAAATGACTGAAGTTTGTCAGAAATGTAAGAAGCCAAAGCCTGCGGTAGGGTTACCCTTAGCGTCGGAATATAATGAAACAGTAGCGATGGATTTGCATGAATTGGAACCAGGCGTCTGGTATCTTCATATAATTGACCACTTCACGCGTTTTAGTGTGGGAAGTAGTTAATAAAAAAAAAGTCATCTGAAATTGTCAATGTCAATTCCTTTATCCACACTTGGATTAGTGTTCATGGTGCCCCTCAAAAGTTACAGTGACAATGGTGGAGAGTTCAATAATGAGGAGATCAGAGATATGGCTGAAAACTTCAATAGTGAGTCCAAAACAACAGCAGGGTATAGTCCCCTGGAGCAATGGACTATGATTATTATTCTTTATTTATAAAGCGCCAGCATATTCCGCAGCGCTGTACAATAAGCACAGTATAGACAGGGTTACAATACATTGAACAACATTTGACAAACAGTACAGGAGGAGATGAGGGCCCTATTCCCGTAGGAACTCACAATCTGGGAGGGTTGGGGTTGGAAACAGGAGGAGGACTGTAAGGTGAGAGTGATTGATGGTTGCGTCAGTGAGTTGGGTGGTAGGCTTCCCTAAATAGGAATGTTTTCAGGGAGCGTTTGAAGGAAGAGAAGTTAGGGGAAAGTCTGACAGTACGAGGGAGAGCGTTCCAGAGAGTGGGGGCTGCGCGTGAGAAATCCTGCAGTCTATCATGGGAAGAGGTGATGCGGGGAGAAGCTAGGCGCAGGTCACTGTTTGACCTTAGGGAGCGGGCTGGGGTGTATTTGGTGATTAGTGAGGACAGGTAGTGGGGAGCTGAGTTAGTGAGGGTTTTGTAGGTAAGGATAAGGATTTTGAACTTAATTCTGCAGTGGATGGGGAGCCAGTGAAGGGACTCGCAGAGGGGAGCGGCAGAGACAGAGCGGCGGGTGAGTTGAATTAGCCTGGCGGAGGCGTTCAGGATGGATTGTAGGGGGGAGGGGCGGGACAGAGGGAGGCCAGATAAGAGATTATTGCAATAGTCGAGTCGGGAGATTACCAGGGCGTGTATGAGTTGTTTTGTGGTGACAGCGGTAAGAAATGGCCGAATTCTGGAAATATTACGCAGTCGGTATCGGCAGGAGGAGGAAAGAGACTTGATGTGGGGGATGAAGGACAAAGCAGAGTCAAGTGTAACTCCAAGGCAGCGAACTTGGTTTGATGTGGAGATGGTGATACCCTCCACCGTGATAGAGAAGTCAGGAGGTGGGGAGGCATTGGAGGGAGGAAAAAGTAGGAGTTCAGTCTTTGACATGTTGATCTTTAGGTGGTGGGAGGCCATCCAGGAGGAGATGCCAGATAAACAGTCACTGACTTTTGAGAGGACAGGGGGAGAGAGATCAGGGGTAGAGAGGTAGATCTGAGTGTCATCAGCGTAGAGGTGGTAATTAAAGCCAAAGCTGTTGATGATTTTTCCCAGGGAGGAGGTGTAGATGGAAAAGAGCAGAGGACCAAGGACAGAGCCTTGAGGTACGCCAACAGATAGAGGCAATGAGGAGGAGGAGTTACCAGCAAAGGACACACAGAATGACCTGTTGGATAAATAGGAGTCAACCCAAGCAAGTGCAGTGTCACCGAGACCCAGAGAGTTGAGCGTCTGTAGAAGGAGGGGGTGGTCAACAGTGTCAAAAGCAGCCGAGAGGTCAAGCAGGATGAGAATAGAATAGTGGCCGTGTTTTTTAAGCAGTTAGGAGGTCGTTGGTGACTTTGGTGAGGGCAGTTTCAGTTGAGCGTAGGGGACGGAAGCCAGATTGCAGGGGGTCAAGTAGGGAATTGGAGGACAGGAAGAGGGAGAGGCGGTTGAAGACTAGTTTTTCTAAGAGCTTTGATGTGAAGGGAAGCAGGGATACAGGGCGGTAGTTGGATGGAGAGTTGGGATCTAGGGATGGTTTCTTTAGTAAAGGGGTAACTAGCGCGTGTTTGAAGGCGGATGGAAAGGAGCCAGTGGAGAGAGATAGGTTGAAGATGTGTGTGAGAGCAGGGGTGAGGGAGGAGGAGAGGGGAGGAATTAGGTGTGAGGGAATGGGGGTCGAGCGGGCACGTGGGGAGATGTGAGGAGGACAATAAGGAATTGACTTCCTCCTCAGTGGCTGGGAGGAAGTGGCAGAGGGTGGCAGAGGGGACCTGTGGGAGTGGAGGGGGCAGATAACCATCTTGTGTTGGGATGTTGCTTCTGATAGTTAGAGTTTTACTAAGGAAGTAATCTGCCAGGTCTTGAGCGCTGAAGGCAGCTGAGGGGGGAGGTGCAGGTGGGTAGAGGAGGGTGTTGAAGGTGGACCAGAGCCGTTTAGGGTTGGAGGACAGCGTAGATATAAGAGATGAGAAGAAGGATTGTTTGGCCAAGTGGAGGGCAGAGGTGTATGACCGGAGAATAAATTTGAAGTGAACAAAATCAGCTTCAGAGCAGGATTTCCTCCAGGCACGCTCTGCGGTGCGGGAGCATCTTTGCAGGTAGCGAGTCTGGAGGGTGTGCCAGGGCTGAAGCTGGCGGCGTGGGGCCTTACAGAGTCGAAGAGGAGCAAGAGTGTCTAGAGCAGAGATAAGCGTAGTGTTGTAGTGATTAGTGGCAGCATCAGGCCAGGTGAAGGATGAGGTATGAGGGAGGTGGTGAAGTAGGTTGGAGAATTTATGGGGGTCCACAGCATGTAGATTTCTGCGAGTGTGTGTGCGGGGTGGGGGAGCAGGGTGTTTAGGAAGTCCAGATAGGTTGAAAGAGAGAAGGTGGTGGTCAGAGATGGGGAAAGGGCGACATTTGAACTCAGAAATGGAGCAGAGGTTGGAAAAGACAAGGTCAATAGCGTGACCATCGCGGTGGGTAGGGAGGAAGGAGGATTGTGTGAGTCCAAGGGAGGATGTAAGTGAAAGAAGTTTGGAGGCAGCAGGGGCGGAAGGATCGTCAATGGGAATGTTGAAGTCCCCGAGAATTAGGCATGGAAGATTAGAAGACAGGAAGTGAGAAAGCCAGGTAGCAAAGTGGTCAAAGAACTGGGAGGTTGGTCCCGGTGGGCGGTAGATGACTGCCACCCTGAGAGCCAGAGGAAAGAACAGGCGGATGCAGTGTGTCTCGAAGGAGGAGAAGGAGAGGGATGGGGTGGAGGGAGATGCTGGTAGGTGCAGGTGGGAGAGAGCAGGAGTCCGACCCCGCCACCATTTCTCTCACCCGGTCTGGGGGTATGGCTCAAGTGTAGACCGCCATGTGAGAGAGCAGCAACGGAGGCCGTGTCAGAGGGAGTTAGCCAGGTTTCAGTTAAAGCTAGGAGGTTGAAGGAGTTTGAAAGGAAGAGGTCATGGATTGCTGTGAGTTTGTGACTACTAGAAAGACACCCAAAAGCTTACTGAAATCATTCAAAAGGTCAAAAGAGAGAAAGGCTGCGGTTGGCACACTGCCCTTGACTGGGTCCTCATGGCTAAGAACAGTATGCTGAATGTTCATGGATACAGCCCGTATCATCTTGTATTTGGACAGAATCCTAAACTTCCTTCTGTACTGACTGATAAACAACCTGCACTAGAAGGTACTACCAGAATTACTAAAGTAGAACATATTTCTGTCTTACATGCCTCCAGAAAGGCATTCACTGAAGCAGAATGCACAGAGAGAATCAGAAGAGCCCTGTATAAACAGCTCAGACCTACAGATGATGGGCTCTATTACATTCTGTGCGCAAAAAAAGCTTGCGCAACGCGTAAACTTTTGCTCGCAGTGTTAAACGTTAATGCATGAAAATTAACGCTGGTATTACAATCCGCACACATGTTTTCATCGGTCAAAAATAACACGCGAAAAAATGTGCGCTCATTAACGTTGCGCGCAGAAATCAGTGCGCATACTTTTTTTTTTTTTTAAAGCTTTGAGACAATTTTAGTCAACCTTTAAAAGCAGGCAACAGTTAATGTAAACTAATGCCAAGCATTTTATTTACAATGAAGTCTGTTGCCTTAACCCCTTAAGGACCTCTGACGTACTTGTACTCGGGTCTCCCTTAGACCCGCGGATGTACAGGGTACGTCAGCGGCGCCAAATCCCCCTGCCGCCCGATACTCACCTCCCTCGTCAGATCCCACGGCAATCTGGCAGGGAGGAAGCCTGCCCATGTGATTTACATGGGCAGGCGAGGCTGATGACGTCGCCACGCTGCGTGGTGACGTCATCAGAAGGTGCCCCCATGTGTTTCAATGGAGGGGAGGGGGGGCTCCTTCGGAGCCCTCTATCTCCCCAACCATTGAAGCTAGGAAGATGCCGTTTGCACCGCTGGAGAGGGGAGAGCCTCCCCTTTCCAGCGGTGTATGGCATTAACAGTTTCGCCGCCGGATCGCTTTTCGGCGCCAATTGGCGCCAAAACGCGATTCAAACCTGGAGGGGGGCTGACATCTTGGATGTCAGCCAAGCCTCCAGGTCCCCCCCCCCACCCACTGACAACCTTACCATATGTGTGAGGATGTCAGTGGGCCAGTTAACCCTCTAGCTGCCATGTAGAGATAAGGGGATCCTAAGGATCCCTTTATCTCCCGATCCATGGCAGCTGGATGGTCATATTTGCCATCATTTAAAAGGCCTGATTATGGCCTTTCAGATGATACCAACCATGACCAGGTTTGGTTTTAAAAAAAAAAAAAAAAATTAATAAAAGAAAATAATAAAAAAATTAAATAAAATAAAAAAGTTTTTTTTTTAAAAGTTTTTTTGTCTGGGGGGAGTTTAATTAAATAGGACCTAGGCTGTCATCTAAAAATAATTAGCACAAAATGGTCAGAATGAGCGCAGCGCACATAGGTGAACTGTCTCAGCAGTGAAGGGGTTAAAAAGCAAACGCATGTTAAAATTGGGTATTTCTAGTCTCGGGACAAAATTTTGAACCTATTTAGCCGGGGTCTTTTTGGGTGGTTGTAGATTTTGGTGATTAAATTACGAAAAAAGTGTGTTTTTACCATTTGTTTCCTCATATTTCATATTTTTTTTTATAGTAAATTATTCGCTATGATGGAAATAATGGTATTTCTAGAAAGTCCATTTAATGGCGGGAAAAAGGGTGTATAATATGTGTGGGTCGAATAAACGAGTAAGAGGAAAAATTGTCCTAAACACTAACAGCGGTCACTAAAAGACGGATTTGTGTAAAACCACCCGGTCACTAAGGGGTTAAATAGCATCAGTACAAATACAGCTCTTCAAAACTGCTAGATAAGAAACATCTGCATGTAGGTTAATTAGTTACTGGATAGGAATATGATCAATGTTGTCCAGTATCCTAGCTGAAGTGCTTAAAAAGCACTGCATATTCACACACACACTGGGTGAGAGATTGCACACTTTGACCCTGTAATAGCGAAAACCATTATACACATTAGTAATGTGTTCAGATTAGTTTGCTTAAAAGATGGCAGAAGGGGCATATATATGCCCCATCATACACAAACATGTGCAGCCTCGCAGATTTAGGAAGTAACTAAATAGGAGGAGTTTGTGCTAAAAGGAGTCTGCCCCAGCATAGCAGCAACCAGCCATTAATTTCGAATCAGGCTTGACCTTTGCTATTAGCCAGTGAGTTTGTGGCAACAAAATAAAAATAAGACTAGAAACCTTGCATACCTACATATACCTGCACCAAAATGGGAGTTGCTCAGGAGTGACCATCTCAGATCAAATCCAGCATTAGAGGAACTAGATACTCCTTAACAGCCAAGGAACATTAGGTAGAATGTCAGCTGTACTAATTTTTTTTAGAGCGTGCCACTTCAGCTATGAGAGCCTGGTTCCTACCCACTCAGTTACAAGACATGCAAGCCACATGGCATCTGAAAAGGTATCCCATTCTTTACAGTGGATCACAGGCAAGCTGCTACTTCAGCTTCTTGCACCATTATCAAACCTGCCATCGGCATAATAAAAAGAAATTTAAAAAATAACAGCCCAAGCACCACTACTTCAAAGAAAGTAGGTGGTACATGGCAAGTCCCTGCCATACTTTCGGTTGCAGAAACATGCTTGAGTTTTAGGCAAGAACAGGTTTGGAATCTGGCCAAGCCCTTTTTCATTGAAGGGGCTGAGTCCAGCCCTTTCATTGGCATGACCTAGTGCAGTGAATGTGGACCTTGGCATCCCAGGTTTTGGTAATACATGTCCCATAATGATCTGCTAGTTAAGGAACATCTGGGGTGCCAAGGTGTACCTTTACTGACACTGTATTTTATTTACTAAATAAACACAAGCCCCTTAGTTGCCTGGCTATAACGGTTTTATAAAGGTCACAATATTGTTTACATATGAAATTCCTAGCAAGGTAAAAACCCACCCCTTTCAATGTACTGGATTCAGTTGCTAGCTTACTTAAAGGGACACTCTACTCAAAAAATCACCCCCCCCCCGTTTTTTTATCCTAACCTATCCCTATTCCCTTAATAAATCTTTAGTTTTTATAAAAAAAATTGTAACTGTAATACTTACCCTAAAATCCACTTCTTTCCAGCGGCGTCTTTTTTTTATTTATTTTTTTTTTATACTCACCTCCCTCCTCTTCCGCTCCCGTCCTTCTTGATGCTTCTTGGCTTCTGGTTTACGTGAGAAGCGCGCATGCGCGCCTCTCACATAAGCCAGCCAATCGGCAGGCCTCCTACAAGAGGATGCGCGCAACACTAACCATCAGAGGGAGCTGCCAGCTTCTGCGGTGAGATGGAGACGTCATCGCGCTGAAAGCGCGATGACGTCTCCTACTCGGCAAAAGTCGGCAGAAGCGGGAAATATGATTCCCGCTCTGCTGACTGACAGCTGGGAGGGCGGAGTAAACTCCTCCGCCTCTCTCAGCTGTTTTCAGCTTTTTCAGCTGAACTGCCGAGCGGAGGGAGGGGGGACAGAGGGCAGGATACTCCGGGCATCATGACCACCTAAAATAGCTTAGGTGGTCATGTTGCCTAGAGTGTCCCTTTAAGGTGCAGTCCCCTGATCACATTATTCACACTTTAAACCATTGATCTGCCACGTGGTGCACTCCAGGCAGATATGTAAAAGATGCAAAATTTAACTCGATAAAATGGCTCAGCCAAGCTCTCCCGCTATTGGAATGTGCCTGGCCCCTCCCCAGCAATCCGGACTGTTTTTTAAGTTTCTGCACCTGTCAAATTCAATCTGCACATATATGCTGCAGCAATAAAAAAAAAAAAGGAAAAAAATATTCTCCATTTTATGGTTTGGATATGCATAGAATGTGTAACTATACATTGCTGCGCATTTTTTTATGGGCTGGTGTATTTGGGTTCAGCCAGGACGTTCAGATTTACCGTTACCACCAGCTTCTCAAAGACGTTAAAAATTATGCACGCAAACGTTGTCCGTTAAATTTTGCATTAAGATTGTAATACCATGCAAGCACCAGCGCACAAACGCATTTGTGCTCACAATGTTAAGTATAGGATGCGCGCACTAAATTGCGCTCACGCGAGGTTCATGCAGGGTCACTCGCGTTAGACGTTAACTCGTTTGGTGCGCGAACGTCGTATTCCGACGTTCAGCGCAAAGGGTTTTGCCCATCGCGTTAATGCGTTTTTGCACACACGCAAAATTTTGCGCGAAGAATGTAATAGGGCCCAATATGTAGGTGACAGGTGACAAGGTATATTACAAATGAGTAGACTCCCCTGAATGGAAGGGACCAGGAGTCATTATTGGTCAAGATGGAGCTGTTGTTGTATTTGTGAGACATGGAGGAATTCTGGTTAGGGTACACCAATCCAGGCTTTCTAAAATTAATACACAAGGACATCAGGTTAAAAAACATGCGCGCAAACGTTGTCCATTAAATTTTGCACTAAGATTGTAATACCATGCGAGCACCAGCGCACAAACGCATTTGCGCTCACAATGTTAAGTATAGGATGCGTGCACTAAATTGCGCTCGTGCAGGGTTCGCGCAGGGTCACTCGCGTTAGACGTTAACGCACATTTGGTGCGCAAACGTCATAATACGATGTTCAGCGCAAAGGGTTTTGCCCATCACGTTAATGCGTTTTTTGCACACGCATAAACTTTTGCGTGAAGAATGTAATAGGGCCCGATAAGTATGTGACAGGTGACAAGGTATATTACAAATGAGTAGAGTCCCTTGAATGGAAGGAACCAGGAGTCATTATTGGTCAAGATGGAGCTGTTGTATTTGTGAGACATAGCAGAATTCTGGTTAGAGTACACCAATGCAGGCTTTATAAAATTAATACACAAGGACATCAGGATGATAATACTGTGCAAATCGATAGTCAGAAAGAAAATGAACCGGAATCAGACCACGACAATGAAATAGAGGTTAATACTGTAGAAGTGGATCAGCCACAGAACCAATGATTCATCCTAGTGTAACACAAACTGGAACATGTGTAAAAATAAAACCAGGACAGACGATTACATTTACTAAATGAGATGGTGGTGATGGTGGTCCACAGAAAGCTAAGGTTCTAAGCAGAGCTGGTAAAGTTTCTGGAAAATACAAAAACTGGTTTAATCTGCAAAATATTGAGCATGAGGATAGTGAAGGACAAAAGGAGGAGGTAGAAGTTGATAATCTTACCGTGGATTTGCCTGATCAGAAAACTGATGTATACATAACAAAAGACATTTCATTTAATGCAGCCAAACAAGATGAAATTATAAGTTGATATGAAAACAATGTGTTTGAGGAAGTTCCTGATGCCGGTAAAAAATGCATTTCTACCAGATGGGTCTGTAGTCTCAAAGAAACCCACAAGGGTATTGTGCCCAAAGCACGACTTATAGCCAGAGGGTTTGAAGAGTTTTGTGTTCAAGAATTATAAAAAAGACTCACCAACCTGTGCTGCTGAATCTCTTAGGCCATTACTGGCTGTAATTTGTCAAAACCAGTGGCAAATAAATTCTATGGATATCAAATCTTTCTTACAGGGTATGCAGTTGTCTAGGGAAATTTATATCAAGCCTCCTCAAGGCAGGAAAAGAAAATGTCTTGTTGAAATTAAACAAGTGTATTTATGGCCTTGCAGAGGCATCATTATATTGGTACAATAAAGTGAAAGAAATAATGCTGAAGACCAGTGGGAAAATGTCTCAAGTTGACCAAGCGGTATTTTACTGGATGAATGACCAGTGAAAAGTCATTGGATTACTTGCGTGTCATGTTGAGGATTTCCTTTGTGCTGGTTCACACTACTTCCTGACAACTGTCATCACTATATTAAAATCTCCATTCAATGTTTTATGTGAGGAACATGGAAATTTCTGCTATGTTGGTACAAACTTTGTTACTATTAAAAGGTGTGGTTCATGTACATCAGCACAGCTACATTGATAACCTGCAGTATATTCCACTACACGCAACACATGCTGTACAAAGAGATGCCCCTTTTAACGAGACTGAAAGAAAACAACTTCGGTCAAAGATAGGACAGATCCTGTGGGTTGCAAAACTAACCCGTAAAGACATTATGTTTGATGCTAGTAGCTTAGCTACAAACGTAAAAGATGCCACAGTTCAGTCTATTCAGAAGACAAATAAGGTCCTTAGTAAACTTAAATCTGAGAAGGTTACTCTAAAGTTAAATAGAGAAAAAATGTGGCGGGACAGGCGCTTCCTTCACACTGACAGGGAGATCCTCACTTAAATGACAGTTCTCCCCTCTGTTGGATGAGTGTAAACCTCAAACAGAACAGAAAACAAAAATAATGGTGCAGTATGTCAAGGCAGTATACTATTAAAATAAAGATAAGAGGATTGCACTCACATGGTGTGGTGTCTTAGTATCAGACACCAGATGTTTATAGCGGCTGGCAGAATTATGGAAGGAACGCCAGACTTCCCTTGGTGGTGCGCCAACGTCTGTGGTGGTCCTCCAATCTTTGGGTACTCCAAGAGCCTTGATGTTGTTTCAGTATCCGTTCCCCTGATCCTCAGCAGCGGTGTAGATCACAATCATGTGGGGTACAGCAGCCAGGAAACAGGAAGAATAGGGACAGCAAGCAAGGTATAATGGGATTTATTGGTATAAAATAATTAAAATAATCTTGGTACATCCAAACGCGTTTCGCGGTATGAAGCCACTTCCTCAGTAGATGTCCATCTACTGAGGAAGCGGCTTCATACCGCGAAACGCGTTTGGATGTACCAAGATTATTTTAATTATTTTATACCAATAAATCCCATTATACCTTGCTTGCTGTCCCTATTCTTCCGGTTTCCTGGCTGCTGTACCCCACATGATTGTGATCTACACCGCTGCTGAGGATCAGGGGAACGGATACTGAAACAACATCAAGGCTCTTGGAGTACCCAAAGATTGGAGGACCACCACAGACGTTGGAGCACCACCAAGGGAAGTCTGGCGTTCCTTCCATAATTCTGCCAGCCGCTATAAACATCTGGTGTCTGATACTAAGACACCACACCATGTGAGTTCAATCCTCTTATCTTTATTTTAATAGTATACTGCCTTGACATACTGCACCATTATTTTTGTTTTCTGTTCTGTTTGAGGTTTACACTCATCCAACAGAGGGGAGAACTGTCATTTAAGTGAGGACATCCCTGTCAGTGTGAAGGAAGCGCCTGTCCCGCCACATTTTTTCTCTATTTATGCTTCTAACTGGGTTCTAGGGATAAGCCCAAGTGAATGGACAAGCTGCTGATTTACTGTGAGAAACATTCACAATTTACGGTTTTATTGCTGCTTTTTTTTTTCTGCTCTTAAAGGTCTTGAGGGGTTAATTAACCCTCAACACATGAACAATTGTGAAAGGAACCACTAGGTGGCGCCCAGAACACAGATTCTTCTACTCTAAAGTTAACACTTAGGAAGAAATGACCACCTGAACTTTATGGTTTTCAGTGATGCTTCTTTTGGAAATCTTCCTGATGGAGGTACAGTGATTGGTCTTCTAGGTGAAGAAGAGAAGTTTTCACCTCTCTACTGGCATTCTAAGAAAATTAGGCGTGTGTTAAGAAGTACTCTGGCAGGGGAAACCTTGGCCCTATCTGATGGTATTGATAATGCGATTTTTCTTGCCACACTCTTTTCTGAACTCACTATGGGAAATGCCAAGCTAAATGCTCCGCCATTAGTTTGTGTGACTGACAACCACTCTGTTTGATGCCCTCAAATCCACAAAACAAGTCACTGAAAAATGGCTTTGTCTGGAACTAAGCTGCATAAGAGAACTTCTAGAGACTAAAGGAATAAAGGAGATACTATGGTAAGATTCAAAAACTCAACTTGCTGACTGTCTTACCAAAGTGGGCGCATCCTCTCTTATGCTGCTGAAAGTAGTAGTAGAGTGAAGGACTATGGGACCAAAGCACTCAGTTAAGGACTGAGCATATAATATGGCTTTTGCTTTATAGGCTTCTATAATGTCTTTATTTTTCACTGTTCAATGTTAGAAGGTCTTTATCTTTTAATTGTTTTTTATTTAAAATATAGGGAGATAGTAAAAGGAAATTAACATGTTAACAATGTTCATTACGGTACTAGGCTCCTCTGCTAGGGTTATTACGGCTGACAGGAAGTGCTGGTGGAGTCTGTTTGTATCCTGTGTGGAGGAGAAGTGGACCCAGTGTGGTGTGAGATGAATAAAAGAGACTACTTAATGATAATAAACGCCGTGTTTATTCTGAGTAATAGATGGGACCCATCCGGGATCACCGTCAGTCCATACTCGGGCCACGCCTTAAGCCTTCAGGCTGATTAATATCCAGGGACTGGCAGGGGAGGTGGGGTCTGCCTCATCCCTCCTGATCGGGAAAGGTCCCTAACCCTGTGATATGCAAGTCAGCGCAGCAGAGCAACTGTACCTCAGTCCGTAGGTGGATAGAGAGGCTGCGTGTTGACAAGTGGCAGATTCTCACTGAATCGTCTCCCCCTAGTTGAGCGTTGGGGGTCGAGGTGCGCCGGTCAAAGGCACCATAGGGGTCAGGCTCCCCGCCGATGACTGCACTGGGCCTGCCATATCAGCAGCATGGTTCAGGCCTCTGCTGTGTTTACAGTGACCAGGTGCTCCTCATTTACTCCAGGAGCACATTCTCCATATAAGCAGGGCACACCCCTTCCTCCAGTGCTGGTTCATTCTACCATTTGCCTCTGACCTGCCTAAAGCCTACCAGATTTGTCTCCTATGTACCAGACCCTCAGCATTCCATTGACCTGCCTGATCTCTCCTGCTGCATTGACCACAGCTTACCACAGACCACGCTCCTGGATTCTCCCCGCACACCTTGCCTTACCACGGGGTAAGGTGCCAAGATCCCCAGCGGTGCCAAGATCCCCAGCGGTGCCAGATCCCCTGCGGTACCAGATCCCCTGCGGTGCCAGGACCCCTGCGGTGCCAGGACCCCTGCGGTGCCAGATCTCCTGTGGTGCCAAGACCCTCTACGGTGCCAAGACCTCCTGCAGTGCCAAGTCTCCCAGCTGTGCCAGATCTCCCACGGTGCCAAGATCCCCTGTGGTGCCAAGACCCTCTACGGTGCCAAAACCTCCTGTGGTGCCAAGACCTACCTTCCTGTCCCATCTGTCTCGTGTCTTGTGTAAGTGTTGTCTCCTTGTATCAGTGTCCATTATTTCCCATGTCCTCTGTATTCAGTATTCAACCCACAACCTCAGCCAGTCCGATTTTCCTACATTTCCTGCTCATTATCCCTGCTGTGTATATTCCTAGAATAAACTAACAGTTTATGCATCATATCTTAGCTTCCTCCAATATATTACCACATCCGGGGCTTGTCCCCTCGCAGACCCCTGACAAATAGGAGAAACCTGCAGGGGAGTGCGCTCCCAGTCTGGGACCTCGGTATCTGGCAGACCAAGCACTGACAGAAAGGGGGCCACATCCGGCGGAGAGCGAATAGTGAAAAGGGAAACCCCCATCGATAAGGGGTATTTGTTTCCTGTAAAAGTCGGGTGATGGGGCAAAATGCTCACCGCGCCGCCAATGTGTGCGGAGAGGTGTCTTGGAAGAGCTCAAAAGTTTCCTCTGCAAACTTCCATTGCCTGCGTGTGCGGGATCTCAGCATTATTGCTTCCTTTATGGCGAAGTCAGGGATATGACAAATTAAGTCCCTTGGGGGGCTGAAGTAGTAGAGGCCCTGGGTTGGAGTGCTCTGTGGGCCCTGTCAATATCGGCGTGGGGCAAGGGGGGGTACACCCAGGATGTGAGTGAAAGCACCGAGGAGGAAGGCCTTAACCTCAGTAACGTCTTCGCTCACCCCTCTCACCCTTATATTGTGCCTCCTCGATCTGTTCTCCAGGTCATGTAGCCGGCAGTGAAGGTCTGAGAAACGCTGTTCTGCTGCCGGGTCCGTGCTGAGTGAGGTGGTCAGCAGGGCCATTGCCCCTTCCTCGAGGCATTTGACATGTGTGTCGATAGTAGAAATGTCAGCGCGTATCTCAGCCATCTCCCACCCAAAGGTCGCCTGCATCTGGTCCAACATTTCCTTAAAGTCGGAGCGCGTAGGTAGTTCAGCCTGGGTGGGGAGATCGGCAATTAGGATTTCCAGGCGCTGTATCACCGATTGTCCTCCTGTTGAGGATGTCTCTGAGGGAGCAGGGGATGCCGCCATTTTAGGAGCGCCTTTTTTCCTAGGCCGCGATTGCGGGGGGGGGGCTACAAAACACAGTGATAGGTCTCGCCAGAGGATTGTCTGGTCGTCCTACTTTGTGATGAGTGGACCATAGCCACTTGCAAACCAGAAAATGTGGAATTGTCGGCAATGGGGTCAGGAGCTCGTGTACTATGCTGCTATCTCCATGTCTAGCCAGGCCACGCCCCATTACCGATGATTTTGTTGCCTTACAACGTGCTATTGATCAGTTTATATGGGCGGGGAAGCGCCGTCGGGTGGCAAGACATACACTCTATCGTCCAAGAGCATTGGGCGGGTTAGGGTTACCTTCAGTTTTATCCTATTAAGACAATATTAAAAGGGAATCCCTTAGGCACAACCATGCGATATTCTGCTTGTTCGTGTGTACAATTTTTTTTTATAAAACATATGATTGTAATGTGAAGATAATCATGTTGCATAAACAGTTGCCACGTGCCAAGATAAATAGTAGTGAATATTGTGCACTATAGTTGTGCTAGATACGGCAATATGGTAGTATATATATATATATACACATACAGTATATATTATTGTTTAAGAATGCAAATTACAAAATTGAAAGTGGCTAGCAAAGAAAATTGCATAAATGAGTATATGTAGATCCGGAATAACGCCAAAAATATTCTTTAAGTCCTTCCAATGGTTCCTAAAGAGGGAACATAAGCCAGAGAAGCAAACAATTATGCGGTACTCGGCGGTACTGGCCCGTTTGTCCTCTATGGGGTACATACTGGCCTCTTCTCCTGGCTCTGAGGATAGATTGCCTAAGAGGCCCTTAAGGTGGCCTCCAACCTTCTTGCACCGCGTTTAGTCCCTGGATGCCAGTACGATTGGTAGAAGGGGAAGAAAAACCTGGATCCGGTACTTTTTAGAAGTATCAAATTTATTCGTAAATTAAACAAAATAAAAGAGGTCTTAAAACAGAAGTAAAAAAATATATAGATCCTGAAATGCGTTTTGCCAGTACAGTCTGGCTTCGTCAGTAAATGTATCTGCTCTTAAGTTTCTCTTTGTATTCTATTGGTGCCTTCGTTATCCCTTTCAGCTGTCGCTAGCTGCTGGGCGTGTTGCGTATTCCAACAAATTGCCGGCGCAATTTGATGACGTATCGGTTTGCGTTCCATGCGCTTTCGATGTAAACATTCGCGATTTGATGGCGCATCGAGGTTCTCCAATACGGGTGACGTGCAAGGATTCCCTAGTTGTTAAATCGATGGAGTACCCACCGTTGAGGGCTAAATAGAATAGGATAGTGATTAAACACTGAATAAGGTATTATATCAAATCCCCTTGCGAGGAAAAAACCTATTAATTAAAACAATTATTTTATTGAATACAATTAAAAAATATATGAAAATAGTTGTCAAATTAGACCACACTAATTAGTTTGTTTAAATTAAACATTAAACCCACATAAATGACAGTAATATCGAGTAACTGGTGAGTCCACCAGTTTCAATATTGGTGCAAGTTGGAAATGAAGTATAAAATATATATAATTAGCCAGCATTGAACCAGCAACACGAGGTACTCACAATGATAGCAAATATGTGAGCCCCCACAGATGGATTATAAAGCTGTTTAGCATAAATGATGTGGTCACCAATTAATGAGCTGTCAAAGTGGGATAAATATAAGTGGTATAATCCAATTGATATAGGTAACACATAACCTAGTTGTTGCGGTAATTATTTTTCATATATGCAATTTTCGCTTTCGTTCTCAGCTTGTGAATGAAGGGATCTCTATATACTATAGATGAAAGTTAATATAATAATGAGATTCCTATATGGTGTTCGGAATATTTTTAATCTTTCAATGATCAACTGACATCTTGATTTTCCAATATAAATCAAATAAATGTGAATGTAAATTAAATGTCGATATTCTGGGTGTTCAAAAGGACATTCAAAAGGATTTCGAGTATATGAGGTGTGTATTCAGTGTTGCTTATGTGCACTGATGTTTTGCTGCACATTAGTGAGAACCTATTAGAAGATGTATATGGGAATTATTTTTTGTTTGCTTTAAAAATATTTATTCCAATCATTTGTATTCATGGTGGATACTAAAAAGAGGGGTGGTCTAGTCATCTATGTTCTTATCCATGATTATTCAACATGGATGAAAAAATTATTAGATGGTTTGTGTTTATTCAGGTGTCCTCAAAATCGTTTGAATTGATTTATCCCTTAAGGGGAAATGTAAACGTATCAGTTTACAGAGGATGAACCGATTTATGCGCGGTATCGCCTCCATTGACAATCGAAACAATAGCATGTTGATGACTATTGATTGATAAGACTAGAAGATAAATGTAACGAGAATCTTATATAGAATATATATAACTAAAGGAAAAGGGAGATGTAAAATGTTATTCTATATTAGAGATCACAAAAAAAAAAAACGTACTAAAGATGGGTGTTTAAGTCTATTCCTTTAACCACTATCAGGTGTCTCCACACTCTGATTTATCCTTTAAGGGTCACACTAGATATAGGAAGGAGAGATTAGTTCGTGGGAGATTACCTAATTTAAGAAATATCTAGGTATTACCTCCATTAGCTGTCAGGGTGGTAGCGTATTAGATAGCTAATGATCATTCAGAAGGGAGGGCATGAGGGGGTAACTTCAAGATAATAGACAGAAAATATTTTGGCGACTATACACCGGTAGAGAGGGAAGGAAATTGAGACGTATTATTTTGAAAGATGGTGTGAGTCTAGTGGGGTACTGAAATGACTGTCGAGACAAAAGTGTATTTGATGGCTAACGATCGATAAAAGGGGGAAAGTCAGAGGGTAATAATTCACGAGAAATCGGGTGGTGACTATACAGGTATGCAACACGATTATCTTCAGGTTACACCATATGTTTTATAAAAAAAAAAAAAAAAAAATTGTACACGAAAAAGCAGAATATCGCATGATTGCGGCTAAGGGATGCCCTTTAACCCCTTAGTGACCGGGCGGTTTACACAAATCAGTCCTTTAGTGACCACTGCTGTTTTTACGTTTCTGTGCTGTTAGTGTTTAGGTCAAATTTCCTCTTACTCGTTTATTAACCCACACATATTATACACAGTTTTTCCGCCATTAAATGGACTTTCTAAGAATACCATTATTTCCATCATATCGAATAATTTACTATAAAAAAATATATGAAATATGATAATCTTTTTCGTAATTTAATCCCCAAAATCTGACCCTGGCTAAATAGTTTCAAAATTTTGTCCCGAGATTAGAAATACCCAATTTTTACATGTTTTTGCTTTTTAACCCCTTCACTGCTGAGCCAGTTCACCTATGTGCGCTGAGCTCCTTCTGACTGTTTTATGCCAATTATGTTTAGATGACAGCCTAGGTACTATTTAACTAAACCCCCCCAGACAAAAAAAAAATTCAAAAAGTTTTTTTTTATTTTTATTATCATTTTTTAATTTTTTTTAATTTTATTTTTACACCAAACCTGGTCATGTTTGGTATCATTGGAAAGGACATGATCAGGAGCAGGATCAAAGAATATGACCCTCTAGCTGCCACGGATCGGGAGATGAAGGGATCCAAACGATCCCCCTATCTCCACATGGCAGCTAGGGGTTTAACTGGCCCACTGACTTACTCACACATATGTTGATGATGTCAGTGGGTGGGGGGTGACCTGGAGGCTTGGCTGACATCCAAGACGTCAGCCCCCTCCATGTTTGAATCGCGATCCGGCAGCGAAACAGTTAATGCAGTACACCGCTGAAAAGGGGAGACTTTCCCCTTGCATCACTCTAGCATAAACAGTTGGGGAGATAGATGGCTCCAAAAGGAGCCCCCCCTCCCCTTCCTCAATTCTGTCCACTGGTGCTGGCCGATGACGTCATTACGCAGCAGGATGATGTCATCGGATCGACTGGCCCCCAGGAAACGGCGAGGCAAGCTTCAAGCTTGCCATAGACATCGTGGGAGCCGGCAAGTAAGGGGAGTATTGGGCGAGAGGGAGGTTAGGAGCCGCTGACGTACTATGTACATCCGCAGGTCTAAGGGAGTTAATATTGTCTTCTCTAAAATGTCTGCAGGTTGTCAGACATATCCCTAAGGGGTTGCAGCACACATTGTCATGAAAAAGGCCAAATCATTTTTCTTCCATCTTTAATTTATTGTCCTATTTTCCAGAGCCGCTGGTAACATCACCGTCCTTTTCCTTACAGGGTTATTCAAAGAGCTCCGAATTGCTTGAGAAAGGTAACCGAACGCTGAAAATCAGCGTTCGGTTACCTTTCCTGGCCATTCGGCTATCCAGAGAGCAGGCAATACGCCAAATCCTGGCAAATTGCCTGACCATACGGTGCCTGTTCGAGGGCAGTGAAATCACCATGAAAATGCACTGCTTCGGCTATTCAGAGAACACAAACCAGCAGTGAAAGGTTCCCCTAATGCCCTCCCATTCGGTGGTTTAATTCGGCAAGTTAATTCAGGAGAATCCCATAGACTTCAATGTTAAAAATATTCCCGTTTTAATTCAATATCTAATAAACCGTTCATTATAAAATTCTGCAGTAAAGCGTCTATTTATAGATTTTTTTAGGATATTTTAAGCACTTTTTTTTTTTTTTTTTTCTTTTTAAAGTTTACGTATTTTTTCTGTAACAGCCCTTTTTATAATCATTCCCTGGACCTCATATGCAAATTTCAGACATTTTCGCTCAGTAGTTTCTTTGCAAACAGCGTTTCATTTTCACAGATTCACACAAACTATTTTGCTAATTTATTCACCTCCCTCTGTCTGCGGTCTCAGCTGCTTTGGCTGTGTTCGGCTCTTGCTCAGGCTTGGTTTTCGGCAGGTTAATCCAGATGTTTTTGTGGCTTTTCTGCGTGCATTCGGTGGGTTTTGCGGTTAGTTTTCATCGGGTTTGTGGCAGCCTTTCCCTGCAATTCGGGGACCCTGTGGTGTTTTCTGAATACACCGCAGGGTCACCGAAATGGGATCGGCAAAAGGAACCGAATTGAAGAGAACGAAAAGACACCGAACGTGCGGTGACGTTTCGAATCTCTTTGAATAACCCTGTTAGTTTTTTCCCATTATTATGCTGCTCAACTGGCCCAGATAGTGGTATGGCATTTGCCAAAAGGTTCTTGTAGATGGCCTGGAGGCCAGTCTTCTGAGGCCCAATGTTCTCGATCAGTGGATTTGGATTTGTAAGGAACATCGTCCTAAGTTACATACGGATTGTCCAGCTATTTTGAATTCCATTCACATTTGGCATAAGCTGGCATTAAAGTGTGATTTAACCAATTTTCCCTCCTTGTTAACCCCAATTTTTTTGTAACAGAGACTTTATTCCTGGACTTCGTATTGGCCCTCTCCGTTGCCTCCAGGATCTTGGTGTGTGCAGGTTGTACCATCTCTACCCCAAAGGGGACTCCGCATGGAAAAAATTGCTGCAAGTCTGGGGGGAAAGAATTCTCATTCTTGCATCTCTTGCAGTTGAAATCGTATGCTACTTGCCCTCATGTCCGAGTCGCAGCTATGGCTAAACCAACCTTCTTTGAGCGTCTATGCAAGAACGGCACATACCAGCGAGGCCTAATCTCCTATATATACAGGGAATTAACAACGAGATTGGATTGGAAGGCTTACATACGAGCTTGGGAAGCTGATATTGATGAATCTCTGGATTCAAAGGACTGGATGGACATTTGGAATATGTTGGGTTCGGTATCTATTTGTGCCTCTCTACAAGAACAAAATCGATTAAGACTGTAATGCGTGGTATACTACTTCAGCTCAACTGGCTCATATGAACCCGAATCTCTTTGTCACATTCGCTGTCCCACTCACCCCTCACAACCGTGGTGGGAATCCTTTTGGACAGACTTCTAGACCCTCTAATCCTTGAATGGTCGGGACCACTAACCCTATCACTCCCAGCTAGGGAGAACAGACAGATCAGCAATAAGGAGTATAGTTTAGTCACAGCAGGTTTTGAGATCAAGTAATCGCTGAACCAAAAAGGGTTAACTTCACTGATAAGTGGAAAACAGTCAGAAAGAGGTTTAGGCAGTGTACTCATACACCAGGGGTTAACAGAAGCGTGGTCATACAAACGTTCCGAGTTGGCAACAGAGAGGGTTTTCGTACAGGCAGATTTGGCAACAAACAAGGTCCTCGTACAGAGATGGTGTGAGTGAGATGGTATGTGTGAGAAGCTGAGCGTCAAACCTGGAAGAAAAAGCCCACTGAATAGGTGACAGACAGGAAAACCCAGAGACCAACTACTGTCCAGACATCAAGTGAGCAGACAAAGGGGTTAAGGCGCCCACCAACAAGGAGCGCCACACGCATAAGAGTTGAGCCTGGACATCGAAGGCTCCTCAAATCGGTGAGTGTATACAAATCCCACCTTTTACACCCTATCTGATTGATATTGTGCCATGAGAGCGCTGTCTCTTATCTTTCCGGACGAGACGATAAGGCTGTCGCAAAGAAGGGTAGAAGCCACTCTCTACTTGGCTCAAGGCACTTCAATCCAGAGCCTGGATATACGAGGCTCTGGAATGCATAAGTGCAATACCACTATTTTTCTTGCACTTTGCACGAATTGAAACAGTATTGCACCATCTTCTCTTTTCTCTCCTTTGTTTTCTATATTGGAGCACACCAGTGACCATAAGAGAATTGACAAAGAGAGGAACAATAAGAAACTATCACTAAAAACATCAGATCCATAAGTACTTTGAATTTGCCTTATTTGTGGCACAACCAACTTAAAACAGGACTCGAAATAAGCCTGTTCAACCTCATTGAACTTTAGATCTTTAGCACGATCAGCATTGTACTGCACTTTATGCACTATATGCACTTTATTTAAGATTCATTAACTAATTTGCACAATTGTGTTATCGAGACACTTTAGCACGAGAGCACTTTATACTGTGAAGAGTCACAATTATACTGTTTTTGTATTGTAGCGCTCACTCCCGGAGGAGCCGCTGAAATTGAACCTCGGGTCAGTCTCCCCGCACTAGGGAATAAATATACTCCAGCACCGTTGTGGATTTTATAAATTATATAGTTTACTAGAACAAATGGCATATAATGAATAACACGGTGTTCGTATATATATATATTTACAGTACTTCGTAATGCGGAAAACGCGCAGCGGAAAAGAAATACGATGCTTCGTAATTCGAGAAACGCGCAGCGGAAAAGAAATACGATGCTTCGTAATTCGAGAAACGCGCAGTGGAAAAGAAATGAAGAAAATATATCTTTAATCCCCTTTCTTGAGGTTGGGGAGTGAGTCCCGCACAGGTTATGTCCCAGAATGTACGTGTGTGTGTTATGGTACCCGGGTACAATATTCAACTGGCCAGTGAATTGCTTATGAGGTATCTTCGACTAGTCAAGTTGGGGCCCTGTGGGTTTTGGAAAAAAACAGCAGCGTGCTTTATTTTCACAACGGCCTGGAAGGCCTCTCACCCATCCGCCAGATACTTGATGCTCCGCTCGACCCAGGACGTCTCTCCGCTCGATGTTGACTGGGGTTCTCCTGGCTACTGGATCCGCTGTCTGGCTTTCTGTGGCTGCCGCAAGATATCCAGTTCACCGCCTGCTCTCCCGGTCCAATCGATCTGCGGTACTCCTCACTCGGGGTCTTCCGACTTTCTCAATATCAGCGCGGGTAGTTCTGTGAATCACTGGGTCTTCCTCTGGTAAGGCTGAACAACCCGGTCTTTAGCTCTGTCAGGCTCCAGCTGCGCTCCGGCCTAGTCGCTGTCTCGTTCTGCTGCTCTGCGTCTTGCTCCTCTCACTCCCTGGCGCGCTCTGCCAGCTCTCTCCACGAGGCTCAGGATGTAAGTGTCTGTGTCCCACCCACTTCCTGTGTCCGCTCCCAAAGCATGCCGGGAAATGTAGTCCCAAGGTTCAATGTCTCTCATCGCGCGGTCTCCCTCCGGTGGCCAAAAATAGGTACTGCCACGACAGGGAATTAAACCCAGCGCTACAGTATGATCTACTCTTGAAATTTAAGAAAACATAATATATTGCGCCGAGAGAAACCACCTAAAACTTGCCATGGTCCTCATACAGTCCGATTTGGCAACAGGGCAGATCGATAGATTCTCTGAGTCAGCGCTATGCAGGACAGACATATATTTTGTATCAATGTTATGCAAGATAGTTATACACTCTGGGTCAGCGTGGTTGAAACGCGACAAGCACTCTGAGTCTGCTTTAGGCACAACACACATACAGGTCAGAAAGAGAATGGTCAAGAAGGCAGAGTCAGCAACAATCAGGGTCATCATACAATCCGGCTCAGCAACAGCACAAAAGAATCAGTGAATCAAAGAGAGAATACACCAGGCGATGCAGGAACTAACTCCATGTCAGGGCAATGAGCCGACTCGCACGCCCTGCATTTAAGGCCGGCAGCTCAGCGGCATCATGCCGTGCCCTGCCCCTCCAGGCGCACGAATGGCCAGAACTCCTGACACCCGGCCAGCCAGCGATGCCGCCGAGTGCCCAGACCCCCCCAGAAGGCCTGCAGGTGCTGAGGATATGACAGTCTTAGATGTATGTTGGAGGCTATGTAATGTGCAAGGTTCTTACTATCACATGGAGGTCCTGGCCACTTATTGTATCATTTTGGACGAAAACACGGGATTTGTTGCAGATAGTTTTTCCTAATCCTGTTCCTTTGGATCCATGTGTTTTTCTTCTGTCCAGACCAGTCCCAGGTTTTACTTTTTATGAGAATAGATTGATGGCTAAAATTACACTGGCTGCAAGGCGGAGGGTAGCAGAGGTATGGAGACAACCATTTTTACCAAAGATGCTAAAGTGTATGCTAAAATTAAAGATACACAGGTTATGGACGAGTTTACGGCTCTGGTACATAATTTCCTGCCTTCTTACAATAAGACCTGGGGACCGTGGCTGGACGCAGGATTGTAATGGGTTTTTCCCTTCTGATTTACCATTCTTTTCTTGCTTTGTCTTTAAGGCTAGGGTCAGATGAAAGCATTTTTCCCCGCGAACGTGAAAAAGTGCGTCCAAACGCATTGACGTATTTTTTCACGGAATGCGCAAAAACGGTCAGACGACGCGCATTTTCGGGTGTGATTTTGTACGGATCATCAATAAAACTCTTATTTGCGTCTGGACGTTATGTAGGCTGGACATTAGCCGTGTCGGACATCTCCTAATCACGCAAACACGCCGCTATGACGCAGCTGCGCACTCAGTACGTCAGTACTAGCGGTTCTGCGTTCTCAAAAAAATTAGTTCAAATTCCACTTGCGTTGCACGGCCGGACTTTTGTGCGGCCGTACATCGTATATTGGCCGTTATTGCCCGTCATCTGCTGCTAGTGCGGCCGTAATTATGTGCGCCAGAACGCACGTTAAAAGTGCGCTGGTCTGACCCCAGCCTAATAGTTTTTGCTATTTTTATTATGGTCCGGGCTGGGCCTTTCCCCTTTTTTTTTTCCTCTAGTTTTGTTTCTTCTTATTGTTCTTTCCTTTGTAATGTATATAGATAAAATTATGATGCTTAGGATGTTTTAATTTGGATTGCTACGAAGTCATGACTCTAAATTAACCTTATGGTGTTATGACACCTGTATGTAGTTGCTGCATTTTGAATTTACATGCATCTAATAAATTATGGTGTAAAAAAAAAAAAAAAAAAAAAAAGAAGAGGCAGCCTTGCTTCGCGTTACCCTGCTTATCTGTGCACAGGTGCTCCCTTGCCTACTCCCTAACGGACCTGGGATACGTAAATGGAGGGCCCTTACCTGCCGTCCACTGAGGCCGTCCTGGCAATGAGAGCGACTGGTGAGAGCGGATCCCGGCACTGCGATGACCCACCTCTGCCTCATGAAGGTTTGAGGGCTGCGTCTACAAGCGTAGACGAGTATTTAACGTTGCTGCTGGGGGGGTGACCGGCCGCTCATTAAGGGTGACTTTTGCCGACTTTTTGCCTCCTTGTGCGGTTATTATTTACTCTATTTTTGAAATTCTAACAATGACAAAGTATTAATAAAAAAATAAAGAGTAAAATCACTTAAAACAGGAGAAAAAAATTATAATTGGGCAAAGGCCAATCGTTTAAGGGTAAGAAAGGGAACTCAAAAGAGTATCTCTTTAACATTCAAAGCTGAACAAGCTTGTGTAGAGTGGAATGTTACATCATTATAGCAGAAATTCTATCTACAGTCCATTGCCCTCAGTTGTTCAATGACTTTGGGCTATTCTAAGGGGGTAACCTAAAACCCTTGTCAATTACATTACATATGTCAGTTCTAAGACCCAAGACCACAATTTTAATCTAAAACTGGTTTCTCTTAAGCAGTCACTACTTTTTGCTAATATCCAGAATTAAACAGCACCCAAGATGTATACATCAAAATGGGAAAGATTCTTTGTCACCACAGTCAAAATGCTTATACCAAATTGTTGCACATTAAGGCTAGGGTCAGACTAACGCATTTTTCACGTTGTCCGTGAAAATGTGCGTTCGAAGAATGGACGTATTTTTTCACGGAATACGCAATAGCAGTCATACTATGCGCAGTTTCATCCGTGATTTTGTACGGATCATCAATAAAACACTTTGTGCTTCTGGACGTTATGTTGGCCGGACATTAGCAGCGTCTGATGTCTCCAATTCACGCACACACGCCGCTAGCGGACGCAGCGCACTCTGTACGTCAGTACTAGTGGTTTAACGTTCTCGAAAAAATGCGTTCATTTTCCACTTGCGTTGCGCAGCCGGACTTTTGTGCGACCGTACTTCGTATATTGGCCGTCATTGCCCGGCATCTGCTGCTAGTGCGGCCGTGATTAAGTGCGCCAGAACGCGCGTTCGCACTGCCTCAGTCTGACCCTAGCCTAAAAGTTATGTCTCCTAGAACAGGGTGTGTCTAGAAAAATGATGTGAGCATAACAGATTTAATCCCTTCGGTACCACTTTTGAAAATTGACTTAACGTGCTCAAGATAGTGTTAACTTGATCTGCAAATATTCCCAAGGCCTGCTATTTTACACAGTAAAATATCCAGATAATAATAGAAGTAAAAAGAACTTTTAAGAGGTGCGACTACAAACAAATTTTCCTTTGATATATTGCTTTTCTACAGCTTACATTTACTATTCCTTGATAAAACGCCTGTGTAGCAAGCACCCCAGGACCTTCTACAGTCTTCCCGTCATCTTCAGGACCCCAACTGGCACTGTAGATGTGGATATGTTGTGGGTTGAGACTCAGTGATTTAGCTTCAACAATATCTGTGACTGCCCCATCCAGCATTCGGACACCTGGGGGGGGGGGTAAAAAACACAAAATTAAGAACAGATAGTAAACCGCGAATAATGTCACATGTTTGTAAATTTTTACAGAGCAAGGCGCCCCCTTGTGACTAATATAAAATGGAGAATGATCTCATGCATGTACATACCTCCTATTCCAGCATTAAATGCAATTCCTGCACCACAAACTCCATTATTTGCAACAGCAGCCACCTCACCAGCACAACGGGTACCATGGCTAGAAATCAGAGAGAGGAGCACAAATTCCATTTTCTTTAACCATTCTCTTAAAAACATAAAATATAATATTTATCTGAAAAATAGGATGGATTGTTTTAATTATTGCCAAATGTAGGATAAAAGAGCATTTTACATATAGACGGTCACTGAGATAATTAAAACATTAAAAGAAATGTGAATTTAAGCAGTTTTCCCATTATTCTTTTATACTTTAGAGACTTGTTCGGATGAAAGGTTCTACATTCTAGATGGTGTCTTGCATAATATCAAACAGGATCTGCATTATTAGCATACAGACAGAAATGGCTTGTGTGTCAAATACTGTACAGTAAATGTCATAAAAGATAATAAATATTGTTATACAGGCTGAGCACCCATTATTCGGGAATGCTTTGGCAATGGGCATTCTGAATTTTGGATTCTTCCAGGAGAAACCACCGTCTGAGAGGAAGGAGATCGAGGCAGTGGAGCCATGATACCCTTCTTGCTATGGCCACCAAAGTGTGCACATGCTGGAAGCACTTTGAGCAGCATGTTCACAGAAAGACTCTGCAGAGTCACCATGACCGAGCAACAGGTCACATGCTGGGGCTGCCCAAAGGCTACCAGTGTGTGCTGCGGTCTGCTGCAGCACTTAGAAGCAGAGGTGTACTTAGAGTATAGGGCACCCGGGGCAGATACTCCCTTCTGCACCCCCCGAGCAAAAAAAAAAGCAGTTCAATGATCCACCTCGCTAACAGAGGTGCTCTCAGTGTCCTTTAACCTCCCTGGCGGTCTAATTTTTTCAAAATTTTGTGTCTAAAAGCGTCTCAATTTTTTTTTTAAAGGAAACGTGTTTTTGTACATAGTTAGCCTGTAATAATTAGGAATCGCGCACTGAAATCCGTGCAATCAAGAGTCCTTACTGGTAAAATCCTTTATAAATAAATTAATAAATAAACAAAAAATAAATAGTAAATACACTGAGTCTGATAAAGTTTGAAACACGACATAATAATTTATTATCCCAAAAATAATTATCCAAAATAATGCAAATAAATGATATTAAATAAAATACAACAAAAAACACTGAAATCTGTCTGCAAGCAAGGGTGAGACGATGTATGGTCTATTTCTTATCCTGTACTGCCACCTAGTGGCCGTTCATAAACATTACACTGTATAATCCAAAGTGCTGTAAACTGTAAAAAAGATTCCTTTTATGCTAGCCCCGTCCCCTGCGTCGTGTGACTCGCAGGGAGCCTTCCAGGAAGCAGCTCGCCGTGATCACACTGCGGGGACAGCGAGGGAGCCAGGAGGAGGCAAGTATGCATCTAGCCCGAGTGTGGCTCGGGGTTACCGTTCGCGGTAGCGAAATTTAACCCCGAGTCACACTCGGTAATACCGCCAGGGAGGTTAAGGGAGTCTCTATTATTATCATCAGTCTTTTAAAGACCGAGTACAGATCCTTTTTTTCTTCAGGTACTCACCGATAGTTTTATTTAATTGCATGTGACCACATGTTGATGTTGGCAAATGCTTTATGCTAATAAGTTGGACTACGCTTGGGCCTTGTGAACCTAGGGGAGAAATTGTGGTTCAAAGCGGCTGTCATACTCTGGAGGTAGGGATTGGTCTGTGGCTGAGGATGCCTGCTACATGGAGGTGGTTTTCTTTGTTTCTGAAGGAGACTCAAACAAAAATGCAACAATGCTAGTAAATCTAGATTGGCTTTAATTAATAGTTCCAGGTATCAGTCATGTTAAATGAAACTAGTATCCAATACCTATATGACGAGTTTTATAAGTTTGCAAACATAACCCAATGACACTCTTACACAAAAGAAAAAGTGCCCCTATGTGCTCAAGAATCCTATAAACACACATTAATACTTCAAAAAGTGCGTGTCAGGAAGGATTTATTTTCGAGTAGTTCATGTTTGCTGCTCAACCGCACCATATTTTTCTATGGTCTCAAATGCGGTAAACTGGATTTACCAAATTACAGGGTGTCCATAAGTCTCTACAAATTTCAAAAAGTTATTACTAAAGGCAAGTGAAAATACAGATAATTGAAAATTATTACAAAATGAGATGTATATATTTAAGTTTTTTTTTGCCTCATTTAATACACTTCAATATGGGCACCATTAGTTGCATGAAGCACATCAAAACGGTTCTCGATTTATTGACATGTTCGCTGTAGCATACCCTCATCAATGGTGGCAATGGTATCAGTGATCCTCTGCTTTAAATTAGTGATGTCCTGTACCTTTGTTCAATACACGATATCTTTAACATAGATATCTATGATATCTTTCTGCCCCATAGAAAGTCGAGGGGAGTGATATCCCCTCCGGCGCTCTGCCTACTTCCTGAATCTACGCTCTTCAGTGCCTCAGAGAGCCACTGAGAGCAATTTAATTGCTTGGGCCAATGGGAAAGCACCATTGGTATGTATAATTCTGGGGTCTGTGCCTGGTTACATATAATTCTGGGGTCTGTCTACCTGGGTACATATAATTTGAGGGTCTGACTGCCTGGTACATATAATTCTGGGGTCCTCTATATATCTGGTTTTGATACTAGCCAGTGCCTCACCAGACACTGACCTCACCACACTGGTGGAAGTCAGGCAAACACGGTTTTATTACAAGAAATCTTTAAGGCTGTAGAAGGAAGCATTTATAAACCTGCAAATAAAATGCTTAAATACATTTATCCATATTTGTATTCGTAAACTGAACCTAATTTATGACACAACAGCTATGATACTAATACAATGCAACAGGGTTGATGTTCCTGGAGGGATCAGCCAAATGACAAATGATTTATGTAAAAAATGGTCATAGCTGTGGCAATTGAGTTTTAATGAAGGCTGCACATTAATTATTGGAGATTTTAATTACATGGACATTAATTGGGATAGTGGGACTAGTAATGCAACGAAGGGAATCCGGTTTCTGAACCTGTTAAATGATACCTTCATGACACAACTGGTAGAAACACCAACTAGAGAGGAGAACTGTCTGGATCTGGTTATAACAAATAATGCGGATCTTTTCTCAAATATTCATGTAAGGGAGCAGTTGGAAAACAGTGACCATAATATGATGTCTTTTGAAATAAACTAAAAAAAAAAAAAAAACACATTCATAGGAGGCATGCTAAAACATAATTTTAAAAAGGCCAACTTTATTAAAATAAAGGAAGCTCTCAATGTCATTGACTGGCAGAAACGCTTTCATGGGAAAAACACTGAGGATCAGTGGAATATCTTTAAACTAACACTAGAAAAGTACACGTCACAATATATTCCACTGGGTAATATAAAAGAAACAGACTGAAACCAATGTGGCTTAGTAGGAAGGTAACCAAAGAAATGAAAAATAAAAAAGCATTTAAAGCTTTTAAATCTGATAAATCTGAGGCATTTTATAAAGCATATAAAGCAGCCAATAAAGCATGTAAAAAAGCGATTAGATGGGGTAAACTAGAAAATGATAAAGAAATAGCCAAAGAGAGCAAGACCAGCCCTAAAAGATTCTTTAGGTACTGTGACAGAGTGCATGGGTTGGGTAACAAAACGTCTGGGAGAGTAATTGAGGGAAGGTATTTAGGGCCCAGACTCCTGCATGGTCTCTATCCTCTCACACATTTATTGCCAATTAACCAATTAAGCCACAGGTAAATTCCCAGGCTGCTGACTGCTGGACAGCAGTGTGTCTAAGCAGACTGCTCAGAGTAGGGCATAGAGCAGTAGCACTTCTAAAGAGATGTTGTGTTTATTTCTTTAGTTTATGAGATTATGGTTTCATGATAGGAGTGCTGGATGCATAGTTAGGTTCTTTTGTAGTTTTTCGCTGAATCACCTGCAATAGTGATTCCAAAGCCAAGTCTGCTGTTTGCTTCTGTATGCTGGAATAAAAGGCCTCCCATTTGCACAAGCTTCAAGTCTGCGGCTGTTTCTTCCCTAGAGGACCGTATTGTTTGGTTGGAACGAAGGATTCCGAGCGGTTGCTATACTGCAGTACATCATTTAAAAAAAAAAAAAAACAAGAGTGAAAATGTAGGTTCACTAAAATCTAAGTCAGGGGTAGTGTTTCATTTGCAGATGACACAAAACTAGGAAAAGTGATACAATGCGAGCAGGATGTTACTTCGCTGCAGAGGGATTTAGATAGATGAAATTTAATGTAGATAAAGCAAAGTTATGCACTTTGGAGTGGAGAACACACAAGCAACTTATACCCTAAATGGTACGGAGTTAGGGAAATCAAAGCAGGAGAAGGATCTTCAAACTAAGTAACACTGAGCAATGTCAAACAGCAGCCACCAAGGCCAGCAAAGTATTGGCATGCATTAAAAGGGGAATTCACTCTCTTGATGAAAACATAATAAAGCCTCTGTATAAATCAATGGTAAGGACGCACCTTGAATATGCTGTGCAATTTTGGGCACCTGTCTTAAGGATATCATGGCGCTAGAAAAAATGCCGACGGGCAACTTAATTAATAAAGGGAATGTAAGGTTTAAGTTATGAGGAAAGGCTAATAAAGTTTTAACCTGTTTAGTTTAGAGAAACGGCGCCTTAGAGGGGATCTGATAACTTTATAGAAATATATACGGGGCCATTATAAACCATTGTCTGGAAACCTATTCATTGATAGGAATATACACAGGACACGAGGTCACCCATATAGATTGGACGAAAGGAAATTCAGCCTAGAGCATGTTTTTTTTCAGCCTATGTAACTATGTAATGTGGATAAGTGCAAGATAATGCACCTGGAGCGTATAAACACAAGGCCTGAATATAGAATATTTGATACTTTCCTCAACATCTGAGGAAAGGGATTTAGAAGTTATTATTGCAGAAGATCCAAGGGTAAGTTGCAATGTCATAGAGCAGCAGGAAATGCTAGCAGAATGCTTGGTTGTGTAGGGAGAGGTATTAGCAGTAGAAAGAGGGAAGTACTTATGCCGTTGTACAGAGCACTGTGTGCAGTACTGAAGGACCCCTGTGTATCTTCTACAGTGGGATTACAGCAAATGACCACTGAACTAGATAGAGATAGCATATGAAGCTTTAGAAAGAACAAACACGAAAATCTAAGATCATAAATTATAGAAAAAGGAAAAGGAGGAGTAAGGACGGAGTACCTCTATACCCATCCATTTCTTTTTGATATAGAAAAAAAAAGGTACATACATGAATACAAATATTAATCAAAAAACCTAAGAAATTTGATAAACATCACTAAAGTGCAGATAAGGTATAATATATATATATATGCAGTAGTGTACACTCACCGGTTTTCATCAGACGGATCATATCTGGGCTGAGGGTCAGGATCATTACTGTTGAAATCATAGCTTGCAAGTGGATCCTAATTAATGTCAAAATGATAATAATGACATCTATAGCTATAGAACGAACTTAAACTTCAGAATAGCAGATATTTTTCTCACAGGCCCATGATAAATGGTCTGTTTAGAATGGAGGCAGGTGGACATTAAAATTACCATTACTACCTTACAAAAAACTAAGTAAACAAACCACCTCCTAGTAGTTGCTGCCTGGAGATACACCCATCCCAGCGCAAACACTATAGTTTTTATTCGGATTTCCTTGACTCTTTATTTTACACAGCCTTGTTCATACATCATCTCACACTGCTATACATAACAGTCATTTCTGAACACATCCCCATACCCATTGCCATAGGGATCACAACCCCAAGTCTCTACTAACTCATGTAGCTGGAAATTTCCCATATGGTTCTTCTCTAAGGATTTTAAGTCGTTTCTTACATCTGACTGCTTATAGACAATAAGGTGCTAGGTAATAGGATGTCCCAATACCTTCTTTTTATTAGGAGGGGTGGGGGAGGACACAACCGTCATTTATTCAAGTGCTATAGGAATGCATGCTTTAAATTAGATGCTCTTATCTTAGCCATTATGGAACTCTATAGAGTCAATATCCTACAACGAGCTGTCCAAGCAGCCCATGCCTGTATGGAAGCAAAATTGGATACCAACCTGGGAGGACCATGCAAAACGGACATGGACCCACCAGCATAGAAAATTATCTAGGGAGTTGGGGAACAAACAAATAATACATTTAGGCTGGGGTCAGACGAGCGCACTTTTCACGTCCGTCTGACCGCACTGTTTGCTGTCCGTTGTAGCTTTTCAAAAGGAGTCAATACGTGCGCACTTTTTCACGTGCGGGCAACGCATGTTGCAACGGACGTCAAAATGGCATTGACGTGAAAAAGCTATACGGACGTAGAGAAACCCCTGCATACATGCTTTTTTAAAACTTTCTCAACAGGCAAAACTAACTGAAACAATGTATCCACAATCTCATCGTTACAAAGTGCATCCGTTATTGTGCGCAATCAGTGCGCTCGTCTGACCCCAGCCTTAGTTGAAAATATTTTTTTGCATAGGAGAAAAGCTAACAGAATGTCCATGCTTTTTTCATCGAAAAGCATTTCTAAGCTTACCCTGGAAGAAAGGGAAACCCCTTCCTTCCCCCATTTCTGAACAAGAAATCTGTGCAATCATCTTATCACTCCCTGCCAATAAAAGCCCTGTCCCTAATGTCTTGGGTCAAAAATATTACACATCATAATGTTCTTTCAGGTGACCCACCACCTACAGGTTTAAACCACTGGAAAACATTTACATTCCCTCTCATATTCAAATCAATGCAGTATTATTCTCCACATATTTTCCATGGTAGAGAGTTCAGAAGCTACAGAAAGTGATCCTACTAATTCCTGTACCCTTCCCCTAAACAGGTGACCCAGACTTCCAACATTGTTCGCAATCTCTGGCATTTTATTGCATGTATTTTTCTGGCAAGCAGTATATATATTGACTTCCTTGACAAAACCACCTTTAAAAAAGGGACACGCTACTCATCCTGACCACTTTAAAACAATAAAGTGGTCAGGATGTGAGGATGCCCCTCCTTCCCCAATCAGGTGAAAATGCAGGGTGAAGTGGAGGAATTTCCTCCACCCCCACCCAGAGTCACCAGCAGCTGGGCTTTTGAATTTCCCAGCTGACGGTCACTAGTGACATCAGAACACAAAGAGTGTGGTTACGTCACGCTCTGAGACTGCCCACAGAGACCCTTTTTCCACTCAGTTTTGACTCCCCTGCCCCAGTGGGCTGGTGCATTAGCTATGTGATATACCCTCATGTGCACAACAAAATATATGGAAAGCCAACAGAACCCTGCCTAAATACCTCCCAGAAGTTAGTCTTCACATCATTGCCCATGCCACTTTTTATTAAATACAGAAAGAGCTATATCAAATTGTAATCTTTGATGATAGTTTTTATTAAAGTTAGTTGATCATTTAAACAATCTTGTCTGATTTTTTTCTTACATAGTTCACAGATAGATCAGGATGATCCTTCTCAAGACCGTCATCCAGAATGCTCACAACAACACCACGTCCGGTGTATCCGTGGCTCCATGCAGTCATTACGTCGAAGTCAGGACTCACATCATTATTCTGCATTTTATAAAAGAAAAATTAAACTGGGGTAGTCGGTGTACAATTGGACTAACCTTTACCCAAGCGTAGACAAATTTAACATAACTACAGTAATTATTTACTGTAAAGTTATTTTTCAATATTATAAAAAGCAGTACCTACCATTAACCATCTATAATCCCATTCCTAGTGCCTTAAAAAGTTTCCGGGGCGTGGCCGGTGGCTGACCGAGACGGACGTGTGCGAGTGGAGCTCTGATCCACTTTACCTTAATTGCGGATTTAGCAGTGTTTTTGCATTGAGTCACTCGCTACACAGCTGTGGGACATCAGGTGGAGGTAATCCGGAGCCTGTTTAGTCTCCCCCGCCGGACCTGCGCTTGGGGAATGGGCCGCTGAACTGCTCCCTTCACGGCCTGTCGGCAGCCATCTTAGAGGCCTGGTGCAGGCGCGCATCTCTGACCCCGTGCTGAGTCGTTGTTTCCCCGGATGGGGAAAAAGAGTATAGCTGGCGGGGCGGGGGAGGATTCCAGCATCCCTGACATCCGACTCTCGCTTGGCGGAGGTCTGAGGAGGAGGCTGGCGTCCCTCCGGTTCCGCACGTGGCGCCATCAGGCTCAGGGGAAGATGCACTACCTGCTACTAAAAAGGGGACATAAGTAATCTGCTAGAAGACACAAGGAGATCGTGGCAAGCAGATTTCCAGTCCCTTGATGCGGCAGTTGGAGGGGGCGCGGCCGCGACCTCCTCTGTGAGCGCTTTACAGGCCCAGGTCAGCAGTCTACACTCTGCCGTGATGGCACTAGAGTCGCGGCACAGACGATGGAATGTGAAACTCGGTGGAATATCAGAGACAGTGCCGGACTCGGAGTTGTTGCCATTTGTCACGCGTTTTCTAGAGACTGTTCTCAATTCATCGGAACCCCTCCGAGCCTCTGTTCTCATGGCTCGTGTTCGGAAGGCTGCTATGGACCCTGCGAAAGCATCACGCAACGTCCTCCTTACACTGCGAGAAATCACTCTACATTCCTCATTATTTCGAGCTGTGCGGAACGTACCCACGATCCCATTTGAAGGAGCTAATATCGCCGTGTTCTGAGATATCCCCTTTCTGGTACTGGCTGCTCGGCGACAGCTTCGGCCAGCTACGGCTCTCCTCTGTGCTCATGACATCGGATATAAATGGGGCGCCTCTGGCTCGCTCATAATCTCCCCACAACATGGACAGGCCCTGGTGGCTACTACGATGGCTGAGGCTGAGGACCACCTTCGCACGATGGGTCTGCTCCCCGCTGTTTCAGGTCAACCTGCCGCGACTCCGCCTGATAGATCTCCACTACCTCCGGGGGAACCGGACCGAGATGGGGCTTATATTTTGTTCCCGGATGACATGATACCTCTGTCTTAATCCCTGTGAGACGCCCTGGACTCTGCCCAATGATGCTTCTTCTTCGAGATGTCCGTGTTACGCTGCAAAGCTTTTTGACGTTGTGTGGGAACTTTGTCTAATTTTTACAGTTGCTGTTATTCTTCCCCCTCTCCCCGTTTGAGACTATCCCTACATTGTTGCGTGACCATGTCAATGGTGCACCCATCCATCCCTCTTATACCCTCGCCCCCCTTTTTTTTTTCCTATAGGGGCTCCTCGGGACGTGCCACCATGACTTTGTTGGACATGATTGTACCTCGAGCCCTCTGGGCTTCGTGACATTTTCACTCCATGGCCTCCTCAGGGAGTGTGCCAGAAGCGTCACGGCAATGACCATTATTTTTCCCACCCCCCCCTTTTCCTTTTTTCCCCTCTCTCTCCCTGTGAAGGCTGTGACGTGGCCTACAGCCAGGATCTCGTGAGATCACGTCACAGCCTTCAGAGGGCTGAGGAGGCAGCTGCATGCAGGAACAAGCCTGAGCTGATCTGAGGAACGCGGTTCTGAGGTCACCGTCTGCAGGCTGGGTAAGTATATTTCTGGGCCGCCTGTGCCTGGTTAGAATTAATTCTGGGGGGCATGTGTCTGGCTATAATTAATTCTGGGGGGCATGTGTCTGGCTGTAATTAATTCTTGGGGTCCCTGTCTGGCTATAATTAATTCTGGGGGCATGTGTCTGGCTATAATTAATTCCGGGGGCATGTGTCTGGCTATAATTAATTCTAGGGGGCATGTGTCTGGCTATAATTAATTCTAGGGGGCATGTGTCTGGCTATAATTAATTCTGGGGGTCCCTGCCTGGTTATAATTAATTCTGGGGGCATGTGTCTGGCTGTAATTAATTCTGGGGGTCCCTGCTTGGTTATAATTAATTCTGGGGGCAAGTGCCTGGTTTTAATTAATTATGGGGTCCCTGCCTGGCTATACATGATTCTCAGGGGTATATATATAATATTTTAGTTTTCTCTTTGGGTAATGGGGGTTGTGGAATTCTTGGGTGAGTTCCCTCACTTTTTTTTCCCAGGACTTGCCCCCTGACTAGAACTAAATGACAAGAAAGTCTCCTTGGCAGGAGAGCTACACCATCTCCCCGATGATTGTTTTGTCCTTTTTGCGTCCGTCTGACTGCACTGTTTGCTGTCCATTGTAGCTTTTCAAAAGGAGCCAATAGAGAACAACACACGAAGCACGTGCGCACTTTTTCACGCGTGCGCAACGCATGTTGCAAGGGACGCCAAAATGGCATCAACGTGAAAAAGCTACATGAAGGAAAGCTCATCTCTTACCAGGTACCACTGCTTGAAGAACAATGGATCTGTGGGCACCACATTAATCTGTCTTTTAAACCTTCTCTTCTCAGTCTGCTGCTCAAACCACAGAACCTGAAATGGGATAAAAGGTCTATTTGGTTTCACTTCATGAAAAAGGTCAGAAAATTACTGATAATAGATATAGTGTACTGACAAAACAATAAAGAAGATGCAAATAATGGTAAATGGTGACCTTTTAGGCTAGCGTCAGACGAACGCAGTCATCACATCCGTGTCGCCGCACAGTTTAACGTCCGTCGTAACATTGATTTGTGAACAAGAATCAACACTGAAGTGCGCATGCACCACGAAGGTGGCAACGGACGCTATTTAGGCCTCCACGTAAAACCACTACGACGGACACACAGAGTGTGCCGCATCCGCGTAGCAGCCTGTGTGCGCGTTATGCTGCGACGTCAGACGCAGCGCGATTGCGACGTCCATAACGTTGACACTCAGAAGTTTTTTTTAGGTCTGGCTGACTCTACCTGTATTTTAATAATTAATTTTGATTCCCATATTTCCCTCTTTTGTTCTACATCCGTCAAAAAAAAACGGACTGTGTGATGTCTACAGTATCTTCCGTCAGTACGTCCGTCATCCAGATCCAGGAAAAATGGAGTGCAGGTAAAAAAATAAAAGATTCAAAACAATGCAACTGAGAATAACGAATAGACTAGAGTGAACTAAAGATTACAGTGAAGTTACAAACATTAAAACCATCATTAATAACCTTACAGAAATAAAGTGAATGGGGTATGTCACAAAGAAGATTTATATAATTTTTTGTAGTGAAGGAGCAACAGGAGGAAACAGTTTCACGATCAATATTAAATTTAACCATCTCCATGGCATTCCCCATTCAGCTGAGAATGTCTCAAAATTGACAGAGACAGGAATCCCAAAGCCCAATAAATGCACACCACAGGCTAGATCACAACCTGGACACTAAGCACAGCGCTCAAGCTGAACAACGTCTGTGCTTAATTTTACAATTTACCATTCCATCTCAAACACCTCTCGGATGTTGCGCCACGTTACTGTACATTTAAGTCCCCTATAATTTGTATGAGAACATTAAAAGTGCCCCCAGTAGATTAAGAATGAACTATACCAACCAGCTTGTTCTCCATCTGCAAAGAAAAGCAAACAAAACATAGGGTAATATTGCAAGTATGATCGGAAAAATATGCCCCTGCTTAAATGCTCACAAGATGATCATAAAGGTGTAGGCATATCAATAATACTCAGATTTCGTGAAGTATCGCTGGATAACACTCGTGGACCAGACCCGCTGGAGAGTATTAACCACAGGATACACCACTCGGACCACCAGTTACAGACAAAAGGGCTGGAAACAGTTTATATTTAAAACGTTTATTTATTAGACATTGAAATACATTCTGACGTGTTTCGTCACATTCATTTGACTTTCTCAAGGATCAATGTCTTTCTCAACTACAGTTGTGTTCAAAGTTATTCAACCCCCACTGAAATTGAGTGTTTTGGCCAGTTTGACATTGATTTTGATCATTCAGTCATCTTGCTTACAATTAAATCAAAGAGGCACGTGTAGGTCAGACAAATATAACATAACATTTATAATGAAATAACCACAAATGTCTTTTCTGTGCTCACATCATTATCAGTTTTATTCAACCCCCAAGTGACATTCAATCTTAGTACAACATCCTTTTACAGTTATAACAGCTTTTAAACGTGAAGCATAGCTTGACACAAGTGTCTTGCAGCGATCTACAGGTATCTTCGCCCATTCGCCTCCAGTTCAGTCACATTCTTAGGCTTGCGCACAGGGCCGGTGCTAGACTATTTTGCGCCCTAGGCAAGATCAGCTACTTGCACCCCCCCAAAAAAAAAGCGACACACCATGAAACTGCTAAATTTCTTTTTATTTTCAAGAATAAAGTTTGAAACGCACCAATAGTAAAGGTAAAATAAATATAAACTGTATTAAACCATTTTAAATTAACTCTATTTATCTATTTATTTTATTTATTTATAAAGGATTTTACCAGGAAGGATACATTGAGATTTCTCTCGTTTTCAAGTATGTCCTCTATTGAACAAATATAAATTATCTGTATTTTGCTTAACGAAACCAAACAGTTTCACATACCCAGCAGAGCCCAATGTTTCACATACCCAGCAGAGCCCAGAATCTGACATACCCAGCAGTGAAAGAGCTGGAAAGGGACAGTTGGGACAGAAAGAAAGCTGGGACAGAGGAAGAGACAGCTGAGACAGACAGCTGGAAACAGCTGGAACAGAGGGAGACAGCCGGGACACAGCTGGGGACAGAGTTGGAAACAGCTGCAGGGACAGATAAAGAGGCTGCGGGGACAGAGAAAGACTGCGGGGACAGAGAAAGAGACTGCGGGGACAGAGAAAGAGACTGCGGGGACAGAGAAAGAGACTGCGGGGACAGAGAAAGAGACTGCGGGGACAGAGAGACTGCGGGGACAGAGAAAGAGGCTGCGGGGACAGGGTAAGAGGCTGCGGGGACAGGGTAAGAGGCTGCGGGGACAGGGTAAGAGGCTGCGGGGACAGGGTAAGAGGCTGCGGGGACAGGGTAAGAGGCTGCGGGGACAGGGTAAGAGGCTGCGGGGACAGGGTAAGAGGCTGCGGGGACAGGGTAAGAGGCTGCGGGGACAGGGTAAGAGGCTGCGGGGACAGGGTAAGAGGCTGCGGGGACAGGGTAAGAGGCTGCGGGGACAGGGTAAGAGGCTGCGGGGACAGGGTAAGAGACTGCGAGGACAGGGTAAGAGGCTGCGGGGACAGGGTAAGAGACTGCGAGGACAGGGAAAGAGACTGCGAGGACAGGAAAAGAGACTGCGGGGACAGGGTAAGAGGCTGCGGGGACAGGGTAAGAGGCTGTGAGCACAGGGAAAGAGATAGAGCATTTGTAAATCTAGATATGAAGGCTTTTTTAATGCTTGCCTTGCTATTGCTCTGGCTGCAGCATGTGGAGTGAATGAGTTCAGACTTTGCAGCGGCCTCTGCTAATGACATTCCGGCAGCAGCGTGATGTCAAATCGCTGACCCGGAACTGATGGCAGAGGGACATGGTTCTGCTGGAACCTCTGGTAACTGGGGGATGGAGGTGAAAATGTGCACGAAGAGGCAGTCCAGCGCGAAGTTCACTGTGCCTTTTGAGTGAGCAGCGTGCTGGGCTCATGCTGCCTGCAAACGTAACGCAACTCCGGCATCAGAGAACGTGTTTTCTGTTGCAGAGGCAGCCAGCGCAAGCAGCAGCCAGAACGGTCCTCTGTGCCTCAAGAGACAGAAAACTGTCCTTGCGTTTGACTGCCCCTACCCGAAACTCAAATCTACACTGCTGCCTGTTAAGCAAGTTAGGCGACCACCTAACTCACCTTATTAGGGAGCCTGAACATTATGTAGACCCACTACATTGCACGCTCTCTGCCGGGTGTGGGGAGTTGAGAAGGCGGGGGGGGGTCTCTGGCTGCCTGCGCTGAACGCACAAGTGTCTGAGTCCTCCTGACTGACCACCAAAACCTTTTATCGCGTGGCCTGCACGCGGCCGCCTGTACTTCGACCCAGCTGACTTGAACTCTCACCGCGTCGGCTGCAGCAAAGCCCTATAGCTTGCGTTGAACGTAGGCGGCTGCGCGCGGGTTGCGAATCTCGGTAAATAAAAAAATGAAATTAGCAGACTGGCTCACCGGGAGTCACTCACTGGCTGCACCGTCAAACTGCAGAACGTGGAGCCAACTTACTTGTTCCCGCTCGCTCGACAGTCCAACACAGGAAGCCCAGTCCACGTGACATGTCACATGTGCAAGCCCCAACCACGCGAAGCGTGGCGGCAGCGGCACGCTACGTGAGGAGTCGGAAGTGTTTGTCCTGCTCCTCCCTTTTTACCATGACCGCAGCGGAGAGGTCCGGCATTTCTTTGGTTACGCGTACCCCCAGATATCACGTGAGGGGGCGGCGCCAATTACTGCAGCGCCGCCGCACTCACTCAGATTACGGACAGGGACAGACGCAGATCACAATGATTTCTTTCATGGTCGGGCCCAGCTGCGCCCTAGGCGGGCGCTGCGCTCTAGGCATCCGCCTAGTTCGCCTAGCGGCAGCGCCAGCCCTGCTTGCGCACTGCAACTGCTTTAAGTCCCACCAGAGGTTCTCAATCGGATTTAAGTCAGGTGACTGCGATGGCCACTCCAAAATGTTCCAGCCTTTAATCTGCAACCATGCTCTAGTGGACTTGGAGGTATGCTTGGGATCATTGTCCTGTTGAAAAGGTCCAACGTCTCCCAAGCCTCAGGTTTGTGATGGACTCCATCACATTGTCATCCAATATCTCCTGGTACTGAAGAGAATTCATGGTACCTTGCACACGCTGAAGCTTCCCTGTACCTGCAGAAGCAAAACAGCCCCAAAGCATGATTGACCCCCCACCATGCTTCACAGTAGGCAAGGTGTTCTTTTCTTCATAGGCCTTGTTCTTCCTCCTCCAAACATAGCGTTGATCCATGGGCCCAAACAGTTCTAATTTTGTTTCATCAGTCCACAGAACACTATCCCAAAATTTCTGTGGTTTGTCCACATGACTTTTGGCATACTGCAGTCGACTCTTATTCTTTGGAGACAGCAAGGGGGTGCGCCTGGGAGTTCTGGCATGGAGGCCTTCATTATGCAGTGTGTGCCGTATTGTCTGAGCTGATACTTCAGTACCCACATCTGACAAATCTTTTCTCAGTTCCTCAGCAGTCACACGGGGACTTTTCTCCACTCAACGCTTCAGGTAGCGCACAGCAGTCGAAGTCAGCATCTTCTTTCTGCCACGACCAGGTAGCGTTTCAACAGTGCCCTTTGCCTTGAATTTGCAAATGATGCTTCCTATGGTCTCTCTTGGTATGTTTAACATCTTTGCAATCTTCTTATAGCCATTGCCCTTCCTGTGAAGAGTAATCACCTCTTCTCTTGTCTTCCTGGACCATTCTCTTGACTTCACCATGTTTGTAACCACACCAGTAAATGTCTAGAAGGAGCTGAGTATCAGTCATTTTAAAGCTGCCTAATTGGTGCTTATTATGCTTTATTGCTGCTCCGTGACATCCACAGGTGGTGTTTTCAATACCTGATTGAAAACACTTGAATGAACCTCTGTTCTTCAGAGTGGTAGTCTTTAAGGGGTTGAATAATTGTGTCAATGAAGAATTCACAAAAGAAACATTTACTACTGTATTACAAAACAAAAAAAATTGATGTAATTTTAGTTGCATATGGTTCTTTAAAAAATCCTTGTAGGATTTCATTCTGAATACAATTACAAATGTACACTAAATTCCCTAAAACCGTTTACAGCATTGGGGGGGTTGAATAATTTTGAACACTACTGTATTTCCAGCCCTTTTGTCAAGAACTGGTGGTCCGAGTGGTGTATCCTGTGGTCCATACCCTCCAACGGGTCTGCTCCACAAGTGTTATCCAATGGTACTACACGACATATGGAAGGCTGACTATTATTGATATGCCTACACATTTAGGATTATCTTGTGAGTATTATTCAAGTTGGGGCATATTTTTTAGATTATATTTGCCCTAACATAAGTGGGTAACTCATGGGAATTCTGAGAGGAGGAAATCAAAAATCACCTAGTGGAAACAAGAGAGACCAGGAAAAAAGAGCTAATTTCTTACTTTTCCTGCCTACTTGCAGTGATCACACTGCAATCAGACAGCTCGTAAGCCTATCCTTTATCAAGTCTACCCACTGGTGAACTTAGCCCATACCTATTAAGGGGATTCATAGCAACCTACTAGCACTGTCCCTAGAGAATATGTAGGCAGGTTAACCACAGGTCTTTTTTCCTATCCTATACCTTATGAACCCAAGAAGGCTCGCATCTCTGATCTGCTTCTACTCTCGAACTAACTGTAGTGTGGTAACTCAATACAACTCCCAAAGAGGTACGGTCTCATATCCGTTACCCCTCTCAGTACAGCATTAGTTATGCCAACCCCCCCCCCACACACACACACGCACACGTGAATAGGGACCGTGGACACATAAAACAAGTGACCCCTCTCAAAATTAAACTGGGTAAAAGTGTGAGCACTTATGAACACAGGTCCGCAGTGTCCCTCTTTTCTAGGCAGTTCTGACACACTTTATTTATTTGTCTGTCAGCTCATTTAGAGCTTGATCATCACGGTTTCTTGTCATCTGAGGCCCCCTAGTGGTCCAGAGTTTCAACGTCAATATGGCATCTCTTGGAATCTGATACTTTTAATAAAAGTTAAGTTTTAAGATACTTAGTATCATCTACCACTGATCTTCAAAGACAAATAGTCATGTAATTGATGTATTTTTACTCAAACTAGCAGCAGTTGAAGAAACAATAACACTGCTTAAAAAGGGACATAACACATTTTATCAATCAGACACAGGATGAATAGCACAAAAAATTAGAGTTTACATTTTTTTTTATTCCAAAAAAATATGGTAGGGCGCTCCCTCAGACTTTATGGGCGAGCAACCACTGCTTAAATTATATGCACACACAAGCAACATATAAAATACAACTGGAATGATGGATGTTGCAAATGATTAAATGCAGTACTTTATTACAGCAATATTAACATTGCTGCCACTTTTTGCCACTGATTTTTATGTATTTAACATTCATATAGTTGTTAACCCCTTCACTACTGTATTGCTAGCAGTAAAGATTAAAGTAACGAGAGGAGAGAAAAGAAGATTTTTGCTGATTTTATTTGTGGCCTCTGCCCATTACAGCCAACCAACCTCCCACACTCTCCATCACCTCCCCCACATTCTCTAATGATGAGCCAGTGTCTCGAAAGTTCCACGATGAGGTGGAGAGTCTCGAATGTAGAGGAAGAAGAGTAGGGGGACTCGGCAGGAAGTCAAGAAATGGTTCCCTTAAGGTGTGGAGGAGACCCAAGGGTGCATCCAACTCCAGCTGGCAAGCCACCTGACAATGACAATATCTTTTTTTTTTTTTTAAGTGAACCAGGGCAGGCCAACTGGCAGTTACTAAAGGGATTCCAGACAGTAGGGGGGCTGTAGCATGCTGTCGCACCCTGCAATGTTGCTACGGCAGTACCTCAAGATGGAGGTTTTTGTGAAAGTTGGCTCTGCGGAGTTTGAATAAATAAGCTTGGGTAGACATTGACAGGCTATGGTGAGCCATGGGCTGCACATGGTGGGATGGACTACTTTGTCATTGTCGTCTTAAGGGTGGTCAGCCCGCAGCTGATGGGGAGAATGGTGCTTCTCCTGATGGGGGTGTAGGATTGTGGCATTGAGGCCAAGGCACTGATAAATTCAGACATCAGAGAGACAGCCGTAAGAGTGTGCTATAGAGTCTTTCTATACAAGATGTTTAAAAGGGAAGCCCCAAGCATATGTAGCGCTCACTTACGGAGGAGCCGCTGAATAAACCTCGGGTTAGTCTCACCGCACTAGGGAATAAATATACACCAGCACTGTTGTGGATTTTATAGATTATATACTTACTGATCCCAATAAAGTGACACATATAAAGGCAAATACGGTATATGAACGACAGGATTTCGTAATGCGGGAAAACACGCGCGGGAAAAAGAAAAGGATTAACCCCCTCAGTTCTGGAGTGTAAGTCCCGTGAGTGTAATGTCTCAAAAAGGTGTACGTGTATTGATTCGTGTACCCGGGTACTGTAGTCAACTGGCCAGTGAAGGTAATAAGCAAATCTTCGACTAGTCACGTTGGGGCCCTGTAGAATTGAACAGTAATGCAGCATGCTGGGTTATACTTGGACTTGCGGCCTGTAAGGCCTCTCACCCATCCGTTGGACAGCCTGTCTCACTGCCCGATCAAGGATGTCTCTCCGCTTGTCCTCCGGAACTCTGTGCCACCGAATCCGCTCTCTTGCTCGTCCGATCTCCAACACAAGAACTACGGCCTACCGCCTGCACTCCCTATGGGTCATCGCGGTCTCCTTACAGGGGGTCCAACTGGAACTGAAGTTCTGCGCAAACCTCTCAGCGGTAATGGGTATGCCTCCGCAAGTTACTGTCCCGATCTGCAGCGCCCTCGAGGTAGCGTCTGCGCTCCGGCCTGGTCTTGATCTCTCGCAGTCTCACTTGCGTCCTCGGTCTTTCATTGCTCCGCTCACACTGGCGCTCCTCCGTACGAGGCTGCTTACGTCTTTCCCCTCTATCCCACCCACTTCCTGTCTCTGCCGCAAAGCCTGATGGATCTTGTAGTTCGTTTATGTCCCGCATAGTCCATATGGCTTTTGTCTCCCTCTGGTGGCTAAAACCGAGTAATTGCAGCAACACAGTTTTAAACAGCGCTACACATATCTCATTCCACGTTCCACCAGCTTGGTAGTGAGCGGTCACAGAGCCCTTCATTTTTGGAGGGTGCGCAGAGATAAATCTTGGTAAAAGTTAAATTGAGCACCGTACTTATAGGGAGGAGCGACCCACGTAGCTGCCATAAGTCGTTCTTTTGTATGATAGTAATGTAGTGTGATAATAACCTCACAAGGTGGATTATTGTTGAACTGGGATGCACGTAGAGCTCTATATACTTGGCCAATCAGTAAGTCTGCCTCAAAAGCATCCGGGAGAAGGTTTGCAAAAATGGCACTAATTGCTTTTGGCAATACTTCACGTTTCACCGATTCTGTGAATCCATGTAAGCGGATGTTGTTTCTGCATGAGAGGTTATTTAAATCATATAATTGATCTTTCATGGATCGGAGTGATGCTTCCAGATTGAGCAAATGGGTATTGTGCGTCACAGTGTCAGCTGTTGCGTCCACAGTCTTACCTTTAAGTACTGCTGCGTGGGTGGGTAAGTCATACAGTGGAGTGAGGTGCTTTTCAAATCCAGCTGCCATGGAGGAGCAGATGTCCTTAAGAAAGAGCTGCAGGTCGTTTTTTTGACCTGTTCCCTGCCTGGCTCAGACTGCTCCCTGAGGTCCGAGTCAGAGCCTCAAGAGAGCTGAATCAAGACAGCCTTGGGAAGATGGCGGTCAATCTGAGCTGGCCGAAAAAAAGTCAGGCAGTTTTTCGTTGAGCCACCCATACCTGCAGGAGCCCCAAGCATTCTGGTGCAGGGGGATAGATATCAATACCAGGCGGTGACATTGACATTTGCTGCTGTTGGTTGATGTGGAGTGCTGGAACTCTAGAGAAGCACAGTCATCTTGGGCTCCGCCAATTACATTTAATTTTTAATTACACCTTAGGCCCCATACAGCTACAGGTGTCCCTACAGCCTTTTACTACAGGGACAGAAGTGTTCCCTCACTATAAAGAGAAGAGAATCAACATGCGAAAATACAGAAACAAGTAAATTCCAAATAGTCCAGATAAAAGAATTAACAAAATCATACCAGGAACAGAAAAATCACCAACAAAGATAGATGGGAGAAATAGAAATTAATGTTTATAACAATTTGCTGGCGCTATATAAATAATAATAATAGGGGCTCTATTCCAAAGTTAGTGTTAAGTTTACAACAGCTCTGGTTAATTTAACACCAACCTACTACTTACTATCTCATTTGTGAACATATTTTAATCCCACTAGAAACACAGAGGGTAAGAAAATAATATTAATGTTAGTAGTCACCTTGGGCTCATTTTTTAGCTGAATGTGTCTTCCATGGTGAGGGTTTAGAGATTTCCTTTGTACTCCATTGTGTTGAAGGTGGTAGAGATCGCTTCCATTCACTACCTATGAAAGAGAAACACATGAACTCACAGAACACCATTACTTTTCATTCAGTATTGTCCCATGCCAAATTATCCAAAAAGGTGTTTATTTAGGGCCTGAGGTACAATCTGGAGCCCAGCTGGCTTCATGCCAATGGGACAGCTGCCAGGCCTCCTTCAACTGAAGTGACACATCCCCGGTGGTCCAGGTGGGAGAACAATGCAGTCCGTGCTTCCTTTGAGCACAGACCACATAACCAGTCTCTCAAGTCAAGTCAATCAGTATTTGCTCTCTGACAATGTATTTGAGCGCCACAGCACTTTCTGACTCATTGAACAAGCGTTGGGGTGGAGCATCTCGAATGTAGAGGAAGATAATTAGGGGGACTCGGCAGGAAGTCAAGAAATGATTCCGCATTGGTATTAAAGATTAATGAGATATCTCATCCTTTGATGTATTGAAGCTTGTGGTTGCTGCTGTTCCAGTGCCAGGCACTACCATGTTCGACGTCTGTGGGCAGAGTAATGGAGGTCTGTTGCACAGCACTGTGCAATTGGCGCTCAACGATGTGGTCGGTGCAGTGACATATCAGTCGGCAGCACGCCAGAGGAGTGAAACAGTGACATAGGTGAAGAAAATAATGTAAAATACAGGACTAGTAATGTTTCCCAGATGGTTGGAGTTCATTTCGAACAAAAGATCCAGTTGCTCTAGAACCAAGGGCCTTTACACCACAGGGAAATGTGGGGAAACTTGCCATAAGGTGCTTAGGGATATTTTAGTGATGGACAAACAAATTTATGTGTTTTGGTTAAAGCCCGAAGTGCGGTTAATTTTAGCATTACCCCGCCTTGGTAATATCAGGATTACTCTAGTAATCCGAAGATTAACTGCACTTCGGACTTTAACCGTAACATATATATTTAGGGTTATTCAACGAGAATCGAAACGTCACCGCACTTTCGGTGACTTTTCGTTCTCTTCAATTCGGGGATCCCATTTCAACCACCCTGTGGTGTATTCAGCAAGCACACTACAGGGCCGTCGAAGTGCAGGGTAAAGCTGCCGCAAACCCGACGAAAACTCACCGCAAAAACCCGGCGAAAGCATGCCGAAACCCGCAAAAACATCTGGATTAACCAGCCGAAAATGCCAGAAAAACCCGAGCAGGAGCCAATCACACACAGCGCAGCTGCCGGAAAAAGCCGACACCGCAGACGAATGCAGTGAATAACTTAGAAAAACAGTTTGCATGAATTGTTGAAAAGTGAAACGCGGTTTGCAAAGAAACTACTGAGAGAAAATGTCTGAAATTTACATAGGAGGTCCAGGGAATGATAATAAAAAGGGCTGTTACTGAAAAAATAAGTTAAAAAAAATCCCAAAAAAGGCTTCAAATATTCTAAAAAAAAAAATATATATATATATATATATATAAATAAAAGAGACTCTTTATTGCATAATATTATAAATCAACGATTTATTAGATATTGATTTAAAATGGGAATATTTTTAAACATTGAAGCCTATGGGATTCGCCTGAATATTTTAAACCTGTCGAATTAAACCACCGAATGACAGGGCATTTAGGGAAACTTTAACTGCTGGTTTGTGCTCTCTAAATAGATGAAGCATTGCTTCTCTATGGGGCTTTCACTGCCCTCGAACAGGCACCGTATGTGCAGGCAATTCGCCAAGATTTTGCGAATTGCCTGCTCTCTGGATAGCCGAATGGCCAAGAAAGGTAACCGAACGCCGATTTTCAGCCTTCGGTTCCCTTTCGGCAGCCATTCGGATCTCTTTGAATAACCTATTATATATAAAATCAAAAATGGATGGCGGGAAGCACACAGGGTCTTTGTAATATCCAAAATTCACACGCACCAGTTTCAGGGTATCCATGGTACTTGATACCAGTTACATCCTCAGCCCCAGCAGCTCTGCCTGGGGGGTCTGGGCGCCCGGCGGGGTCGCTGGCTGGTCAGGTGCCAGCACTTGGTAATGGCCGATCGGCGTATGAGGGGGCGGGGCTTGGCGTGGTCACGAGGAGCCGCCGGGTTTAAAACAGGGAGCGAGATATTGCTCATCGCCCTAACGCATCGCCTGCTGTCTAGCATTATCACTTTTGATTACCCAGTTGCCGACTTGCTTGTTTGAGGACCCTGTTTACGTTTTGACTCGGCTTTCCCTATTGACGATTCTCTTGCTTATTCCCTTGGTGTTTTGTCGGAGCGGCGCTCAGCATTCATGTTTATGTTCTACCGCTTGTGTGCAGTTTGGAGGTCTGCCCGCCTGTTTGGTAAACTCATCTCTCGTCCAAGGTCTCTGTTGACTAATCAATCTGGTTTGAGTCCTAATCACAAGGATTCCGATTGTGTGTCTGCCCGCCAGGTCAAGAGACCTATTAATCGCTCCATCTGTCTGTTATATGTTCATTCTGTTTGCAGCCATATCCACAAGTTCTCTGATTGTGTGACTACCCTGCAGGCTGCTCAATTCACCAACCTTGCAAAAAAACAAAATCTACTATTCACAACGCCTATCTTGTACCAAGTCATGGTCATGTATCCATGCAATGTATCTATGTGAATAGAGTTAGTGTTTTCACTAAGCGGCCTCTTGGTCTCAAAACAAATTGGGCTTAAGTGGTACTCAGGATTGTGTAGAACCTCCCTGACTTGGGAGACTGGGAATTACAGTCCTCATTTCTTTTTGTGTTATAGAAATCTGTTCATTAAGATCCAAAACACGCTGAACTGGGGTGAGCGCAGTAACATTCGTTACAATACCCTCTACATCCATTTTTTTGACATGCACATTCCCTCATTTTGCTTAGCTACTAGTTTTTCTTTAGCACATTTGTTTGTTTCTCTAGTTCACTTACTCTTGTACCGGTTTTTCTTCCCCTTTTTCAGTTTCTTGTTCCCTCCTTCCCCCCCCCCAACACTGTGCCCCTTCTGTGACCCCTCACCTTTTACCAACTTCCCACACCCTTTCCTCTGCTGTGTTTTGGTTTCCCTTCCCACCCCTTTTCTTTTCAAGCCCCTCCTTGTTTCTCCCGATCCCCCTCTTTTGGTCTTCCTTTTTCCGCCTCAGTCTGTTCTTCTCTCTGCTTACTTTTTTATCCCCAGCTTCCCTTGTTTATTTCATTTTATTTCACTGTCCCATTTACTCGCTCTTGTGCTGTCCTGGAGCCTGGTCTACTGCATCATTGCATCTTCAGCTAACTACACGGTTTGCCACTTTTATTTGCATTTTTCTAGCAAATCAGGACCAGGCACAGCTTTTGAGCCAGTCAGTAGGTTACCGATATTGACGGATGCTCAGCCATTAGACCAAAAAAATAAATAAAAAGACATATACGGGCATGTGGGTGATTTTTATACTCATATCCATCATGTGGCTCTAATTTATGTCCTCCATGTTTGGCCCCTATCTACCTTTACAGGGCTTCATGCCCAGCTTGTTTTTAACCACACGTTTAACTTCACTGGTTTGAATTTTCCTTCCCCGCGGGTAGTCAGGGGTAACCATGGCAACGCCAACCTGCATCCTGACCTTTTTGACGTCAGAGCGCCGCCCTCCCCAGCACTTCTGGGTTTTGCTGCCGTCGGTACACAATGCGTGGTTGGATGGCATTGGTGGTGTTTATCCACATACCCTTATATATGTTATGTATCGCCCGTTGTCACGTGTCACACACACACACACACACACAAATCCCCTTAGACAGTCCCTAAGTGGTCGATAAACTGACTACCGCTTCGGAACACAAACATGCATATAGGTATGCACAGGACAGGATTGCAAGACACTTGTTAACAAAATGAGTGGGAAATGTTTTACCAACACAGGACAGAGTATACCTGAATAGCCAGGCAGCATACAAGGGTGTTTTCTCATAAGCCAAATCGATCAGAGTTAGAATGGTCAGGAATAGCCAAAACGGTACACGAGGGGTATCTGTCATACAAGCCAAAATCAAGCAGAGTTAGAGTGGTCAGGAATAGCCAAGGACTGGTATACGGGGTTGGTTCTCATACAAGCCAAGTATATAACAGAGACAGCTAAATAAATCAAGAAAGTGAATCACCAGGAGACACTCAGCACTGAGGGAAGCAAACTCCACAACAGCACAAAGAGTAATGCAGAAAGCTGGCTTTTAAACCCTGTGGCTCCTCGTTAACATGCCGCGCCCCACCCCTGGGCCAGTCATGTGATTGTTTGGAGCCAGTATATCACTTGGCACCTGGCCAGCGAGGACAATGCTGCTGGGGGGCTCCAGAGACCACAGACGTGACACCTGTTATGTTTTGTACCTTGATAAAGGCCTCTAGGGTCCAAAACAATGTTTTAATGGTTTGAAATAAAATTTAGGATTGTACAAAGACCCTGAGTGCCTCTCGCCATCCATCTTTGATATTTATGCCTTTTCACCACAGGTCCCTCTTCATTTATTATGTACTATCCCTGAAAGGGGTTCTTTTGGGATTGCTGGCAAGGGTTATGTGTCAATTGTGTTTTATGTATTGGTTTTAAAATTCATGTATTGATTTTAAAATTGTTCTAAGAAACCACTAGGTGGCGCCAGGAACATAGTATTCATCACATTGTATGTTTTAAAATTCACGTTCTACTTTCCCCAGGAGTGCAATTTTAATTAAGTCAATAAACTAATATATGATATTACCATCTCCTGGCTTTTGTTCGGGAGCCATGTCTTTTGGTTATCTAATCTTTGTGTGCATATATTTCTTTCAGGTTTAACCCTGTTAATTAGGAGTGCTTATCCCGTGTTTGGGGTGGTGTGATCACCTTTACATCCAGGGGGCAGTCTCTAGTGTGTGTGCGCGCGTTCTTGTTCTAAACTGGTGTTTAACCTCCCTGGCGGTCTATTTATTGAGAAATTCCTAGTCTAAAAGCAGTCAAATTATTATTCCCCCCCCCCCTAGCCAAGTGTGGCTCAGGGTTAAATTCCTATGTTGGAAGCGGTAACCCTGAGCAACACTCGGGATGCCGCTGGATACATCACCTCTCCCTGCATGTCCCCAGCGGTCTCCTCCGGCGACCGTGACCTTATACTTCCTGGTTCCTTCCTCGTGAGAAGGAATCCAGGAAGTAAAACGCCATGATTGCCGGAAGAGTCTGCAGAGATCATCGAGGGAGCACACAGAGGTAATGTATACAGCCCGAGTGTGTCTCGGGGTTACCGCTCTCAGTGGTGAAATTTAACACCGAGACACACTCGAACACCGCCAGGGAGGTTAAGGCTACGGTCAGACGAATGCAGTCAGAGTGCACTCTGCGTGCGTGCACAACGGATGGACGTACTGATGGAAGATACTGTAGACACTACACGGTCTGTTTTTGTTGACGGACGCAGAAAAAGAATATGGGAATCAGCGAAACAAAATATGAAAAATTATAAAAATTTGAAAAGGATATGAAAAGCCATTTTGTGCGTCAATGTGCTGGACGTCGCAAATGCGCTGCGTCTGACATCTCATCACTCACACAGAACGCTACATGGACGTGGCGCACTCTGCACGTCCGTCTAGCGGTTTTACGTTCTTGCCTAACTTGCATCAGTTTGCCACGTGCGTTGTGCGTGCGCAGTTCGGTGCGCACGTACTTTGTGTGTGGGTCTCTATTGCTCATGATTCTATGCTACGACGGACGTTAAACTGTGCAGCAACACGGACGTGATCACCGCGTTCGTCTGACGCTGGCCTGAATGAATTAAACTGCATGAAAATGAGTACCTCTCCAGTAAGTGTCCTTGGGCAAGACACCGAACGGTACATACTCACCACCCAGGAAATACTTGAAAAGGAGAGAAATCTAAATGTATCCTTCCTGGTAAAATACGTTCTCAAAAAAAAAAAAAAAAAAAAAAAAAATGTGAGTGAATAATAAAAACGTCTGTTACAGAATGAAAAGAAAATGCCTAAAAAAAATTTGGAATCAAAAATTTAGTCAACAAAAAACAACAAAAAGAAAAAAAAAAAAAACACACAACCAAAACATAATAGAACAAAATGATCCCAAAAAAATAAATAATTAAATTATATTTTTTTTTACATTGAATACAATGGGATTCCCCTGTTTAAACCTGTCGAACTGAATCACCGTAAATCAGGGCATTTCTCGAACACTTTGGTGCACTTCGGCGTTCTCTGAATAGATTAACCATTATGGTGAAATTCACCATTCAGAACTAGTCAGTGGCAAGTTTGCCACATTCAATTAGTGTTTTACAGCCAGTCTCAGTCTTCTTGTATTTTCACTCTGTAACTGGAGCAATATGCACACTCTTTGCAGATAAGCAGAACATTCCTTACCTTACTTTGAACAAGCAAGATAAGGAGCAGAAAGTGTAGTCTCCAGTGTCCCAAAAACTGAATTAAATCTTTGTTGGAAAAACCAAAAATAATTATATTTTACCAGCCTGCATTTTTAAGGCTTACTTTAAAACTGCAAGTATGACCTGTTATGCATAATAAATACTGGCTATGCCACTGGATTTACTTGCATTAATCTTTTAGGGGGGAAAATGCCCAAGTTGAGTTAGATTGCACCTTCATGGCTCCTGGATATGTGCAGCAGTGGTGGTGGTTTAATAAACCAGACACCACTTTGCAGGGCCACCTCTAGCACGTGAGGGGTCCTGGGTGACAGAAGTGGGCCCCTTGTAATGTTTTCAGCACCCCCTCCTTGATGCTTCCACCTCCCCCCAGGTAGAGAGGTAGTGGTCGCTGACACTTTTTAATCACAGAGGGTGTCGACGGCAGTGGTGCGGGGCGCGTACCCTGCTGCTCGCCCCATCCAAAAGGGCAGACCTGCCACTCTGCATGCTGGGATGCCTGGCAAAATAATGTATCTGGACTAGGGTTGCCAGATCAGCCAGGTTTCCCTGAACAGGAGGAGCACAGGTATGTTGCTACCTTCCTCCATACAGTATTTGTATGTGGTAGATGGGATACCTATTCAAATCAAGGTAATGAACGCATATGTGTTTCTCAGGACCCACTAACAGGCCAGATATCGCAGATCACCTTGGGGAAATGCAGACTGAATCCTGCAATCACATCAGCTGTACTGTGCTTTAGATAGCTGGCAAACATGACCTATATTGGGTCCGCTTGACAGGAGCGGAGAAACACGGATAGGATTCCTCACCTACAGCATATGAGGTCTACATTTTGTAGGGCATCATTTTGCATGCACTGCCCATCAGCATGAATAAACTGTATGTTTCCAGGAATACATGGCTGAACTGGCAACCCTAATATGGACTTATCAAGCCTAGCTCTGAATAACAATCCAGGCTTCCTGACCTCTTTTTGGGTTCCTACATGGCCTGAGCACCCTCTATACAGAAGCCATAGTGGCCTTTATTTACCTGGCCCAAGTTGACGAAGCCCAATTTGCCTGACACCCTGTCCACTTCCTCAGAACCGCCTGGTACATGCACTGCCCAGCTATTCGTGTAGATATCTCCAGCCACTGCCCAGTGGATCCCAACCACCACAATCAGAGCACAGGCAGCCTTCATACTGCCCCTCTGGCCTCCCCTGCACACTACAGGCCTCAGTCACCATAGCAACCGTGCAGATCAAGCCCTGGAGAGAGCCACTCACCTGAGTGGCATGTAGGGTCAGAGGTCAATGAAGTATCTGCCCTGGGGAAGCTAAGGGTATAACAGGACATGGGCAGTGTGTGACAAGACTGGATCAGGCTCACTACTGGCCTCCTTTAAATGTATTACATGAGAGAGTATACACAGGGATGGCACATAGTATATGCAAAGCTAGAGTAACATAGGGATGAGTGGAGTTGCAGCTCCAAATCCACATCCAAAATAGGCCCATGACAGGTGTGCTAAATATGCAAGTAGTGCCAGGTGTATAGCCAGGATAGGATTTGCATCACAGGAAATGGGGAGAGAAACCTTACCCCTCATCCTCCTCACAAAATACATGCCAAAATTACCTTTTAAATAAATAAAAAAAAAAACTGAAATACAGTTTCTCTCTGTACTCAAATCAAAAGAAGGGGCAGAATCTGTTGCCTTAGTTGAGTTAGTTTGCATTGTTTGCTTTATATGTAAAAGCATATATTGCCCCGCCATAGAAGAGAGAAAAGATTTGCATTTACTTTTTTATTTTTACACATTACAATGATATCAAACATGACCATGCAAAGACCAGACTCTGACCTTTCCAGTGACACCTCAATTAACCTTGTGCAGTGTACATTTCAGAGATGCAGGGTTCCAAAGGATCCCTGTCTCTCCTCACCGCAAATGAGAAGGTGTGTTAGCGCAGCATCACCGTTCACTTTATAATTGTAAACAGAATAATAAATAATATTTTTCTTTTGAAAAATAGCACTATTTCCCATTTTATTTTGTACATAAATCTAACCTGGTTATGTTTAGTATCACTGGAAAAAACATAATCTGCCCTTTCCAATGATTCCTCATATGTCCTGCTAGCGAGTCTAGCCCTTACGGCGCTAGAAATGCAGCTGTCTAAATGATTGTGAATGGGATTTTTTTATAAAAAAAACAATTTTTTTAAAGAGCAATGCACCCCCTTGTGGCAGGCACCTGTAGGCACATGCCTACTCTGCTAAATTATAAATTCAGCCCTGTGCATAGCACTGCCTGATTGTTAGATGCAGTTCCTCGTGCTGTAGAGCAGGGATCTGAAACTCAATCACCTGGGGGCCAGTGGACAAATTTTCATATCCAAGGGGGCCACATGCAAAAATTTCAAACTCGTTTTTTATTAAACCATTTATTCCTTTCATTTGCAGCAAAAAGTCTTATTATTTTTCTGAACATCTTTTAGTATTTTTTGATTCCCCTTTTTTTTTTTTTTTAAGGTGTTTTTATTTTTCTCCGGTAAGAGACCTTTTTATTATTTGGACTCACTTTAATGTATTTTACTGGTTTAAATGCTTATAAGATAAATAGTGAAGTTCCCCCTTCTTTTCTTGTAGAGAGCAGTCACATCACAAAGTTCTGGCCTTACAACTAAGGTTGGGGTCAGACGAGCGCACTTTTTGAGTCCGTCTGACCGCACTGTTTGCTGTCCATCGTAGCTTTTCAAAGGAGTCCATAGAGAACAACACACGAAGCACATGCACACTTTTTCATGCGCGGGCAATGCATGTTGCAACGGATGCCAAAATGACATCAACGTGAAAAAGCTACACGGACGTAGGGAAAGCCCTGCATACAGTTTTTTCTCTCTCAACATCAGTCAAAGCTAACAGGTACATTGTTACCACAATCTCATCCTATAAAGTGCATCTGTTACTGTGCGCAAACAGTGCATTTGTCTGACCCCAACCTAAGGCCATACTGGCCTTAAAATTGGAGCAAAGAAAGCTGACTGGTGTAATTGGCTTTCTCTCAAAATCCACATACATCACACCAGTCAGGCCAGTATGGACACACCACACACCTCTCAAGCAGCCCCACCGTGATGAGGCTGAAGTTAGTTTCTTATTCGGCCAGTTACTTATTCGTGGAAGTTGGTTTCTGATTCGGTTGAATTCTAAGTATGTAAACTTTCAATAAAAACCTGTTTTTAAATGGTTAATTGCAATTGTGCCAATGATTTTAACATGGATTCATATAGAGGTGGATGTCCTCTATCAAATCAATGTCAAATTTAGCCTGGCCCAACTGCAATTTGGGCAGAGAAATCAGTGCCAACTGTGCCATGAGTGCTGATGTTTACTGTTTTGAATAAGTAACTGATGTTTTCAAAGGGTTAATTGCCATTGGGCCACTGAATTCAACATGGATTTATATAGAGGTGGATGCCCTCTATCAAATACTATTGTCTTCAGCCTGGCCCAATGGCAAGTTTGCCACGAAAACAGTGCCAACTGTGCCATGGGTGCTGATTTTTACTGTTTTGAATAAGTAACTGATGTTTTCAAAGGGTTTATTGCCATTGGGCCACTGAATTCAACATGGATTTATATAGAGGTGGATGCCCTCTATCAAACACTATTGTCTTCAGCCTGGCCCAATGGCAAGTTTGCCACAAAAACCGTGCCAACTGTGCCATAAGTACTGATTTCCACTATTTTCAATACGTTGTTTTCAAAGGGTTAATTGCCATTGGGCCACTGATTTCAACATGGATTTACAGTCAGGTCCAGAAATATTGGGACATCGACACAATTCTAACATCTTTGGCTCTATACACCACCACAATGGAGTTGGAATGAAACCAACACAATGTGCTTTAACTGCAGACTGTCAGCTTTAATTTGAAGGTATGTACATCCAACTCAGGTGAACGGTGTAGGACTTACAGCAGTTTGCAGATGTGCCTCCCACTTGTTAAGGGACCAAAAGTAATGGGACAATTGGCTTCTCAAAACCTCAAAAACAGGAAGGTCAGATTAGAGTTTGCCAAACAACACCTAACATAGCCTTCACAGTTCTGGAACAAGATCTTATGGACAGAGGAGTCCAAGATCAACTTGTACCAGAGTGATGGGAAGAGAAGAGTATGGAGAAGAAAGGAACTGCTCATGATCCTAAGCATAACACCTCATCAGTGAAGCATGGTGGTGGTAGTGTCATGGCGTGGGCATGTATGGCTGCCAATGGAACTGGGTCTCTTGTATTTATTGATGATGTGACTGCTGACAAAAGCAGCAGCATGAATTCTGAAGTGTTTCGGGCAATATTTTCTGCTCACAATCAGCCAGATGCTGCAGAACTCATTGGACGGCGCTTCACAGTGCAGATGGACAATGACCCAAAGCATACTGCAGAAGCAACCAAAGAGTTTTTGAAGGGACAGAAGTGGAATGTTATGCAATGGCCAAGTCAATCACCTGACCTGAATCCCAATGAGCATGCATTTCACTTGCTGAAGACAAAACTGAAGGGAAAATGCCCCAAGAACAAGCAGAAACTGAAGACAGTTGCAGTAGAGGCCTGGCAGAGCATCACCAGGGATGAAACCCAGCGTCTGGTGATGTCTATGCGTTCCAGACTTCAGGCTCTGATTGACTGCAAAGGATTTGCAACCAAGTATTAAGAAGGGAAAGTTTGATTTATGATTATTATTCTGTCCCATTACTTTTGGTCCCTTAACAAGTGGGAGGCACATCTGCAAACTGCTGTAAGTCCTACACCGTTCACCTGAGTTGGATGTACATACCCTCAAATTAAAGCTGACAGTCTGCAGTTAAAGTACATAGTGTTTGTTTCATTCCAACTCCAATGTGGTGGTGTATAGAGTCAAAGATGTTAGAATTGTGTCGATGTCCCAATATTTCTGGACCTGACTGTATATAGCGGTGGATTCCCTCTATCAAACAATGTCAAATTTAGCCTGGCCCAACTGCAATTTGGGCAGAAAAATCAGTGCCAACTGTGCCATGGGTGATGATTTTTACTGTATTGAATAAGTAACTGATGTTTTCAAAGGGATAATTGCCATTGGGCCACTGAATTCAACATGGATTTATATAGAGGTGGATGCCCTCTATCAAACACTATTGTCTTCAGCCTCGTCCAATGGCAAGTTTGCCACGAAAACAGTGCCAACTGTGCCATGGTGCTGATTTTTACTGTTTTGAATAAGTAACTGATGTTTTCAAAGGGATAATTGCCATTGGGCCACTGAATTCAACATGGATTTATATAGAGGTGGATGTCCTCTATTAAAATCAGTGGCACAATGGGTGGTGTGGTTTGGCCGAGCTCTGAGATGGCTGCCTGATCTCTGAGCTTCTGCGCAGGTGGCGCTTCCACAACTGACACTAGCCTTCACTGATCAGCCCTGGACTTCATTGTAGCCTGTGGGGTTTAGCTTCCATGCCCAGGAACAAGTTGAGCCCCAAATCGAGCCAAGCTGACATTGCCCAGTATTTTCCCCTGCTGTCGGCGGTGGTGCGTTCAGAAGCTGTCAGGATGGCGTCGTCGTGAGTCCTTCCATTGGCGAAAGGTGAGACTTGTACTCGGTGTGACAAGAAAGCTCTTGCTCACTATGAAGGATGACTTTCAGACTGACCTCAGGGTGGGCCTGGAGAGGCTACGGACGGACATTGGCACACTGGGTCACACAGCCAAATTCGAGCATCAAGTGGAGACTGATCACGCCGAGGCGCAGGCTATATTACGAGAGGTCTGCGACAACTACGTGTTGCTTCAGGAGGAAGTAGAATACCTGGACAGCAGGTCCCGCCACTCCAAGCTTTATATCAGAGATGTTCCGGAGACAAGTTGTTCCGCACCCTGTTGTTCATGCCACTCCGGAGGTGGAGTTGCGCCTAGATAAGATCCATAGAGCCCTGCACCCTCGCTTGGGTCCCAACGAACCCCCGTGGGACGTGGTGCTCAAGTGCTGGTATTACTCCACCAAGGATGCCCTGCTGCTTGCAGCCTGTTATGGCGCCTCCTTGATTGAGGGGGTTGCCCAGAATCTCTTCAACAATGTGACTTCTTCTATGCTTCAGAAGAGTAGAGCCCAATGGCCTCTTGCAGAGCTTCTTCCGCACAAGGAAGTCCGCTACCCCGGAGGTTTCCATTTTTCCCCATGATGGGGCCATCATATTCCTGCGCTCACCGGCCGATTACTCTTGCCTGTTGGAGGCATTGGGGATCCCCATGCCAGCAGATCTATTCGTGCTCCTGGACAGAGGTTGTGGAACGGAGGTACCGGCCTTGCCACAACACCAGGCCTGGGTTAACACCTGTCATCCCCACCATTGAAGCTCCTTATAGCTCCCTCCACTCCTCCATTTTTGTGCTCCCTCATTTGCCGGGCCCTCGTCTTCCGGTTCTGCCGTGCTCTCCCTGGTCCCGTACCCCTCAACCTTGCATTCCTCCATGATTTTTGATTCGGACATTTTCTTGGTCGACTGACCCTCCTATTGCTCTGGTTTGTTGTGATGGTACAGGCTGCAGGGTCCCACCACATTTAAAAACTTTTTGCCTTTGTTTTCCCCTGCACCTTTTTTGCCCCATTGGGCCCCTTATTCAGTGGCGTAGCGTGGGGGGGGGCTGGGGGGGTGGTGGCCCCGGGCACAGTTTTCTTAGGGGCGCATAATTTCAAAAGAAATTTGCGCCCCTAAAAGTTCAGGCCCGGACTGACCCGCCGGGCCCTCGGGCACCGCCCAAGGGCCCGCGGGTTGAGGGGGCCCAGATGCCATGCAGCGGGAGTGCCCGGTTGGAGGTCCTGAACAGCGTGAAGGGGAGTGTTTAAGGCTAGGGTCAGACGAAAGCATTTTTCCCCGCGAACGTGAAAAAGTGCTTCCAAACGCATTGACGTATTTTATCACGGAATGCGCAAAAACAGTCAGACGACGTGCATTTTCGGGCGTGATTTTGTACGGATCGTCAGTAAAACTCTTTTTGTGTCTGGACGTTATGTAGGCTGGACATTAGCAGCGTCTGACATCTCCTAATCACGCAAACACGCCGCAGCTGCGCACTCAGTACGTCAGTACTAGCGGTTCAGCGTTCTCAGAAAAATGCGTTCAAATTCCATTTGCGTTGCACGGCCGGACTTTTGTGCGGCCGTACATCGTATATTGGCCGACATTGCCCGTCATCTGCTGCTAGTGTGGCCGTAATTATGTGCGCCAGAACGCACGTTAAAAGTGCGCTGGTCTGACCCCAGCCGAAGGGGAGACGGCTGCGTGCGTGCGCAGGTCACGCGGTCTGGCTAGTCAGGTGGTACTGAGTCTATGTACCACCTGACTGGCCGGACCACGTGACCTACGCATGCATGCAGCCGCCTCCACTTCAACACTCCCCTTCACGCTGTTCAGGACCTCCAACCGGGCACTCCCGCTGCACGGCATCTGGGCCCCCAACCCCTGCTGGCATCCAGAGCTGGGGCAATATACATGTGAGAGCTGGCTGGGGCAATATCCAGGTGAGAGCTGGGGCAATATCCATGTGAGAGCTGGCTGGGGCAATATCCATGTGAGAGCTGGGGCAATATCCAGGTGAGAGCTGGGGCAATATCCATGTGAGAGCTGGGGCAATATCCATTTGAGAGCTGGCTGGGGCAATATCCATGTGAGAGCTGGCTGGGGCAATATCCATGTGAGAGCTGGGGCAATATCCATGTGAGAGCTGGGGCAATATCCATGTGAGAGCTGGCTGGGGCAATATCCATGTGAGAGCTGGCTGGGGCAATATCCATGTGAGAGCTGGCTGGGGCAATATCCATGTGAGAGCTGGCTGGGGCAATATCCATGTGAGAGCTGGGGCAATATCCAGGTGAGAGCTGGGGCAATATCCAGGTGAGAGCTGGGGAAATATCCATGTGAGAGCTGGGGCAATATCCATGTGAGAGCTGGCCTGGGGCAATATCCATGTGAGAGCTGGCTGGGGCAATATCCATGTGAGAGCTGGGGCAATATCCATGTGAGAGCTGGGGCAATATCCAGGTGAGAGCTGGGGCACTATCCATGTGAGAGCTGGGGCAATATCCATGTGAGAGCTGGCTGGGGCAATATCCATGTGAGAGCTGGGGCAATATCCATGTGAGAGCTGGCTGGGGCAATATCCAGGTGAGAGCTGGCTGGGGCAATATCCAGGTGAGAGCTGGCTGGGGCAATATCCAGGTGAGAGCTGGGGCAATATCCATGTGAGAGCTGGGGCAATATCCAGGTGAGAGCTGGGGCAATATCCAGGTGAGAGCTAGCTGGGACAATATCCATGTGAGAGCTGGCTGGGGCAATATCCATGTGAGAGCTGGCTGGGCAATATCCATGTGAGAGCTGGCTATCCCGAGTGGTTGTTGTATCACAGTTAAGGGGTTCAATGCCCTAATGGTGGAAGGGAATCAGGGCATGATAACGTGTCCACAGGTTGGGGGGGCGCACAATTCTTGGCTGGCCCTGGGCGCTGACAACCCACGCTACGCCACTGCCCTTATTTTACACCCTGTTTTCACATGCCCCTATGTGTGTTTCTGTTCCTCAATATTCTGCTTGCTCGGAAACTGTTTTTCCTGCCCACTACTTACGTGCATCAAGCCGCCACCAGCTGCGACCCGACTTTGGCCTTCGAACCATCTCCAGACTGGACAAGGGCGACTTTCCACAAACTGGGCAATGGCTGAGGTGGCCATTTTATTCAGGGACTGGGGAATGGCTGAAGGCAGTGGTGCTCCGGCGCCGGGATGTCTGAGGGTGGGCAGGAGGGTGAACAATAGGGACAGCTCCATATAAATATGACCTGTGTTTTGCACAAGAAACAGATTCTGTTTGCAATTCAACCTAAAATGTGTCTTGCCTCGTTCTTGGGGCACAAACTGCAGCTATAAGACACACTCTGCCCAGTAGTTGTATGTGCTACTATTGGGCCCTGACGCCGTGTACCCAGCCGGGGTACTCCGTGATCATCACATTTGTGCACTTTCTCATGGACCCTAGCCCCAGGCCTTACTGATGCCAGAGTGGCTGGGGTGAAGGGTGCCCGGTGAGGATGAGCCTTTATAGGAGTGGACGCTCCTTTCTTTGTATTATTCACATGACTATTGCATGGATCGCACTATAAATAGCGGTTTCCGTATGGATGACATGGGATGGGGGGTTTGTATTACTTTTCTGTCTGTGGGGATACTGTTATGTTCTGCTATAAGATTTTGGGTCTATAGATGTCTGCCTCGATTGGGACGGGGTGGGGGGTTACAGTTTTTTCTTTTTAATCCACATGGACATTGTGTCACGTCCAGTGGTCCTGGGGGTGCCTATGCCGCGTCTCGCGTCACAGGTGGTACCCGGCAGCCCCGTGCTCGCTTTTCGCTGGCTGGGTGCTGATTGATATGCCGGCTCACGGCGGTCCCATGGGTGGCCAGGAGGCGGGGCGCAGAGTGATGACGCGTCGCCGCCAAGTTTAATGCCAGTCTGCCCTGACCTGGAGTTACTCCCCCAGCGCTTTGGTGATATTCATTCATTCATTTTGCTTTAGTTATTTCTGAGAACCTCCATGTGTGCTGACAGCTATTTATGAGAAGCACCCTTTGTGTGCTGACCCAGCTATTTATGAGAAGCACCCTTTGTGTGCTGACCCAGCTATTTATGAGAAGCACCCTTTGTGTACTGACTGCTATTTATGAGAAGCACCCTTTGTGTGCTGACCCAGCTATTTATGAGAAGCACCCTTTGTGTACTGACTCGGCTATTCTTGATCATCCTGTTCTGCAAACAATTCTTGGCACCAAGGCCTATGTTGACAGGGACTGCAGTGTTGTTATTCTCTGGGGCCTGTTAACCCTTGCTGGCTGTTGTACCCTGCAGATAGTAAGCTTTACCAACCATTCAAGGATCGGAGGGGTAGATAGGGTTCTGTATACAGGGACCAGCATCGTAGTTCTAGGGGGGATCCGTGACACATTGTATAGTTCGGACTGTCAATAGTGGTTTACGTGTTGATATGGACGGGATAGGAGGGGGGGGGGTTTAGTATAAGAGCACTCCCATAGGGTCACCCCACACTTGGGGTGGGAGGGGGAATGTGTTCTTTATGCTAGTATGTGGGGTCACTATTCTGTATTGCTATACTGAGGGTGGGGGTGGGGTTTTCTTCCATTCTCTGTACGGAGGTGCTAAGGACACAGCTGGATTTAGGGTTTTTCTTTCCTCATGGGGGTTCGGGAAGGGGTGGGATTTTTTTGGGGGTTTTTTGCGGGGGCTTCTCTCTTTGGAGAGGTGGGGGTGGAGGGGGCGCATATATATGATAACTGCTTGTGATTTGCTCCAAGGGGGTTCAATGTCTTCTCAGCTCACGGTTGACGTGCAGTGTTGAGCTTCAGCCTTGTGGCCAAAAAGGATCTCGGTTTCAGTGCCAAACTGACTCTTGGTCCAGGCAAAAGACAACTGTTTTTAACGGAGGGCATCCAACTCTATATAAATCTATGTTGAAATCAGTGGCCCAATGGCAATTAACCCTTTAAAAACATCAGTTACCCATTCAAATTGATGGAAATCAGTGCCCATAGCACAGATGGCACGGTTTCTGTGCCGAACTAACCATTGGGCCAGGCTATAGACAACTGTTTTTAATAGAGGGCATCCAACTCTATATAAATACATCGTGAAATCAGTGGCCCAACGGCATTTAACCCTTTAAAAACATCAGTTACTTATTCAAATTTATGAGAATTGGTGCCAATGGCAGGGTTGGCACTATTTCTGTGCCAAACCGACCAATGGGCCAGCCTAACGAAAACAGTTCTTAATAGAAGGCATCCAATTCTATATAAATTCATGTTTGAAATCAGTGGCCCGACAGCATTTAACCCTTTAAAAACAGTTACTTATTCAAAATAATGAAATTTGTTTGCCTGGCACAGTTGTCACTGTTTCTGTGCCAAACTGACCATTGGGCCAACCTAATGACAACTGTTTTTAATAGAGGGCAACCAACTCTCTATAAATATATGCTGAAATCAGTGGCCCAACGGCATTTAACCCTTTAAAAACAGTTACTTATTCAAAATAATGAAATTTGTTCGCCTGGCACAGTTGTCACTGTTTCTGTGCCAAACCGACCATTGGACCAACATAATGACAACTGTTTTTAATAGAGGGCATCCAACTCTCTATAAATCCATGTTGAAATCAGTGGCCCAATGGCAATCAACCATTTGAAAACATCAGTTACTTATTCAAAACAGTAAAAATCAGCACCCATGGCACAGTTGGCACGGTTTTCGTGGCAAACTTGCCATTGGGCCAGGCTGAAGACAATAGTGTTTGATAGAGGGCATCCACCTCTATATAAATCCATGTGAATTCAGTGGCCCAATGGCAATTAACCCTTTGAAAACATCAGTTACTTATTCAAAACAGTAAAAATCAGCACCCATGGCACAGTTGACACAGATTTTTCTGCCCAAATTGCAGTTGGGCCAGGCTAAATTTGACATTGTTTGATAGAAATACAGATCTAATCTGCCACACCCTCTATCTATATAAGGGTCTGCCTGTGTACATGTGTCTATCTCCTCCATATAGAGTCACAATCATATTTGTGTCTGACCATTTGGTATCCCTGTGTCCACAGCTGTTGAGGGTGAGTGCTAAAATGTAACTAAAATGGTTAGCTTTCTCCCCTGGGGGGAGGATATCACACGTGGCTGTAAAAGGGAATGTCTTTGTGAACTGACATATCATGTAGTCTGGCAATCGCAGCTTGGGAGCCAACCCGGCACCAAGATTTAGGCCCTATTTTCAAAGACCAGAAGCACATCCTTGATCCCTGGGGGGGGGGAAGATGGACACCTTTGGGCAATTAAGAGTAATGACAAGCCTACTGAGCATGCTCCAGAGAAGGGAACTCTGGGATATGTAGTGCGGGAGGCTGGGCCATTTGTGGGTGGGTTGGAAGGACCAGGAGGTGTATAAATTCTGAAAACTGGCCATGTGCTGGGGCTTATCACTTGGGGTACATTCGAAAGATGACTGATCTGTCCATGTTCCTATCTCCAGGCGGCCATCGATGCTAGCTTACTGATTAGTTCGTCGTAAGTAATGCTCTGTGGTTAACCCTTTTCTTTTATTTGCTGTGTAGTGTGTAATTAATTGATTTATTCTAGTTATAATTTTTCCTGTAACAAAGCACTGTGATTTTTCTATATCATAAATAAACAAAATATATTTAAGTTTCTGCTTTTGGCTGATGAGATCCACGCTAACTAAGAGATTGGGAGTATTGCTATTTGCTTTAAGCTCGGTTATATAAGAAATTGCGAGTTGCGGGCGTCGGAGACGGCAGGGATTGTGGGGTCTGCAGTCACTGTCCGAGTCTAGGGTAGGCAGCCCTGCGTCTCCCGTTGCGACACGCGTAGTGTCCATGAGGACTGGTGGCAGCATAACTAATAGAATAGGAAAGTGAGCTCAGGGATTGTGGGAGACGTAGTCATTACCTTCTTCAAGAGAAGACTTGTACTGCGTTGCAATCCTGGGATCATTATATCGCGCTCTGCGGCCCTGTTGTGAGAGAGAATTGAGTAGAGACAGATAGTAGGTGGCGCAACCCTGCGTCTTTCGCAGCAGCGCGCGTAGTGGTCGTGACAGAGGGCATCCACCTCTATATGAATCCATGTTGAAATCAGTGGCCCAATGGCAATTAACCCTTTGAAAACATCAGTTACTTATTCAAAACAGTAAAAATCAGCACCCATGGCACAGTTGGCACTGTTTTCATGGCAAACTTGCCATTGGGCCAGGCTGAAGTCAATAGTATATGATAGAGGGCATCCACCTCTATATAAATCCATGTTGAATTCAGTGGCCCAATGGCAATTAACCCTTTGAAAACAACGTATTGAAAATAGTGGAAATCAGTACTTATGGCACAGTTAGCACTGTTTTCGTGGCAAACTTGCCATTGGGCCAGGCTGAAGACAATAGTGTCTGATAGAGGGAATCCACCTCTATATGAATGTTGAAATCAGTGGCCCAATGGCAATTAACCGTTTAAAAACAGGTTTTTATTGAATTTTACATACTTAGAATTCGACCGAATCAGAAACCAACTTCCATGAAAAGTAACTGGCCGAATAAGAAACTAACTTCAGCCTCGTCCCACCATGTTGTAAAATGTGCAGGAGTATTTTGGGGCAGAGCAGCCACTAGGTGTCACTCATCAGCTGCTCTGTGAGACGCAGCTGCTCCTCCCCATCCTCCAGCACCTCTTCCTGTTTCCTCTTCCTGAGGGATGAGATAGGCGTATAGAGAGGGATGAGAGAGGCGTACAGAGAGAGGGATGAGAGAGGCGTACAGAGAGAGGGATGAGAGAGGCGTATAGAGAGGGAGGAGAGAGGCGTACAGAGAGAGGGATGAGAAAGGCGCACAGAGAGAGGGATGAGAGGAGTACAGAAAGAGGGATGAGAGAGGAGTACAGAGAGAGGGATGAGAGAGGAGTACAGAGAGAGGGATGAGAGAGGAGTACAGAGAGAGGGATGAGAGAGGAGTACAGAGAGAGGGATGAGAGAGGAGTACAGAGAGATGGATGAGGAGTCACAGAGAGAGGAGTACAGAGAGCGAGGGATGATAGGAGTACAGAGATTGAGGGATGAGACAGGAATACAGAGAGAGGGATGAGAGAGGAGTACAGAGAGCGAGGGATGAGAGGAGTACAGAGAGCGAAGGATGACAGGAGTACAGAGAGCGAAGGATGAGAGGAGTACAGAGAGCGAAGGATAGAGAGGAGTACAGAGAGCGAAGGAGGAGAGAGGAGTACAGAGAGTGAAGGACGAGAGAGGCGTACAGAGAGCGAAGGAGGAGAGAGGAGTACAGAGAGTGAAGGACAAGAGAGGCGTACAGAGTGAGGTACGAGAGAGGCGTACAGACAGAGCGAGGGACGAGAGAGGCGTACAGAGAGCGAGGGAAGAGAGAGGCGTACAGAGAGCGAGGGATGAGAGAGGCGTACAGAGAGCGAGGGATGAGAGAGGCGTACAGAGAGAGGGATGAGGAGTCACAGAGAGAGGAGTACAAGAGCGAGGGATGAGAGGAGTACAGAGAGAGAGGGATGAGGAGTCACAGAGAGAGGAGTACAAAGAGCGAGGGATGAGAGGAGTACAAAGAGCGAGGGATGAGAGGAGTACAGAGAGTGAAGGATGAGAGAGGAGTACAGAGAGCAAAGGATGAGAGAGGCGTACAGACAGAGCGAGGGACGAGAGGCGTACAGAGAGCGAGGGATGAGAGGCGTACAGAGAGCGAGGGATGAGGAGTCACAGAGAGAGGAGTACAAAGAGCGAGGGATGAGAAGAGTACAAAGAGCGAGGGATGAGCGGAGTACAGAGAGAGGGATGAGGAGTCACAGAGAGAGGAGTACAAAGAGCGAGGGATGAGAGGAATACAGAGAGCGAAGGATGAGAGAGGCGTACAGACAGAGCGAGGGATGAGAGAGGCATACAGAGCGAGGGATGAGAGAGGAGTACAGAGAGAGAGGGATGAGAGAGGAGTACAGAGAGAGAGAGGAACGAGCGAGGAATACAGAGAGCGAGGGATGAGAGGAGTACAGAGAGAGAGGGATGAGAGAGGAGTACAGAGAGAGAGGGATGAGAGAGGAGTACAGAGAGAGAGGGATGAGAGAGGAGTACAGAGAGAGAGGGATGAGAGAGGAGTACAGAGAGAGCGAGGGATGAGAGAGGAGTACAGAGAGAGCGAGGGATGAGAGGAGTACAGAGAGAAGAGTACAGAGAGAGAGGGATGAGGAGTCACAGAGAGAGGAGTACAAAGAGCGAGGGATGAGAGGAGTACAAAGAGCGAGGGATGAGAGGAGTACAAAGAGCGAGGGATGAGAGGAGTACAGAGAGCGAAGGATGAGAGAGGAGTACAGAGAGCGAAGGATGAGAGAGGCGTACAGAGCGAGGGACGAGAGAGGCGTACAGAGAGCGAGGGATGAGAGAGGCGTAGAGAGAGGGATGAGGAGTCACAGAGAGAGGAGTACAAAGAGCGAGGGATGAGAGGAGTACAAAGAGCGAGGGATGAGAGGAGTACAGAGAGCGAAGGATGAGAGGAGTACAGAGAGCGAAGGATGAGAGAGGAGTACAGAGAGCGAAGGATGAGAGGAGTACAGAGAGCGAAGGATGAGAGGAGTACAGAGAGCGAAGGATGAGAGAGGCGTACAGAGTGAGGGATGAGAGAGGCGTACAGATCGAGGGATGAGAGAGGAGTACAGAGAGGGATGAGAGAGGAGTACAGAGAGGGATGAGAGAGGAGTACAGAGAGGGATGAGAGAGGAGTACAGAGAGAGGGATGAGAGAGGGATGAGAGAGGAGTACAGAGAGAGGGATGAGAGAGGAGTACAGAGAGAGAGGGATGAGAGAGGAGTACAGAGAGAGAGAGGGATGAGCGAGGAATACAGAGAGAGCGAGGGATGAGAGGAATACAGAGAGAGCGAGGGATGAGGAGTACAGAGAGAGCGAGGGATGAGAGGAGTACAGAGAGAGCGAGGGATGAGAGGAGTACAGAGAGAGGAGAACAGAGAGAGAGGGATGAGAGAGGAGAGAGGAGTACAGAGAGTGAAGGATGAGAGAGGAGTACAGAGAGCGAAGGATGAGAGAGGCGTACAGACAGAGCGAGGGATGAGAGAGGCGTACAGACAGAGCGAGGGATGAGAGAGGCGTACAGATCGAGGGATGAGAGAGGAGTACAGAAAGAGGGATGAGAGAGGAGTACAGAGAGCGAGGGATGAGAGAGGAGTACAGAGAGAGAGGGATGAGCGAGGAATACAGAGAGAGCGAGGGATGAGAGAGGAGTACAGAGAGCGAGGGATGAGAGAGGAGTACAGAGAGCGAGGGATGAGAGAGGAGTACAGAGAGAGAGGGATGAGAGAGGAGTACAGAGAGAGAGGGATGAGAGAGGAGTAGAGAGAGAGCGAGGGATGAGAGGAGTATAGAGAGAGGGATGAGAGGAGTACAGAGAGAGAAGGATGAGAGGAGTACAGAGAGAGAAAGGGATGAGAGGAGTATATAGAGAGAGAGGGATGAGAGGAGTATAGAGAGAGGGATGAGAGGAGTATAGAGACAGAGGGATGAGAGGAGTATAGAGAGAGAGAGGGATGGGGAGTATAGAGAGAGAGAGGGATGAGGAGTATAGAGAGAGAGAGAGGGATGAGAGAGGAGTACAGAGAGGGATGAGAGACGAGTACAGAGAGAGAGAGAGGGATGAGAGAGAGGGGTGAGAGGCGTACAGAGAGAGGGGGAGAGAGGGATGAGAGGAGTACAGAGAGAGAGGGATGAGCGAGGAATACAGAGAGAGAGGGATGAGAGGAATACAGAGAGAGCGAGGGATGAGAGAGGAGTACAGAGAGAGCGAGGGATGAGAGAGGAGTACAGAGAGAGCGAGAGATGAGAGGAGTACAGAGAGAGGGATGAGAGGAGTACAGAGAGAGGGATGAGAGAGGAGTACAGAGAGAGGGATGAGAGAGGAGTACAGAGAGAGAGGGATGAGAGAGGAGTACAGAGAGAGGGATGAGAGGAATACAGAGAGAGCGAGGGATGAGAGAGGAGTACAGAGAGAGCGAGGGATGAGAGGAGTACAGAGAGAGCGAGGGATGAGAGAGGAGTACAGAGAGGAGTACAGAGAGAGAGGGATGAGAGAGGAGTATAGAGAGAGAGAGAGAGAGGGATGAGAGGAGTATAGAGAGCGAGGGATGAGAGGAGTATAGAGAGAGGGATGAGGAGTATAGAGAGGATGAGGAGTATAGAGAGAGAGAGGGATGAGGAGTATAGAGAGAGGGATGAGATGAGTATAGAGAGAGAGGGATGAGGAGTATAGAGAGGGATGAGGAGTATAGAGAGAGAGAGAGGGATGAGGAGTATAGAGAGGGATGAGGAGTATAGAGAGAGAGAGGGATGAGAGGAGTATAGAGAGAGGGATGAGAGGAGTATAGAGAGAAAGGGATGAGAGGAGTATAGAGAGGGATGAGGAGTAGAGAGAGGGATGAGGAGTACAGAGAGAGAGGGATGAGAGAGGAGTACAGAGAGAGGGATGAGAGACGAGAGAGAGAGAGAGATGAGAGAGAGGGGTGAGAGGCGTACAGAGAGAGAGGGGGAGAGAGAGGGATGAGAGGAGTACAGAGAGAGAGGGATGAGAGAGGAGTACAGAGAGAGCGAGGGATGAGAGAGGAGTACAGAGAGAGCGAGGGATGAGAGGAGTACAGAGAGAGAGGGATGAGAGAGGAGTACAGAGAGAGAGGGATGAGAGAGGAGTACAGAGAGAGAGGGATGAGAGAGGAGTACAGAGAGGGATGAGAGAGGAGTACAGAGAGGGATAAGAGAGGAGTACAGAGAGGGAGGGATGAGAGAGGACTACAGAGAGAGAGAGGGATGAGAGGAGTACGGAGAGAGAGAGGGGGATGAGAGGAGTTCAGAGAGAGAGAGAGGGATGAGAGAGGAGTACAGAGAGAGCGAGGGATGAGGAGTACACAGAGAGAGAGAGAGAGAGGGATGAGAGAGGAGTACAGAGAGAGAGAGGGATGAGGAGTACACAGAGAGAGAGAGAGAGAGAGGGATGAGAGCGGAGTACAGAGAGAGAGAGGGATGAGAGGAGTACAGAGAGAGAGAGAGGGATGAGAGAGGAGTACAGAGAGAGAGGGATGAGAGGAGTACAGAGAGAGAGGGATGAGAGAGGAGTACAGAGAGAGGGATGAGAGGAGTACAGAGAGAGGGATGAGATAGGAGTAGAGAGAGAGAGGGATGAGAGGCGTACAGAGAGATCGAGGGATGAGCGAGGAGTACAGAGAGCGAGGGATGAGAGGAATACAGAGAGAGCGAGGGATGAGAGGAATACAGAGAGCGAGGGATGAGAGAGGAGTACAGAGAGAGAGGGATGAGAGAGGAGTACAGAGAGCGAGGGATGAGAGAGGAGTACAGAGAGCGAGGGATGAGAGGAATACAGAGAGAGCGATGGATGAGAGAGGAGTACAGAGAGCGAGGGATGAGAGAGGAGTACAGAGAGAGGGGTGTGAAGAGTCATAGAGAGGGATGGATGAGAGATGAGTCACTGAGAGGAGTCAGAGAGAGAGAGGGACGAAAGAGGACTCAGAAAGATGTGTGACAGGGTGAGAAAGAGTACACAGAAATGTATACTACTTCTACACACCGTACATTGCTATGAGTTTTATTGCTGTGGAGCTCTGATACGCTCATACACACCGCACATTACTGTGAGTTTTATTGCTGTGGATTCTGTGATACGCTCATACACACCTCACTTTAATGAGTTTTATTGCTGTGGAGCTTTGTGATACGCTCATACACACTGCACGTTACTGTGAGTTTTATTGCTGTAGATTCTGTGATACGCTCATACACACTGTACATTACTTTGAGTTTTATTTCTGTGGAGCTCCGATATGCTTATCTGTGAATATATTAATCATTACTTCTCTATAGGACAGTTTCACTGCCAATTCACTGCGTATTTCGCTGTCAATGCGCCAGTATTTGGCGAACTGACAGTTTAGTAAAATTCACCGTTCAGTGCAGTTCGGTGGCAAGTTCGGGGCTTAGTGAATAACCCCTTCTGTTAACGCACTCACTCCTACGTCACTCGCCCAGCCACAAATCCACTCCGTTCACTCCAGCCACACACATTCATCAATCTCTATGACACATAGCTCCCCATTCACATCACATTCAGCCACTTTCACTCCTATGAATGAATTATTTTTTTCTGCAGCATATATTTTTATTATTTATGGGACCTTTTTTTATCATTTAAACACAATTGAATGCATTTTTATTGGTTTAAATACAAGAATAGCGTAGTTCCATTTATTGTTTTTTGTCTGCAGTCCAGCGGGCTGTCAGTCTGGCAGCATTTGGCTGGGTCCCTGGGTTGCTCATAGTCACTTGCAGTAGACAACCCAGGAAGTCTGCAGTCGTACGACCTAGGTTGTCCGTAGTCTGACGACCACATCGGACGTCAGAATATGGACCCAGTGGACGGCCAGCCTAAGTCATGTTCCGTTGCAATGCTATAAGTAAATTTTTAAAAAAGGTGTAAATATCCTTTCAGATTTCAATCAAACGGGGGCCCTTGCTCTGTTTGGTCTGGGGGCCCCACCGCCCCAAGTATTGTCAGTCTGCCACCAGGCAGTGATTGACTCATAACCAAAATAGTGGAATCCTCTCTGCTGCCTCTGGTCTGCCTGTATCAGGGGGAAGGGGAGCTCCATGCTGGCCCAGGGTCCCACATATGCATCAGCTCACTGGCTCCAGGGCCCCTACGAGTCAGTTACATTTGGGGGCAGGGCCACAGTCAACTTCCTGCTAGTGATGCCGCATGTACCAGGACATACTTGAAAACGAGAGAAATCTCAATGTATCCTTCCTGGTAAAATCCTTTGCAAATAAATAAAATAAATAAATAAATGTAACGCGTGTACCCATGAGAGCTGGGGGCAATATATAGCTGCATGCTGCCAACGGCCGCTCGCCTCCAGGGAGAAGATGCCGGCGGAGGTGAGAGCTGGGGGCAATATATATACCCATGAGAGCTGGGGGCAATATATACCCATGTGAGCTGGGGGCAATATATACTCATGCGAGCTGGGGGACAAATCCTGGCGAATTGCCTGCACATACTGTGTCTGTTCGAGGGCAGTGAATCCCCATAGAGAAGCAATGCTTCGGCTATTCAAAGAGCAAAAGCCAGCAGTGAAAAGTTGCCGAATTTCCCTGCCATTCGGTGGTTTAAGGCTAGGGTCAGACTAACGCATTTTTCGCGTTGTCCGTGAAAAAGTGCGTTCGAACGAATGGACGTATTTTTTCACGGAATACGCGATAGCGGTCATACGATGCGCATTTTCGTCCGTGATTTTCTACGGATCATCAATAAAACACTTTTTGCGTCTGGACGTGAGGTTGGCCGGACATTAGCAGCGTCTGACCTCTCCTAATCACGCAAAGATGCCACTAGCGGACGCAGCGCACTCTGTACGTCAGTACTAGCGGTTTGACGTTCTCGAAAAAATGCGTTCGTTTGCCACTTGCGTTGCGCGCCCGGCATTGGACGTCATTTGCTGCTAGCACGGCCGTGATTAAGTGCGGCTAAACGCATGTTAATACTGCGCTCGTCTGACCCTAGCCTAATTCGGCATGTTTATTCAGGCGAATCCCATAGGCTTCAATGTTAAAAATATTCCCGTTTTAATTCAATATCTAATAAACCGTTCATTATAATATTCTGCAGTAAAAAGTCTCTATTTTTTTATTTTTTTTTTAGGACCTTTTCGGATTTTTTTGGGGTTTGTTTGGGAAAACATTTGTTTTCCATTTTTTAAATCGTTTTTTCTTTTTTCTGTAACAGCCCTTTTTATTATTCATTGGACCTCATATGTAAATTTAAGATATTTTCGCTCAGTAGTTTCTTTGCAAACGTTTCACTTTTCAAACATTCAAGCAAACGGTTTATTTAATTTGAAGGAGGTGTAGCAGGTATCCCTGACAGCGCATCAATAGTGCAAAACACTGGAATGCAATTGGAACATTTGCATATATAAATAATGAAATAAAGTGCATCAATAGTAGGCACAATACTGTTTTGTTGCACTTTATTTCACTAAAGTGCAGCGGTGCCTTAAAAGAATAAAACCAGCAGTGCAATAGTGCATATAGGAGGATACGTAGATAACCTGTAGAAAAAAATAAATAAAGTGCACAAATTAAATGTCCAATGCGATGGACATGCACAAAAAGTGAAAAAAAGTGTCCAATATTTCAATTGAGTGCAATAGTGCGTATAGCAGTCCGTGAAAATGGAGTATAAAATACTCAGAAGTCCCAATGTTTGTGGTGCTCCTTCTTATTCCGGTGGAAAGTTCGTCACGTCCTCTATTTCATAAAAGAGAAGGGAGAAGCACACGGAGAAATCTTTGGTGCAGGAGATCTTATGACAAATTGGACAAAGATTATTACTGGTAGAGGTATATACCACTCACATTTAAAGGAGCCTAAACGTTTCCCGGCTCTAGGTTTAATCGCCTATGGCCATGTAGAGAGTGGCACTTCCCTTCTTTACCAAGTAGCAGATCCAATTAAGGAGCCTTTCAATCTCAGGCTGTCAGTATAGCCTTAGGCTCTCTTAGGTAGGTGCCCTGGACCTCTTTTCCTCGTTGGTAGATCGAGTGGTGTTGTTCCCATGAGGTATTAGGTTGGAATTAGCAAAACACGGCCAATGAAGGGTTAAAAGTAAAAAAATATACATTTATTCCATAAAAAGGGACATAAAAATAGCGAGACGCGTTTCAGCTGTGGTAGCCTTCCTCAGTCGGTGTATTGTCCTGTAGTGTCTCTGTTTTAAATTTATTCACTCCATTCGTCTGCGTGGTCGGGTTTTTCCGGCGGCTGCGCTGCGTGTGATCGGCTCCTGCTCGGGTTTTTCTGGAGTTTTCGGCAGGTTAATCCAAATGTTTTTGTGGGTTTCAGGGTGCGTTCGCACTCGTTTTGCAGTGAGGTTTTGGCGGGTTTGCAGCGACTTTTCACTGCATTTCGGCAGCCCTGTGGTGCTTGCTGAATACACCACAGGGTGACCGAAATGGGATCGCCAAATCGAACCGAATTGAAAACGAAAAGTCACCGAACGTGCGGTAGATTTTCTATTCTCTTTGAATAACCCTGACAGTGTGTTAGGCTAGGGTCAGACGAAAGCATTTTTCCCCGCGAACGTGAAAAAGTGCTTCCGAACGCATTGACGTATTTTATCACGGAATGCGCAAAAACAGTCAGACGACGCGCATTTTCGGGCGTGATTTTGTATGGATCGTCAATAAAACTCTTTTTGCGTCTGGACGTTATGTAGGCTGGACATTAGCAGCGTCTGACATCTCCTAATCACGCACACACGCAGCTATGCCGCAGCCGCGCACTCAGTACGTCAGTACTAGCGGTTCAGCGTTCTCAAAAAAATGCGTTCAAATTCCACTTGCGTTGCACGGCCGGACTTTTGTGCGGCCGTACATCGTATATTGTCCGTCATTGCCCGTCATCTGCTGCTAGTGCGGCCGTAATTATGTGCGCCAGAACGCACGTTAAAAGTGCGCTGGTCTGACCCCAGCCTTAGAGATTATCAGAGCTCCACACACTGCTCAGCAAATAAACTGACAGTAATGTGCAGTCTGACTCGGAATTACACCAGCACCTTATTTACTGGTATTATTATTTTAAAATTAATATGCAAGGTGCTGAAGGTCAGGGGGATTTTGGGGTTAATTTAGGGACTGCTACTCCTTAGGGTTAATTAATTTATGGTGCAAAGTTAACGCCATTAAAATAATGAATTCAATTATTTTATTTTGCAGTTAGGGGTAAAAGGAATCAGAATCTTAAGAACAGTGAATGTTAATCCTGTATTTAGTTATTTATTTAAGGCAGGGGTAGGCAACCTTTCTCTGCCGCAGGGGCGGATCCAGGGGGGGGCAACGGGGCAATTGCCCCCCCCCCCCGAGATTTGGCCCGGGGGTTGAGGGACCCAGATGCCGGCAGCGCGAGAGCGCCTGCCCGGTCTTGAACAGTCCGTCCTGTGAAGTGGATGCGGCTGTGTGCGTGCGCAGCCGGTCACGTGGTCCGGCTAATCAGGTGGTACTGAGTCTCTGTACGACCTGACTGGCCGGACCGCGTGACCGGCTGCGCACGCACACAGCCGCATCCACTTCACAGGACGCTCCCGCGCTGCCCGGCATCTGGGTCCCTCAACCCCCTGCCGGAGCTGGGGCAACAATCCAGGTGAGAGCTGGGGCAAATCCATGACCTGGGGGCAAATCCATGTGTGACCTGGGGGCAAATCCATGAGCTGGGGCAAATCCATGTGCTGGGCAAATCCATGAGCTGGGGGCAAATCCATGTGCTGGGCAAATCCATGAGCTGGGGGCAAATCCATGAGCTGGGGGGCAAATACATGAGCTGGGCAAATCCATGATCTGGGGGCAAATCCATGAGCTGGGGCAAATCCATGTGCTGGGGGGCAAATCCATGTGCTGGGGGGCAAATCCATGTGCTGGGCAAATCCATGAGCTGGGGGGAAAATCCATGTGCTGGGGGGCAAATCCATGTGCTGGGCAAATCCATGACCTGGGGGCAAATCCATGATCTGGGGGCAAATCCATGAGCTGGGGCAAATCCATGAGCTGGGGCAAATCCATGTGCTGGGGGGCAAATCCATGTGCTGGGCAAATCCATGACCTGGGGGCAAATCCATGAGCTGGGGGGCAAATCCATGTGCTGGGGGGCAAATCCATGTGCTGGGCAAATCCATGACCTGGGGGCAAATCCATGAGCTGGGGGGCAAATCCATGTGCTGGGGGGCAAATCCATGTGCTGGGCAAATCCATGACCTGGGGGCAAATCCATGAGCTGGGCAAATCCATGAGCTGGGGGCAAATCCATGTGCTGGGCAAATCCATGACCTGGGGGCAAATCCATGAGCTGGGCAAATCCATGACCTGGGGGCAAATCCATGAGCTGGGCAAATCCTTGAGCTGGGGGCAAATCCATGTGTGAGCTGGGGGCCCTCTGCTCCTCTAGATTGTAAAATCCGGGGTGCCCTCTGCTCCTCTAGATTGTAAGCTCCTGGGTGTCCTCTGCTCCTCTAGATTGTAAGCTCCTGGGTGCCCTCTGCTCCTCTAGATTGTAAGCTCCTGTGAGCCGGGCCCTCTGCTCCTCTAGATTGTAAGCTCCTGTGAGCCGGGCCCTCTGTAAATTCTCGTGAGTCGGGCTCTCTGCTAAAACACCTTATTTTCTGTAAGTGCCCCTCCCGAGACTAGTCTCTGGATCCGCCCCTGCTCTGCCGGAGGGCCGGATGCAACAACTGTGAATGCATGGAGGGCCGCATTCACCTACAAAGCTAATAAATAATGATAATATTGTAATAACGCAACAATCACAGTAGATTTTAAATAAAGTTTACTTTTTAAACTTGAAGATAAATATTGTAATAATAAGAATTCTAAACAACAAACACAAGAAACTAAGGTTTGCTTTTCAGAATTAAAATATTTAGTAATAATATCAGTAATAAACATCAAACACAGAAAAACTAAGTAACGTTTTCTTTTTTAACTTAAATTTTAATAAATTTAGCACATTACTGAGTTTTATTGCAGTGGAGTCCTGGATTCGCTCTTCCACAGCATTGACAAACAATTTAGTAAATGCCTTCCTAAATGGATATTGTGATGGGGGATTGCTACATATCTGTTTAATAGCAAATTAAATATATGTTTAATATTCCAGTGTAATAGAGCATTAAGCAGATATTGCTAGGGATGCACCGATACAGATACTAGTATCGGTATCGATACCGGGTTCTGTACGAGTACTTGGTACTCGTGCAGATGCCCCCGATACTTCAACCAATACCGGAAGCCAGCTCTGGCTTTCCGGTCGGTATCCGAGGGGCAGGCGCGGCTGTCAGAGTGCTGTAATGGCACTCTGCCAGGCCCCATCCAGGTGGATTTGCAGCTCTGAGTGGTGGCAGGCAAAGGATTCAGCCAGGCTGCTTGCATCACTTGGGAACTGCTTGGCGCGATCGCGCGAACTCTCCGGAAGTTAACAAGTTCACTTCCGGTAGTTCGCGAGATTGCGTTTGTCTAGTCCCTGGATTCGTCAAGCCCGGCTTCATTCCCTCGAACACTGGCAGCAACACGTGGCATGCGCGAGAGGCATCATCTAGGAAACTTACCTATAAGAGGAGAACCTTAAGGAACCCGCAGAGACCTGTGACCTTCTTGCTGCACGTGCTTCGGGGTAACTCACCGCCCCGGCCGGCTCCCAGGACCATCTCAGAGGATGAACTGTGCCGAGACGCTCAGCGGGATATTTTTACAGGTTGTTTGAATTTCTGGGCTGCGTTGATTTCAGGCTGTGACCACATGGACACAATGAACCATTAATGTCTGGGATGAAATGAGTTCCATCTTCCCGGCATTGTACCCGGGGCCTCGGAGCGATACTCAGCTGAACGCATGGAGCAAAAACAAAAAGGATGAGGATGGGAGGAAGGGGGTATCATAGTTTACAGAATCTGTGGGGGCATATATATATATATACACACACCACAGACCTATATATACTGTATATATATATATATATTATATATATATATATATATATATATATATATATACCCCCCAGACCTACACACACTGCATACTGCCCCCACAGACCTACACACACACACACATATATATATATATATATCCCCACAGACCTACATATAATAATATATATATTATATGTAGGTCTGTGGGGGTACATATATATACTCCCACAGACCTACACACATTGTATATTATATATATATACATACATACATACACACACACACATACAGACCTACACACACTATATATATATATATATATATATATATGCCCCCACAGACCTACATATTATAATATAAATATATATATTATAATATGTATTTTAGAATATGTAGGTCTGTGGGGGCATATATATATAGTGTGTGTAGGTCTGTGGGGGTGTATATATATTAGTTATATAATTTTATTATTGGAAAGTGATCACATGACATTAAATAAAAAGTATCGGTACTCGGTATAGGGAAGTACCTGAAAAAAGTATCGGTACTTGTACTCGGTCTTAAAAAAATGGTATCAGTGCATCCCTAGATATTGCAATTCCACATCATAATATAAATTCAGGGTTCCCTGTACTAAAGAAATATTTAGCAATCCCCTGCCTGACCCCACACACACACACCCCCAAAAATATATTAAGCCATATTTTGTTTATATTGCCCCCCAGCTCACATGGATATATATATTGCCCCCAGCTCACTTGGATATATATTGCCCCTAGCTCTCATGGGTATATATTGCCCCCAGCTCACGTGGGTATATATTGCCCCTATGTGAGCTGGGGGCAATCTATACCCATGTGAGCTGGGGGAAATATATCCATGTGAGTTGGGGGCAATATATATATATATATCCATGTGAGCAGGGGACAATATATACCCATGTGAGCTGGGGGACAATATATACCCATGTGAGCTGGGGCAAAATATATACCCAGGTGAGCTGGGGCAAAATATATATCCCGGTGAGCTGGGGGCAATATATATATATCCATGTGAGCTGGGGGTAAATATATCTGCCTGTCACTGCGAACCCAACACCAGCTCTTGGCCAAAACTGGTAGAATGCCCCCCCCCCAAAACCTGTGTCTGGATCCGCCCCTGCTCTTGAAAGGGAATGAATCTTGAATAGATTGTAAGCGCTTGGGTTGGAAGCAGAATCCTATTTTCCCCTCTTAGATTGTAACCTCACAGAAGCGGGCTCCTCTTTTCCAAGTATTCTCCATATAATCACACTTTGTTGTGTTTGTCACTGGGCAGCACCGCGCTGGATGTGCCGAGAACCAGGATTGGCTGGGACGCGTCAGCCACTTCCTCTCACAGACTAGCAGCAGTCACATAAAAGGGGCATAAGGAGCGATTTGTTTTCCACTAAGCATTTGCAATAAATGTGTTGATTATGTGATCATGACAGAGTTTAAGGTTGTCCAAAACGCAAAAGCACGCACACATTTCAGTATCAACGCATTACAGGTTTATATAGAATATACTCTTTGGGACTGTAAGGACTGCCATGTGTTGTGTGTTTTTGTCTGTAACTTGTGTCAGTGTGTGTTTCATTCGGTGTATGTTTATGTGCAGTGTCTATTAATCTCAGGGCATGCTATGGTATTGAACCACAGAGGGTTAATTTACTCCTGAACATGATCCCTCCTCTTCTAAACAAAACTGATACATTCCACAAGCCAGCAGTAGCACAGGTAGTGACACAGAGCCAGAGGAGCAGCACAGGCAGTGACCCACAGGAGCAGTTACTGGGCATTCACTCCCCTCCCCCTCTGCAATTTTTAGTGACTCAGATTTATTTATTTATAAAGTATTTTACCAGGAAGGATACATTGAGATTTTTCTCGTTTTCAAGTATGTCCTGGGTTCAAGAACATTAAAAAGTTAGTAGTTACAGAAATACAATGCTAATAACGTACAAGATATTAAAAATAAAAAGAACACAAAATACAGATTTACTCAGAAAATAAATATGTGGGAAATAGTCATTATGTTACATGTTTACAGGTGCATTCCGTATTGAGGTATGTTAATAGGGAGCTCTTGAGTGACCCAAGACTGGGCGAAGATTTGATGATGTCTGGGAGGTTATTCCATAACTGCGGCGCACTGTAGGAAAACGAGGATCGAGACACTTTCTTTTTGTATTATGGTATTTTAAGTAAAGTGCTGGTCCTGGATCGGAGGTTATAGGAGGGGGGAACTGCTGGGGGAAGCAGTCTATTCAGGTAGGGTGGCAGCTTCCCAGAAAAGCTTTTATACATCAGGTTGGAAAGGTCAAGGGTGCGTCTGGATTCCAGTTTAGCTCTCTTAACATGTCACAATGGTGGGTCATGTAGTTACATTGTAGTCCAAAGCGGCAGAATGAGTTATACAATGTAGTAAGTTTCTGGAGGTGTGTTAGCGGGGCAGCTGCATACACTACATCTCCATATTCAAAAGCTGGCATAAGCATTTGTTGTACAATCTGCTTTCTTACCGCGGGGCTCAGGCAGGATTTGTTTCTGTACAGGGCACCTAGTTTGGGATAAAGTATAGATGAGAGTTTTTCGATGTGGGGGCCAAAAGATAGATTTGGGTCTAACCACATACCTAGATATTTGAAAGACGTGACTGTGGTCAGCGTGCCATTTGAATTTGTCCTGACACATAGATGGGGAGTTTGCAATTTATGTAGTTTAGGTGCCGTTCCAAAGATCATGTTGACAGTTTTGTCAGTATTTAAAAAAAAGTTTGTTGTGTTTGATCCACTTTTCTACCTCTGTGAATTGTTCTTGCAGCACTGCCTCCAGGTGCGGGAGAGTTGGTTTGCTGATATAGATTACAGTGTCAACTGCGTACATGTGTACAGTTGAGGCTTTGCAGACGTTGGGCAGATCATTTATGAATATCGTGAATAGCAGGGGGCCAAGTATTGAGCCTTGGGGTACACCGCATGTGACTGGGAGGGAGGAGCTGCCAGAAATGGACACCTATTGCGATCGGTTGGATACATACGATTCAAACCAGGTTAGCGTGCGATCACAAATACCAGAGTTTTTGTAACATGGTCTACTGTATCAAAGGCCTTGGCAAAATCAAGGAAGATGGCTCCAGTTAGGTTTCCTTGTTCCATGCCAGCTTGGATATCATTGCAGACTTTTAAAAGGGGGGTTGTAGTTGAGTGATTTGGACGAAAGACTGATCTGGGGTTAAATAGTTCCAATATTGATAATCACGTAATTGCGTGTACACACATTTTTCCAAAATGTTTGACATTACAGGGAGCAATGATATCGGACAGTTGTTGGATACCAAAGTACTGTCACCACTTTCATGGATAGGTACCACTCGCAGTCTTCCAGAGTTTGGGTATGTATCCAGTTGCCAGTGATTCATTGATTAGGGTTGCGACAGGATTTACAATTGCCGGTGCACGGATTTTCAGCAGCATCCCTGGGATTTGATCAGGTCCAGACTGGTATTTAATTTTTTGGTTATGGAGAAGTTAAGTAATGACGCTGACAGGCACTGGTCTAAAACTGAATTCCTCTCTGATATAGGGTTTGTGCACAGTTGGTGGGGCCTGACCTGCGTGCAGCCTTTCTGTAGGTGTGTCATTTGCTAGCTTAGCAATCAGGGTGGTGGCGCAGCCAACAAAATAATTATTAAAGGCATTTGCTACATCCAGGTCGTGTTGCAGGGTTTGGTTGTTTACTTTGACAGCAGCCGGCTGGGAGTGGACAGAGGGTGCTTGTATGTTACTTATGATTTTCCAAAAATTTCTAGGGTTTGATATGTTAAGGTTTAGATTTTCATTGAAGTATTGGGCTTTAGCCATTTTTGTTTGTTTTGTACATGCATTCCGACATTTTTGGTATTCACAGTGATGGTTCATGGAACCAATTTGACCACAGCGAATCTCTAAGCTGTAACCCTTTTACTCGCACTTTACGCAGCAGAGCATGGGAATGCCAGACTTGAAGGAGCTCAGACTGAAAGTATTCAATTGCCCAGTCCAGGTCTGGGATTAGGTTTAGTCTGTACCATGGGAGCTGTTTGAGATCATTTAGGAAGAATTCAAGATTTAATTTCTTGAAAGTCCTGGTGTTTATTACCTTTGGGGGAGATTTCGTGGCCTTTATTTTGCACACACAGTACACTAGACAGTAGTCACTGAAGCTATTAGAATACAGGAGGCAGGCGTTCTCGCTATCAGGACATGAGGAGAGAATCCAGTCCAGCAAGGTATGGTTACGGCTTTTCATATTAACCCCTTAGTGACCAGGCGGTTTTACACAAATCCGTCCTTTAGTGACCGCTGCTGTTTTTACGTTTCTGCGCTGTTAGGTTTATTCAACCACACATATTTTAGTTTTTCCCGCCATTAAATGGACTTTCTAAAAATACCATTATTTCCATCATATCGAATAATTTACTATAAAAAAAATAATTAAATATAATGGAAAACAAAAAAATGGTAAAAACACTTTTTTGTAATTGAATTCCCAAAATTTAAACCACCAAAAAGACCCCAGCTAAATCGTTTCAAAAATAGAAATACCCAATTTTTACATGTTTTTGCTTTTTAACCCCGTCACTGCTGAACCAGTTCACCTATGTGCCCTGCGCTCATTCTGACAGTTTTGTGATAATTATTTTTAGATGACAGCCTAGGTCCTATTTAACTAAACCCCCAAAAGACAAAAAAAAATGTAATTAATTAAATTTTTTTTTTTTTTAAACCAAACCTAATCATGTTTGGTATCATTGGAAAGGCCAGGATCATGACCATCTAGCTGCCACAGATCGGGAGATAAGGGGATCCAAAGGATCCCCTTATCTCCACATGGCATCTAGGGGGTTAACTGGCTCACTGACAACCTCACACATATGGTGAGGTTGTCAGTGGGTGGAGGGGGACCTGGAGGCTTGGCTGACATCCAAGATGTCAGCCCCCTCCAGGTTCGAATAGCGTATTGGCGATGAAAGTTAATGCTATACACCGCTGAAAAGGGGAGACTCTCCCCTTTCCAGCGGTGCATAAAGCATCACTGTATGTTACATGATTGGGGAGATAGAGGGCTCCAAAAGGAGCCGCCCTCCTCTTTCTGAATTTTCACTACCGGCGCCTGTCGATGACGTCATCACGCAGCATGATGATGTCATCAGATCCGCCGGCCCCCAGGAAATGGCGAGGCAAGCTTCCAGCTTGCCATAAACGCCGAGGGAACGAGCGAAAGAGGTATCGGTGGGAGGGAGGTTACAAGCTCGCTGACGTACTAAGTACGTCCGCAGGTCTAAGGGGGACCCCGTGGGCAGGACGTACATAGTACGTCAGCGGTCGGGAAGGGGTTAATGCAAGTGGGGGAGGAGATTAATTGTGTTACCTGCATGGCCTTGAACAGTGAGCAGTGTTTGTTTTTAGGATTTAGCCAATCTGTATTAAAATCGCCAAGGACCAGCAGTTCACTTTTTTGGTTTTGTGCAAGTAAGTTATTAAGGGTTTGAGTTATGTCAGAGAGGGAGTGCACTGGAGAGCTCGGTGGGCGGTAGAATCCAGCAACAATGATTGACTTACTGGATGGGATCTCAATTATACCAGAGAAGAAATCAAAAGGTGGCAGGGGAGCCAGAATTCTGTAATGGGGTGAACTTTATGGACTCTTCAACATAAATAACAATTCTACCAACTCTTTGCTCTGTCCTTTCTATAACATGAATACCCCTGTATCTGAATCTGTTCATGTGCCGATTCTTTGAGGTGACCGACCCATGATGAACAGAGTCACCTAAAAGAACCGGATTTCCCATCACTACTCTTCATGCCAATGACTCTTACAGAAAGAAAATGGATTGGCTGAATGCTCTCGCAAGAGTCCAGCCTCCTGCCAATCACGCGACAGCTACAGCTTGGTATATATTTAACACTTTTGTACTCCCTCTTCCATTTTAACCTTGGAGTATCTCTTTAATAGATACTATACTTTGTGTTTTAATTAAATCCAATAGAAAACTTTGAACACTGCATTGCACGAGCTATCAACCCTAATGAAAAACACTTTAAGAAAGGGCATGCAGCCATACTAAAGTATTGGAGAAAAAAAAAAAGCTAAAAACATCGAACGCAGCCGATATATTTTTATTCCAAGATTATCGATTAGTCTATAACTCTATAGAAAATCTTCATATTCTTAAAAATATTACAACCAAGTATATTTACAAGTAACATGCAGGTGTCCCACAAAAGGAAAAAATAATTAAATTAAAACAATGTATTTATCTGCGTTCAAACGTCAGACTTTGCCATCTGATTCTTGTCCACAGCAGTAAAAAACAAACATACAAACACTGAAATAAGTAAGTGTATGACTTCATAAAGCAGCTTTGGAGAAAAGACACTCCATATAAATAAGTGGTAACGAAGAACAGTGATCAGAATGATGTAAATCGTGACTGGGAGAGATCGGATTATCGCATAGCAATAGCAGCCGTGGGCTATAGAAGTTGACAACCTAGAAAACAAACATATTAAGGTTAGAAAATGAGTAATACCTTTACACCGAAATAAAGTGTATTGTGAAGGTCGGGGAACCTATCACTGCAGCTTTATGGACTATTTGGGAAGATGACTATATTGTTAGATTAACACCTTCAGTACTGGGCTCTTTCTCAGCCATAATGTCCACACAAGTTATACCTTTTTTTTTTTACTCTTCAGCAGACCCCACTCTTTTAGAAAATACCTTTAGTTTGAATAGTTATTGAAATACAAAAAAATGGCATCCTAAAATAGGCGGGGGGAAAAAAAGTGAATTTTGGGTCATTTTGAGTGTGCATCCTAAAAAGAAAAATAGGAGTCATTGTTTATAAAATATATATAAAATAATTATTGCTTTAAGTTTATGATTCCACATTAGCATCACTTCATCTGCATAGAATCCTAGTTTTCGTTCTGCTATGTACATATATGTTTGGAAAAAGAAAAATAATTTTAGTTTGAAGCTAAATTTGCATCATATTTTACTCATTTGCACCATCTTACCATTTATACAGAAAGAGAGCCGGGATAAAATGCCAAATTTAAAACTACAAAAAATCTCATTTCCCAAAAGGGGGTCATGTGCCTTTTTGACCTCGATAGGCATAAGAGCGACCCATACAAACCTAACTCAAGTGTAAATATTAATGATAACAAAAATGCTTAAAGGGACACTCTAGGCAACCCCCCCCCCCCCGTTTTTTTACCTTAAAATATACCTATTCACTCAATAACTAGGTAGGGAATTATTATTATTTTTTTTAACTGTAATACTTACCCTAAAAACCACTTGTCTCCAACGGCTTCTTTTTTTTTTATACTCTCCTCCCTCCTCTTCCGCTCCCGTCCTTGTAAATCATTAACTTGGCTAATGGCTTATGCGAGAAGCGCGCATGCGCGCCTCTCACATAAACCAGCCAATCAGCAGGCTTCCTCCCGGCTCCATCTTCTTTGATTAGTGTTGCGCGCAAGAGGATGCGTGCAACACTAATCCTCAGCCGCTGCCGCCAGCTACTGCGGCGAGTTGGAGACGTCATCGCGCTGAAAGCGTGATGACGTCTCCTACTCGGCAATAGTCGGCAGAAGCGGGAAATATGAATCCCGCTCTGCTGACTGCCCTCTCTGTTTTAGCCGATCGGCTGAGCGGAGGAGGGGGGGGGGGAGGCAAGGGCATACTCAGGGCATCATGACCACCTAAAAAAGCTTAGGTGGTCATGTTGCCTAGAGTATCCCTTTAACAATCACAAATGCATGCACCACAATCACCCTTGATAATCTGGTCTCAATTTCTCTTTTTACACTCCCTCAATTCTACCATTAACTTTGACATCTGTAATTTATTTAACCTATATAAAAAGTCATATCTAAACGCAAACACAAAATAGTTAGGTGTTCAGCAGCACTAGGATTGTAACTTGACAGCTATTCAAAGGTGAGACCCCTCTTTTAAATAAGGGATCATGTGAGATATTTCTAAAAGGGTGGCATGCTTAATTACCTAGAATCCTATTAAATTTCTATATTTGCAAGTCATTGTTTGGAGAATCATCTGGCAGCAGGACTGACACAGGGACACTTATTTGAAAGTATTTTTCCTGCTCTTTTAACCCCTTAAGTTTGCGTGGGTGGCGCCCTTTAAAGAGGGTTTCTTTCGCCGGCGAGGTGTACAGGTACCCCTCACCAACAGCTGCCACGCGGGCCCACCTCAGCAGCTGACTAGCGTCATTTGTTGCAGGGGGACGGTTTGAGTTCATGCCGTCCCACTGCAGCCAATGACGCGTGCCTCTCGTCAGCTGCAAGGAGGGGCCGAGGCAGCCCATTGACAACAGCGAGGCGTACCAGTTCGCACTACGTCTTCAAAGCCCTCTCGCCGCCAGGATGGCATAGAACGTTCTGCGGCTGCAAAGCGTTAAAACAAGGTCTCGCAACCCCCTCTGTGTTTTATGGGGGCCATAGAGGGGATACACACCCACCTGAATTTGATTTATACGCATGTGGTGCTATTAGAATATTACTCTTCATGCGGTGATCTCCTGTCAACACCGAGTGTGAACCCTCCTTAGGAAGAGGTGGTTCTCCGCTTTCCAAAACGTGTTCCAAGATAATTCAGAGTGCCCCACAAGGAGGATAGGAATGCCAAAAGTCAAACTCCTCCCTTTTCCCTACCTTCTTTTTCTGTAGCTTTTCCTGCTCACATTATTGATGTAACTCTGCAGTCTCTTATTCCTGTGACTATTGAGCCTGTGAGGTCTTTTGTGACTGTACTGTCTGTTTCTGTTGTAACACTGCTGGCTTCTCAAAATAACAAACGTCAAACTCCTTAAACAAAACAAGAACCCCCAAGGATATTACCATTACTATGGTAACTAACTGTAAATTAGAGAGGGAGGTGTCCCCTCATTCAAAATGACGAATTCTCTACTTTATAAAATAGGTGGTCACACCCTCTTCTATATGCAGCACAGTAGGTAGCTGTAGAATTTCACACCTCCGCAAGATAAACTATTCTCTGCCATAGTGGACAGGTATTCACTTATTTATACTGATCATCTGCTTCTTCTATATGTGAATATACTTACATACTATGAGAACATTCTTCATTGTTCCCGGAGGCATCAAGAACATAATTCGGGAGAAGTGTGACAGACTGCACAATCCATGAGGCATTCTATTTAGAGCTTGATGCTCTCGGAAAGTGTGTGTAAATATAAGTATACAAAAGGTTTGGATGATAAAATGTGGAAAAATAAATTTACATGCTGCAAACGATTGAAATCAGAATGGAAATTCACTTTTTGGCCATTATTTAGTGTTCTGACGTGTCATGATGTATACACATAGAAATCATGTATTTTGAATCTTCTGAGTGTGCCAAAAGAAGGGTATATAATTTGTCTGCGTTCTACAGGGAAACAGGAGCAAAAAATGGTGAAAAGGAGCTCAGCACTCAGGGGTGAAAATGGTTTAATGTTAAACTTGCTAGAGCTAGGGTATGCCATGTTGCCGCTATCCAAATACATGGCTTGAGGTTATCTCTCAGTGACTAGTGCATTGCTAAATGATTAGACGATTATTGCTGGGTTGTGTTACCTGCTTGATTCCGAGTTTAGGTAGCACAGCAAGTGTATAGACCAGAGCAAAGGCCCACTGTATGTTGTAAATACAGTTAGAAATACTGCTGGGACCTCAATGTAATTATCCAGACCAACAAAACCAGCTGAAACATCCACTGTGCTGATGGTATTTGAATTTCCCTAAAAGGAAAAGGAGAAGGAAAATATATAAAACATCACTACAGAGTAGTCAAATAGAAAAGGGTATTTCATTTATATTCAAAACAAGTAACGCTTGCGTTCATTGCAGTCAGTGTCAAAAATATTGGCACCACTGCATTACTGTCAGATAACGCACCATTTTATCCAGAAAACTGTTGCAATTACAATGTTTAGGCATATTCATGTTTATTTATTTATTTTGTTTGTATCAGTATGACACAAAAAAGTGGAAAGGAAAAAAAAAAGTCAACTGACACATTCAACACAAAACTCCAAAAATGGACAAAATTATTCGCACCCGCAATTTAATATTTGGTAGCACAACCCTTGGAAAAAATGACTGAACTCAAATCGCTTCCTGTAACCATCACAGGAGTTTCTTACAAACGCTCTTCTGGATCACTCTTCTTTTGCCAACTGCTCCAAGTCACTCAGGCTGGATGGGCTCCTCTTCCCACCTGCTGTTTTTAGATCTGTACTCACTGCTGGCCAGTTCAGTACTCTCCAGCGCTTTGTCTTAAACCATTTCTGGGTGTTTTTTTACATGTGCTTTGGGTCATTGTCCTGCTGTAAGACCCATAACCTCTGATGGAGACACAACCTTCTGGGCCCTATATTGAGCCCCAGAATTCTTTGGTAGTCTTCAGACCTCATAATGCCATGCACACAGTCAAGATACCTTAAGCACCAAAGCAAACCCAAAACATCAGTTTGGCTTCCTCAGGTAAACTCCAATCTGGCTTGTTTAGGTTTCTGTGTCAGCAGTGGGAACCTCCTTGGTCTCCTACCATAGCGTCCCTTTTTAATTAAGAAGGCAACGTATAGTGCAAGCTGACACAGTTGTACCCAGTGTCTGAAGGTCAGCTTGAATTTGACTGGAAGTTGATTGAGGTTCCTTATCAACCAGTCGAACAATCCTTCGTTGCAATCTTTGATCAATTTTCTTTCGTCCATGAAGATTAGCTACAGTGCCATGGGATGTAAACTTCTGGACAATGTTGTGGACAATGGACACAGGAACATTAAGATATTTGGAGATGGACTTGTAACCTTGAGATTGTCCATGCTTTTCCACAATTGTTCTCAAATCTTCAGACAATTCTTTGATGCTCTTTGTCTTCTCCATGCTCATTGTGGCACACAGGGACTCACAACAAAGTTTGTGCACCATTTTAACCGGTCGCCGGTGTGATTTCTACATGGTCAGCACCTGGTAATTGATACAGGTAAGTTTCACTACATATTACAGGAGCATCACAAACTTGGAATGCAATTATGAGATGGTGTCAATAATTTTGCCCAGTTCAATTTGAGTTTTGTGTAAATGTGTCAGATTTGGATTTTTTTCCCCCTCATGTTTTTGTGTCACAACAATACATACAAAAATAAACATGAAGGATGGAATCTAACTCACCCTTTTCAGGGTCTCACTCTGACCCTGGTTATAGTGCATAATGGTAACCACCTTAACTTTCACTGCTGAGGACGTGTGGGGAACGTCCTCATTGACTCCTATGGAAAGATAGGGGTTCCTTTGAACCTCAATATCTCCCAACTGTTTTCAGCTAGCAGGATCATGTTTGGTATCATTAGAAAGGCCAGAGCATGGCATTTCCAATGATATCAAACCTGACCATGTTTAAAGTAAAGAAAAAAAATAAGAAAAAAAAGAAACATGAGTTTTTTTAAAGATGTGAAATGGCTCAGCAGTGAAGGGGTTAAGATTGTGCATGCAAAACAAAGTAGCAAAACAAGAGGACATAGTCTTCGATTAGAGGGGCAAAGGTTTAAAAGTAACATCAGAAAGCATTATTTTACTGAGAGAGTGGTGGATACATGGAACAGCCTTCCAATTGAAGTGGTAGAGGCCAAGCAGGCATAGGATAGGCATAAGGCTATCCTAAACAAAAGATAAATCCAGGTAAAGTATCCATGTAATCGGGCAGTCTAGATGGGCCGAAAGAAAATGTCGGCAGATAAGAACCTATGGTTCTAGGTTTCTTCTTGCTGCTCCAAAAAATTCTAGAGCCATCAAACCTCATTGACAAGAGACAGCCCAGAGCCGTCGGGTACCATCAGGCGCAATTACGCGAATTGTCAGAGACGGAAGATGCCAGTCAGAGGATGCGGTTGGACTGCTAGGATGCCGATAATCATGAAGACCCCACACTTTATGTATTATTATTGAGGAAGTGCAGACTATGGAAGAACTGTCAGCTAGGTTACAAGGTACAAGGCTTTCTTAAGCTAAAATATGGGAGGCCTGGATGGAGGCCAATTTTTCATAGTCTGGACAGGTCTTCCTCAGAGGGCTTGGTCCACCAGTTCTGTAAATTCCCTTTGAATCCTTTCCTTGTCTCTTAATTGTGGGGGCGCCAAAGACTGGTTTCTCTCGAACCCCTTATGTTCTTTTGGTTTGTCTTTTCCAATTTTTCTGTGTTTATGTATTATCTCTCCGCACTGACTGAAAATTGTGAGGTTTTCTACTTGTTAATATATCCTATTTTTCTGTTATGAAAGCACAACATTTCACTGTATTTTTTTTGTACTGCATCCCCTTTTCTGAAAATAAAGAATTGAAGAAAAAAAAATATTTTATTATTCTTACCACTTGTCTTTGGTTTTGTTGGACCAGCAAGGAGTAGAATGGAATGGGAAGGTGACCACTGCTAATCAGCTTAGTAAAATTGTGCCTACAAAACAATCTGTATCTGTGACAGAGTGGATCTGTATCTCTATCGTGATAGGTATAGACGTATCTACCTGTGTCTATGTATCTATACACCTGTACATACATATCTCCTCTACATATCTACATATCTGAGACGTTCCCAGTTGGCCCAGCTGCCTAGTGCATCAATGCCTGAGTTTCTAGCCTGTTCAAAGGAAACAATTAACAGGTCAGTGACTGTTTTCTCTGTGAAGCCATCGAAAGGTGTGAATAAAAGCAATAACCCATTAGGTGAACTGGGAAGTCCTGTGTCCTATATTCACACCTTGGAGTCCTGGCTACAGACTGCGTGGCACCAAGCTGCAAGGGGCCAGGCCATTTCAAAGAAGCAATCACATCCTTTGATCCCTAGAGACAAACGTTGGGAATAAAATGAATGACGAACCGCACTGAGCGTGCTCAGGAAAAGGGAAGTCTGGGAAATGTAGTGCACGAAAGTAGAAAATAGGGGCTATCCTCCAGAGGGACAAGGCAGCCTATATATACACCTGAGCCAAGCCTGGGCTCAGGGCTGGTTGCTGTGGGGTCACCTAAGAACGTGAGAAACTGTGCCAGTCTTCAAATCTCCAGCCCCAGGCGTACACGGATCCTCCTGTTAGTTTACGGACATGAGTAAGGGTCTGTGGCTTTAATCCGGTTTCTTTTATTTGCTGTTTGTGTGTAAGTAATGAATATTATATCCATATTTTTGCTGTAACCCTAAATGCACTGTGATATATTGATGATATAAAAAAGTTATATAGAACTTATTAAGCTCTGCTTTCTGCCTGATATTCGACCCATGCTAACTGAAGAGATTGGATTATTGTTTTGTTTTAAGCTCGAGTATCTACTAAATTGTGAGTTGCGGTGGCTGGGGACGGTTGGGTAAGCGCGCTGGGATTGTTGTCTGCGTAGTCATTATTTGGGTCTAGGATAGACCAATAGTGGATTGCTTATGCCTGCGTCTCTCGCTGCAGCGAGCTTAGTGTTCGAGAGAACTGGTGGCAGCATAACGAATAGAGTAAGAAAGTGGGTGTAAGGATTGTGGGAAACATAGTCGCTACCCCAGGTCGAGAGAAGACGGGTACGGCATTGCAATCCTGGGACCACTTCATCATGCTTTACGTGGGTGTCGCGAGCGGAGGCATTGTCGGGGTAGTTAGGCACGTGTGCGCGGGGGATTTTGTCTTCGTAGTCATTATTTGGGTCTAGGATAGACGATAGTGAGTTGCTTAACCCTGCGCCTTTCGTAGTTGTCGTGACAGTATGCACTATACCCAAGGTCAGGGCGAGACCCCAAAAAGAGTAGGATTCCATCCTTCTTCCGTTCTGATGATTGGAAAAGTGCGACAGCACCATATGTGCTATTTTATCTGGGGAGCACTATATCACTTGTTTCCCTTAGTGATAGTGTCCATTTATTGTCTATCTCCTTGTGAGCCACGAGACCCAGCCCCCCCTTATTTAGAAAATAAACATGAGAATGCCTAAACATTTGTAATTGCAACAATTTTCTGGGCGACGTGGTGCATTATCTGAGAGTAATGCAGGTGTGCCAATAATTTTGGCCATGACTGTATACATATGCACCATGCATCCTGAAGGCATAGGGACCCATTCCAGCTAACCAGGTAAAAAGGAGTTACCGTATTTTTCGCTCCATAAGACGCACCTGACCATAAGACGCACCTAGTTTTTAGAGGAGGAAAACCGGAAAATAAATATTCTGAATCAAATAGTGTAATAATGGATATTGCCCCAGCTCCTCTCATGGATTTTGCCCCAGCTCCTCTCATGGATACTGTCCCCCAGCTCATGGATAATGCCCCAGCTCACACATGGATAATGCCCCAGCTCACACATGGATTTGCCCCAGCTCATGGATATGCCCCAGCTCACACATGGATATGCCCCAGCTCACACATGGATATGCCCCAGCTCACACATGGATATGCCCCAGCTCACACATGGATATGCCCCAGCTCACACATGGATATGCCCCAGCTCACACATGGATATGCCCCAGCTCACACATGGATATGCCCCAGCTCACACATGGATATGCCCCAGCTCACACATGGATTTGCCCCAGCTCATGGATATGCCCCAGCTCATAGCTATGCCCCAGCTCACACATTGATATGCACCAGCTCATGGATAATGCCCCAGCTCATGGATATACTGCCCCAGCTCACACATGGATAATGCCCCAGCTCACACATGGATAATGCCCCAGCTCACACATGGATAATGCCCCAGCTCACACATGGATAATGCCTCAGCTCACACATGGATAATGCCCCAGCTCACACATGGATAATGCCTCAGCTCACACATGGATAATGCCTCAGCTCATGGGATATGCCCCAGCTCATGGGATTTGCACCAGCTCATGGATAATGCCCCAGCACACACATGGATTTGCCCCAGCTCATGGGATATGCCCCAGCTCATGGATAATGCCCCAGCACACACATGGATTTGCCCCAGCTCATGGATATGCCCCAGCTCACACATGGATATGCCCCAGCAGCTCATGGATATGCCTCAGCTCACCTGCCGCCGCGTTCGTCTCCCTCTGAGCGTGCGTCCACAGCAGGAAGCTTGGGCACTCGCCGGGGGGAGCCACGTCACCACGCTCTCGCGAGATCGCGGTCACGTGGCTCCCCCAGGCGACTGCCCAAGCTCCATGCCGCCGGATGCACGCTCAGAGGGAGCCGAACGCGGCGGCGGCAGGTGAGCTGCGGCATATCATGGGGCATTCGCTCCATAAGACGCACCCACTTTTCCCCCCACTTTTTGGGGGGAGAAAAGTGCGTCTTATGGAGCGAAAAATACGGTAACTAATGGAGAAATATGGAAAAGGGCATTCAATATTTAAAACTCAAGAACCTTCTCAATTACTAGTGAACCACTACTTAGCAACTCATCTTGTGATAACTGGGAAGCCCCAACACTGATAGGGTTTCCTGAAGTCCATAGGACTCCATGGAGCCCAGAGAAAACCCTCCGTGCAATTTCATGTTGCTGGTGGAAGGACAATGGAAACTACTTCTTCCAAGGTCACGCAGTCCTTTGTATTTTGGGATCAAAGGTGAATACGGATTTTATGTCACTTACTTTTTGCACCAATAATATTGCAAATGCTTAACTGCTCATGGATATTTATTTGCCATAGTATAACAATTACCTGCATTCTATGAAATAGTGATCTCATTAGAAAGAGCAGCAGACCCACCCTCGCTTGTTACCTTCTTGGTCAAAAGGAGGAGGATATATTCATTATAGACACATAAACCCTTAACATTTCTAATTGCAGATTTGTTTTGTTAGTCTGTACTTACAGACTCATGTCTACTGGTTCTTTGCCCAGAATTGTATCCCTTTTTCTCCGAAGGGCACGCTATGCCGAGTCTAAACGCTGTGGGCTATCATAGCACGCCCCACTGACTCCCGATACCCACCTACGCCCCCCTCTCCCGATTTGCACGCCGAGCAAGTCATTGGCTGCGGTGGCTGCCTGCAATCAGGTGGTCCCACAAGAGCCAATGACACGCTTGGCCCGTCAGGAGGGGAGAGGCCAAACAAAGGCCTCAGAGCCTGCGGGGCATGCTATGCAGGCCCCACGGCTTTGAGGACAACCTTGACGCAAGGAGATTCCCGGTGGCAAGTGGTTAAACTACAGCTAATGTTAGAAGTATAGAAGGCAAGGATACAGGGAGGAGAGGAATGCAAATAACATAGAAGCAGAAAAAATGGCCAAAAGGGCTGGGATTTACATCTCCGGAAACTCAACACATGGTGAGACACTCTGGGCATCATGAAACACCTTGATCACTCACGCAACCCCCCCCCCCCCCGACACCGATAATAAAGATTGTATATTTTTTTGCATATCCTGTGGAAGCCTCCCTGGTGTTTGACAGCGACTGGTGAGGGTGATACCAGCGGTGGAGTCTGAGTGGCAGCGTAGTGGTAACACTGATGTCCCTGAATATTATATACTTCTTTTGAGGGAGGTCCTATGGGGTTTATACCATTATCTTTGTACCGTATTGCGCTATGAAGTGTATTTGCTCTTATGTGTTAGACCTACCCCTTTTACTCCCCACATTTGTTTTGTTTACATCTCAGGAGCCTGTAGGCACAAAAATCTGGAGTGTCCCTACAACCCCCCCCCCCAAAGTAAAGTAATCATAGGATTTTTGCCACTTGGGGGGGGGGGGACAAAAATCCATTAGTTTATTTTTTTTTTTTTTAATTATTTCTCGCATCATAAGAAGGGGCAGAATCTCAGAATCTGTTGCCTTAAAATAAAAATGGAGCAGGATGTCAGGGCTAGGGTTAACCTTATGCCTTTAAAAACCACAAATAGTAACCCAACACCAATTTCTAAATCTAACCCTAGCTATGGAAAATGATGCTCCATGCAACCAAAATTCTGAGCATCAAATTACAGCTGTGGGCAGAGGGTCTTTTTCGATACGTGACTTTACCATTTCACATTTTCATTCCACTTTATGTCCGGCAATTTTTCAGTGGTATATCAAAACTTGCTTTTTTTTGTTCCAAACAAAGAGGGGGTTCTTTTTTTCTTTTACATTTTACATGGTTTGGGCTGCCATCAGACATCTTGGGGTCCTTTCTCACCCCCACTCGCCTCATAGCACAGCTTTTATTTTAGATGAAGCAATGCACAATAATTTATTGCAACATCACTCCACACTTGCTCCCGGCATGGAAAATGAGAAGGGTATAAGTGTAAAGTAAACAATGGTGCTGTGTTAAAAGAAACAAACATTTTATTGATCTCATTTTTAGTCATGTTCATACTCAGGCCTTTCCAATGACACCTTATATGTCCTTCTAGCCTGTAGGGCTCCAGAAATACAGGGGTCTAAATGATTGTAAATTGTATTTATTTATTATTTACAGAGCCCCGTGTGGTAGGCACATTCCCTACTCTGCCCAATTATAAATTCGGCCCTGTGTCCAACAGTCTCCTAGCACTGAAGCGGTTAATTCTTTAAGCTTGATATGAGTATCCTGTTTGGGATTTCATCGCTGTAAACTCTCATTTTCAGATTTTTAGAAAATCGTTTTGAGAAAAGAAAACGGTATGGTTTTACAATGATGCATATAGTCAGAGGAGACCAGGTTTTTGGCTTTATTTAAAATATAAATGTTTTCTTGTTTAGAAACACATTTAAAATGATCACAATGCCTACTGTGTCCTATCAAAGCAAATTGAATGGCTCTAGTGACCGGAGTGTCCTCAGCACCACTGAGGAAATGGGGGTTGCAGCCCTCTCCATTTGGGTAATTTGCTCCGGCCCAGTAAGCTTGATGCTCAGCACTCATTCACAAATTGCCAATGGCTTTCAATGAACTCACATTGAGAGCCATTGGCTGGACCTCCCCTGGTCATGCAGGAGGTGCAGAGCAGCACCATTGCAGCCCACTGCTAGATTTAAGGCATTCTACTCATGGGATAGGGTGTGCAGGGAGGATGATCATTTCCTGTTTTAACTTAGCGAGTATCGCTTTAAGGATATTCAGGATCCATACACATATAAGGTATACATACATAAATTCTGTGGCCCAAGCTTAGCACTTCATACGGGCTTCGTGGCACTATACATTGAACATTTTCCCTACCATAGGCTTTATTTGTTTAAAAAGGAAAAAAAGAAAAACCAAGAAAGTAGGCAAAATAGAGATCAAAGTTACCATAAAATGTAGCAACACAGTAATTTTCCATCTAGATTATTAAAGAGTAAAATAAACAAATGCCTACTAGAGTTCTAAATGCTGGATAGGGTCCCTTATCTCACACAATTTGAACAGGGGTCTTGATTATTAGCAGACAGGCAGAAATTAATTTTGTCAAATACAATAAATGTGATGAAGATAAATAAAAAAAAAAATAGTTTGATATCATGCTTATGGGGATTTGTACTGATCATATGGAGATTTTTTGGAAGCTGCTAATAAATAGCAATAAAATATACAAATAATATCTGTATATGGCATAATGCCTGTATATGGAAGTTGCAATAAACTGCTAGATCTGTACTGTAGGGGGCTAATAATCTGAATCCAACCACTATGCAATAGTATCCCAGAACTTGCCTTTTCCCCCTCCTCTGCAGCTATACAGGGTGACAGGCATAAAGCGTGAGAATTCTTATTGTCTCAGGAATCCTGCTTTGAAAACGGTAAATCAACATTTTATGGCCTAAGTTTTGTTTACAGTTTCTTAAAGCAAAATCAAATATATACACCTTTTTGGCAGTGAAGGAGGTCAAACAGGTCCCAAGTATGTATTATTCACACCCTAACCAAATGTTGTGCTTAACAAGATCCCTTGTTTTCAGAATATTAGGCTTAATGAAGACTCCTTGGTGTGGGATTCTAGCAGACAATTACGCAGAGGAGGTAAGGAGATTGTAATATATAAAATCCCTAATACATGATAAATAAAAGCAAACGTACCTGGAAAAAGAAGAAAGCTTGCCCAAACCAGTAGTGCATTAAAGTTACTTGAGCGGCATCATACTTCAGGATCTTCCAGATGAACATTGTTAAGGTGCTCTGAATGAGCAGGCAGAATACCAACACCGCCAGGTTGTGAGGCCTAAATAATAGTGCTGCCAGCAGAACCAAGCCACAGTACACTTCCCACAATCCCACACTTTTTGCCTTGGAGTCTGTGATAATAACTTGGGATTTTATTAGGTCCTTGATCCCAGTAATGAGAATACCGAGAACAAATATATATACAAAGCGGGCTTCAGTGATTCCCCTGAAAAATGCAAACAATGTCATAGAAACATTACATAACCACATCTTAACATCACGTTTGAAATCTCTTCATTAAAAACCATAAGCATACGAGTACCGTTGGATGGAGCAGAGGTAACATCACTGCTCTATAACAGTAGAGACTGTGGAGACACAGGTTCTAATCCCAGCAGGAGCACCTCTCCAGTAAGTGTCCTTGGGCAAGACACCCAACGGCACATACTCTCCACCCAGGACATACTTGAAAACGAGAGAAATCACTATGTATCCTTCCTTGTAAAATTCTTATTTTTTGAGAACGTATGATGTGGCTCACAACTTAAAGGCCCCCCTGACCACTCAAATTACATTGATCACAGTGGCTAAAGTGACTCGAGTGCCCGCACTTCATTTAGCAGGACTCTTTTGGGACTCATCCCCAGCCAATGACTGTCAATATGCTCACATTGAGAGCCACTGATAGGTTAGATACTTGCTAGAGTCTGCTGCCAGCCACGTGACATGCTGTGCAATTAGGAATCCATAGCATGTTATGACTGGTGCAGCGTGGAACTGGAATAAAGAGGAGTTTTAATTATACTCTATTGTTAAGAAGAGAAAGGGGGCTGAGGGGGCAGATGTATAAGTATGTTATTAGGAGCCTCACAGACAACTATCACTTTGATAAGTAGCCGAATACGTTCAATTTTTAACAAGTGATATGAAAGGTTAATTATAAGACCTGGGTAGTAATTAACATTATACGAATCATGCAATACTCAAGGTTATTTGCAAAAATCCAAATAGGAGTGTACACACGGTGGCAAGAAAAGGTGCTCAATGGTGTGGAGCAGCCAAACTTCCAAAGAACTTAAGAGGGACACTACCACTTACACAAGTAATCTAGTTACAGCTTATGAATTATAAACAATAACACTTTATAAAGCACATGCGGCTTTTTTCTTAGAAGTAAATCGCATGGAAAAATAAAAATTAGGTTTTTCATCCTGTGTTTCCATCTGCAACATTTACCAAAATTTTATGGGGAGTTTTACATTGTTAAATACTGTATATGATTAAAATACATCCATAATTAATGAGGTGGATGTTGAAACGTTTAGATAAGAGATGACAGCAGAATAAAACCGGAAGTTTAAAAGACTTCTAATCTACCCCTTGGTGATGTCCTTTGAGTTCATCACACACAATACAATGATGTGAATCAGTGATCGACCCATAGACTCTATTGTATGGGCATTGCCACAGAGAGGGGAGCAAGTGATGTAAGATACTGGTGGGGTTTACAAGACGAAAGATCACAAAATGGATGCATCCAGTGTCAAAACGTAAAATATTTTCTTAATTAAACATACAAGAGAAAAACGAAGCACATGTAAGATACCAGCAACATAAAATAAACAATATAAGGGCCTTTCGTTTTTTGGTGGTAGTGGAGGGAATGTTTAGATAAGGTAGCAGGGGGTTTATTGTATTCTGCATGCTTCTCCAGATAAGAGCTGCAGGTGAATGAGTTGAGGAGCAGGTGATTGAAAGATACGGGGTGGAGGGGGGCAGTTTACAACATAAAAGATCACAGAAAGGATGCACCCAGTGATACATATAGAGTAAAATATTTTTCATAACTAGAAATACAATAGAAAAAAAGCACATGTAACATAATAGCGAAATAAAATAATCACAATAAAGACATTTCATTTTTTGGTGATAGTGTCCCTTTACGGCTGGCCATCCACCGGGTCCATAGATGGACAACCAACTTGGCTGTCCAACTACGGTCAACTTTTTTGAACGATTTGGGTTGTTCACTGGAAGGGAATATGACTGCAGAACTGAAAAAAACAAAACAACAAATCCTGCAGTCGAAGACCTGAAGGGAACTCCGGTGCTGTCCCTGGTGCTGAAAGGGCTTATTAAAGCCTTTCAGCACCAGGAAAAGCACCGGAGTCCCCGTCATGTCTTCGACAGCGTTCGGTGGTGGGGTATTTTTTTCTTCAGTTCGGCAACGAAGGAAAAAAAAAGAACTGCTGAAATCAGGAATCCAAAATTTATCAAAAAAAAAAAACAAAAAACATGGATAAAGGCTTTTTGCTTCAAATGAAAAGAATGAACAGTTGAATTAAGAAAATTAAAAATCGAAAATATTCTTTTACATTGATTCCTATGGGATTCGGCAGTCGAACTGGATCACTTCTCGGTGGAAAGATATCTCTGCCTTCGATCGGCAGTTTAACTACACAATTCATCTTTTTTTCATGTAAATTGTACCAGATTGTCCTGACTTCATCTGACAAATCCCATTCAAATGGGAAAGATCACTAGCCTTTTGTCACAGAAAGTCATCTAAAGTCATCCGATGTAAGTCAGAGACAGTGGACGAGGGCTGAATCTCCTCCCCAGTGTGGGATTGGCCTGATGACAATCGCACAAATACAGACCCAGTGGACAGTGAGCCTAAGAGAGAAGGACTAAAACATGGCAGTTCGATGAACACACAAAAAGAAACTGCTTCAGTTGTTACAGCAGACTTTGTCAAGTTGAATTCAACAGTCTTAATGTTGCTCTTTTATTGTGTCCAATAAACTGACATGACTTGGAATCTGTTCCGGTTTCTTCTGTCTTTGGATATTCCAGGTTATTGACCACCACAAACCTGTCCGATATTAATGTAAAAGCTGTGGCGGCATCAAAAAAAATACTGTTATATATATATATGATGATGTATGAGGAGTATTGACATACTTACTTGGAAATCTCCTTTGTAGACTGTTGCCATGGGTATAATACATGTCCTATTGCCGCTCTGTAACTGTACACACCCAAGAGTCCGAAGGCCAAGGCTACTTTGGATACAAAAGAGCACCTTCCTTGGATTAAAATGAATATCATTACCAAAGAGACTGCCACTAAAAAAGACAGTTCAGCTTTATGTTCTGAGCTGTAAAACAAACAAAACAGAAAATAAAATATCTCTTGTGGCTCATTCTAGCTGCTCACAATAATCTACAGACACACGGAGATGGCTCTGAGAACATCACCCAAAGGATGATCGTCAGGGTTCAGATATCATCCCCTGTCTGGTATTTTTCATTATAGATAATATAGTTGTTAGGAAGTAAGAGATATATGAATGTACGTTACTATAACCTAGAGTTTTATTTTACTTATTATAAAGGCCTCAAAACATATTAGTTCCCCTTTACAATACACACAATAAAATAAAAAAGTACCTTGTCAGCCAATGCCCAAAATCCGGTCTATGAATCCATTGGACTCCAGTCTGATTTAAGGAACGTAATAATCTGCAGCATATAAGTATAGCCCAAGGACTGGATAATGCAATCCATTTTTCATGGTCTTTAACAAAACGTGATAGTATTGGTAGCCTCTCCTCTCGCATTTCTTTTTTATGCATATCATAGATCTCTTTTATGTATGCACCCTCATTGTCCGTACGCTTGTGTGTTGCCAAGTCTATCGGATTTCCTTTTTTTACAAGAAAATATTTTCTACACATGTTTTGAGCTAAGGCTAGGCAGAGTGTGTTGACCAGAAAATACCAAGTCTGGTGTTCCTCTTCAATGAAGCTACTCGCTCCCATACTTAACACATGACCCAAAGTTCCCATGAGAAGGATAACATCTAGTTCAGACCACAAGGACACAGAATCTGGCCTCTGGAAAATAAAACAAATGAACATTAAACCACAACCAAACCTCTATAAAGCAAATGGACCCATTGTCACCCCTTGGCTGTTGAGTCATTTCACCCCTGTGTGCCAAGTTCATTGTGACAATTTTGTGCTCCTCATGTTTAAACGTGTTTTGAAGGCTTATTTTAGTATATGACCCAGACATATTATATATCGTTCTTTCCGTAAGACTCGGCAGATTCATAATATGTCATTATTATATGTATACGTCATGACCTGTCTGTATATTATAACACAAAATGCAATAAAATATGAATTTTCAATAATTTACAACGTGTAAAGTGTATTTTTTTCACATTTTAACATGCGAGCAATTGCGGTTATATTTTGTATGGGGTGCGCTTGTTAAAAAAATTAGAAATTGGGTCTCGTTACATTTTTTTGGGAAAATTACGCGATTTTTAACAAACGCACCGCATACAAAAATCGTTAGTGCAGCATCATTGTTCACATTAGAATTGAAATGGGAACAATATTGCTGCATTAACAAACCAAAAAAAATGAAAAAAAAAAAACTTGTTTATTTTTTCATTTTTATTTTTTATTTTTTTTAAAAAAACTTTTTTCACAGTCGTGTTGGTATCGTTGGAACGGCCATGCTCTGGCTGATCCAACAGTACCAAACTTTAACCCCTAGCTGCCACGGATCGGGAGATAGGGGGTTCATTGGAACCCCCTATCTCCACCATTGGTGGCAGCTAGGGGTTAACTCCAGGACTGGCGTCATCGTGCTATGCACGATGACGCCAGTCCTCAGGGGGAGTTCCGGAGGCTTGGCCGACATCCAAGATGTTTCAGCGCCGATTCGTGATCCGGCTCCCCAGGGGTTAATGACATCCACCATTTGGAAGGGCAGGCTGTGCCCTTCCAAACGGTGCCTGGCATTAAGCTCAGGACCCCGCGATCGGGAGGGAGAGAGGTCCGAAGAGAGGACCCCCGCGATGACATCTATTGTGCTCGCGGCGGTCCCGGAGTGACGGGCTGACATCCAAGATGTCAGCCTGCACCGGGGGGCACAGCGATCGGCCGGAATCCGGCCGATCGCAGGCTGCTTCGGGAGGACGCGCTCAGCGCGTCCTCCGCAGCCAACCCTTCCTGCGGCAGGACGCGCTGAGCGCGTCCTCCGCAGCGAAGTGGTTAAACATCATTTGATGTCATATGTTACTGTAAAACCCAGACAAATTTTATAATCATTAGGTGTATAAGTAATGTCAATAAAAAAAACGTTAAAAACTTTCGTATTTTGCAAAATTCTAATAAACATGGCATTTTTTTTAATCTAAACTTTATGACCGGAACGTTGGTGTTTCTATGTTGATACATTGAGTACCTCTTTAAAAGCAGGGTAATGGAGAATATTTCATGGTGTTTTTGTGCACAAATACACAGTTTTCAAAAAAATGGGGGGGAGGGAGGCTGATCCGACTCATTGGGCCCTATTACAATCTTATTTGCCTTTAACGCTTGCCCCCCTATTACATCCATAACAGGTTAAAAAAAATCTGATACCGCACCGGTGATTGTGTGAGCTTTCTGTACTTTGCACTCCAACGCGTGGAGCGTAATTAGCAATAGGATAAGTAAGGTATTACAAGGTTTTAGCACCAATTAACACACTGATGTGAATGAAAAAGTCAACCACAGCTAACTGAAATCAGCTTCTTCAGAATTTAGCCCCATCATTTATCAAAGCTAGCCCTTGCCCCCCCCCCCCCAATAAATCAGATACTCACCTCTCATCCCACATTGTGATCTGTGGCCTGATCTGCCGTTTATGGCCGCTGAGAACAGAGTGAGACTGGGAACAAATAGTCTCCAGTCTCCCTCTGCGAATCACTCCGTGGCCCTGCACGGTCTTGTGAGAGCAAGATCGCGCAGGGCCTGCAGCACAACCCTCCACAATCCAAGTATAAAGTGACTTTAATCAGGGAATTTTTTTCAAGTGCATGCCAACACAAGGAGGTCAGCTTTGGCTCGGATTGCAGGTGGTAGAATTAGCCTATTAGCCTGGTTTGTCATGTTCAATTAATATGTAAAGCATGCCATTTAAATAAAGGGTTAGTCATAAACCGGTGGGGTTCATTTCACAAACGTAAAATCCAATTCACAGTGCAACTTCATCTGTTGATCTTTGGATTTTACATTTGGGAAATACAGGAGCTGGTTAGCACTGCAACACTGGTACTTTCTGAATAACCCTTATAATGTGATTGGCTGCTAGTAAAACATGTCCCCTCCCACTCACTTACCTTGTTGGGAGATTTTGCGTTCGATAGCATCTTCCCAAAGGTAGACAGAATAATGCAGCACAGTGCTGACATAAGCGTCATTATACCTATTGCCATTACCCAAGATATACTGCAGAAAAAACACACATTTTCAGTAGATGTGCAGACAATGACATGAATTGCTGCAAGCACAAGGCAAAGCAGGTAGAAGAGCAAGGAGAAGAACGGCGAAGAGAGAGGCACTTCAAATTCAGCCCGACTACATAAAGCATTTGGAACACTGAGCAGAAGAAGGAATAATATCTGTAGAAATAAAAGAAATATAAATATTAGTGTAATATAAATATTGGAGGGAGAAAAAAAAAAAACCAAAACAATCCAATACAGTGTAACATCAGCGGTTATACTTTCCCAGTAAGTGAAGCAATTTCAGGAACAAAATTATACCTAGTGACGCACATTTGAGCGTACAGATATTTTAAGTATTTGACAATTTACAACTACACAAAGAGTGCTTTTAGGGTACACATTTTAGAAGTCCTGAATTTGAAGGTGTTTAATGACAGGAGTCATTGCGGAAAAGTAAATGGCCCTGTGCCTAAAATGTTGCTCTTCACATTCTTACAGGATTTTCACAGCAGGTCAATGAAGCTTTAGCTATGGGTTTTTATATATGTTTATGCAATAGGAAAAGCATCCAATGATAAGGAAACAAATCTAAAAATCCCTCTGCATGACAAACTGTGTCCCATTACATCTTGCTTTGACAAGGTCACAAATTGGAGATGGACAGAAATAAGAGATAATCCTCCTCCTTGGTGGTTAGTGAAAGGGTTTTCTTGGTGTAGGGCTGAAACAACTAATTGATAATGAAAATAGTTGACAACTATTTTCATTATCAGTTAGTTGCTCTGTGTACAGTAGGCATTGTTTGTCAAGAGACTGACGGAGTTAAACTTTAATAACTTGAGACGCTACTTTGGGAAAGGCTTGCCGGCTGCTTTCCTCTGTATGATTTAGTTCTAGAGTATTGACACTAGGAATAGACATATAGGGCTCTATTACATGCTTTGCGCAAAAAAGCTTGTGCAGCGCATTAACGTTTAACGCTTCGCGCACAAATTAACGCACGTAAATTAACGCTGGTATTAGAATCCACGTGCATTTTTTCATTCGTCGATAAAATGCGCGCGAAAAACTGACACGTAAAAACACACGCGCAATAACGTTGCGCACAGAAGTCGGTGGACGGACTGTTTTTTCACGCGATTCAGCCAATCAGAATTAAGAACCACAATTGTCTCCAGTTAAAATTTTTGCTCCTGTCAAAATCAATCTGAGTATATATGCTGCAGCAATAATAAAAACACGCACAACCTCTCAATTTTATTGTTTGGGTATGCATAGAATGTGTAACTATACTTTGCTGTATTTTTTTTTTTGGACTGGTGTATTTGGGTTCAGCCAGGACGTTCAGATTTGCAGTTACCACCAGTTTTTCAAAGACGTTAAAATTATGCGCGCAAACGTTTTCTGTTAAATTTTGCGCATAGATTGTAATCTATTGTAGATTGTAAGCATTTGTTAAGTATAGGACGCGTGCAGTACAGGTCCACCCGTGTTAGACGTTAACGCACATTTTTTGCGCGGACGTTGTAATACGATGTTCAGCGCAAAGGGCTTTGCCCCTCGCGTTAATGCGTTTTTGCGCACGCGTTAAAATTTGTGTTGAGAATGTAATAGAGCCCATAATTTTTTCAGAGCCGATACCAATATTCTGCAACCTTTCTTGCCGATATCAATGCATGGGTATACTGCTGCACCACCCTTATATAGCAAAGTCCAGGGACCAACTGTGGTCTTGCTGTAAGTGGATGAGCAGAAAACCTGAACTGGAGCAGGGCAGGAAAAGTGCTGCCTGGATTAAGTCACAGCAGGGGAAGCTCTGGCACGTGTCTTTGTGGACTTTGCGTGACTCGATCAAGTTCATGACAGTCATTAAAATTAAGCAGCAAGCAAAGTTCAACTGGAATAAATTCTGAGTCACCAAATTATGGTAATGAGTGTCGCCAGCGCGCTCGTCAACTTTAATGGTTTAGTTGGAATAGGACCAGTTTCTATTGTAGTTTGTTTACTAGCTACAAGAATATATTACTGTATTTAGATATTAATTTTATATATGTTTGTTGTTCAACCAGATTGATGCCTGTTATATAGTTTTCTTTGGCAATTAACATTATGAAAGGATAGCTAAAAAATAAAATTCAGGAGACACAAACAAGTAACATCTGCAGCTGGCATGTGCAGTAAATTTAAGCAGGACTTTGCAGTAGACATGTGTAAACAGTGGCAGCTCTCTAATTAGGCCGAAAAGGCGACCGCCTAAGGCCTCGCGCTTGCGAGGCCACCTAAATCGACCACTACGGTGGCAGCTGTGGTTTAGGATAGGCCGCAGGACTCAGAGGAATCACTGTGGCCTACTAGGCCCGGTCGCTGGAGAACCTAAGATGGCGGGCGGCCCCCTCTGATGACATCAGAGAGGGCGCAATGGACGGCCCCCTCTGATGACATCCGAGAGGGTGTATCCTGTCTGGCATGCAGCAGCACGTGGAGGATTTCTTACAGCTGAGCCTCGGAGGATCTCTTACAGCTTTGGCGGCCTCTGTGTCACACTGCCACAGCAAGCCCAGAGATGCCCAGGGATGGCCTATAGACTCCCTGAGGGGGCCCTGGGAGACACAGAAAAGGCCCATAGATCCCCAGGGGGCCTATAGACGGCCTGAGGGGGACCCATAGACACCCTGAGGGGGCCCAGAGAAAGTCCATAGATGCCCAGGGGGCCTATAGACACCCTGAGGGGGCCCATAGACACCCTGGGAGGCCAAGAGAAGGCCCATAGATGCCCAGGGGGACCCATAGACGGCCTGAGAGGGCCCATAGTTGGTCTGAGGGGCCCAGAGACACCCAGGGGGGCCCCATAGACTCCCTGGTAGGCTCAGAGAAGGCCCATAGAGACCCAGGGATGGCCTGAGGGAGCCCATAGACGCCCTGGGGGGCGCCAGAGATGCCAAAGGTGGGCCTAGACGCCCAGAGAAGGCCTGAGGGGGCACATACACTCCCAGGCGGGGCCCATAGACGTGCTGGGGTGGCCCCAGAGATGTCCTGGGGTGCCTGTTTTCCCCAGGCAGCCTATCCAGGTGGCTGCAAACAAGAGACTTGCAAGGGAAGCTCATTGACTGTGAAGGTGCTGCTTGGACCCCCGGGAGGCGCCCGCTGAACACCACGTGTCATGGAAGGAGACAGATCTCATGGGCATGCTGGTGAGTAGCGGTGTTAAAAAAATAAAGATTTGCCCCACCCCAAATAAATATATTTGTCCCCCAGAATGAGAAAATAATTTGCCCCCTACCCAATAAGAAAAGAAAATTGTCCCCAGAATGAAAACAGTACTCCAGCCCACATAAAAAAAAAAAATCCCCAGAATGAAAAAAGTGCCCCCATGCCCCACTCCACATAAACAAATTGTCCACAGAATGAAAAAAGGTGCCCCCGGCCCAACCCCACATAAACTGTCCCCAGAATGAAAAAAGTGCCCCACTCCACATAAAAAAACTGTCCCCAGAATGAAAAAAAGTGCCGCCAACCCACAAAGAAAACTGCCCCCACCCAAAGAAGAAAGAAATTTCTCCCCCAGAATAAGAAAAAAATTGGTTTGCCCATGTGGACACCTCAATAAAACTCTATAATATGGGTCCTCTCTTACGGTTCTGTGTGTTTAACATGTATATTTATTATTCACCGGTTTGTAGCACTACAGAACTTGTTAGCTCTTTATAAATACTTGTAACTGGTGTGTATGAGCATATCACAGAGCTCCACAGCAATAAAACTCACAGTAACATGAGGTGTGTGTGTGAGACGAATATATTTCTAAAAGCTATTAATAATAAGATAATATGATTTGTCTATTTCAAACTATGCAATTTATACAGTTAATTTTGTATCATTGCATTTTTTCCATAGCTGTGTCACTAGGGGCCTCATGTTTGCGTTTCGCCTAAAGCCTCACCAAGTCTAGAGCCGCCTCTGTGTGTAACAGATCTCCGTACACCGACTGGGTCACATCTGTTAATGCAGCATCCTTGTTGGACCCCTGTTCTTCCACCAGCAGTCTTTTGTGTATTTCTACAACCCTTAGCCAAAGCTAAGGCTAGTACACAAAAAGAGCAATGATCGCATCCTCCAAAAATGAGGCACCATGCAAATCTGGAGGTTTAGTTAGAACAGCAGCAACAACTCGATCAAACTTTAATGAAATAATACAGTATATAGAGTGCCAGGTGGAACCCGACAGCCTATGAAAACCGATACCCCGGCCTCCCACGGCCCATCATCATAATCCCTCCCCTGTAATACTGTTCATGAGTTTCTGCTCTCCAGTCTGCTTCTCGGAGTCTGGGAGATAACCAGACCAGTTACAGACAATGGGATTAGTATTGCTCAACATTTTGCAAACAAGACAGAACAATATCCATTTAAACCGTTGGGCAGTTGGAAAAGGCCAAGATAACCCACCCAGTAATGCTATCAGAAGATGGTAACAGATACATAGACCAGCGATTCCCAACCGCGGTCCTCAAGTACCCCTAACAGGCCAGATTTTAAGGATTACCTTGGGGAAATGCAGACTGAATCCTGCAATCACTGAGCAGCAAATCATATCACCTGTGCGGCGCTTCAGCCATCTGGAAAACCTGACCTGTTGTGGGTACTTGAGGACTGCAGTTGGGAACCACTGACATAGACAATAACATTATTCATAACACAAATTACACAAACACCCTGCACCCAACAGGTACAGGGCGACTTCAACATAGAGGACAGGAAAATAATATAGAACATCAGGCTTGCACCTCCCAAATACATCTCTAGGCCCATGTACCCCAAGTTCAAAGTGACACATGGCAAAACATGTTCTAATAAACTCAAATCCTGGTTTAAAAACAGGTATAGTGGATGGTAGCAACATGAGAAAAAGACAGAAACGTCTGGTGGAGTAGTAGGACAAGGAAGGAGATATGAAACTAGACAATCACCCAAAAATTCAATACCACTACACTTTTGTGAGAAGACCAGGTCAGTTTCTCTTTTTAATGCATTGTATGCCAAAATAAACAAGTAACATTTGGGTAAAATAAAGCATACCTCTAGTGTGATTATTGCCCCAACTGTCATGGAATACATGTCATACTCTGCAACTTGTTTGCTGAGAGAAGAGCTTAGCTTCATCAGGGCTTCTATGTATTGCTTCAAGACTTTTCTTCCAAGGTTTGTGAGAACCTCTGAAGTATTCCCTTCAAGATAAAGTTTGATCCAGTTCCCATGAGACTTTTCAGCCTTCTTAAACTGCTCAAATCCAACATCTACAAAAAAAAAAAGACTACAACATTACGTTTCATATGCTGATTAAAAGCCAGTGTAGCGTGATTCAGAGGTCCCCACCTTTATTGTAAACATTTCATGTGATATATACCGCTACAGGTATTATTATGCAGATTTGATTCAGGCTAAAAGAAAAGCCAGAAAATAAATAAAATGAATTTGCAAGCAGGTTGCTGCCATTTGATCTCCATTTACTAACCCTTTTCTGAAGACTCAACGTTTTCCCTCAAAAGTGTGCTGAGCTGGTAACCGTTTAAATGAAAGTAACGCAACTGCTCTCTCATAGTCTTCTGTTCAATTACCGGATGGATCAGTGTGCCAAGGCTGTTTCGTGGGATGGGCAAACCCAAGCCAATTGCTAAGGTTGGAGCCAGGTCAGTTTGTTGCAAGATGTCGGGTGCTTTAGCAGGTTCTTCAAAGAAAAAGGGGAAAAAAAAAAAAAAGGATTATATACACACATGCAAGCTTAAGAGTAACAGCGCAATATGTGGCAGGTTTCAAGATTTTGTAACACCTTAATATTTCACAGTAATTAAAGAACATGAATAGCTGCTGTGTAAGTAGAAGATGAACAGGTTTGGAAACATTTGTGTAGCTTTCCTAGACACATGATGTAACAACATGTAGAGCAGAAAAAAAAATTATTTTCAAAATGTAACATACTTGATATCTAAGCATAGAGCTAGTGAGGTTTCAAAAACATAGCATTTTCACCTTGCCATGATGGAATTAAGAACACTAGAAAACAACTGAAAATAAACTGCTGATTGGACTTTCTAAATCCAGACTGATTGGATAAACAAATTCGTAACCGTAGTTTTTACACAAGATGTGGCGTTCATCTCATCCACTCTATGTTCACAAGTGGAACAGATATACATAACATACTGGGACTGCATAGTCAACACCATAAAAACACTTGAGATTATGATCTGTCTACCGTATTACAGGTAGTGATCCATTCTAGAAGATTTGAAAAATTTCATGTGTGACATTAGAATTTGCTTACCACCCTTCCTTTCAAAAGAAGAACTAATTAAAAGAAGTGGGGTCTCTATTTCCTCATCAGATGAGCCCCCGTGACTTCCCGTTTCTGACATTCCATGGTCCCCGCACACCACGATTAGACTTGGAAGAGACCCGTCTTCTTCCTATGTTTCGAAAGAGAAATGTTCACTGCGTAAAATGTTTTTGACATCTAAAATGTAAATGAGGATCAACAGTCTCAGTGAGAAAAAAAGTTATGTGTAATCTTCTATAGGTCTGCAGAGTAAGTACCGTATTTTTCGCTCCATAAGACGCACCTGACCATAAGACGCACCTAGTTTTTAGAGGAGGAAAACCGGAAAATAAATATTCTGAATGAAATAGTGAAATAATGGATATTGCCCCAGCTCGTGGATATGCCTTAGCTCACACGTGGATATGCCTTAGCTCACACATGGATTTGCCCCAGCCAGCTCACACATGGATTTGCCCCATCAGCTCTCACATGGATTTGCCCCAGCCAGCTCACACATGGATTTGCCCCATCAGCTCTCACATGGATTTGCCCCAGCCAGCTCACACATGGATTTGCCCCATCAGCTCTCACATGGATTTGCCCCAGCCAGCTCTCACATGGATTTGCCCCATCAGCTCTCACATGGATTTGCCCCAGCCAGCTCTCACATGGATTTGCCCCATCAGCTCTCACATGGATTTGCCCCAGCCAGCTCACACATGGATTTGCCCCATCAGCTCACACATGGATTTGCCCCATCAGCTCTCACATGGATTTGCCCCATCAGCTCACACATGGATTTGCCCCAGCCAGCTCTCACATGGATTTGCCCCAGCCAGCTCACACATGGATTTGCCCCAGCCAGCTCACACATGGATTTGCCCCAGCCAGCTCACACATGGATTTGCCCCATCAGCTCTCACATGGATTTGCCCCAGCCAGCTCACACATGGATTTGCCCCATCAGCTCACACATGGATTTGCCCCAGCCAGCTCACACATGGATTTGCCCCAGCCAGCTCACACATGGATTTGCCCCATCAGCTCTCACATGGATTTGCCCCAGCCAGCTCACACATGGATTTGCCCCATCAGCTCACACATGGATTTGCCCCAGCCAGCTCACACATGGATTTGCCCCAGCCAGCTCACACATGGATTTGCCCCATCAGTTCACACATGGATTTGCCCCATCAGCTCTCACATGGATTTGCCCCAGCCAGCTCACACATGGATTTGCCCCAGCCAGCTCACACATGGATTTGCCCCATCAGCTCACACATGGATTTGCCCCAGCCAGCTCACACATGGATTTGCCCCAGCCAGCTCACACATGGATTTGCCCCAGCCAGCTCACACATGGATTTGCCCCATCAGCTCTCACATGGATTTGCCCCAGCCAGCTCTCACATGGATTTGCCCCAGCCAGCTCACACATGGATTTGCCCCAGCCAGCTCACACATGGATTTGCCCCAGCCAGCTCACACATGGATTTGCCCCAGCCAGCTCACACATGGATTTGCCCCAGCCAGCTCACACATGGATTTGCCCCAGCCAGCTCACACATGGATTTGCCCCAGCCAGCTCTCACATGGATTTGCCCCAGCCAGCTCACACATGGATTTGCCCCAGCCAGCTCACACATGGATTTGCCCCAGCCAGCTCACACATTGATAATGCCCCAGCTCACATATGGATATGGCCCAGCAGCTCGTGGATGTGCCTCCGCTCACCTGCCGCCGCCGCGTTCGTCTCCCTCTGAGCATGCGTCCGGCGGCAGGAAGCTTGGGCACTCGCCTGGGGGAGCCACGTGACCGCGATCTCCCGATTCCCCCTTTTTGGGGGGAAAAAAGTGCGTCTTATGGAGCGAAAAATACGGTACTTTGCACACTTTTCACCTGCATCAATAATACCAGCTCTCACTGTACTTTAAAATCAGCTACATGAGAGTTATAGTGTAAACAGAATTTTCTTTAAGGATGTATCAGTTAACTCTGCTTAATACCAGCATATAGTCTGGAAAACTAAAAAAAGACAGACTCGTCAGTATTTACAGCCATAACTATAAAAAAACAGACGCCGAGAGCCAATTTAGCATTGTAGAGGTTACTCTAATGATGCCTTTGCCTGGTTCTCTATTTCAAAAGTAAATATATCCATATATTAGTTTCTTGATGCGTTCCTAAAATCTAACTAAAATCATGAATTCTCACAGTCATCTGTTACTTAAACACAAAAAGTACATTTGTTCCCTCACATTGAATATTTGAACATCCCCTATTAAGGGAACATTTTTTGGACTCACCTTGACCATTAATGAGGTGTGAATCTTTTTCAAAACATTGTCCATCTCAAAAAGCTTGGGACCCACCAGGTGACTGTGTGGTCCAGTAAGATGCCCAATGTGATCCAATCCAAGGTAATGAAGAATAAGTATATCCCAGTCATTCCTGCTGAGAACATTATCCAAATGCCTAGTGACATTATAATCGACCTGTAAAAGTTAAGGTAAATGAATTTCCTGACAAACTAAAGAGATTTCAAAATACCATGATCAAACCATTTCAGCATGGCTGACAGACAGCTAAAGAAAAATAATTTCAATTTTTAATCAGAGCATAGCATCAAGTCAATTAACCTCCTGGGATATTGATCTGGTCAGCTAAGTAGCAGAGGAAGTTGTTAATCAGTTTCAGCTGCTTTGGTGTTAATGAAATTAACCCCTTAAGGACCAAAGACAGAAATGTTCCATCATAAATTCATTGACTTTAAAGACATTTGGTCCTTAAAGGGTTAAACAACAGGTGCACTAGATGGGCAGCACAATGAGACGACCTCCAAAACGGGAATGATTTTACAGGTGGAGGCCACTGTTATTTTTTCCCTACCCATCTTTTCTGACTTTTTCACTAGTCTTGCATTTGGCTAGTGTCAGTGTCACTACTGGTAGCCTGAGGTGATACCTGGCCCTACAGAGGTTGCACAGGCAGTCCAACTCCTACAGGATGGCACATCAATACGTGACATTGCCAGAAGGTTTGTTGCGTCTCCCAGCACAGTCTCAAGAGCACTCCGTTACTCTAGGAGAGATGGAAGGATATGTAGAAGGTCCTTAACCCATCAGCAGAACGCTTCTTTGTGCAAAGAGGAACAGGATGAGCACTGACAGAGCCCTACAAAATGACCTTCAGCAGGCCACTGGTGTGAATTTCTCTGACCAAACAATCAGAAACAGACTTCATGAGGGTGGCCTGAGGGCCTGATGTCCTCTAGTGGGCCATCTGCTCACTGCCAGGCACCGTGGAGCTCAACTGGCATTTGCCATTGAACACCAGAATTGGCAGGTCCACCACTGGCGCCCTGTGCTTTTCACAGATGAGAGCAAGTTCGCCCTGAGCAGACATGAAAAGGTCTGTAGAAGCTATTGAGTATGTTATACTGCCTGTAACATCGTTCAGTATGACCGGTTTTGTGGTAGGTCAGTGATGGTCTTTGAAAGAATATCCACAGAGGGACGCACAGACCTCTACAGGCTAGACAATGGCCCCTGACTGGCATTCGATATCTGGATGAAATCCTTGGACCTATTGTCAGACAAAAGCTGGTACAGTGGGTCCAGGGTTCCTCCTGCTGCATGACAAAGCCCAGCTTCATGTGAGAGTATGCAGCCAGTTACTGGACGATGAAAGGATACCACTGAATGGCCCCCAGGCTCGTCTGACCTAAATCTAATAGAACACCTCTGGGACATTATGTTTCGGTCCATCCGACATCATCAGGTTGCATCTCCGTTTGTTCAGGAGCGCAGTGATGACCTGGACCAGATCTGGGAGGAAATACCCCAGGACAACATCCGTCACCTAAGGCCCGTGTCAGACGAGCACACCTAGTGCGGCCTTGCACCCGCACTTACCGGCGGCCGTCGCAGCCGCGTGATGCAGCGATGGTTGCCGGTAACACGCTTGTGCGCACTTACGAACTGCGTGCGCAGCAAGCGTCAGTCTAGGGAACGAATCCGTTGATGCGCTAGAAAGCGAGTCAACGGAGCTGCAACGCATGATCCTCCATAGGAGGATCGCGATTTGCACAGCTGAGGGCAGTCAGCGGCAGTGGAGAGTGGAAGGAACATCCGCTCGCACGGACGTTCCTTCCGCTCTGCAGTGCGCTCGTCTGACACCAGCCTTAATAGGAGCATACCCTAACATTGTCAGGCATGCATACAAGCACATGGGGGCTATACAAACTACCATTTTGAGTTGCTGCAATGAAATTTCAGCAAAATCAAAGTATCCTGCATAATTTTTTCACTGTTTTTTTGGAGTGTTTTGAGTTCAGCCCTCTGTGGGTTCATCATATTCATTTCCATCAAACAATGTAGCATCCTTTCGTTCCTAACTTATTACCCAATCCATATCAGTATAGATATCCAGCATGATATATTTTTTTCCCATTGAGATCTGATGTGTTTTCAAAGAATGTCTTAATTTTTTGAGCAGTGTATAATCCATTATCATTATGCAATTCCAATAAGTGCCGCTCACAAATAATATTAGGGACCATAATCTAAACCATGGCCCTCCAGATGTTTTGGAATTACATTTCCCACAAGGCTCTGACGACCTAACAAGTGGCCGAGTATCATGGGAGATATAGTTCCAAAACATTTGAAGAGCCAAGGTTAAGCCCTTAAGGACGGGAGTAATTTTCCAACTTCAGCGCGGTTTCGAAGTAGAAGTTTGCGGAGCTCATTTTGACCGTTTTTAAACGCGGTTTTAAGTTAGTATTATTATAACACCCAGACAAATTATATATCGCTCTTTCCAGCAGACTCGGAAGATTAATAATATATCATTATTATATGTAAAGGTCATGCCCTGCCAAAATGCTATAACAAAAAATGTAAAAAAAATATGTAAAAATTTGAATTTTCAATAAAATTTCAATCATCCACATTGTGTAAAGTGTTTTCTTATTTTTTTATTTGATTATCCGAGCCTTTGCGGTTATATTCTATGGGGTACACTTGTTAAAAAAATTTGAACGGGGAACCCATTTTTTTTTTTTGGGGAGAAATTGCGTGATTTTATCTAAACCCCCCCCAAAAAAAAATCATTAGTGAAGCATCATTGTTCACATTATAATTGAAATGTGAACAATAGTGCTGCGTTAAAAAAAATTAATAAAAAAAAAAAATATTAATTATTTTTTATTATTTTTACATTTGTTTACACGTATACTTTACTTTTAACATGGTCATGTTTGATATCATGCTCTGGCCTTTCCAGCAATATGAGACATGACCCCCTAGCTGCCGCCGATCAGGAGATAAAGGGGTTCAAAGAACCCCCCTATCTCCTCTGTGGGATTTCCTTAGGAAATCCCTTTACAGCTAGGGGTTCCCCGGTTAACTGACATCATCGCGCATGGCGCGATGAGTCAGTTGACGCGGGGGGACCCAGAGGTGGGGGTTGCCATCCAAGATGGCGGCCCCCACCGGAAAAAGGCCACGGTCTTGCACCGATAGGGGTTAACCCCTACATCGCTGGAAAGGTCAGGCTGTGACCCTTCCAGCGATGCTGGCCACAGCCTCCTGGTCCCCGGCGATGGGGAGATAGAGGGATCCAAAGGATCCCCCCCTCCCCTTCAGGCACTTCCCCTGCTCCGGCTGGGGGGGGGGGGACGACGCCTGAAACTGACGTCATTGCGCCCCCGCGCGATGACGTCAGTGCGCCGGGAGGAGGGATACATGCCGATCTGACTCCGCGGGAGTGAGAGCAGCGTGGGAGCAGCCGGAGTAGATGAGTATGGCCACCGGGGGGTTGCAAACACCGAGGATGTACCATTACGTCCTACGGCGTTAAAGCCCGCCTAATGCAGGACGTAATGTTGCGGCGTTAAGGGGGTTAAAGCTTATTTTAAACATAGTTCCTTTAACCCCATAGCGACCAATGACGTACCAGGCACGTCCTATGAAAACAGTCGCTTAACGCCAAAGAACATACCTGGTATGTGATGACGTTAGGGGGCCCTCCCAATATACTCGCCTTTCAGACTGGAGTCCCACTTCAAGGAAGTCAGACCATCGGTTTTATACAACGGCCGTCGCACGGATGTCATCATGCCAGGCATGACCTTTTCAGGGATGCCCCTCTTTAACCCTTGAGGTGCTGAATCATGGGCTGCTCCAGGAGATGGCTGACATCTTGGATGTCAAAGAAGCCTCCCGGGCCTCCCCCACCCACTGATGTCATTGCACACGCAACAATTTGGGGACTAACCCCTAGATGGCATGGGGGTTTCCCCATGGAAATCCCTAAAGTGGAGATAAGGGGGTCCTTTCCGATCGGTGGGAGCTAGAGGCTCATGTTTGGTATCAATGTATAGGCCAGAGCATCAGAGTAGGAAATAACAAAAACAGGGTTGTTTGTTTTTTTTTTTTACTTTTTTAATTAAAGCAGCACTATTGCTCAGGTTCCAATTACAAAGGGTTATTCAGAGAGCAGTGAACATCAGGAGAACTGGCAGGAGAATGAACAATCTAGACCAGGGATGGCGAACCTTTTTGGGCCTGAGTGCCCAAACTGGATCGCTGATCCAACTTGTGTCTCAAAGTGCCAACCCCCAAATTAAACCTGAATACGGATTTTAGAAAAAACACTTCATACGACTGAACTAATTATGTGCTTAAGTCTTAGAAGAAACATACAGTACAAGAAGATGGATATATTGCCCCCAGCTCACACATTTATATATTGCCCCAGCTCACATTGTCCCAATCTGTCTCCACTCTGCCAGGCTCCTTCGCGCAGCCGCCGGCAAAGGTTGTAGCCCAGCCGCTCGCCTGGCAACCACAAGCCGCGGTCTCGCAAGATCCCGGAGTCCATGTGATCTCGTGAACTCCGGGATCCCGCGGCTGGTGGATCCCAGGCGGCGGCCGGGCTACATCCTTTGCCGGCGGCCGCGTGAAGGAAGAGCAGTGAATTGGTTAAAAAGCAAAAAACATGTAAACATTCTGTATTTGTAAACTCAGGACAAAATTTATGAACTATTTAGCTAGGTCTTTTTTGGCGGTTGTAGATATTTTCAACGTTCGAAAAAGTTTTTTCTCCAATCATATTTCATATATTTTCTTATTGTAAATTGTACGAGATGATGAAAATAATGGTATTGTTAGAACGTCCATTTAAATGGTGAGAAAAACTGTATAGTAAAGAAGTGGAAAATTGGCGCTAAACACAAATCGCGCAGCAATGTAAAAACAGCAGTGGGTACTGTCAGACAGACAAACAATGGTAAAACAGTCTGGTCACTAGGGTTGCACCGATACCGATACTAGTATCGGTACCGATACTGGGTACTGCAGGAGTACTTGGTACTCGTGCAGTACCCCCCGATATTTTTTCCGATACCGGAAGCCGGCATTGAGCCGGCTTGCCGGCATCCGAGGGGCTGCGGCGGCTGTCCGAATGCCGCCCCTGCGATACTTGCCTTCCTGGGCGCCGCCGGGAATGTCTCCGCGCGGGCGCTCGTTGGAAGGACCCCAGCCGCAACCACGTGATCAAGGCTGGGGTCCTTCCAAGGAGCGCGCGCACGGAAGCTTTCCCGGCGGCGCCAAGGAAGGTAAGTATAAACACACTGAGCAGCTGCAGGGCCTGTCCGAATGCAGATAGGCCCTGCAGCTGCTCTCCGCGACGATACTTACCTTCCTGGGCGACGCCGGGAAAGTTTCCCCGCACGCTCTCCTTGGAAGGACCCCAGCCGTGATCACATGGTCCCACGTGGTCGCGGCTGGGGTCCTTCCAACGAGCACGCGCGCGGAGACATTCCCGGCGGCGCCCAGGAAGGTAAGTATCGTCAGGGGGGGGGTCCAAGCTGGGGGGCATATCCATGAGCTGGGGGGGCATATCAATGTGTGAGCTGGGTGGGCATACCCATGAACTGGGGGGCATATCCATGTGTGAGCTGGGGGGGCATAACCACGAGCTGGGGGGGGCATAACCATGAGCTGGGGCATATCAATGTGTGAGCTGGGGGGCATAACCATGAGCTGTGGGGGCATAACCATGTGTGAGCTGTGGGGGCATATCCATGAGCTGGGGGGCATACCCATGTGTGAGCTGGGGGGGCAAATCCATAAGCTGGGGCAGTATGAATATATAATATATATATATATATATAAAATCGGGGGGATATACATGTGAGCTGGGGGCATTTTTATATGGTCTGTTCTTATTGGAAAGCGTCACATGACATTAAAGAAAAGTATCGGTACTCGTACTCGGTCTTAAAAAAGTGGTATCGGTGCATCCCTACTGGTCACTAGAGGGTTAATTCTCTATACTACTTTAAAAATTATATACCTCTGTAAAGTCTGATACAAAAAAAGAAGTTGTGCCATCATGTTCTACAAAATGTTTTGGAAAGAGTCGAATCCACGTATCGTCACCATAGAATACAATCCGTCTGCCTGCTTGCTTTGCTTGCCATATCAAGTTGTCATCCAACAATTCCTGAGAATTTAGATTCATGATGATATCGATGAAACCAGGTATACTACCGGTCGTCAGAGCCTGAGAACAAAAAATATGATCGTGTTAGTGAGAGGTGCCAAGGCCTTCCAAGGCAATAATTTGTACTGGATATATGAATGTGCTCTGTACGTCAGACTTCACCAATTTTATTCCTATGACATTAAGAGTAAGGCTGGGGTCAGACAAGCGTTTTGAAGAGCATGCCTTCCACTCGACGCCCTTCTGGCCACCACGCTGTGGCCACCACATAGTGCGCTCGCCTGACACTGGCCTAAGACTTAATTCTGTAACAACAGATTGATTGTTCATCAACACATGATAAGTCACAGTCACCCTTGATTTACATACAGTCAGGTAACAACGCCTGTTAAATATTGTGGCGGGATGGTAGACCGCCTGCGGTCCTGCTCTATCTGACACCCCCCCCCCTTTGATGGCGTCCGGCCCGACTACCGAGTGGCACGGCACTCGGCGTCTCGAGCGGCCTGGAGGATGAAATGGCGTTTGTCCAGCGTCTGGAGAGATGGTGAGGTGTTGCCTTTCAGCCTTCCCATTGTCCAGGGATTAGGCAGATGAGGTCTTGGAAAAGCCTCCAATCAACTGGCTTGTGTATCCTCTATTTTGCGCTTTCAGGCTCCCCCATTGTCCAGGGGATTAGGTAGATGAGGTCTTGGAAAAGCCTCCAATCAACTGGCTTGCTGTATCCTCTATTTTGCCCTTTCAGGCTCCCCCATTGTCCAGGGGATTAGGTAGATGAGGTCTTGGAAAAACCTCCAATCCTCTGGCCCGCTGCATCCTCCATCTTGGAGGCATGAGATCCTTTGTTCTGTGAAACCATGCTGGGATGAGCAAAATGGCGATGGGGAAAAACACATACAAACGGTTTCTTTCATACTTTTACAGTCACATCATACAGGGTACATTTTTATTACATTACATCAATAAAACCACATCTAACAATAAAATAAGGAGGTCCATAGGCTCACACGCAAAACCAAAAAGAAAACAGGAAAAATGGTCTTTAAAAAGGGTTCAGTCTTTAGTCCTGTGGCTCGCTGAAAAGAGCTCTCATGTCCGTTCCGTGACAAATATCTTTAGATCTGTGAGGGACATTATCAGTGGAGTTTCCCTTTTGATTGTTCCATCTTAGTCTGGTCTGCTAAACATTTTTGGGAATTCCTTAGGATAACTGGATGTATTGTGTGCTTATTTTTTAAACATTGATAGAAGGTGTTACATACTTCAAGTTATCTTAGATGTGTAAAAATAAGTGCATAGGTTAGAAACTGCATACATCCATCTATTTGATACACAGGTTTATCAGATTGTAAGAAAACAGCTAAAACAGTAAATAAGGCAACAGAAATGTAGGAAGCGGAAGGCAATGGCAGCAATTTACACACTTCCCAAACAGGATATTGTGGAACTATAAGAGGAGACACAATTCCATGAACACAAGTTTACACAAAGGCATATAGTTATGAAATAGCAAAAGGGAGAAGTCACACAACCCATTAAGGCTGGCGGCACAATAGCAAACATTTTGCGTCCGTCTGACCGTACTGTTTGCTGTCCATCGTAGCTTTATAAAGGAGTCAATTAAACACACCACACAAAGCCCCTGCGCACATATTCACGGGCAAAAGCATAAAGCCACGGACGCAAAAATAACATCGACGTTAAAAAGCTAAACGGACTCAGAAACAACGCTGCCATTTATTTTCCTAGGGTGTGGAGACATCAGACATTACGGACACACTTTATGCAGTACTCACAATATCTCCCGTGAAAAAGTGCGTCCATAATGGACGCAGTACAGTATGCTCGTGTGCCGGCTGCCTTAGAGTGCAACGTCTTACAAGTGATCATGGCAATAATGAAACTGACAAAAGACTCAAGGAGGGGAAACACATCTATACTATAAAAGAGTAAGGCTTGGCGTGTCCGTCGCCAAGCCTTACTCTGCGCATGCGCGCGCAACCAGCGGCGGTTGGTTGCTCGCGCATGCAACCGCCGCGGCACGAGCCGGCTGCCGGCTCGCCGCGGCGGTTACAAGATGCACACAGCAGCCGGGTAGAGGCTGCGCTCGCAGCCTCTACCCGGCTGCCGCGCGCATCCAACCCCCGAGCGGCGAAGGGAAAGGTCCCTCCGCCGCTCGGGGCTTGGATGCGCGCGGCAGCCGGGTAGAGGCTGCGCTCGCAGCCTCTACCCGGCTGCCGAGCGCATCCGAGCGGCGCCGGGGAAGTGAAAGTTTCCCCACTTCCGCTCTTTGAAGGACCCAAGCCCCGGTCACGTGACCGCGGCTTGGGTCCTTCAAAGACCGGAAGTGGGGACACTTTCACTTCCCCGGCGCCGCTCGGAAAGGTAAGTATGGCGCCGAGCTCATGGGGCGGCTGTCCGAATGCCGATAGAGCATTCGAACAGCCGCCCCATGTCTGGTCTGGGGTCTGAGCTGGGGCATATCCATGAGCGCTGGGGGGCCAATATCCATGAGCTGGGGGCAATATCCATGAGCTGGGGGGCAATATCCATGAGAGCTTGGGGGGGCAATATCCATGAGCTGGGGGGCAATATCCATGAGAGCTTGGGGGGGCAATATCCATGAGAGCTTGGGGGGGGCAATATCCATGAGAGTTTGGGGGGGCAATATCCATGAGCTGGGGGGCAATATCCATGAGCGCTGGGGGGCCAATATCCATGAGCTGGGGGGCAATATCCATGAGCTGGGGGGCAATATCCATGAGCTGGGGGGCAATATCCATGAGAGCTTGGGGGGGCAATATCCATGAGAGCTTGGGGGGGCAATATCCATGAGCTGGGGGGCAATATCCATGAGCTGGGGGCAATATCCATGAGCTGGGGGCAATATCCACGAGCTGGGGGGCAATATCCACGAGCTGGGGGCAATATCCACGAGCTGGGGGCAGTATCCACGAGCTGGGGGCAGTATCCACGAGCTGGGGAGTATCCACAAGCTGGGGGACAGTATCACGTGCTGGGGCATATATCCACGTGCTGGGGCAATATCCACGAGCTGGGGCAATATATCCACGAGCTGGGGCAATATATCCACGAGCTGGGGCAATATATCCACGAGCTGGGGCAGTATCCACGTGCTGGGGCATATATCCACGTGCTGGGGCATATATCCACGTGCTGGGGCATATATCCACGTGCTGGAGCAGTATCCAGGAGCTGGGACAGTATCCACGTGCTGGGGCATATATCCACGAGCTGGGGCAGTATCCACGAGCTGGGGCATATATCCACGTGCTGGGGCAGTATCCACGAGCTGGGGCAGTATCCACGAGCTGGGGCAATATCCACGAGCTAGGACAGTATCCACGTGCTGGGGCATATATCCACGTGCTGGGGCAGTATCCACGAGCTGGGGCAGTATCCACGAGCTGGGGCAATATCCACGAGCTGGGGCAATATCCACGAGCTGGGGCAGTATATCCACGTGCTGGGGCAATATCCACGAGCTGGGGCAGTATCCACGAGCTGGGGCAGTATCCACGAGCTGGGGCAATATATCCACGAGCTGGGGCAATATATCCACGAGCTGGGGCAATATATCCACGAGCTGGGGCAATATATCCACGAGCTGGGGCAGTATATCCACGAGCTGGGGCAGTATATCCACGAGCTGGGGCAGTATATCCACGAGCTGGGGCAGTATCCACGAGCTGGGGCAGTATATCCACAATAGATTGCCCTCTGGGCAGGCTTTCCACCTTGTTTTTTATAATAATACAAACTACCCATACTATGCTGTATGCAAAGCTGTAGCTTTTATGGGAAAGGAAAACAACCAGTGCAGATATTGACTCATGTAAAAATTTTATAATATGTAGAAGTTCAACAAATCTAAGTGAAATTCAAGTTTTAGGACAAATGAGTCAAAATAAGGGTTTAACAAAATACTGTTTTTTTCATATAGCAAATTTGACCTTACAACCCAGTTAGACGTTCACTGTGTAATAAGTAAACCCTTCAGTAAATCACTTTATAAAAGAACAAAAAACATAAGGGAAAAGGTACATCACAAAAACAATACCCCCACCATTTTTACAATCACTATATAAAAGAGGGAAAAATAGTAAATGTATATTTTATCACCATCTTCCGTGATGGGTTATCATGGCTTGTTTTTAGAAGGCTACAACTGTAGGTTTACAAAAAAAATCTATTGCTTTCTATAGAACTGTGTCTACCAATGAGGACCTAGTTTCAGAAACTGCACCTATACCCACACAGTAGATAGCAAAAGTTTACACACCCCTGTTAAAATGTCAGGTTTCTGTGAAGTAAGAAAAAATCCAAACAAAAACAAAGCTAAATCATCATTTCAGAACCTTTTCCACCTTTAAAAGGTACTGGTTTTTGTGCCAAACATATCTTTTGGAATTCTGGCCAAATAGTTCAATCTTGGCTTCATCAGACCAAAAAAATTTCCCCGCATCATTAACAATAAAATATATCTCTTTAGGGGGGCGTGGCCGGCCACTGAAGAGAGAAGCCGCATGTTACTGGAGCTCCGCAGCGTTACCCTCTTCCAGGGACCTATTTCTGACCCTTGCCGCTGAGATTCCTTCCCTGAGGTACCCGAGCAGCTGGCCATCAGGACTGAGTTGACCGGAGCCTGACTTCCCCCCCCTCCGGTCCAGAGACGCGTCAGTTGGCGGCTGACACTGGGTGGCACGTGTAACCAGCGGCCATCTTGCGGCCTATCCTTCGGGGCCTGTTGTGCTCTAGCCTGTCCTCCCTGAACGTTTTCCTCCCTATGAGATTCATGATGAGGGCCGAGGAGACGGTGGGCCCACGTCTCCCGGCCATATTTGATGAACTGCTGCTGATCTTGGAGGACGACGAGCGTCCACTGACGCAGGGTGACATGCGCCGCGTTATGGCGGTACTGCGACAAGGCCGAGAGGACGGGACTGCGCACGGCAGGATACACGGAGGTGCTCGGCCTGACCTGGTCCCGCGGAGCTGCATGGTCCAGGGGGAGATGGGGAGTTGCGGAGCAGAGACGGTGTTCCGGTGCTGGCGTTCTCGGATCAGGAACAGGCTGGCGGGGCACGGTCTGCACAGGCGATACTGGAGGGAGTGCCTTCTACCTGCTGCACAGACGACCGGAGTACGAGGGACGCGGTGCTACCCCTTGTGGCAGTAATGATGGCACCGCTCGGACTTCTTCTGCCACCCTCCACTCCGGTGCTGCCAGCGCCAGCAGCTGTACCTCGTGAGGCTGCTTGGCGTGGAGGTGTGGATGGAGGCCTACCTGGCATCCCGGTTTGGTGCCTTTTTTGCTGGTCTGGCCTTGCTGGGACTTTTTGGGAGCTACCCACCCGCTGGATCCCCCAAGGGTTCGCTGGACTCGGTGGAGCTGATCACCCTGCCCTGTGGCTGGACACGGGCTGAGCTAGTCTGACTTGCTTCGCCAGTGCTCTCGGCCTTCGACCCTTTTTCTCGATGTGACCCCCCCCACGCTCTTTACTCTGAGGCAACTACTGAAGACTCGCTTTTTGTTTTTTTATTTTCTCATTGAGACTTTAGCTGTACGTTTATTGATGTTTTCCCCCATCCCTTCTATATTCTCCTGATCAAAATTGTGAACGGCTTGCCCGGATCCGCTGAGTTCCCCCCACTCTTATATCCTTATCAATATTCTAGCTGAGTTGTTTCTCCTCCCTTCCCCTGTTTTTCCTCCCCTCCCTCCTTTTCCCATGTTTTTATTTTCTACACACCACCTCATGCTACAGACCCTCCCTCTTTTTTTCCCCTTCTTTTGGCATTCGGGGCTACCTCAAGGTGTGCCACAGTGGCGGCTACCATGGCTCTGGCCGCCATACTTGGCCCTTGAATACCCCAGGCCTTGTGACCTGCACATTTCCATGGCCTCCGACTGGTCCTTCGGACCTTCCGGAGTGAGCCAGGAAAGTCACATATTTGACCTTAGCCACCTTTTTCATTCCCTCCCCCCCCCTTTTTTTTTAGGGTCCTGAAGCATTTCTTGGTGTGTCTCCCCCCCCCTTTTTATTTTTGATAACCCCTACCACACTACGTATCTTGGTGCTTTTGCAATGTGAATTGCGGTGTTTTTTCTGTTTATATGCCTTTTGAGACTTAGCCCTGTGTGGCTGTTGTATAATCTGACCGTCCTTTTATATTGTATGTGATATTGCTGATGCCTTTTCAAAATAAAATTTTGAGTATAAAAAAAAAATATATCTCTTTATTGTGACATTAAAACTCGAATCTCCACCCACATCCTACATATGACACATAAGTAGACAATTAACACTAAAGATTCATAAAAAGGATTGTGAATGGAACAAAGATTCAGGCACACTGGGGTAGACCAGTTAATATGTACACAATTTACTCAATAGAATCCTTATGTTTGCCATTTCCTGGTTCAGATTACGGAGGGTTCCATCGAGAAACAAAGTTTGAGCAGTCTGAGACACTCTAAGGCAGTGTTTCTCAACTCGTATCCTCAGGACCGACTAACAGGCCTGGTTTGTGGGATATCCGAAGCACAGCACAGGTGATCTAATTAGCTGCTCAGTGACTGCAGTATTCAGTCTGCATTTCCTCAAGGTGATCTGCAAAATCTGGCCTGTAGTGGGTCCTGAGGACTGGAGTCGAGAAACCCTGCTCTAAGGGATTATCCCTGGAGGTAGTTGCAGATTTATAGACTTAACCGGCTACCCTGGTATGCCCGGTATTCTTTGCCGATTCATTCATGATGCTTTTTATGTGGTGTTTATTGCCTATGTATGTGTTATGGTTTAGGTGTGTGTGTGTTATGGTTTAGGTGTGTGTGTGTGGTGTGTTATGGTTTAGGTGTGTGTGTGTGTGTGTTATGGTTTAGGTGTGTGTGTGTGTGTGTGTTATGGTTTGTGTGTGTGTGTGTGTTATGGTTTAGGTTGTGTGTGTGTGTGTTATGGTTTAGGTGTGTGTGTGTGTGTGTTATGGTTTAGGTGTGTGTGTGTGTGTGTTATGGTTTAGGTGTGTGTGTGTGGTGTGTGTTATGGTTAGGTGTGTGTGTGTGTGTGTGTGTGGTGTTATGGTTTAGGTGTGTGTGTGTGTGTTATGGTTTAGGTGTGTGTGTGTTGTGTGTGTGTTATGGTTAGGTGTGTGGTGTGTGTGTGTTGTGTGTGGTGTGTGTGTGTTATGTTTAGGTGTGTGTGTGTGTGTGTGTTATGGTTTAGGTGTGTGTGTGTGTGTGTGTTATGGTTTAGGTGTTGTGTGTGTGTGTGTTATGGTTTAGGTGTGTGTGTGTGTGTGTGTTATGGTTTAGGTGTGTGTGTGTGTGTGTGTGTTATGGTTTAGGTGTGTGTGTGTGTGTTATGGTTTAGGTGTGTGTGTGTGTGTTATGGTTTAGGTGTGTGTGTGTGTGTGTGTTATGGTTTAGGTGTGTGTGTGTGTGTGTGTTATGGTTTAGGTGTGTGTGTGTGTTATGGTTTAGGTGTGTGTGTGTTATGGTTTAGGTGTGTGTGTTATGGTTTAGGTGTGTGTGTGTGTTATGGTTTAGGTGTGTGTGTGTGTGTTATGGTTTAGGTGTGTGTGTGTGTTATGGTTTAGGTGTGTGTGTGTGTTATGGTTTAGGTGTGTGTGTGTTATGGTTTAGGTGTGTGTGTGTGTTATGGTTTAGGTGTGTGTGTGTGTGTTATGGTTTAGGTGTGTGTGTTATGGTTTAGGTGTGTGTGTGTGTTATGGTTTAGGTGTGTGTGTGTGGTTATGGTTTAGGTGTGGTGTGTGTGTGTTATGGTTTAGGTGTGTGTGTGTGTTATGGTTTAGGTGTGTGTGTGTTATGGTTTAGGTGTGTGTGTGTGTGTGGTGTTATGGTTTAGGTGTGTGTGTGTGTGTTATGGTTTAGGTGTGTGTTATGGTTTAGGTGTGTGGTGTGTGTGTTATGGTTTAGGTGTGTGTGTGTGTTTGGTTTAGGTGTGTGTGTGTGTGTTATGGTTTAGGTGTGTGTGTGTGTGTTATGGTTTAGGTGTGTGTGTGTGTGTTATGGTTTAGGTGTGTGTGTGTGTTATGGTTTAGGTGTGTGTGTGTTGTTATGGTTTAGGTGTGTGTGTGTGTTATGGTTTAGGTGTGTGTGTGTGTTATGGTTTAGGTGTGTGTGTTATGGTTTAGGTGTGTGTGTGTTATGGTTTAGGTGTGTGTGTGTTATGGTTTAGGTGTGTGGTGTGTTATGGTTTAGGTGTGTGTGTGTGTGTTATGGTTTAGGTGTGTGTGTGTGTGTTATGGTTTAGGTTGTGTGTGTGTGTGTGTTATGGTTTAGGTGTGTGTGTGTTATGTTTAGGTGTGTGTGTGTGTGTGTGTATGGTTTAGGTGTGTGTGTGTTATGGTTTAGGTGTGTGTGTGTGTGTTATGGTTTAGGTGTGTGTGTGTGTGTTATGGTTAGGTGTGTGTGTGTGTGTTATGGTTTAGGTGTGTGTGTGTGTGTTATGGTTAGGTGTGTGTGTGTGTGTTATGGTTTAGGTTGTGTGTGTGTGTGTTATGGTTTAGGTGTGTGGTGTGTGTGTGTTATGGTTTAGGTGTGTGTGTGTGTTATGGTTTAGGTGTGTGTGTGTGTGTGTTATGGTTTAGGTGTGTGTGTGTTATGGTTTAGGTGTGTGTGTGTTATGGTTTAGGTGTGTGTGTGTGTTATGGTTAGGTGTGTGTGTTATGGTTTAGGTGTGTGTGTGTGTTATGGTTTAGGTTGTGTGTGTGTGTTATGGTTTAGGTGTGTGTGTGTGTGTGTTATGGTTTAGGTGTGTGTGTGTGTTATGGTTTAGGTGTGTGTGTGTGTTATGGTTTAGGTGTGTGTTATGGTTTAGGTGTGTGTGTGTGTTATGGTTTAGGTGTGTGTGTTATGGTTTAGGTGTGTGTGTTATGGTTTAGGTGTGTGTGTGTGTTATGGTTTAGGTGTGTGTGTGTGTTATGGTTTAGGTGTGTGTGTGTGTTATGGTTTAGGTGTGTGTGTGTGTTATGGTTTAGGTGTGTGTGTGTTATGGTTTAGGTGTGTGTGTGTTATGGTTTAGGTGTGTGTGTGTGTTATGGTTTAGGTGTGTGTGTGTGTTATGGTTTAGGTGTGTGTGTGTGTTATGGTTTAGGTGTGTGTGTTATGGTTTAGGTGTGTGTGTGTTATGGTTTAGAGGTGTGTGTGTGTGTGTGTGTTATGGTTTAGGTGTGTGTGTTATGGTTTAGGTGTGTGTGTTATGGTTTAGGTGTGTGTGTTATGGTTTAGGTGTGTGTGTTATGGTTTAGGGGTGTGTGTGTGTTATGGTTATGGTGTGTGTGTGTGCTCTTTGGAGTTTCAATGCGTTACAATATAGAGACATATTGTTATTGTGACGTGCGTCACTTTGGACTCGAAGTACATGGGCCTAGAAATGTATTTGGGAGATGTGGGCCTGATGTTTCATATCGTTTTCCTGCCGTTTCCTTTGTTAAAGTCACCCTGGATCTACAATATTAGATGCAGGGTGTTTGTGTTTTCTGTGTGCTCTATTACCTGATGTCTGTTTATATTAATATTCCCTTATGTGTCTATTGTAAAGTATTGTTTCTGTGTACCTTCTCTCTGTATAGTGTACATATCTGTATTAGCGGTCTTCTGTATAGTGTTTTCCCTGCTTCCCTCAACCTCCCCCCCCCCCTCCTGCCAGGTCTATTCCATTGTTCTGCACTGATCTAATCTGTAGTGTGTTCTAGAAGGGAGGGGGGTTGTCCCTCAACTGTGTTACATAATAGCATAGGCTGAAAAAAAGACATGCGTCCATCGGGTTCAGCCTCTCCCACATCACCTTTTGCTGCTGATCCAAAAGAAGGCAAAAAACCCCAGTCCGAAATGCTTGCCAATATGCAACATACTGGGGAAAAAAATCCTTCTTGACCCCAGAATGGCAGTCAGATTTCTCCTTGGATCAAGAAGCTTTTACCCACATATTAAATATTATAACCCTTAATATTCTGTGTCTGCAGGAAGTCATCCAGTCACTTTTTAAAAGTCTGTACAGTCTCTGACCCAACCACCTCAACAGGCAGAGAATTCCACAGCTTTATTCTCACCGTAAAATAACCCTTCCTATGCTTTAGGCTGAATTTTCTTTCTTCCAGTCTAAGTGGGTGACGCCGTGTCCTGTGTATAGTCCTGTTAATCAATAGGTTATCAGACAATGGTTGATAATGGCCCTGTATATATTTATATAAGGTTATCAGATCCCCTCTAAGGCGCCGTTTCTCTAAACTAAACAGGTTTAAGCTGGTTAGTCTTGCCTCATAACTTAACCCTTCCATTCCATTAATTTAGGTGCCCGTCTCTGCACTTTTTCTAGAGCTATAATATCCTTTTTTAAAGACAGGTGCCCAAAATTGCATGGCATATTCAAGGTGCGGTCTGACCATTGGATTTATACAGAGGCAAAATTATGTTTTCATCCCGAGAGTGAACTCCCCTTTTAATGCAACTTTGCTGGCCTTGGCGGCTGCTGCTTGACATTGCACATTGTTACTTAGTTTGAAGTCTATGATTATTCCCAAATCCTTCTCCTGCTTGGATTTCCCTAACTCCGTACCATTTAGGGTATAAGTTGCTTGTGTGTTCTTCACTCCAAAGTGCATAACTTTGCATTTATCTACATTAAATTTCATCTGCCATTTAAGTGCCCAGTCTATCTAAATCCCTCTGCAGCTAAGTAACATCCTGCTCACATTGTATTACTTTTCCTAGTAATGTGTCATCTGCAAACACTGATACATGGCTTTCAATGCCTATTTCAAGGTCATTTATAAATAAATTGAATAGTATTGGTCCTATAACAGACCCCTGAGGGACACCGCTTACCACTGATGTCCATCTATGGTACCATTTATGACCACTCTCTGTACCCTATCTTTTATCCAGTTTTCTATCCAAGAACAAGTATTTTCATCTAGACCAATTTTTCTTAATTTAAATAGTAACCTTTTGTGTGGAACTGTGTCGAAAGATTTGGCAAAATCCAAGTAAATCACATCCACTGCGACCCCCTGATCTATACTTCTACTTACTTCCTCATAGAACGTAATTAGGTTAGTCTGACATGATCTGTGTTTCATGAAACCATACTGAGTTTTGCCAATTACATTATACCTCCCAATAAATTCCTGAATATTATCCCTTAGTAACACCTCAAATACTTTCCCAGCCACAGATGTTAAGCTCACAGGTCTATAATTCCCAGGCACAAATTTTAAACCTTTCATAAATATAGGGACCACGTCAGCTTTTCTCCAATCCTCTGGTACGATTCCTGAAAGAAAAGAATCTTGAAAGATTAAGAACAGAGGTTTACATATTTCAACACATAGCTCCCTCAGTACTCGCGGGTGAATTCCATCTGGCCCTGGGGCTTTATTCACATTGTTTAATTGCTGCAAAACCTTGTCCTGAGTCAGTCACTTTGTATTAGTAAGTTTTTATTAATGAATTTCATGTCTCCTGTTATAGGTTTCTCTTTGATAAATACTGAAGAAAGGTGTTCTACCTTTGTGTTTTTTCAAATAAAGAGTCAGTCTTTGTTTGCTGCTCTAAAACACTGGTCGTGCCTGGCGTTTTTAGAGATTTGGAGAAAGCTAGAGGCTTGACAGAGGCACACGGTCAGTGTGCCAGGCGGTCTGTCACACATATGTTATCATTAAAAAAGATATAGATTTCACATTATTCTTCTTATGGTGAAACAAGGGTTACCTCGCTTCTTTTGCTTCTCTGTGCACTATTTAGGGGGCAAACCACATTTGTTGGCCACATGCTCCTCTGAACGGCCACTGGCCTGTGATGTCACAGGAGTCACAAGATTTTGTGAAAGTTCCTTCACAGCCTTCGAAAGACGATGGCTGCTCGGAGACAATGAGGCCAGCCGGCGCTCGGAGGAACAGCCAGCCATCCGGAGGGGAATGCTGGCAGTGTCTGAAGTCTGTGTGAGGTATACATGCATCTGAGGTCTGGAGACTTTGGAGATATATATATATATATATATATAGACGAAATCCGCTACTCAGCATTAGTAGTTTCGCCGTTAACTCTGTCCTTGCCTCGGAGCGCTGGGAGGTAGCATGCCAGCCAAGGTGTCTGCCCTGGATGCAGTGAAGGTGGCTGCTCAGAATAAGCCAATCTGCTGGACGTAGCCTGTAATGCCGCTATTACAAGGGCATCAATCCGCTTCTTGTTTCTGCCTGGATCTGAGAATACCGAGGCTCTGTGAGAATAGCCCTGTATCCCTCTCCAATCACTTAGTCGAGACAAAAGCATAGGTTGAAGAAAAATCCGTGTATTCAGAATGGGGACATACAGTGTTTATATACATTTACAAGATCTTGATAACCCGACTTGCCATTGTTCTTTACCTGGCCCCGCCAAACCTCCTGGCGCCAGTTTTAGCACGGCCTCCAGCCATAACCCTTTAGTATATTTAACATGGGCTCTTAGCGTTGCGGGTCTGTAGGGGTTAATTCCACTGGAGCAGCAACACCTTCTGGGTTCTGATGGCTAACTTTGGTCCCCTGGTTACTCCTGCCAAAAGAGCACCCTGATCCAGGAACAGGGGACCGAGCAGCAGCGATTATAAACTGCCCAGCAGCGGATGAGGTGTATTCGCCTTAGAGCTGCATAGCCGTAGCCGCTCTGTTTTGGGACAGTCGATTGGAGAGGTTCCAGATGGTGCTTCCTCTTCAAACTCACCCCACACTAGGCAACCCTCCCTGGGGACCTAATATAGCGCCCCGGTGGGGGCAAAAGGGGCTCCAGGGCTGGTGGTTGAACAGGAGTAGGGTTTTGGCAGCTTGCCAGCGGTAATTCGCGATCTCCTGGGGAGCCTCCTGCCTTACACAATATGAGGCAAGTCGGGGTACACTTTGCAGGAACACTAATAACATATTTTGTTTGTCCAGCTTGTACCAGTGCCAATTGTACAGAGGGGAACGAGTTATTAATCAGCACAGGAGATATACAGACAAACTAGCAGTCGGACTGTTTCAGTGACTGATACGTTGTAGCAAGCATGTACTCCGTGGTTAATGGCAGGATCGGTGCAGGGGATGAACATGATCAAATAGAAGTCTAGGAACATTTTTACAATAAATGTAACAGGGGAATTCGTTCATATAAATAAAGGGTAAACTAAATATAACAAAATAAGAATGAAATTAAACTAAATAAATCCTGTGGCGGTCGATCCGTCACATAGCTCCCCCAGTCCCATGATGGCAGACCCGGTGAGACCCTCTACGGGTCCGCCTGGGGATGTCCAGATGCAAGTGTCTTTAAAAAGTTTGGGATTCTGGGGCAATGCTTTTCCAACCCCCGATAGTCTTTCGGTCCATAGGGAGGAGGCTGGCCCCCGGGCGTCTCCAAACATCCGGCTGCACTGGCTCACTTTTCGACCGGCAATACAGACCCTTGTGCTTGGTTCTCTGTCCCGGGGAAACAACGCGCCCCAGTGAGATGTTGAGAGCTGTTACTGTTCTCTCTACCCGGTGCGTGTGTGCTGCTTTCCCTGCACCCCCTCCTGGGACAATGAACTGCTGCTGGGGAGAGGTACCACCGCTACCTTCTCCCATGGCCACAATTAGCCATGGGGAACATGTGCCAACTGCACCCTTTCCAGGTGCTCCAGGCAGCAGATGGATGGAATATGGGGAGACCAGTGCCTCCGGCAAAAGTGTTTGGGGATCTGGGCCAGCTGCCCAGCATCCAGGGGGCCCACAGCTGGAAATCTCAGCCTCAGCAGCAATCCCACAGTAGGCGTCCCCCACAACTCAGGGACGGGGTTCAGCAGCACACTGTTCCTGGAAAAAGGGGCCACCCCCATACTCATGCTGGGACTTAATCTTAATCTGCAGGGGAGCAAGATCCCGGAATCACAACCCGCCTCTGGGGAGCGAGGCTGCCTGCCATCCCTCTAGTGACCACAATCTGCCGCTGGGGAGTGAGACCAACTGTCTCCCCACCCGGGATCATTACCTGCCGCTGGGGAGTGGTACCACCAGTACTCTCTCCCGGGGGTGCCCGCTGCTGTTGTGGACTAAGACCGACTGCTTCCCCTCCCAGCAACTCGTCTTGCGACTGGTGTAGGGATGAGATGTCTGTCCGTCCTCCGGTTTGCTTTGCAAGTGAGTGGCTCTTTGCTTTGTCCCCAGTTTTTGGGACGGCAAGGAAGGGGTAAAGGTTAACGGTCCTCTGATGCGGTGCTAGTTTTTCGGCTGTAGTGGGGGACAGCTCCCCATGTGTGAATTATAATCCTTGATCCCTGTCGCTATCAGCCAGGGATCCGGGCCAGCGGCCCCACATTCTTCAAGCTCTGTGGGAAGGACCACAGCATCTTCTGCATTGAACCAGGCAAAGTCCGCTTGCCCTCTGCTCCTCTACCCATCCGCTGTTGGGGTTCGGTGTCTCCAGGCTCGCTGTTGGGGTTCGGGGTCTCCTGTCAATCGTTCCAGTAATCCACCTGGGTGGGCCTTAGTCTCACCCTTCGTCAACAGGCATGCCTCCTTCTCCCAAGCTTCCAGGAGTAGCAAGTAGGGGACCGAGGATAGCAGCCCTCTGTCCTGATGCCACCTCTTCCGCTGGGTTCGGGCATTGCTCCCCATACACAAATTGTAGTCTCTACGCGCTGAAGCGCCTACCAATGCAAGCCGGGAATCTGGGCCAACTGCTCCACATTTTCTGGGCTCCGTGGGAAGGACCGCAGCCTCTTCCTCTGCGGGCCATGACACCTCCACCGTATCCCGCGAGTGGGGGTGCTTCGTATAGGTTTGGGGCCTCCTGCTGAGCACTCCGGCAACTTGCCCAAGTGGGCCTCGTTCTCACCCATCATTGTCCGGCTTTCCTCTCTCCGCAGTGCCGCTCCGTCTCGGTGGCTCTGTCTGGCGGAGACCGCAGGCCATCCACCGTTGCTCTGTCACGGTCCTTGTTAGGCTTCCGAAATGCACCAGCACTCAGCTCCACTGCAGGCTTCACAGGAACTGCACTCGCCGAGTCCTTTGCCTTCTCCTTGGACAACACGCTGTACTGAGGCTGCAGATACATTGCTTCCTCAGTGGCATTCGAGACCTGGGAAATGCTCTGCTGTTGGGGAGAGGGGCTGACTGCCTCCTCGTCCTGGTGTTCCGAAACGGCCGCAGAATCTGGGCGCAGGTCGGCTCCACCGGGTCCCGTTGGCCGCTCTGCTTCTACCGTTTTCATAGGGGTGAGAGCAAATGGGGAAGTGCCCGCAAACAACCTCCTGTATTCTTGCTCCAGATCCCATTCACAAGCGGCCAGCCAGTCCAGGTCACTGCTCAGCCAAAGATCTTTGAGGGGCTCAAACTCCCGAAACTCCCGGATTTCTGCCCATCTCAATTACGCTGTACTGTCGAAGGAGGGATCATCCTCGAGAGCATCAAATATTAATCCCGGGCCACCGTAGTCATAGCCCTCTGTGGGATCGTTCCTCTCTAGCTTTGGACACAGTTTGGTGACATACCATTACAGTGCATGGTACCCATCCTCCATCCATAGCTCCATCTGGATCAGGTTCTCCAGGGGGACAGTCTTTCTACTACTGGTTGCACTCCCAGGAATGGCACCCGCAAGTCCCATAGTCTCCAGTATCTCTCACCCCAGGTAGGAAGAATCTTGCCTAGGTAGTCCTGCTCGAGCTGTAGAGTGTCCCTCCAGAGCTGCTGCCGAGCTGCGTCATTTTCCAACGAAACATCCTGATCAAGACCTTGATCTCTGTGCTGGTCAACCGCTGTAGTTCCCCTGAGCTGGTGCTGCAACTTGGCCACTCGAAACTGACTGATCCCTTCCAAAATGCTTGGGATCACCTCTTCCGGAGGGTTTTCTCCAAACAGAGCCAACTTTCATTGTATCTCTTGCCGCCATTCTGCGACTTCTGAGTCTTCGTAGAGGGCCATGCTCACCTTGTTGGACCTCGGAAATTCTGCCAAGGGGACTGCTTTGGACTTGACGCTGGTTAACTTTTTCTGAATTCCCAGCCAGCGTTGCTGCGTGGATTTCTGCAAGGCTGGCTTTACCAAAGTCTATGCAGCTGGAAGGTTCCTTGTCAGGCGAAAGTCTTGAGAATCCCAGTGGTGGTTTGGAGTGGCTGAGACCGGGGTCAAGCCAACGGCTGTATTTCCCCCTGCTGGGCTGGTCTCAGAGATCCCACCGCTGTGCCACCAATGTGACGAAACCCGCTACTCAGCATGAGTAGATTGCAATCTCGGCTACACAATATTGGACTCTAGATTCGAACCTTTATGTACTGTATTACGCATGAAATAATGCTAGTGCCTTTAGGATAAAACCAAAGCACCGCTTCTTTCTAGTGATGTAAGCCATTTTTTAAAGAGAGGATATTGCGTAAAAGGAACCTTTTATATATTTTTTAGTCTGCCTTTATGAACTATATTTACGCATGCGCAAATTAAAAACCGACTATCCGGAAGTAAAGAGGATTAGACCAATGCAAAAATACAATTAGCAACACAGCTATATAAAGTGAGTTTGTTATCTCTGAAATTACACCCACTGATGAAGCTGCATCCAGCGAAACGCGTTTGCGGTGTAATGTAGGTTTATCAGAACAGGCATCAGAGTAGGTTTTCCTTACCTATCTTTTGTCTGTTTTAAATAAAAAACAGTCTGCACAGAACATCTTTCTTCTCTTTTTTTGAGGAACTACGAACAAGAAGTATTGGTTCCAGTTTCGAGTGATGTCCATGGAAATTGAGCGCTAGAGCCCAGCACCAATCTTCCAACCTTCATTCTTTACTTAGCGGTTTTGGGGATTTACCGCTTCTGGTTGCTAGAGGCGGCTGCACATCTATCTCTGAACTCGCTTTAGGACCTATAGGATTGGACTGTTTTTACTAATGTGAATTTTACTGAACAATCACTCATTAATATTCGTTGTTTTATTTATATTTGTGATTTATATCCTTTAGCACTTTATTGATAAAAAACAGTTTGCACAGTGTCTGTATAGGAACACGTTTCCGTTAAAATAGTAAGTTGTGATCTCCACTAGAGGGCACTGTCACCTCACATAAAATCCATCTATGACACATTTAGTTACTATTGTATAGAGTTACAGTATTTTGTATTGTTTATGTTTGAAGGTAGTTTATCACAATTACTATACGTAGTAAATTTATGCACTTTAATGATCACTTGATACATTTTAATGTAGCACTTTATGCACTTTTAAGCAATATATACGCAATCCACTTGCACTTAACAGAAATTATATTACAGTCACTTTTATTAAACTTTGCACAACATTGTAAAAGAACCCCTAAAACCTAGTTGGTTTAAATAGAACGGTTACATTTTGTCCGAATTTGTTTCGAGTTCCACCCAGCACTGTGAACAATTCATCAAGTCCCCTTTTTTTGTAATTTTTCCCTGATTATAAGGAATATAGTTCCATTAGTGGCACCATTTACACACACACACATCTGGATGCAGTGAAGGCGGCTGCTCAGAATAAGCCAATCTGCTGGACGGAGCCTGTAATGCCGCTATTACAAGGGCATCAATCCGCTTCTTGTTTCTGCCTGGATCCGAGGATACCGAGGCTCTGTGGGAATAGCCCTGTATCCCTCCCCAATCACTTGGTCGAGACAAAAGCATAGGTTGAAGGAAAATCAGAGTGTATTCAGAATGGGAACATAGTGTTTATATACATTTACAAGATCTTGATAACCTGGCTTGCCATTGTTCTTTACCCGGCCCCTCCAGACATCCCGACGCCAGTTTTAGCACGGCCTCCAGTCATAACCCTTTAGTATACTTAACATGGGCTCTTCTTAGCGTTGTGGGTCTGTAGGTGTTAATTCCGCTGGAGCAGCAACACATTCTGGGTTCTGCTGGCTAGCTCTGGTCCCCTGGTTACTCCTGCCAAAAAGGGCACACAGATCCAGGAACGGGGGACCGAGCGGCAGCGATTACCACCTGCCCAGCAGCTGATGAGGTGTATTCGCCTTAGAGCTGCATAGCCGTAGCCGCTCTGTTTTGGGACTGTCGATTGGAGAGGTTCCAGATGGCGCTTCCTCTTCAAACTCACCCCACACCAGGCAACCCTCCCTGGGGACCTAATATAGCGCCCCGGTGGGGGCAAAGGGGGCTCCAGGGCTGGTGGTTGAACAGGAGTAGGGATTTGGCAGCTTGCCAGCGATAATTCGCGATCTCCTGGGGAGCCTCCTGCCTTACACAATATGAGGCAAGTCGGGGTACACTTTGCAGGAACACTAATAACATAGTTTGTTTGTACAATTGGCACAAGCTGGACACAGGGGAAAGAGTTATTAATCAGCACAGGAGATATACAAACTAGCAGTCGGATTGTTTCAGTGACTGATACATTGTAGCAAGCATGTACTCCATGGTTAATGGCAGGATCAGTGCAGGGGAAAAACATGATTAAATAGAAGCCTAGGAACATTTTTACACTAAATCTAACAGGGGAATTCGTTCAGATAAATAAAGGGTAAACAAAATATAACAAAAGAATGAAATTAAACTACATAAATCCTATGGCGGCTGATATATATATATATTTATTATTGCAGAAGCCACTTGCTCATAAAAGCAATTCAAAGAATTGCATCCCAGAGCTGCTGTGCCACATTCCCCATATGCAGCAAGGAATTCTGGGTAGGATATGCAAATGACCTCTGTCTCACTTTTATGCATCCTGGGTCTGTTATTACACAGAACCCGAAAATCATTGCTATGCCAAACTATGGCTTTCTAGCAGAGATAAGGTTTATGCAACTGGTCGAAGCCACTCCTAGGACAACGCTGTTTCGGGTTTATTGGACCCTCATCAGCTAGGAGCTAGGCATGACCAGTTGCAGTGGATGCTTGGACCCGTAGGGTAAATCAGTATTTACAAGGGTTGTGGTGGAGGACAAAAAGTGAGCTAAAAAGCCTCCACGCTATAATTAGTTTATTATTGTGCAAGTGGCTTCTGCAATAATAAACAAACTAATTATAGCGTGGAGGCTTTTTATCTCACTTTTTGTCCTCCACCACAACATATATATACATATATATATATATATATATCCAGGAAGGATACATTGAGATTTCTCTCGTTTTCAAGAATGTCCTGGGTTCAAGTAAACTGAATTTTTACAGAAGGGTAAAGTAATAAAATGAAAGATGTTAAAAAAAACAACACATTTATATATATATATACATACACACACCCAAACCGTTGTTGAGACCACACCTGTGTATGCAAAAACAAAATTTCTTAGGTTGTAAAAATAGTCAGTCAGTTTCGGCTCATGTGTGAGCCGCTTGAAAATGGCTCACAAACGAGCCAAAATTGACTTTTTAAAACCTAAGAAATAAAGTTTATTGTTTTTACATACACGTGTGCAGCCTCATCAACGCTTGGTATAATTTTTATGCATGGGCGAGCACCATGGCTGTGGTTACTTCAATTATTTGGATTTTTGACAGGTGTTGCTGGGACCTAGTAAGATATAGGAGTCAGAGTTTGTGCAGTGGATAAATGGGGCGTCTGGCCATACATTTCAATATTAAACTGGACAGGCTTTCAGCAAAAATCCTAAATTATTTATTGGAACGTGGTCACATGACATTGACTAAAAGTATCAGTACTCGGTCTTTAAAAATTGGTATTGGTGCATCCCTAATCTATAGTGTTAGGTCATTATCAATATACTGTGTATAGCATATGTTGACATGTCCATCTATCTTGGTGATCCAATTTCTTCCAACGGTTTCCAAGACTACCTCTACGCTGGTGACACCCACCCATAGCTACATCACCTCTCCTGATCTCTCTCCCCATGTTAGATCCTGTCACCGCCTGTCTGCTGTCTCTAAGTGGATGACAACCAATTTCTTCAAGCTAAATCCCTACGAAACAGAACCTCTAATCTCCCCTCCCTCTAAATCCAATCCTCCTGCACCAGTCTCCCTTCAGGTGAACGCTGCCACCATTACTTCTACTTCACAGGCTCACTGCCTTGGTTCCTCTTTGTCTCTGACCTCTCCGTCACTCCTCACATATGGTTACTAACAAACCTTGCATACATCCACTCCTCTTAGACTACAACTATAAACAATAGTGATCCACACCTCTCTAACACAAGAATTTACTAAAATGCTCATCCAAACTCTACCATCTCCCACCTTTACTACTGTAACCTTATTCTTATTGGCCTTAAAACGAACCCAGATTATTCCTCTACAATCTGAAAAGAATGTCTCTGCAAGACTCTTGATTTCCTATTGTTCTCCGTGTGTCAAACTTATTTGTCAATATTAAATTTGTTTCATCATACTCGTACAGCGCTGCAAAACTGTTCAGTGCCTTACAAATAATTCTAACTTTATTGTCTTGTAAAGACTATTCTTTACTATTAGTAAAGTACAATCAGCTCAGACTAGCTACTCACAGCATTAACTGTAGTTCCCAAATGTTGCAGAAAGACCGAATGTGAACGGATTGAGAATTACAAGGGAACTGCAAATATTATGAGAAAGCAGGAAAAAGTTCACATTTTCTCTAATTTTCACTTTTGATTGAAAATACGGCAAGCCAAGTCATAACTGTTAAAGGTTGGTAAATAATATCCACATAATTACCTTGATGCGGGGCATGGTGACTGTGGGAGCTGTGGCTTTTGCTATGAAGCTGTGTGTTGTGCCTTTTTCTACCATTTCTGTCATATAAGGCATGTGCATTTTGCCTTTAGGCCCAAACACAAAATCCTGTCTGAAAGCATCTATCAGGAAGATGACGGTTTTTTTGAACAGTGGTGATGGCAGAGCTGTCCAATTTGACTTTGCTCCTAAAAGGAGACAAAAAAATAATTTAATAATAATTTTTATAAAATTGCACTTTAATGCATTATTAACAGTGGTCTCGAAATTTATAAATCACATTGCTTACTAAAACAAATTTTACTAGAAGGGTTATGCATAAAGCGCCAAAATTCACCATAAATGTAAACAACTGAACATCGGCTACACAGATGAATAATTCAGGAACAGCAGGCAAAGTTCCAGTAAATAAACAATGGTACCAGAGTTATATTTACGTAAAAAAATGCCAAAGCGACAGCTTGTCTGCGTACAGCATTATGCTGCTGTTGGCAACATAGGTGGGATTTTAAAGTGTTGATCTCCACAGGACTCCAAAATAAACACTGAAAAGAAAAAGGTAAAAATGCTGGACAACTTCAACTGAAACACTGGTGAAAACGAAGCTGAATAACCATTACATAAAGTACAGCAGAAATGCCATAGAGAACTACACTATGAACTATGCAGAACAACTGTGGCAGAAACACTGGTAAAAAGTACAGCATGCAGTTCCATAAATAGTGAATTCACTGTAGTTTATTCAAAGTTAGGCCGGGATCAGACGAGCGACTATGTGCGCCCGTACTGACATGCCTCCTGGCGTCCGTTGCGACACTTCAACGGAGTCAGCTGCACGCTGTAGCACACACACACGAATTGCATGCGGTACAGTGGGTGTGCTGCGGACGTTCTGAAAGTCTCCCCATCAAAGCGGTATGATGCGCGTTCTACGGGGCTGCAAAGCGCAATCCTCCATAGGAGGATTGAGGATTGCATCACTGAGCTCACTAACTGCGCTTCACTCTGACAGACGTTCCTTCTGCTCTGCAAAACGCTCATCTGACCCAGGGCCTTAAAACCACCATTATTTAAAAAAAAAAAAAAAAAAGTGATCAGGAAATAGCCCCTAAAATCCATCGACACTGTAAAGAATGACTCAGACTACAGCTAGAGGCGATCTGAGTCTAAACCAGTGATCGACAACCTAAAAATGGGCCCCTAGCACTTTGCTTTTGGGCCAGTCTCTGGTTTCGGGGGTTCGGCAGGGAGGGGTGAATGCATGATTGCACTATTTCAGCCAGAGACCAGCTCTTTTTTCTGTGCTGCTCAATAAGTCTCGGCTGGCAGCTCCTGTGATCTGGTAGAATTGTGATGACATGCTACCAAGTGTTTCTACATATTGCCAGAGCTGCAGCCGCGACTCACCTAGCAAGGTGGGAAGAATTGAGTGATCACCAACATGCAAGGTTTAGGCATATGAAAAATCCGAGCGATGACGACAATTACAGGTACAGGAAATTTCGGAAGCAGGACTAAGGGGAGGGACGTGGGAGCTAAAAAAAATTAATGGGTTAACATGAGCATAGACTGGTGGGAAAGTGTGGGCACAAACAAGTGACGTTCAGGAGGAAAAACAGTGGGGGCAAAGACTGAAGACTAGTGATGGGCCGAACACCCCCGTGTTTGGTTCGCATTCGAACATTTGAAAAAGTTTGAATTCGAACGCAAACACGATGCGAACACCATGCAAATCAATGGGGCTCAAAAATTCAAAAATTAAAAAGGTCCCTTCCAAGAGGGCATATATGCAAGATATTGGTCATAAAAGGTGTATGGGGGTCCGGGCACTGCCCTGGGGGACAGGAAACCATGAAAAACAATTTTAAAAAAAAAAATAGTTTTTAACCATTTCACTGCTGAGTGCTGAGCCATTTCAGCACTGTGCGCTGAGCTCATCTTTACTGCTTTTGCTCATGTTTAAACGCGATTTGAAGCCATGGGAAATGTTTGAGCAACAACGAGTGGGAAAAATTATGATCTTAACGCAAACGTTTGAGCATTAACGTTTGCTGCAGCATTCACCGCATATTTGTAACGATTCTGTAGGACAGACCTGGTAGGATCCCTGGTAACAGATAGGGATGCACCGATACCACTTTTTTAAGACCGATTACGAGTACCGATACTTTTTAAAAGTACTCACCGATACGAGTACCGATACTTTAATGTCATGTGACGCTTTCCAATAAGAACAGACCATATAAAAATGCCCCCAGCTCACATGTATATCCACCCCGATATATATATATTCATACTGCCCCAGCTCATGGATTTGCCCAAGCTCACACATGGATTTGTCCCAGCTCACACATGGATTTGCCCCAGCTCATGGATATGCCCCAGCTCACACATGGATATTACCCCCCAGCTTATGGATTTGCCCCCCCAGCTCACACATGGATATGCCCCCCCAGCTCTCACATGGGTATGCCCCCCAGCTCTCACACGGATATGCCGCCCTAGCTCACACATGGTTATGCCCCCCAGCTCATGGCTATGCCCCCCCAGCTCACACATGGGTATGCCCCCCAGCTCACACATGGGTATGCCCCCCAGCTCACACATGGGTATGCCCCCCAGCTCACACATGGGTATGCCCCCCAGCTCTCTCATGGATATGCCACCCAGCTCACACATGGTTATGCCCCCCAGCTCACACATGGTTATGCCCCCCCAGCTCACACATGGTTATGCCCCCCCAGCTCACACATGGTTATGCCCCCCCAGCTCACACATGGTTATGCCCCCCCAGCTCACACATGGTTATGCCCCCCAGCTCACACATGGTTATGCCCCCCAGCTCACACATGGTTATGCCCCCAGCTCACACATGGTTATGCCCCCCAGCTCATGGATATGCCCCCCAGCTCACACATGGGTATGCCCCCAGCTCACACATGGGTATGCCCCCCCAGCTCACACATGGGTATGCCCCCCAGCTCACACATGGGTATGCCCCCAGCTCATGGATATGCCCCCCAGCTCACACATGGGTATGCCCCCCAGCTCACACATGGGTATGCCCCCAGCTCACACATGGGTATGCCCCCCAGCTCACACATGGATATGCCCCCCAGCTCACACATGGATATGCCCCCCAGCTCTCACATGGATATGCCGCTCCAGCTCACACATGGTTATGCCCCCCAGCTCATGGCTATGCCCCCCCAGCTCACACATGGCTATGCCCCCCCAGCTCACACATGGGTATGCCCCCCAGCTCACACATGGTTATGCCCCCCCAGCTCACACATGGTTATGCCCCCCCAGCTCATGGGTATGCCCCCCAGCTCACACATGGGTATGCCCCCAGCTCACACATGGGTATGCCCCCCAGCTCACACATGGGTATGCCCCCCAGCTCACACATGGGTATGCCCCCCAGCTCTCACATGGATATGCCCCCCAGCTCATGGATATGCCGCCCCAGCTCACACATGGTTATGCCCCCCAGCTCACACATGGTTATGCCCCCCCCAGCTCACACATGGTTATGCCCCCCCCAGCTCACACATGGTTATGCCCCCCCCAGCTCACACATGGTTATGCCCCCCCCAGCTCACACATGGTTATGCCCCCCCCAGCTCACACATGGTTATGCCCCCCCCAGCTCACACATGGGTATGCCCCCCAGCTCACACATGGGTATGCCCCCCAGCTCTCACATGGGTATGCCCCCCAGCTCTCACATGGATATGCCCCCCAGCTCTCACATGGATATGCCCCCCAGCTCTCACATGGATATGCCGCCCCAGCTCACACATGGTTATGCCCCCCCAGCTCACACATGGTTATGCCCCCCCCAGCTCACACATGGTTATGCCCCCCCCAGCTCACACATGGTTATGCCCCCCCAGCTCACACATGGGTATGCCCCCCAGCTCACACATGGGTATGCCCCCCAGCTCACACATGGGTATGCCCCCCAGCTCACACATGGGTATGCCCCCCAGCTCACACATGGGTATGCCCCCAGCTCACACATGGGTATGCCCCCAGCTCTCACATGGGTATGCCCCCCAGCTCTCACATGGATATGCCCCCCAGCTCATGGATATGCCGCCCCAGCTCACACATGGTTATGCCCCCCCAGCTCACACATGGTTATGTCCCCCCAGCTCACACATGGTTATGCCCCCCAGCTCACACATGGTTATGTCCTCCCAGCTCACACATGGTTATGCCCCCCAGCTCACACATGGGTATGCCCCCAGCTCACACATGGGTATGCCCCCCAGCTCACACATGGGTATGCCCCCCAGCTCACTCATGGGTATGCCCCCCAGCTCACTCATGGGTATGCCCCCCAGCTCACACATGGATATGCCCCCCAGCTCACACATGGTTATGCCCCCAGCTCACACATGGTTATGCCCCCCAGCCTATGGATATGCCCCCCCAGCTCACACATGGTATGCCCCCCCAGCTCACACATGGTTATGCCCCCCAGCTCACACATGGTTATGCCCCCCAGCTCACACATGGTTATGCCCCCCCAGCTCACACATGGTTATGCCACCCAGCTCACACATGGTTATGCCCCCCAGCTCATGGATATGCACCCCAGCTCATGGATCTCCCCCCCAGCTCATGGATCTCCCCCCCAGCTCATGGATCTTCACCCCAACGATACTTACCTTCCTGGGCGCCGCCGGGAATGTCTCCGCGCGCGCGCTCTCGTTGGAAGGACCCCAGCCGCGACCATGGATAAAAGATATATATCATCTTTTAATATACTTTAATTTCATTTTTTCTGATTAAATTGGGTCTCTTCAATAATTATTTATTGCATAAATTCATTCATAGCTTCATGAGCTTTTGTCGACCAATAACTGTTTACAATTGAACACCAACACCAACGCGAAACGCGCGTCGGATGCATTAGCAGGCAGGACCCCTCTATTTAATTCTTCACTCTGCAACTGGTGATCCAACAACAATATTTCTTTGGGTCTATTATACATTATAAATTGACCACTGCTGCGGCGTTGTCTGGCTAATTCAGCTGTATTTATATATTTACACACTTCTCTCCAACAGGGTATTCCTGCCTTAGTGTTGCTTGTTGTCTCTTTTTGCGCTTTTGGCTTGTGGCTTAATGTAGACATTTTTTCAATTTACCCAATGTTGGTTACAATACTTTGAGGTGATCCATTGAAGGTCACCTGCTGTATTGAGATTTAATTAACATCAATTTACGCATTGAATACCACTTCTTCACTGGTTCTCAGATTTTAAATTGTCCTCTGTATCAAGCACTGTCTTTTTATGTTTATAAGTTTGTCCATTTTATATTTTCCATTAAAAGTTAAACTTTACATTGGTCTCAGGGAGACATTAGTATTCTGTTGGTTGCCTACAGAATAACTATGCCAAAAAAAAAAAGAATCACTAAACTTGTTCTGCATATCCTAAAACGTCTCTTTTCTTACAGGCTGCCTCCCCCAAGCAGTTGTTTATGAATAGATTAAAAGGAAAACCATTTACCGTCATTTGAAATGTCATTTTTTTTGTTTTTAAATGTTTCTATACATCGTACAAATCCGCCACTTCACTGGCAGGTTATGGGGACCTCCTAGGCACGATATTTGAAGGAATTTTTCATTTTTATTCTTCTTAACCCTTATTTCATGGAAAACTCACTGTTCCTTTAAAAGCGTTTTTTTTTTTACTCTTTGTCCTTGTTTCCTGTCCCCCAGGGCACTACCCGGACCCCCATACACCTTTTATGGGAAATATCTAGCATATATGCCCTCTTGGAGGGCACTCTAAAAATCGAACTTTCGAATCCCATTGACTCGCATGCAGTTCGGTTTGTGTTCAAATGCGAACCGAACACGGTTGTGTTCGACTCATTATTAATCAGAAGCTACAACAAACAGCCTTCCAATGAAGTGGAAATAGGCTGGAAGACGGCCGCCATTGTACACAGGCGGCCATCTTGTTCAGAATATTGGTTCACTTGTATATAACTAGACAGGTTTGTAGCTGAAACTAGAATGAGGTATACGTAGAAATTTAGGAATGCGTTTAGATTAGCAGAAAAGCAATTAAAGCTTTATGAAAGATCTCTGCTGTTCCTGGCACGGAGGAGAAAAGCGAAGTAGATCCTCCAAGGTCGTTGGGGCCCGCAGAAAGACAAAGGAGTAGAGATCAGGCCAGGTGCCATCTGTAACAAGTGATTGTAGGCGCAAGGGAGGAGGGCGCAGCCCGGAACAGTAAGAGCAATTAATTATGATTTAGAGAAACTAACACAAAGTTTGCCAATTTACAGCCAATTAATGGAATGTTTTTTTATTAGCCAAAGGGAGGTATTAACCCACGTGGGGTGGAATAAAGTGTCATTGGGAGGTGGGCTAACTGGGATGTACCTAATTACGTATTTTTGGGTATAAGATCCCTTGCACGGGTGAAAGGGGGGGCTCACTCTTTGCGATTCAATCCTGTGTGGGCACTTGTGTGACGACACAATAAAGTTTGCCTTTCCTGAAGAGACTCGTGTTCTGACAAGCCTTACTTGTGCCCGGTCCGGCGCCGTCTTGAAAGTGAATCTGTTTTTGTCCGCCTACATTTTTGGGGGCTCGTCCGGGATACGGGCCCTTTCCGGGCACACAGTAACGGGCTGCTGTGAACACAGTGCAGTGCTTGACTGCAGCGGGTGCGAGAATCCCGATGGTTGGGCGTCCGTTGAAGGTGAGCTGACATCTGCAGGCGCCAAGCAGGATTTCCTGTTCAGTGGACCTCGTCTCGTCCCAAACGGACCCCCGACCAGGGAACTGGGACACCGAGTCTGAGGAAACAGCAAGCAGCGCCGGCGATAGGTAACGTGTCTATGTTTTGTATGTCTAAAGGAGATACCGGTATCTAAGGGAAACGTCCGACTGAGATAGACGGATAAGAGGATGCGATGGCCACCATCCTATTGGCATATCTAGCCCGCCGCTGATAGCACTGACATTGCTAAGGAGCCAGAGTGGCTAGCGGGTGTCTGGATTCGGGGGAATTGAATGCCAATCAAAGGGTAGTTCTGTAAGTGAGGGAGAAGGTAACCACGTTGAGTTGCATAAGTCAGTAGTCAGTGTTTGTAAATAGAGCTTCACCACGTGGGTAAAAGGGAAAGGAGGAGGGATTTTCTGTGACTGGGCTGAGAGCCTGAGTCAGTGCTAGTGTGCACGTCGTGTAGTGAAAAGGGCTCATAGTGGAGCCAGCGGTAGCTGCAGAGATAGTGGTGCCGGTGGGTGAGATTACCCATAGGGCAAATTGGAATTGCAGACGGCAGTAGAGATATAGAACGGGGTGCACATAGTCACAAGCAGTCAAGAGTTAGAGTTCAAATTACGGGGTATAAGGAGCCACAGAGGAGGGACTGAGTACCCCTCGGCTAGTAAAAAGAGTTGAAGTGTTTTATGTTCTGTTATGTGATGAAAGCATCTGATACGGTATGTGTTGTGAATGAATTGACTCGAGTGCTGTGAGTGAACGTGCGCCTACTCGCTCCGCGAGGAAGCAAATACGAGTTTTGACCCCGAACGTACGTTTCCGGCTCAGGCGACTGCAGACGGCTACTGAAGGGGGAAGCGCCTGCAGACACGGATGAATTGTTGACTGAAGTATCAGACTGTAGATTTTAACTGTTGTTGAAATAATATATCTGTATTGCAAAGAGTACTGTTTTCAAGAGTAATAATGGGTAACGGGTCATCTAAGCCCAAGAAGGTGAAGGAGGGTGAGACGCCCCTAGAATATATGGTGCGGAATTTCGAAGCATTATATAAAACTCATGACTATGGTGTAGAATTAAAAAAAAAAAGAGAAGTTAAAAGTAATGTGTACAGTTGTGTGGCCATTGTTAGTCCCAGGATGGCCAGAGCAGGGGTCAATGGACCCGGAGTTGGTACAGAAGGTACATCCCAAGTCACAGAGCAGTACGGACATCCTGAACAATACCCGTATATAGATATATGGAGATATTGTATTAAAAACAAGAGTCATTTTATAATGATAGCGGGGAGAAATAAGAAGCAGGACCCCCAAAATAATGGAGAGAGAGAGAGAGAGAGGTGTTAGTAGAACAACCGGAAGAGAGTGATGTTTTACCCCCGTCCTATCTATTATGTTATAGGGCAGCTAGGGAAGTTTTGAGTGCCGCGGTTGCGCGGACGGAGAGGGGGGAGCGGGCAGCTGCTGTGTCTCGGTCAGCTCCCTCTGCTCCGTCCTGTGTGACTGAGGAAGAAGAGCAGGGCGCCGCGAATGGAGGAGATAGAGAGGCTCCACCAGAAAAGATTGAGATGCCCGATGGGAGCATATATAAATTAATTAATATTTTACGGAGTGAGATGATTGCGGTGCTGTATGGCTTGTGTGTGTGATTCGGACTGATTTTGTCCGATTGTGTTTATAATTGATCTATTAAACTGTTCAATTAAAAGTAGGAATGACTGAGAGGTTGTGAGATTGGGCTTCGTATTTGTTTTTTTTTTTTTTCCTCTTTTTTTTTCTTCCTCCTCTCTTCCCTGGTGTATAGGCCCCCTCCTTTCTGACAGACTGTTTGCGAAGGGGGGAGGGAGTCAGTTTCTCTGATAGCTGGAAAGAATAACCCTTTGTGTATCTGTGCAGCGAATTCAAAGTAAAGAGGAATAGCAGGGAGGAAAAAAAAAAGGAAAAAAATTACTATGTTTAGCTAATTTTAATGTATGTTACAATAGAATATTTGTCTGAAGTCTGTTGAGTGCAAGATATATGTTTATATTTTGTGTTAATATTATTCCGAAAGTTTTAGTTTTGTTCAGAGCTAAAAATTAAATTGAAATATATGAAACGGTTAGAAAATTAATATTAAAAGAAAAATAATTCGAGAAATAATTAAAGTAGTTTTTCTTTACTGTTTCTAAAAGGTAGGTTTTTGTTTAATTTTTGATGGAATGGTTATTTTATTGTTATGAGATGTTAGGAGTGGTCTTATGACAATGGAATGATTTATTTTTTTTCAGATGTGGTATTAAGAGTCTGTTTTGGGCTACGGGAAAAGATCTATGAAAATATTGTTTATACAATGTGTATATGTCCGAATGTCCCATCCGGCTCCTGGGGCGGGATATCTTTTGCAAATTGCAAGCCCAAATTATGTTTTTTCCCGGGGGTCACGCTCAATTAGATCTGCCGGAGAGTGGCGGCTCTGCTCGGCAGCATAATCCAGCCAGTCCGCACAATCCACAATCTGTGAAAATCGCAGTAGTTATGTCAAAGGAGGAAGAATGGCGCACGGCACCTACTCTGTCTGCCACGCCGGATCCGCACGCACTACTCCTTGGAATTCCTGAGGTGGGGGCGGAGGAAAACCCGCCCAGATGAGTTGAATCACAGCCCGGCGCAACACCGGTGGCTCTACGACAATATTATATCCCACAGAAAGCCAAGCAGAATATACAGATATATTTACAGAGATTTAAAGATCACGGCATATTAAAATTCTGTGTGTCACCATGGAACACACCCCTATTGCCAGTCTTGAAAGAGAGGACACAAGAGTATCGCCCTGTCCAAGATTTACGAGCTGTCAACGAGGCCACAGTAACACTACACCCTGTGGTTCCTAATCTATACAATTTACTGGCGTTAATTCCCGGAGATACACAATATTACACAGTGCTTGATTTAAAAGACGCTTTCTTTTGCATCCGTCTGGCTCCAGCAAGCCAGCCCCTTTTTGCATTTCAGTGGGAAAAGTCTACCACGGGGGCGCGCCATCAAATGACGTGGACGCGCCTCCCTCAAGTTTCAAAAAAATTCGCCCACGATTTTCAGGTGCGCGCTTAGCCAAGATCTCCTCGCCTTCAACGCTCAGCCAGACAAAGTAGTGTTACTACAATATGTTGATGATTTATTACTGGCTTCCCCCACAGAAAAAGACTGTTTATCCGCCACAAAAGCCTTGCTACATCTGCTAAGCCAAGCAGGTTACAGAGTTTCTAAAAAGAAAGCACAAATATGTAAACGCAGTGTGAAATATCTGGGCTTCCAGTTAACAGGTACCAAACGTGCACTGGGGGCAGAAAGAAAAGAAGCAGTGTGCCGCATACCCCAACCAAAGACCAGGAGGCAAGTCCGTGAGTTCCTGGGAGCTGCAGGCTTCTGCCGCCTGTGGATCCCCAACTTCGCAGATATTGCCAAGCCGCTTCATCAGGCCACAAAGGGGGGGGGGGAACAAGATCCCTTTCATTGTAAAGAAGAGCAAACAGCAGCGTTCCAGAAATTAAAGACTCTGCTGATGGAAGCTCCTGCACTGGGTCTGCCAGATCATAGCAAGCCCTTCCAGCTGTTCGTGCATGAACATAATCAAACAGCAACAGGAGTATTGGTCCAGACCTTTGGCTCATGGCTGAGGCCTGTGGCCTACCTCTCCAAGCAACTCGACCCTGTGGCCTGCGGCCTACCCCTATGCCTGAAAGCAGTGGCTGCCACCGCAATGCTGATAGCAGAAGCAGACAAGCTGACCCTTGGACAAGTTCTTTATGTCAAGGTGCCCCACGCTGTCAAGGCTCTGCTGGATGTCAAAGGAGGTTACTGGTTCAGCAACAGCCGGATGACGAAGTACCAGCCATGATGTGTGAAAATCCATGGGTTCATTTGGACCTCATCGCTACTTTAAACCCTGCTACTTTACTGCCTGACTGTGAAGAGGATCCAGATCATGAATGCCTCCAAGTTATGGAAGAAGTGTTCAGTAGCAGGCCAGATTTGAAAGACGTACCCCTAGACAAATACGACCTACAGCTATTCACTGATGGTAGCAGCTATATGGATGATGGGAAGAAAGTCTCCGGCTATGCAGTAGTCAACAGAAGAAGTCATCGAAGCAAAGCCACTGCCAGGCCATACATCTGCACAATTGGCTGAAATAACAGCTTTAACCAGAGCCCTTGAAATTTCTGAAGGCAAAAGAGTAAATATCTATACAGATTCCAGGTACGCCTTTATGACAGTCCATGCACATGGTGCACTCTATAAAAGAAAGAAGCCTACTCACGTCTTCAGGACAACAAATTAAATATGCGGCTGAAATCGCGGCCCTCCTGGAAGCAGTGTGGAAACCAAGTGCTGTCAGCATCATGCACTGTCGTGGCCACCAAAAAGGCCGTGATGAAATTCCAAAAGGTAACAGACGCGCAGACCAAGCCGCAAAAGCAGCTGCAAAACCGCCACCGCCAACAGGAGATCAAGCTACAGTACTGATCTGCAAGCAAGAACTCAACCTTCCATGCCAAATTACGAGTTCTATATGAATTTGAAAAAAGTTTGAACCCCACGGCGAGTTCATTGAAATAATACGGCACAAATGGCAAGATGATTATGAACTGTTAGAACTCAATCATGATTATATTCAATGGCTTTTCCCAACTCGGACACAAGGCCGAAATTTCTACTCTTACTCCCCTAAATCCGCAAGAGACACGCCTAATGGTTAACACCTCCGAAGTTCAGCAAAGACTGCGCAGAGCCTACAAGATGATGCTGAAATTCTTCGGCGTAAAAATAGTGGGGGAGGAGGAAGACAAAGAAATAACCGAAGTTGAACGAGCAGAAAATTTCGCGTCACGTTTTGAAAATTTGACAATCAATCCTCACAATAATCTACGGATCACACGAATACTGCACAGTCTGGGAGAATTGGGAGCAGAAGAATATCAAGTCCCACTGGTGAGGTTCTTCCTCAAGGAGATCCTTATCAAGAACAGACTGCCAAGAATGAAGAAAAGAGCAATGAACTTTTTCATACCAGCAGTAAGAGATTCACAAGACAGACAAGATTTGTTATTTTTCGCATGGCGATACTATTTCCCAAAAGTATCCAGAACTGTTTGCAACAACTTGCCCGGCTACTGGGCATCACCTGGAAGCTACATACCGCCTACAGGCCCCAAAGTTCGGGAAAAGTTGAAAGAATGAACCGTACCCTAAAGACTTTGATGTCCAAACTGTGCCAAGAGACGACATTGAGCTGGTTGGACTTGCTGCCGATAGTCCTTTTGCACATTAGGTGCAGACCAACCCCCCAATTGAAGCTAAGTCCGTACGAACTTATGTTTGGACGGCCAACCCCTCTAATTATGGACTAAGGGGGGACCTTCGGGCATTGGGAGAAACTAAACTAAATGATCAGGTAGTAATGCTGGTAAATCAATGCAGAAATTAAATCCTTGGGTGGGGGATAATATACCGCATTTTCTGTATCCTTCACTGCATAAGTATTGTCCGGGTGACTCAGTATGGGTAAAAGAGTGGAAAAATGATCCACTAGGTCCAAAAATGGAGAGGTCCTTATCTTGTCCTGTTATCAACCCCCACAGCAGTAAAGGTTGCCGAGGTGGTCCCGTGGATACATCACTCCAGAGTGAAAGCAGCTGCAGCCAGTCCTGAACCAGCATGGAAGGTCGTTACCAACGAGACCAACCCGCTGAGGCTGAAGCTGACAAAGACCACAGCCATGAGCACCTAAATGATCCTAACCCAGATAATACAGAGGATCAACAAGTGGGTGTTTTGATGGGCACAGGTCCTGACCACCCGCCAACGGGGGATACCCACAGGGTGCTTTTTAGGGGCCCGGCCCCCACCCTTGATCATCCAGAAATGTTTACTTTTGAAATCCCGGTGGGGAGGGATTGGGTTTATGTGACTGTGAAAAGAATTGCCCAAGGAATTCTGACATTCGGGGCATTTGTGGTGCTGATTTTATATCTTGCTAATTCCATTTGCCTCTGTTCCAATGAATTTGAGTATGTTTGTATCAGGGAATGTCACAATACATGCTGTCGATGCACCAAGGGAAAAGACAGAATCAGTCAGTCCCGGGTACCCCATATAATAGGACCAGTGTATCCACCAGAATGGTGTTTTCAACTAGGACCAGATAAAGAAATAAATAACGAGGGTGGGTTATGTAACTCAAGTCAGTTCCAACTGGACATCATACATTTACATATTCAAAACAGGACAAAAGGCGAATTATTTATATATACGATGCAGGCAACTCACTAGAGACCAAGAGGCGGTGATTAGGAATGTGACCAATGGAAGGCAGGGTGCAGTGGATATGATGAGATGGCTGAGACAACTTGCGATAGAGATATCAAAGGGAACACTACATTTATCACCATTTATATAGTGAAAGGAGGGTACCAGGTGTGCTGTGAAAGGGTGTGTTACACATGGGTACCACCAACAATAACGGGAATGTGTTATTTGGCTAAGCTGGTCCCAATCCAGGGACTAAGGGGAGAAGACACAAACACAGACACAGAACTACACCCTAGGTACCCACTGGTGTTTGAAAGACCAAAGAGAGAATTGTTCGCGAAGATGGATCGAATATGGACATGGTTGCCAGCATGGACTGGATGGGGAGGAGAGATGATGAGGAGATTGAATAGCTATGTCAATCTGATGGATGAGATTCTGAATAGAACCAGTATGGATATCCAGCTGCTGAATCTGGAAATGCGTGAGTTACGAAAGGTGCAGATGATACATGATATGGCGCTTGAGCAGATCAGTGCGGCCTTGAATGGATTGTGTGAAATGACAATGCACTATGAATGTTGCACCTTCATCAGAAACACTACACATGAAGTCCCAGATTATTACCAGGTAATTCAAGATCACCAAGAGAAGGTAGCACAGTTGCAGGGTATAGCCAGGAGGATTGCTGCCGAAGGCTGGAATCCGCTCCGTGGGTTTGGAGCAATGGGAGAATGATTTGGTTCCATCTTGAGATTTATCTCACGGATTGGATCCATGATACTCATGATAGTGGTGATCTTGATCATAGGGATACTGATATACCGCATAGGGCTATGTTTATGGCCACTGTGCAAAACAGCACTGACACCTACACAAACACAGAAGATACCCTGTGGGATTATCAGTGGTATGTTCCCAGTGAAAGAAACCCCCCCAGTACAAGGAGTTTCAGAATAGTGGAGTGTAATGGCTACAAGTGCCAGGAAAAGATCCTGACACTTGAGCCAAGGGGGGAATGAAGTGGAAATAGGCTGGAAGACGGCCGCCATTGTACACAGGCGGCCATCTTGTTCAGAATATTGGTTCACTTGTATATAACTAGACAGGTTTGTAGCTGAAACTAGAATGAGGTATACGTAGAAATTTAGGAATGCGTTTAGATTAGCAGAAAAGCAATTAAAGCTTTATGAAAGATCTCTGCTGTTCCTGGCACAGAGGAGAAAAGCGAAGTAGATCCTCCAAGGTCGTTGGGGCCCGCAGAAAGACAAAGGAGTAGAGATCAGGCCAGGTGCCATCTGTAACAAGTGATTGTAGGCGCAAGGGAGGAGGGCGCAGCCCGGAACAGTAAGAGCAATTAATTATGATTTACTGAAACTAACACAAAGTTTGCCAATTTACAGCCAATTAATGGAATGTTTTTTATTAGCCAAAGGGAGGTATTAACCCACGTGGGGTGGAATAAAGTGTCATTGGGAGGTGGGCTAACTGGGATGTACCTAATTACGTATTTTTGGGTATAAGATCCCTTGCACGGGTGAAAGGGGGGGCTCACTCTTTGCGATTCAATCCTGTGTGGGCACTTGTGTGACGACACAAATAAAGTTTGCCTTTCCTGAAGAGACTCGTGTTCTGACAATCCTTACTTGTGCCCGGTCCGGCGCCGTCTTGAAAGTGAATCTGTTTTTGTCCGCCTACACCAGAGCAAAAGGACCTTCCTCCTCCAGCAAGGCTTTTAATTCACTCACAAGGAGACAGCCTTCTGAGGTTCCAATCACTATAGTATATAGGCAGATCAGCCAATGCCTCTTAAGCCTCTTGCCTTAATGGAATAGGCTGAGCCGTGGGCGCAGTGACACCAAGCTGCAGCATCTTGAGCGGACACCGTCAGCCAACTAGAACAAGTGAGCTGAGCCAAGAACATGGGTGGAGGAGGGGGTCATGGTGGCTGCAGTGTCCCTGAAGAAGGGAACTGGCTGAAGGCATGGAATAAAGGACCTAAATGAGCATGATTGTTCTAAATAAGCAGAGCGGATTTAGAGATCTACGCAGGTACTGGCATTTCTGCCCGGGTTACCTGCGGAGGGCTCGGATGGGATGTCCGAGACGCTGTTCTTCCTGCTCTGGGAGCGGACAGGCACTGGGAAAAAGCCGCGGAGGAAAAGCGCCAGCCCGAGGAGCTGGAGGAGCAGGCAGCAGCATGCCAGCACCGAGGAGCCCACTCTCATGGTGACGCCAGGAGACACATTCACTCCGGAAGCAGCTGTAGCAAAGCGGCCGCGGCGACACTTCCTGGTTACATCCTGAGCACGGGGCGGCGCGTGGGACAAACCTGTGTGAAGCGCGGAAGTGGTGCACATAGGAGGGATAGGATTGTGAGAGGCGTTCCCTGTAGGCGCTGAACAGAAAACATCGCCCGCCCTTCTAGTGTACAGGACTCAGCACTTTGTGTGCAGTGTGGAGCAACACGTTGCCCTGTCCCCGCAAAAACACACACACGGTGCCGCCCAATACTCCTAAAGGAGCCTGCATTCTGGCCAGCGGCTCTGTGTAATCCCAGCCGCTCTCCAGCATAACACCTCCCGCGTGGCTGCTATCCGCGGGCGGGAAACGGGATCTTCTAATAGGTGAGGACTGAGGAGATATCCATCCCGTTTGGCGCGTACCAATACAAGACTCGGGAGGGGGGGGGACTGTACCCCAACCCTGAATACTGAATGTGAGCTCTCTCACAGCTGAGGATTTATGTGAAATCCAGCTTCCTCACACTAGCAACGCGATTTTGGCTATAAACGTAGTTTTTAGGACTCGTGGGTCACTAATCACGAACTCTCAGTCAATAGGACTGGCCACCGTGACCGCTTCACTCACTGGGCTGTGGGACATATACCCATATGGGTAAACCTGTTTTAGCGGTGTAAATTCATACATACACAGTTCGCCTGTATTTTAGCGTCTGAACTCACCTTCCCTCTAAATACGTATCGCTGGTAACTTTGTATCACCTCACGGTCGGTAATCCTATGCATCTCTGCTGATTTTTGTGGTGATAGTGTTTTATTGGATGTGTTTGCTTGATACTCTGGCAGTGACATGGTTAATCCTAGAGTGGGAACTGATCTGGTTAATGGTGGTGTACTTCAAGGGGTTAACGGACGTCCTGGCAGTGAAGGAGTCCCGCACATGCACAGTGGCACTTGTATTGCTGCATCTATGCTGATGGCACCTCAGGGGTTAAATGACAATGCTTGCAGACGGGGCAATTTGTGTGACACCAATGTAGGTTCTGGAGGTGCCACCGGCTCCTAAACCTCCGCTCTGACTCTGAAGTGGAAATAGGCTGGAAGACGGCCGCCATTGTACACAGGCGGCCATCTTGTTCAGAATATTGGTTCACTTGTATATAACTAGACAGGTTTGTAGCTGAGACTAGAATGAGGTATACGTAGGAATTTAGGAATGCGTTTAGATTAGCAGAAAAGCAATTAAAGTCTTATGAAAGATCTTTGCTGTTTCTGGCATGGAGAAGTAGATATTCCAAGGTCGTTGGGCCTGTGAAAAGACGAAGGAGTATAGAAGACCGGGCCCCAGGCCATCTGAATAAACATAGCCGATAGGGAGGGAGGCACTCCCCGGAGAAAGACAGCACAAACAAATCACAGACTGTCAAACTAACGAGAAGTGTATCAATTTATAGTTATATGTGGAATGTTCTTTGTGTTCGAATTAATGATGGGAGGTATTAACCCACGTGGGGTGGAATAGAGTGTCATAGGGAGGTGGGCTAATGGGGATGTACCTAATTATGTATTTGGGGCATAAAACCTCATGTCTCTGTGTAATCGGGGCTCACTCTAAGCGATTCAATCCTGTGTGAGCACTTGTGTGACGACACAATAAACTCTTGCCTTTCCTGAAGAGACTCGTGTTTGGACAATCCTTGCTTGTGTCTGGTCCGGCGCCGTTAATGAAGTGAACCTGTCTGACTCCGGCTACAACTCCTGAATAATTTACAAAGCAAATCTGATATTTGAGTGTTTTTTTTTTTTTTTAAAGCGCAACAAACCTGCTGAAACTATCGAATTCGAATCTTTCAGCCGGTTCCCAGTGTAGTTTCAAATCGAATCCGATTCATACCGATTAATACATACGCCTGATCTACTGAAATGATTGTATCCGATCATTTCGGTGGTCCTTTTTATTTTATTTTTTTCCGGTGGCTTTTCTCTGCACTCTGGGGACCCTGCAGGGAATGCAGAATTCACCACAGGGGGGGGGGGGGAAACTTGATTTCCCCAAAGTGCGGGGAACAACAAAACCCCAGTAAGACAAATGTGATTTATATGAACCGGACATACTGGCATATGGCTTCTTGTCCCTTTTTAAAGGGATTTCCAGTCGTACAAATGTAGTCCCTGTAATGAGGAATAAGAAAATACAATGTGGATTGAGTATCCGTCACACAAAATGCTTGGACCTAATGTGTTTTGAAATGTTTGCATATAATAATGTGATATCTTGGACCCATGTCTAAAAATCTGATTCAGTTTTGTTTCTTACACACGTAGCCTGAAGGTCCTTCTAAACAAAATTTTTTTTTTAACAATGTTGCCCTGTCACATGAGGTTAGGTGTTTAATTTTCCATTATGTCTGTGATTTTAAAGTTTTCAAATTTACTTGAAAGACATCTTCGATTCGGAGTACGAGCCAAATGTTTAGGAGCCAGCGGTAAGCTACCTGCCTCAATGATTTGTCAAACCCTGATATGTCTCCTATTAGCCTCATGTTACAGTCATTGTGGCGCAGAGGGCATCATCAGCTGCTTCTTCTGCTTGTGTGCTACGAAACCACGAGAGAAAATGTTCCCAGTGTTCTTATACATCTCCTGCGTGATCATGGAATACAATCTCCCCAGAGCCATGGTTCCACAGGTTCCTATGGACTCCATGAACCGATAGCAGCAGTGAAGGAGGTATCACTCATGAGCTCACAAATATTCAGACTCTTGCTGCTAATACAGCGGCTCAATCACAAGAGAGCTGTTTATAGCGAGTTACTAATGGACAATGGCTCACACACACACATCCATTATCAAGCCAATATTATCAGCTTCATCTAATTCTGAAATCACGCACTGGAAAACCGAAATCACACATTGACGTGGTATACACATTCCTTCAGTGCTGTCTTGTTACAACCCGCTCTGTGTGTCGGCTATCCCGACAACCCACTCTGTGTGTCAAACCTGGCTAGTCTGAGAACCATTCCCTGTACCGACCTTAGCACATGGCTGACCAAGTGTAAGATCACTGTCTGCTCGCTGGTATTGGGTAGCTATTCCGACCATCAAAGGATCGGAAGGGTAGATAGTATTCTGCGTTTAGGGACCAGTACCATAGATCCTAGGGGAATTGTGACCAGAACATACAACCATTTGTATGTGAAATCCTTCAGATTGAGGATGTGCAAGTTTCAAAAAAAATAAGCACTTAGGAAATCAGCATTTATAGAATGTCTGCACTTTATATTTATTCTGCCATTTCAAGGGTGATGCGTTTTCCCAATATCAGTTTGATATCACATATGTAACGGGCAGCTGTGACGGAAGCCACCCATTGACAGACTCCACTTTCATACGTCCCACACTGACTGTACAGTCACTGATAGCTGTGTCCATGCTAAAACCAGACACTGTACCCCGTGGAAGTGTGGATCCCAAACTCCTACTAAGGCTGGGGTCAGACCAGCGCACTTTTAACGTGCGTTCTGGCGCACATAATTACGCCGCACTAGCAGCAGATGACGGGCAATGACGGCCAATATACGATGTCCGGCCGCACAAAAGTCCGGCCGTGCAACGCAAGTGGAATTTGAACGCATTTTTCTGAGAACGCTGAACCGCTAGTACTGACGTACTGAGTGCGCAGCTGCGGCGTGTGTGCGTGATTAGGAGATGTCAGACGCTGCTAATGTCCAGCCTACATAACATCCAGACGCAAAAAGAGTTTTATTGACGATCCGTACAAAATCACGCCCGCAAATGCGCGTCGTCTGCCCGTTTTTGCGCATTCCGTGAAAAAATACGTCAATGCGTTCGGACGCACTTTTTCACGTTCGTGGGGAAAAATGCTTTCGTCTGACCCTAGCCTTAGACAACATGGGCCATCGTTGTAAAGGCCATTAACAGGGCTTTGCTACACTGCAATTTATAATTATGTTTTAAAATCTGTATCTGTGTTTAAGGTGTTTTGAGTTGTTTGTATTGTAAATTAGTGTAGCCCAACATCTGGATTAGTGCTGCACAATCGGTGGCTGTGTTATGATTGTGTTGTTTTTGGTTTTTATGATTTGTCCGCCTCATGTTTTCCTTTTTGTAAGCAAATGTGCATTCCAGCAAACAATTTATTGTCGCACTCCAAAAAGTGTCTGGCTGTTGGTTGTAGGAGCGTCTGGCAAACTGAATGCTTGTCCCTGGAGTAGTGATGGGTCTGAGATGGGATGGGCAAAGTTTCAGGTTGGGGCTGATCCTGGGCCCTTGAACAGAACCCTGGTGTGTTCCCATGACAGCAGCCTTGTGTTACACCTGTTTCTTCATAGGGAAGTATCCGGGAGTAGGGGAAATAGTCTAATTTCTTCATCTCCTTCTCTTTTTCTAACATTCGGCATTGAGGAACGATTCAGTGTAAACAGTGAGCTATAGTCACTCAATGGTGAGTTGGTGTTGATGAGCACAGCTTGGCTGTATTTGGTAAGTTTCAATCATCTGCATCAGCTAGTCAAGTTTTCAGGATTCCATAGTATTAGCTGGCCTTTTGATACACGACTAGCCAAGTTGACGCTGACAAGTATCCCTCTGCAGATGCAGCATATTTTCGCTTGTCAACACCGACTTGGAATGAACGGTACCTGGTGTAGCAGATAAAGCACGCCACCCTGGCAAACCACTTTATCCATCCTCACAGTGCTATGCATGTCATCCCCTTTGCAAACCCATGTCTTGTGATGTTTATATATAAAAAGGCTATTTGTGCTTTTGTACTTTCCATCTGAAGTTGGAGGAATGCAGCATGGTCCTGTGACTACAGATAAATCTCTTTGGTCATTTAGGCAGCAGTTTCTTCATTGCAATCTTTTCTTTTCCGATGATAAACTGCTTCGTGCCCATAGTATTCAGTCTTCTGATCAGCTAACCCTGCCAGAGAGGTTCAGCCAAAAAACCACCTCCGGTTAAGGCTAGGGTCAAACGAAAGCATTTTTACACGTGAACGTAAAAAAGTGCGTCCGAACGCATTGACGTATTTTTTCACGGAATAGGCGAAAACGGTCATACGATGCGCATTTTCGTGCGTGATGTTTTACGGATCCAAACCAGGAAACTTTTTGCGTCTGGACGTTATGTTGGCCGGACACGAGCAGGGTCTGACGTCTCCAAATCACACACACACACCGCTAGCGGGCGCAGCGCACTCTGTACGTCCGTACTAGCGGTTCAGCGTTCTCGAAAAAATGCGTTCATTTTCCACTTGCGTTGCGCAGCCGGACTTTCGTGCGACCGTACTTCGTATATTGGCTGTCATTGCCCGTCATTTGCTGCTAGTGCGGCCGTGATTAAGTGCGCCAGAACGCACGTTAAAAATGCGCTGGTCTGACCCCAGCCTTAGATCGTATTCCACAGGCGTGATAACGTGACAACCTGCTTCTTTCATTTGTTTTTTTAGCATTTTATAGTTGAGGGGAAATTTATTAAAGGGACGCTGCCACTAATATAAGCTGTAACTAGGGATGCACCGATACCACTTTTAAGACCGAGTACGAGTACCGATACTTTTTAAAAGTACTCGCCGATACCGAGTACCGATACTTTTCTTTAATGTCATGTGATGCTTTCCAATAAGAACAGACCATATAAAAATGCCTCCACCTCACATGTATATATCCCCCTAAGATTATATATATCTATATATATATATATATATATATATATATATTATATTCATACTGCCCCAGCTCATGGGATATGCCCCAGCTCATGGGATATGCCCCCAGCTGACACATGGATTTGCCCCCAGCTCACACATGGATTTGCCCCCAGCTCACACATGGATTTGCCCCCAGCTCACACATGGATTTGCCCCAGCTCATGGATTTGTCCCAGCTCCCACATGGATATTGCCCCCAGCTCATGGATTTGCCCAGCTCACACATGGATTTGCCCCAGCTCACACATGGATATGCCCCCCCCCCCGGCACTCTCCGCGACAATACTTACTTTCCTGAGCGACGCCGGGAATGTCTCCGCGCATGCGCTCGTTGGAAGGACCCCAGCCGCACCACGTGGGACCATGTGATCGCGGCTGGGGGCCTTCCAAAGAGCGCACGCACGGAAACTTTCCCGGCGTCGCCCAGGAAGGTAAGTATCATAGCGGAGAGCAGCTGCAGGGCCTGTCCGAATGCTGATAGAGCATTCGGACAGGCCCATCAGCATTTGGACAGGCCCTGCAGCTGCTCACTGTGTTCATACTTAACTTCCTGAGCGACGCCGGGAAACTTCCCGCACGTGCGCTCGTTGGAAGGCCCCCAGCCGTGATCACATGGTCCCACGTGGTCGCGGCTGGGGGCCTTCCAACGAGCGCACGCGCGGAGACATTCCCGGCGTCGCTCAGGAAGGTAAGTATCGTCGTGGAGAGCTCCAGGGGCGGCTGTCCGAATGCCGATAGAGCATTCGGACAGCCGCCGCAGCCCCTCGGATGCCGGCAAGCCGGCTCAATGCCGGCTTCCGGTATCGGGAAAAATATCAGGGGGGTACTACACGAGTACCCAGTATCAGCCCCGATACCGATACTAGTATCGGTATCGGTGCAACCCTAGCTGTAACTAGATTACTTGTGCATTACAAACAAAAGCACATTATAATACAAATGCTACTGTGTAGTTGCATGTAAAAAGGAAAAATAAAGTTAAGTTTTTTTCTTTCTTTAGCTCCTGTTTTCATTTTGTGTATTTTTCCCATAATGCAACATTTACCAAAATCTGTGCAAAAGTTTTACTTTACTGCATGTGGTTTAATTTCTACAGTGTTTAACAGTCAGTGGAGGGGAGGTGTGAATGTTTAGATAAGGCTGCAGGGAGTCTATTATGATCAAGGCTACTCCAGATAAGAGATGAAAGCTGAATGAGATATGACCGCTTAACCCTTTCACGCTGCGCAGGTGGTGCCCAGTGGGGGGCTTTAACACCGGCCAGGGTGTGCTAGTTGGCTGCTGTTGCAGGCCCTTCTTTCGTCCCTCCCACGCAGCAGTCATACTCAGTGGCGTCACTAGGGTTGGTGTCACCCGATGCGGTAACTCATGGTGTCACCCCCCCCCCCCGAGTTTTACGTTTTTTTTTTTGTTTAAGCTAAACTACTCTTACTCATAAAGCAGTACTCCCATATAATACTGAATGCTCATAATACACGGCGCACGTTACTGTGAGGTTTATTGCTGTGCAGCTCTCTCATATTCTCACACACAAATTTTGGTGAACTGCCAGCAAGTACGGTGCCTGTTCGGCAGTGAAAGTCCCCATAGAGAAGTAATGGTAAATCTGTTCAGAGACATCGAACAGCAGAGAAATGTCCTGATGTTCAGTGGTTTCATTAGACAGGTTTATTGAGGCGAACACCATCAGGGCTATTCAGAGAGAGGTGAAAACCTTGAGAATTGCCAGGAGAATGAACAATCTAGACCAAATAGACAATTTGGAAAGTGAGATAAATGGGCGAATTTTTCTGGTTTGACTATTTTGCCCTAGAACTTTCAATTCTACAGTCATTCTCAAGGTTTTCACCTTTCTCTAAATAATCCTGCATAGGTTTCAATGTTAAAAAATATTCCCGTTTTTTAGCCCAATATCTACTAAAACGTTTATTCCATTAATCTGTAGTAAAAAGTCTCTTTTAGGGACATGCGTTTCATTTTAGACCAATTCCTTTTTTTTTTTCACGAATCGGCCAGATTCGGTGATTCGGATTTGGCCGATGTTCCGAATCGGATCCGAAAACGTCTGAAACAAAACTATTTCCGATCCTAAACAAAAAAATTTCGGAATCGGAAATCATTTTCGTTCAATTCATAATTTCGGTTCCACTTCGGTAATTTTCAAAAAATGCTTAAAATATCCCAAAAAATTTAGAAATAGACTCTTTACTACAGAATATAATAATAAATGGTTTATTAGATATTGAATTAAAACGGGAATATTTTAACATTTGAAGTCTATGGGGCAAAACATTTCCCACACCGGGTACACGAAAATGTCAGAAATCACGAAAAAAAAGTTGATACGAAAAACGAGCCAAAACGAAATGAACCGAAATGGAAATCAGCCGAAACGATCCGAAATGAAAATTGTCGAATTACGAACGAAATGAAAAAAAATTGCTGCACATCCCTAGTCTCTTTATTTGTTGATTGTTTGTTTTCTGTTTTTTTCTTAGTATTTTTCTTTCTAATAGCGTTTTTTTTCTGTAACAGCCCTTTTTATTATCATTCATAGGATCTTATGTTAATTCCAGACATTTTCGTTCAGTAGTTTTTTTTGGCATTCGGTGGCTGATTCCCTGCACTTCAGGGACCCTGCGGTGAATTCACCAGGGAAAATTGATTCCCTGAAGTGCAGGGAACAACAGAACACTGAAATGTCTGTGTCATTTCGGTGCTCTGTGAATATCTCCTTGTAGTGGTGGTTTTTTTTTGCTGCCCCCTGGGAAGTGCCAGCCTAGGCCTTGCCTACCCAGGACATACTTGAAAATGAGAGCAGTCTCAATGTATCCTTCCTGGCAAAATAGTTTTGTTTAAAAAAAATAATAATATATATAAATTTTTTTTGGGTTTCCCCCTAGGGGGTGGTGTCACCCGGTGCGGGCTGCCCCCACCTAGCGACGCCAGTGGTCGTACTGTCACTGGCTGCTGGGAGACTGCTTGAACCAGGCCACCCCTCAGCAATGAATGGTGTTTGTCAGCTAGTGGGAGGGGCTGGAGGACTTTGAAGTCAGCGGGGTGAACTATGCTGCCCTGGGGCTTCAAGGCCTACCAGTCTCATGGACAGCATAGTACGCCCTGCAGCGGGAAAGGGTTAAAATAGGTCTACCATTCTCCCCCCCCCCCCGGTGATGTTTGTTTGAATACATCCCACACATGACAATCATTTGAGTCGGCTTCCTGACCCATAGACTCCGTTCTATGGCCAAAGCTACACCGTGAGTAGCAAGTGATGTAAATTTATAACACGAGATCACAATATCTCGTGACACATATAGAGTAAAATATTTTCTTAACTAAACAAGATAAACACAAAGCACATGTAACATACCAGCAAAATAAAATAAGAACATTTCACTTTCTGGTGGTAGTGTCCCCTTATCCCTTTTTCAGTGGATATATTGTAGGTAGTTTTGAGATGACTTTGACTTTGCTGAAGTTTGTTTTCCAGCATAGGTTTTATCAACGTTTACTGTTATATATTTTATTTGCTGCTTGGTGGGGAAAAAAATCTATTTACTCTGCAGGTTGCAAACTCCCCCAACCGCATCATGGCACGGTTTAATTTAACCTATTTTCCACTCTCGGTGCAAAGACAGAAAGTTTTTCACTTAATAATTCACTCGCAGCTTGTGCTTTTTAGCTCTGTAAAAATATATCACCTGACGTAGCTTTCAGGAAGGTTGTTAAATGTATCTTCTGGTTTTTGTTATGTGTCAGGCCATTGCTACAAATCACAAGGTTATTTCATTATTCTTTCCAAACCCTTCTTTTCATTTAATGTTGTACACTTTTGCTTATGGGGAAGATTTTATTTAATTGATTTTGAAGATAGAAACATAGAAACATAGAAAAATGTCGGCAGATAAGAACCTTTCGGCCCATCTAGTCTGCCCAATTACATGGATACTTTACCTGGATTTATCTTTTGTTTAGGATAGCCTTATGCCTATCCCATGCCTGCTTAAATTCAATTACTGTTTTGGCCTCTACCACTTCAACTGGAAGGCTGTTCCATGTATCCACCACCCTCTCAGTAAAATAATGCTTCCTGATGTTACTTTTAAACCTTTGCCCCTCTAATCTAAGACTATGTCCTCTTGTTTTGCTACTTTGTTTCCGTTTAAATATACTCCCTTCCTCTACCTTGTGGATTCCCTTTACGTATTTAAATGTTTCTATCATATCTCCTGTCTCGTCTTTTTTCCAAGCTGTACATGTTAAGATCATTAAGCCTTTCCTGGTAACTTTTTTCCTTCAAGCCGTACACCATTTTAGTAGCCCTTCTCTGAACTCTCTCTAAGATGTCTATATCCTTCTGGAGATACGGTCTCCAGTACTGCACACAGTACTCCAAGTGAGGTCTCACCAGTGCTCTGATACTGTAGTATAACCTTTTTTTTTTTTTGTCTTTCAGTGACGTTGGCCATTTGAGAGGGGAATGGATTGTGACAGCAATGCTTTTGTTAATGGTGTATGTAACTATGACCAAGCTAATTGGTATAGTGACCTGCACCCCAATTCCATAGCCCACAAAAGAAAACGATATGAGAATGGAGGTTCCGTCAATGAAACTAATGGAAGATGTGACGAACAATCTCTAAAATCACGAGGTATGTTATGTGATCCTGCAATTGCCCTGTGTGCCGGAGCACAGTCCACTAGGGTATTGTTCAGGGCCGCAGGAGTTTGTCTCACCCTTTCTTCCCCTTTCTCCTGTGTATCTCCCACGCTGGACCTATTTAGCTATTTATTACCTTCAGTAGCTACACCTCTGAAGAATCTGAAGCATGAAAAAAAACATTCTCGTACTGGGGTTAAATGTCCAATCATTCTGTTAAAATACAGGGGAATATACAGGTCATTGTACCTTGACAGAGTTATGATTCACACATGTTATCTTAGATTGGGTGTTTACCATGAAAGTGTTGATACAGCAACTATTATTGCAATGAAGTTTTTTTTCTGATTTTTCTAAGTCATAGTTTACACTTACAGTAATATGACAAGGATCATCTGTAAAGCAATAAATGTATCGCTTAAGAATGAACACTAGCAGAAGTTTACATGTGACTTTGATACCATGTAGTAGTAAAATTGAACTTCAGCTGTGGCTTTGAGGCTTTCAGAGGCATTCTTCTGTTTTACACACTCCGCAAACTGTGACCTATCAATCTTGTCCAAGCAGTCATGCTGCTGTGGGCGTCCTACTCCCTCTCTTCTAACTGTCTGATTCAGCCCTCAATTGTGCAGGGGCTTTGTCCCACCCAGAAACGTGCTCCGTGCTGGGCTTCAGGACCTTTTTGGAACTAGCCCCATCCAAAGGCCCTTAATGTTTTAAGGTATTGACAGCCACTGGATAGGCTGGATCATACAGCCCCCCTACCTTCATGTGATGTCTTATGACTGCACAGAAATCAGACTGCCATTTCTGGAGTTGAGCGTGAAATTTTTTAGATTGTTGCATAATTAGAAAGCTCTTCAGACTCCTTATGGACCGATGTCTTGTATCTGCAGTAAACAAATTACTTTCTGTTCAGTTTTGCAGAAGTGTAAATCTAGAGTTCATGTGGGAGGGAGAAAGTGTACATCAAATATATGACCAGGGCGAGATCCTCTGCTTCATTGTTGTCAAAGTGTGCTAGATCTTTTAAACTCTATTGGTTAGAAAAGAGAAACGTTCCAATCCGGTACCATTTTGGGTCAACATAGTAGGACTTAACAATTCTTTCTTTTTTTCTTACAGGTAACGGTTTCATACAAATTGTTCCAAACAGAGGCATATTCCAGTCTGAAAAATGGAAGCCCAATGGGAGCACACTGTACTACCCAATTGCCTCCCTCCTGCTTGTTAACTTCGAAAAATATGATCAGATCAGCTTTGATGAAGGGTTATTTTTTATTGGAGATTCTTCAGGAGGTTGTCTGCAAAAAGAGCAAGGTATAAAAGGGTTTCTGTCTGTCACATACAGTATGAGGACGAATGTATTGAAATGGTGTGCAAACGTTACAGTAACAGGGACTTTTATGGCAATTCATTTGAAAATACATAGGCATTAATATGGAGTTGGTTCCCCCTTTTGCAACTATACTAGCTTCCACTCTTTTTGGAAGGCTTTTCACAGAACTTTTGCCCATTCGTACAGCAGAGCCTTTGTGAGGTCAGACACAGATGGTAGATGAGAATGTCTGGCTCTCAATCTCCATTCCAGTTCATCCCAAAGCTGTTTGATGGGTTCTGCGTGGGCCAGTCAAATTCTTCCATATTAAACTTGTCTAATGTCTTTTTGGACCTTGCTTTGTGCTTTTGGTCAGTCATGCTGGAATAACATGCCTTCCTCATCTGTTACCTCAAAGCTGGAAGCACAGCACTGCCCAAATGTCTTGATACACTGAAGTATTAAATATACCCTTCACTGAAAGTAAGGGTGCTAGCCCAAACTCTGAAAAACGGCCTCCTACCATTATCCCTCCTCCAAACTTTACAGTTTACACAGTGCGGTCAGGGAGGTAATGTTCTCCTGGCATCCGACAAACCTGAACTCCTCCATCAGACTGCCAAATGGAGAATCCTGATTCGTCCATCCACAGAACACATTTCCAGGGTCCAGTAGCGTTGTTCTTTATGGTCATCCGATGATGTGAGACTTGATTGCAGCTGCTTGAAGCTCCCACTGCATAGTTTTTGTGCTGATGTTATTGCCAGTAGAAGTTTGGAACTCTTTAGCTATGGAATCAGCAGAGTGTTTGTGACTTTTACACACCACAAACCTCAGCACTTGGTTACTCCCCCCCCCCCCCATAATGTTAAGTGGTCTCGCGCTTTGTGGCTGAATTCCTAAACGCTACCACTTACAGTGACCGTGAAATATCTAGCAGGGCTGAAATTTCAGTCATTGTAAAGGTACCACGCTTGAATTCAATGAGCTCTTCAGAATGACTTTTTCTTTTCTTTGCATTTCTGAATGCAGACTGCATGGCTAGATGTGTAAATTTATACACCCGCGGCAATGAGTCTGATTGAAATGTGTGCATTCAATAATCAAAGGAACACTCTACTGAAAAGTAGAGTGCCGTTATTTTTTTTTTCCTTTTTGGTTTTTTGTCCTTAAATAATTGGACAGCCTCTGTCCAATTTATTAATTTAGTTTAGGCCCATTTTGCCTTCTTGCACAGCTCCTTCTCTTCGGCTCGGACTCCCAAACCCGGAAGTCCTTGAGGCTCTTCTGCACTACTTGTGTAGTGTAGGAACCGCAAACTGCGTAATGCAACAGTACTTGCGAACTTTACGTATGCAAATTTCATAGCACCTGCGCAGAACGATCGGTCAGAGCTACGCTCATGTACAGAGCCAATCCAATACAGCCTCTCTGAGACCATTCGTTACCGTGATTGGTCTCTGAGCTGGTGATGTCGACACACTCTGTGCCAACATAACTAGTAACCAGCAGCCAGGAAATTCAAGTTCCCTGGCTGTTGCTGGGTGGGGTGAAGGAAAGTCCTCCACTTCATCCAGCTGTTTAACCATTTCATCTGGGCTGAAAGGGGGGCACTTCTCGCATTCTGGACATGTCAAAAAGAAAAAGTTGTGTGGAGTGTTCCTTTTACGATGCGAGTTCTGATTTGCTTTTCCATTTTGCAGAAAGCCTTATACTCCCACCACTCAGAATAACAGTCTGTTTCTTGATGTTTAATATTCACAGGCCAAGTAATCCACTGCTGGAGGTTTGACGAGAATGAGAAGACACTCTTTATAGCAATGTCCTTTCTATTTACTAATTTTTCAGTAAGTAAACTACTTTTTTTTCCTTTCATCTCTTACAAATTAGCATGCTGGAGATTTCAGGTCTTCAGAAAAGAGCAGAGGCTATATTAGTGAAATGTTAATGTTTTATACAATAACTTTAACCCCTTCACTGCTGAGCCATTTCAGCCCGTGTGCTGAGCACATTTTGACAGTTTTATGCTCATCATGTTTAAATGCGATTTTGAAGTAATGTTTTATTGTAAGACCCAGACAAATTTATATATCCTTACTTTCAGCAAACTTGGCAGATTCAAAAATATATCATTTAGGACTGCGCATCTTCACTGGTCTCATGATTCGATTACGATTATCAGGTCAACGATTCGATGCGAATCCGCGATGCATCTCGATTACTGCCCATTTTGCCCAAGGTTTTAGACTCACATATTCACACACTCACGCCGCACATTACTGTATCCCGGAGCTCCACAACTATAAAACTCACAGTAATGGTCTTTAGTCAGACAGAGAGGTAATTGTGGGCACATGGGTCAAAGAATGGTGGTTAGAGAGGGAGGGTGCATATTGAGAGGTAACACATTTTTGCGGCTATTTTAAAATAGTGATAGGTGTACTTGAGCCTCCCTAGGGATTCTGAGACTTGGTTACACAGCGGAATGTGATCTGATTTAACATGTAGGAGACAGTTACGTGTGGGCACATAGGTCAAAGAATGGTGGTTAGAGAGGGGGTGACAGGTGTAACTGAGCGTTTCCAGTGTGTGGCACCTGCTGTGGCCATCTTGTGGAATAAAATATATTATGGTAAGCGTATGCACGTGAAATTCGTTATATTCGTAAGCACAAGTATGGATTTAGAAGGAAAGAAATGTCTATATATACATGCAATACAAAAAATTAATATTTATGCAATTGATGAAATAGTTTTACCTTGAAGAATTAACATTGTGTATAATAGATATAATTAGTAAGGGGTTAATGGGACTCCTTTTACTGAAAAAAGGTTGACATAGGTTTTTGGAATGAAGGGTTAATATGGGACTGCAGGGTTACTTGAGAGCTGCAGTCCGTAAGGGTTAATGGTCAAGTCAGGGCTGCAGGGTGCATGGTTAAATTAGGGTTGCATTGTGAAGGGTTAATGGGGGGACTGCAGGGTCTTAGAGGTGTTTTGTGCAGGGTTACTTGAGGGCTGTAGTCAGTAAGGGTTAATGGCGAAGTCAGGGCTGCAAATTGCATTGTGAAGGGTTAATAGGGGCTGCAGGGTGTTAGAGGTGTTTGAAGGGTTAATAGGGGGCTGCAGTCAGGGTTAAATAGATGGGGTTGTGGATGAGAGGGTTAATTAGTGTCAGGGACATGCGGTCAGGGGTGGCAGGTGAGGCAGAGCCTCACCTGCCATTAAGGGCTGCACTGCAGTCAAACTCCTCTGCTCCGCGTTCCCCCTGCTGTCCTCTCCGTCCACCAAACATTTTTTTCTTCCCAGCAGCCTGAGCCTACACAATTTGCGTAGCAGGACGCTACGCAAATTGCGTAGGCTGCCAAGAAGTGGGCAGTGTGGCGCGTCTGAGCACTGCCCACTTCCTGAATATTGCTTTCCCAGTGCCTCAGAGGCCCTGGGAGAGCAATGGAATAGCTTGGACCAATAGGCAAGCACTATTGGTCCAAGTCATTCAATAAACGTCTGCATAGGAGGCATGCCTCCCATGCATTGATTGGCGCAGGACAGTCATGTGACAGAACCACCTGCCCAAAGCATTCTAACACAGAACCACCAGTCTAAAGCATCCTAATACAGAACCACTTGCCCAAAGCATCCTAATATAGGAGCAGCGCCCTGACCTCTGTTACAATGCTCCTGGGGAGTACTAAGAGCAGCCAGATTCCGGGGAGCACTTACAGCAGCCAGATTCCGGGGAGCACTTACAGCAGCCAGATTCCGGGGAGCACTTACAGCAGCCAGATTCCGGGGAGCACTTACAGCAGCCAGATTCCGGGGAGCACTTACAGCAGCCAGATTCCGGGGAGCACTTACAGCAGCCAGATTCCGGGGAGCACTTACAGCAGCCAGATTCCGGGGAGCACTTACAGCAGCCAGATTCCGGGGAGCACTTACAGCAGCCAGATTCGGGGAGCACTTACAGCAGCCAGATTCCGGGGAGCACTTACAGCAGCCAGATTCCGGGGAGCACTTACAGCAGCCAGATTCTGGGGAGCACTTACAGCAGCCAGATCCTGGGGAGCACTTACAGCAGCCAGATCCTGGGGAGCACTTACAGCAGCCAGATCCTGGGGAGCACTTACAGCAGCCAGATCCTGGGGAGCCCTGAACCTGCACCTACGTAACCGGTGTATATCTGGCTCTGATACTAGCCAGTGCCTCATTAGCCACTGACCTCACCGCATGTCACTGATTAGTGTTCTGCTTGGGCATACTCTCATGTTTCCGCTGGGCTTCACACATGGAGCAGCTGTTACTTTAACAGTGGGAGGAGCCGTAGCTCTATGGATGGGCTTTCAGCACCACGGCAGGCGGGGGGGGTGGTCGACTACAGAGAAGAGGTGGAGAAGCAGACACTGCTTGATGCTGCGAGTCTCCCAGCAGAGGCAGACACAGAGAAGGGAATTCAACCAGGGAGGAATAATGGAGGGGGTGTGGCCAGTGAATCGATTAGCAGCCTGAGAACGTCGATGCAGCATCGTGGAAGGAAGCATCGCGATGCATCAAGAGGACGATTATATTTGACAGCCCTAATATAGTATTCTGGCAGGACAGAACGTATACATATAATAATGATAACAAAAAATTTAAAAAAAAGAAAAATTTTAAATTTCAATCAATTAGAGCAGTGTTTCTCAACTCGTATCCTCAGGACCCACTAACAGGCCTGGTTTGTGGGATATCCGAAGCACAGCACAGGTGATCTAATTAGCTGCTCAGTGATTGCAGGATTCAGTCTGCATTTCCCCAAGGTGATCTGCAGAATCTGGCCTGTAGTGGGTCCGAGGACTGGAGTTGAGAAACCCTGATTTAGAGCTTGTAAAAAAAAATTAAAAAAAAAATCTCCGTTTTATCATTCAAACATTTGCGGTTATATATATATTCTATAGGACACTCTTGTTAAGAAAATTAAAAGTATGCAATTTTAACTAAAACTTTTTAGTATTTTTCACTTGTATTTTGCCTCATTGTGTTTTATGAATGACTTTATAAAACCACTAACCTTGCTCGCGGCGTGGGAGATGAAAAGGTGAGTAACGGCCTTGGTATTGCTCATTTTATTTATGACAAATGGACAATGCCATTGCTTTTGGAACAAAAATAAATTAAAAAATTCACAACGAATGTTTGTTTTTTTTTGTTTTTTTACATAACCTTTAACATGGTCATGTTTGGTATCATTTAGTAAGGCCAGACTTTGGCCTGTCCAACCATACCTAACCTGACTTTGTGGGGTGTAAAGAATGGAAATACATTGATTGCACCATCGCCTTCACACTTGCTGGCATCGTGGGAAATGAGAAGGTGAGTTAGTGCAGCAGCAGAGTTAGTGCAGCAGCAATGCATAGTGCTGCATTAGGGAAATCGTTTTTTATTTTTAGAAAGAATCTGGTCATGCTTGATACCATGTGACAGGTCATGCTCTGACCTTTTCAATGATGCCTTGCATGTTCCTTTTTCCTATTCTGGTTTGGGAGATACGGGGGTCCAAAGGGCCGATTGTATCTTCATCATGGGCATGCTCTGCCCGACCAGGGCCTATGCACGATGATGTCAGAATGCGGGGGCCATTTGGATGTCAGCCATCACCAGGAGAATACCGAGGACGGGGCATGGCTGTGGCGTTAAGCTGGCTGAGTCATTTGCAACCAACCAGAAGACGCATTCACGTCTTCCACAGCGAAGTGGTTAAAGGAAATGCTTATAATTCAGTCGTAAAAGTAAGTGGGTGGAATTGAGCAGGTTTTACATTTGGTAACTAAAAATCCGTGAACCGTCAGGAGCGCGCATGCTCACGGACCTCACCGCATGCGGTGCCAAACCAGCGAACTGTTAACCCGTTCACCACCGCACCGTCTTGCAGTACAAAAAGTACATTCTGCAAGACGGAGCAAAATGTTTCACTGTCTCAATGCCAGTACTGTCTGGAAACACACTCCCTCTCACTATTGATATATGATATATACCTAGTGTAACTGTTTTGATGCCATTTATTTTAACTGTTAATACCCCTGTCACCTCACTCCATTTAATATATATATTTTTAATTGTATTAACCCATGTGTCACCTCACTCCATTAATAATTTTTTTTATTGTGTATTAACTCCTGTGTGACCATACAATTTTTATTAATTTATAATTAGCCTATTAACCCCTGTGTGACTTCACTTATTAGGGTTGCACCGATACTAGTATCGATGCCGATACCGGGTACTGAGGAGTACTTGGTACTCGTACAGTACCCCCGATATTTCCCCCGATACCAGAAGCCGGCATTGAGCCGGCTTGCCGGCATCCGAGGGGCTGGGCGGCTGTTCGAATGCTCTATCGGCATTCCTTACAGCCGCCCCTGGAGCTCTCTGTGGCATACTTACCTTCCTGAGCGACGCCGGTAAAGTTTCTGCGCGTCCGCACGTTGAAGGACCCCAGCCGTGATCGCGGCTGGTGTCCTTCAACGAGCACGCACGCGAAGACTTTGTCGGCGTCGCTCGGGAAGGTAAGTATGTCGCGGAGAGCTCCAGGGGCGGCTGTAAGGAATGCCGATAGAGCATTCGAACAGCCGCCCCATGTCTGGTCTGGGGTCTGAGCTGGGGGGGGCATTATCAATGAGAGCTTGGGGGCATATCCATGAGCTGGGGGGGAGCAAATATCTATGAGCTGGGGGCAATTATCTATGAGCTGTGGGCAATATCTATGAGCTGGGGCAATATCCATGAGAGCTGGGGGCATTCTGTGTGTGTATGTATGTATGTGTGTATATATATAATTACAGTTGTGTTCAAAATTATTCAACCCCCCCAATGCTGTAAAGGGTTTTAGGGAATTTAGTGTACATTTGTAATTGTATTCAGAATGAAATCCTACAAGGACTTTTTAAAGAACCATATGCAACTAAAATGACATCAATTGGTTTTGTAATACAGTAGTAAATGTTTCTTTTGTGAATTCTTCATTGACACAATTATTCAACCCCTTAAAGACTACCACTCTGAAGAACAGCGGTTCATTCAAGTGTTTTCAATCAGGTATTGAAAACACCTGTGGATGTCACGGAGCAGCAATAAAGCATAATAAGCACCAATTAGGCAGCTTTAAAATGACTGTGATACTCAGCTCCTTCTAGACATTTACTGGTGTGGTTACGAACATGGTGAAGTCAAGAGAATGGTCCAGGAAGACAAGAGAAGAGGTGATTACTCTTCACAGGAAGGGCAATGGCAATAAGAAGATTGCAAAGATGTTAAACATACCAAGAGAGACCATAGGAAGCATCATTCGCAAATTCAAGGCAAAGGGCACTGTTGAAATGCTACCTGGTCGTGGCAGAAAGAAGATGCTGACTTCGACTGCTGTGCGCTACTTGAAGCGTAGAGTGGAGAAAAGTCCCCGTGTGTCTGCTGAGGAACTGAGAAAAGATTTGTCAGATGTGGGTACTGAAGTTTCAGCTCAGACAATACGGCGCACACTGCGTAATGAAGGCCTCCATGCCAGAACTCCCAGGCGCACCCCCTTGCGGTCTCCAAAGAATAAGAAGAGTCGACTGCAGTATGCCAAAAGTCATGTGGGCAAACCACAGAAGTTTTGGGATAGTGTTCTGTGGACTGATGAAACAAAATTAGAACTGTTTGGGTCCATGGATCAACGCTATGTTTGGAGGAGGAAGAACAAGGCCTATGAAGAAAAGAACACCTTGCCTACTGTGAAGCATGGCGGGGGGTCAATCATGCTTTGGGGCTGTTTTGCTTCTGCAGGTTCAGGGAAGCTTCAGCGTGTGCAAGGTACCATGAATTCTCTTCAGTACCAGGAGATATTGGATGACAATGTGATGCAGTCCGTCACAAACCTGAGGCTTGGGAGACGTTGGACCTTTCAACAGGACAATGATCCCAAGCATACCTCCAAGTCCACTAGAGCATGGTTGCAGATTAAAGGCTGGAACATTTTGGAGTGGCCATCGCAGTCACCTGACTTAAATCTGATTGAGAACCTCTGGTGGGACTTAAAGAAAGCAGTTGCAGTGCGCAAGCCTAAGAATGTGACTGAACTGGAGGCTTTTGCCCATGACGAATGGGCGAAGATACCCGTAGATCGCTGCAAGACACTTGTGTCAAGCTATGCTTCACGTTTAAAAGCTGTTAGTACTTAGAACTGTAAAAGGATGTTGTACTAAGATTGAATGTCACTTAGGGGTTGAATAAAACTGATAATGATGTGAGCAGAGAAAAGACATTTGTGGTTATTTCATTATAAATGTTATGTTATATTTGTCTGACCTACACGTGCCTCTTTGATTTAATTGTAAGCAAGATGACTGAATGATCAAAATCAATGTCAAACTGGCCAAAACACTCAATTTCAGTGGGGGTTGAATAATTTTGAACACCACTGTAAAATATATATATATATATAATCTCTCGCTCGGGGGGGGATATATACATGTGAGCTGGGGGCATTTTTATATGAGGTCTGTTCTTATTGGAAAGTGGTCAGATGACATAAAATAAAAGTATCGGTACTCGGTATTGGTGAGTACTTGAAAAAAGTATCGGTACTCCGTCTTAAAGTGGTATCGGTGCATCCCTACTTATTATATAATTAACATATTAACCCATGTGTGACTAAAACAAATTTTTTATCATGTAATTAGTAAATTACCCCCTGCGTGACCTCACATTCTTTATATTATCTATACACACACTAAGACTGCATCTCGCTGTGTCGGTGGGGTGATGTCAGTAAAAGTAGCAATGGCGTAGCGTAGAACATTGGTTATTTTCCCCTGTCGGAATGTTATGTTCATGAGCTGCACACTCCCCTCCTCTGTGAAGCCCTGCCTCCGTCCCGGGCGTAGCTGAGGCAGGGCTTCAGAGGAGGGGAGTGTGCGGCTCGTGATCATAACATTCCGACAGGGGAAATTAACCAATGATCTAAGGATCCACCAAGGGGTTGATGGGCACCTGAACCAAACGTTAAAGACCCATAAAGATCTTTGCCTAGAGCCAGGTGTGGGCTCATGGAAATGTGAGTTGGACATATATACATGTTACAACTATAACCCTGAGTTTATATACTGTGCAATCCTGGTTTTTACTCTTACAGCACTGCTGATAGGATTAATATTTTGGGGGCGAAATTCTGAAAGAAAGGACATTCAATAAGGACATGCAATGTGTATGATTTCGGCTTACTAGTAAGCTATCGTTGACTGGCGCTGCGTTGTCTTTCTTGTGTTGTACTCTCCGTCAAAGTGCTAGGATGCGCGTTGACAGAGCTGTAAAGCGAGATTCTCCATAGGAGGATCGAGCCTTGCAGCGCTGAGCGCACTAAGTGCGCTCAGCGAGGTGGCAGACGGGCGTTGAGTGGAAGGAATGTCCACTCTCACAGACATTCATTCCGCTCTCCAATGACGCTCGTCTCACCACAGCCTTAAACGTAATAAAAATTGGTGTATGGTCACACAGGGGTTAATACACAATTTAAAAAATATATTGATTTTAATGGATTGTGGTGACATAGGAGTTTATACACCATTTTAAAAAAAATTCTTAATCAATGGATTGAGGTGACGGGTATTGACAGTTAAAATGGCCTTGAAACCGTTACACATGGGGTGTATGTATATATGTGTGTGACAGTCAGGTCCAGAAATATTGGGACATCGACACAATTCTAACATCTTTGGCTCTATACACCACCACAATGGAGTTGGAATGAAACAAACACAATGTGCTTTAACTGCAGACTGTCAGCTTTAATTTGAGGGTATGTACATCCAACTCAGGTGAACTGTGTAGGACTTACAGCAGTTTGCAGATGTGCCTCCCACTTGTTAAGGGACCAAAGGTAATGGGACAATTGGCTTCTCAGCTGTTCCATGGCCAGGTGTGTGATATTCCCTCATTACCCCAATTACAATGTGCAGATAAAAGGCCCAGAGTTCATTTCAAGTGTGCTATTTGCATTTGGAATCTGTTGCTGTCAACTCTCAAGATGAGATCCAAAGAACTGTCACTATCAGTGAAGCAAGCCATCATTAGGCTTAAGAAACAAAACCAACCCATCAGAGAGATAGCAAGAACATTAGGCGTGGCCAAAACAACTGTTTGGAACATTCTCAAAAAGAAGGAGCTCACTGGTGAGCTCAGCAACACCAAAAGACCCGGGAGACCACGGAAAACAACTGTGGTGGATGACCGAAGAATTCTTTCCCTGGTGAAGAAAACACCCTTCACAACAGTTGGCCAGATCAGGAACACTCTGCAGGAGGTAGGTGTATGTGTGTCAAAGTCAACAATCAAGAGAAGACTTCACCAGAGTGAATACAGAGGGTTCACCACAAGATGTAAACCATTGGTGAGCCTCAAAAACAGGAAGGCTAGATTAGAGTTTGCCAAACAACACCTAACAAAGCCTTCACAGTTCTGGAACAAGATCCTATGGACAGATGAGACCAAGATCAACGTGTACCAGAGTGATGGGAAGAGAAGAGTATGGAGAAGGAAAGGAACTGCTCATGATCCAAAGCATACGACCTCATCAGTGAAGCATGGTGGTGGTAGTGTCATGGCATGGGCATGTATGGCTGCCAATGGAACTGGTTCTCTTGTATTTATTGATGCTGTGACTGCTGACAAAAGCAGCAGCATGAATTCTGAAGTGTTTCGGGTAATATTATCTGCTCACATTCAGCCAAATGCTGCAGAACTCATTGGACGGCGCTTCACAGTGCAGATGGACAATAACTCAAAGCATACTGCAAAAGCAACCAAAGAGTTTTTGAAGGGTGCAGAAGTGGAATGTTATGCAATGGCCAAGTCAATCACCTGACCTGAATCCCATTGAGCATGCATTTCACTTGCTGAAGACAAACCTGATGGGAAAATGCCCCAAAAACAAGCAGGAACTGTAGACAGTTGCAGTAGAGGCCTGGCAGAGCATCACCAGGGATGAAACCCAGCGTCTGGTGATGTCTATGCGTTCCAGTCTTCAGGCTGTGATTGACTGCAAAGGATTTGCAACCAAGTATTAAGAAGGGAAAGTTTGACTTATGATTATTATTCTGTCCCTTTACTTTTGGTCCCTTAACAAGAGGGAGGCACATCTGCAAACTGCTGTAAGTCCTACACCGTTCACCTGAGTTGGATGTACATACCCTCAAATTAAAGATGACAGTCTGCAGTTAAAGCAGTTATTGTGTTTGTTTCATTCCAACTCCATTGTGGTGGTGTATAGAGCCAAAGATGTTAGAATTGTGTCGATGTCCCAATATTTCTGGACCTGACTGTATATTACGGGTAAAGCCAGGAGTGCGGTTAATCCTAGGAGTACCTGGGTAATCCTGACATCACCCAAAACCGCTGGGTAAAGCTGCAAAAAAATGAAAATTTCGGACTTTACCCGGGTAATTTTAGGACTAACCAACTGCCCTTGGGTAACAGTCTGGAAGAGCTGAAAAATGTGCACTTTACCCGGATAATGTGCAAGTCTGAAGCTTCACCCGGGTAATCTGAGGACTATCCACAGCTTCACCTGGGTAATCTGCAGAGCATTCAACCCCGCTTGGGTAGCAGTGAATTTTACTATTATTATGTGTCATATGTGCTTATATATCATTTATAAAACATAATAACCATCAGGTTACTCTTTATATAATCTCTTTATCTTCATAAATTAATTTTAGACCATTAATGCACAGAGTAAACTTATGGTTATTTAGTGTGGTTTGTGACCGTGGTTACAATTTCATTAAAAATAACCAAAAACACAATTTAGTTATCAGTCAGATAACCGTTTGCAGCTTTATCCGGGTAATCCTCGGAATTCAGTCAACTGTAACCTGCTGAAAACCCAAGAAAAGCAGAGTACCCAGAGGCGTTTGGATACTTTGCAGATTACTCGGATAAAGTCTGATGTTTCGTTGCACATGATACTTTATCCAACAACACTAGGGTAATGTGCAAATTTCCCGGTTAAAATACAGCAGAAAAGCAGGGTACCCAGAGGCCTCTGGATACTTTGCAGATTACCCGGGTAAAGTCCGAAATTTCACTTCAGACTTTTGCTAATGGAGCCTGGGTAATGTCAGGATTACCCGGGTACTCCTAGGATTAACCGCACTCCTGGCTTTACCCGTAACATATATGTCAGTTCGCTGGTTTGGCAACTTGCCTTTAAACACACCGGGTTTGTTTAAAGGCATGCGGTGACGTCAGTTGGGCATGCACGCTCCTGAGGGTTCGCTGATTTTTCACCACTGCCTCTAAACACACTGACGTGAGGTTAGAGGCATGTGGTGACGTCAGCGTGCATGCCCAGTGTGGCGGTTCGCTCAATTTCCTATTGCGGATGCCGAAAACAGCTTATCCGTGTCACCGGAAGTGATGCAGGTTAGCTATTTTGGCAAGTTTGCTCGAAGAGCAGAACACCAGCATGCAGGTGGCAGGGCCAGCACGCAGGGGAGGTAGTGGTACACAACCAGACTCTGCCGCTGGAGAGCTCCGTTTTGCGAACCACTCTATAAATTATCTTGAAATAGGCATCGATAGTCCTATGTGGGTTTACAGATGACCCAAAGCTGGGAAAGATTATATTTGACCAGGATATTCCCTGCAGAGGGATTTTGATAGATTGAGGGACTGGGCACTCAAATGGCAGCTACATAGTTACATAGGCTGAAAAAAAACATGCGTCCATCGAGTTCAGCCTTTCACACATCACCTACTGCTGTTGATACAAAAGAAGGCAAAAAATCCAGTCTGCAGCGCTCGCCAATATGCAACATACTGAGAACAAATTCATATTTCTCCTTGGATCAAGCAGCTTTTACCCACATATTAAATATTATAACCCTTAATATTCTGTGTCTGCAGGAAGTCATCCAGTCGTTTTTTAAAAGTCTGTACAGTCTCTGACCCAACCACCTCAACAGGCAGAGAATTCCACAGCTTTATTGTTCTCACTGTAAAATAACCCTTCCTACGCTTTAGGCTGAATTTCCTTTTGTCCAGTCTAAGGCTGGGGTCAGACGAGCGTTTTTAAGAGCGGAAAGAACGTCCATGAGAGTGAATGTTTCTTCCGCTCAACGCCCGTCTGGAGGTAGTGCGCTCAGAGCTGCAAGGCTCGATCCTCCTATGGAGGATCGCACTTTGCAGTCCTATCGACGCGCGTCCCAGCGCTTTGATAGGGAGGCCTGCTGCATGGACGCAGCTTGGCTGCTGTTGCGCGCGCAATTTGTGCTCTCGCATCAGTGTGTGACCGGCCCCGTCGCAGCATCACAACGCTGCGACGGACGCCAGGAGGCACATCAGTACGGGTGCAAATAGTGCACTCGTCTGACCCCAGCCTAAATGGGTGACCTAGTGTCCTGTATATACTCCTATTAACGAATTGGTTTCCAGACAATGGTTTATAATGGCCCCATATATATTTATATAAGGTTATCAGATCCCCTCTAAGGTGCCGTTTCTCTAAACTAAACAGGTTTAAGCTTGTTAACTGATTTTTAATTTAGAATAAATGCTAGGTCTTGCACTTTGGAGTGAAGAACACACAAGCAATTTATAAATGGTACTGAGGGAAATCCGGGCAGGAGGATTTGGGAATAATCAATGTCAAACCGCAGTTGCCAAGGCCAGCAAGGTATTGGCATGCATTAACATTTACACTGCTGAGCCATTTCACCTCTATGTGCTGAGCTTTTTTCCTTTTTTTTTTTTTTTTTTTTTTTTTTTATTTTATTTTTTATGCTCGTGTTTAAACGCGATTTGAAGTCCTGTTTTATTGTACGACCCAGACAACTTATGTATCCTTTTTTAATGGCAGACTCAGCAGATTCATAATATATCATATGTATACCTCATCCCCTGCCAGAATGCTATAATCTAAAAATGTTAAATGTGAATTTCTATTTAAAATTTCAATTCTCTGCAGCATGTAATGTAATTTTTTTCACATTTTATCATCTGAGCCTTTATGGTTTTATATTCTATGGGGATACCCTTGATAAATAGTACTGGGAACTAGTTACTCTATTTAAGAAAATAGCAATTTTAGCGGGGGGGGGGACTACTACATTTTTCGTTTGTTTAGCACTATTGTTAACATTTTAGTTGAAAAGTGAACCATAGTGTTGCATTAATAAATTAAAGGAAAAATATGTTTTGTTTTGCTTACACATAACTTGGTCATGTTTGGTATCAATGGAAAGGCCATGTTCTAACCTTTTCCAATGATGCCAAACGTGACCCTCCAAATGATACCAAAAGACCCCCCCCCTCCCTTTCAGGCCCAGCGCGATGACCTCAGTGCACCGGGAGGGGTATAAATCCAGAGGTCTGACTTCAAGTAAGTCAGACCTCTGTGGAACCCCGGGCGGAGAGGTGAGCATTTTGGCAGGAGGGAGCTTCAAAGCGATGACGTGTGGGGGACGTCCTCCGCATACAGCAGGGACACTTGAGGACGTTCCCCCACATGTCATCAGCCTTCGGGGGTTAAAAGGAGAATTCACTCTCGGGATGAAAACCTAATTTTGCTTTTTTATAAATCTTTGGTAAGACCGCACCTTGAATATGCCGTGCAATTTTGGGCACCTGTTTAAAAAATATATATTATGGCACTAGAAAAAGTGAAGAGGCGGGCAACTAAATTAATAAGGGGAATGGAAGATTTATGAGGAAAGGCTAAAACCTGTTTAGAGAAACCGCTCCTTTTAAAGTATAGGAAAGTTTTTTTTCCTAAAGAGTAGGAAATCTGTGGCATTCTCTGCCTGTTGAGGTGGTTGGATCAGAGACCGTACACACTTTTAAACAATGACCTAGATGTTTTCTTGCAAAAATAGAAGGGTTATAATAATTAATGTGTGTAAAAGCTGCTTGATCCAAGGAGAAATCTGACTGCCATCTGTGGTCAAGAAGGAATTTGTTTTCCACTGTTTGTTTTGTTTTTTTTCTTCTTCTTTTGGATCAAGAGCAGTAGGTGTTGTGGGAAAGGCTGAAGTCTATTGACACACATCTTTTTTCAGGCTATGTAACTGTCCTTTTACATCAGAATAATCTTCACAGATTTTCTTTGCAAGTTAACACTATATTTGCGTAATTTTTCTATCACATGGTGCAAAAATAATGCCAGTGTAAGTTTTATGGCTAGCATTTCTGGTTGTTTTAGGGTAATATTATAGTAAACAATAACCAACAGATCCTACGTCATTTTTCTACGTGCGCAATCTTCACTTCAGTTATACCATGTTCACTTGATTTTTGGGCAACGAATTTTGTGCTTTTTACACACAAGCATCACAATAAGGAGCAAAATCCGTTGCCTAAAAAGGAAGAAAGCAGAATAGAACGGAGTAAGGTGAGAACATGCATGGAAAAATTGACTTTTTGCTGGTTTTTATTTTGGGTTTTTTCCACTAAATGGTTAGTTTTCACTAAGGCCACAAGGTGGCGATCGGATTATAGGCTACCATATTAGAGTTGCACATACACAGCTTGTGCTCTGTACTTTGAGAATAGACCCATATTTCTGGCAATTCGTTCTCTGAATCTCTTTTACATATTTAAGTGATTTGCAGCATGTTCTAATTATAATGCATAGCTAGCATTAAAATTAACACTTTATGGAAATATGGGATTGGTGAATATGGCTGAAAAAGATTTGATTTTTTTTTTTTTTAATTTTTGTACCTTTTTTTTCTTTCTCTACAGGTATTTCAAGATGTTGTTAATCGACTAAGTTGTGCATGATGGCACACTTTTTTTTTTTTCTTTGGATTCTTGAAACCTTAACTTGTTTTATGGACCTAAATTGTGATGCACTAAGCGAAATGATTATCAGTCTATTGACTTGCACAAGGACATTTATTCTAGAGATGTTTCTGGAAGATGTAAGTTAAAATATCTGAACTAAAGGGTTTTACATATTTTTTGGAATTGCAGTGCCTTTTTAGAGATGCTGACGTTACATTGTTCTTTCTTGTCCTTTTCACATCAGACATGGACAGAATTTGTGACATCCAAAGCAAACTTGGGTATATGTTTTTCTATTCTGCTTAACACAAGTTTTGTGTTCATCAAAACGGCCAAACAAACCCAGATGTCAAAACCAGAATATAACTATGTTTGTTGAGTTTCCTTGTTTGGTTTCATCCTCCTGTGATTCTCACGTTTCTAGCTCTAGTATTCTTTGTTTAAAATGGTCAGGTGATCGTAAGCATCAGAGTATTTCCAGAATGGCGTGGTCTAGAAGTGAACACATAGATGATGTGTAAGTCCATAATACTGCTCTAGGAAGCAAACTCTACTGCATAATTTCTTCTGAACAGTTATGTTCCATACCAGGAGATAGAAAACTAGATCTACTAAAAAAAGAAGCAATTTCCTTTTTTTTCCTAGCAGAATCCAAACAAAAATGTACATAGCAAGGTCTATTATGTTGTAAAGTGCTATCAGATTTGTATCTGGTACCTGTCTTGGTGCAATGTCATTGTTCCCATGACCTGTGTATGTTCATTTGATGTAATAAAGCAGTGTGCAATTACACTATTTACCCTTTGTCGATGTTGTTAGCTGGCTTTTTCTAAACACGTGTAACTGTGTGTGTGTGTTTTTTGTGTCCACGTATTCCTTTGATCCCTACACACAGACACTGCCTTTCTTTAGCCGGTTTGCTACACAAAGTTAGGAACCAGAGCAGATAATCAGCCAAAGCCAGGAGTCAAAACCAGAGTGGATACAATTGCAAAGCCAGGAGTCAGAGCCAGGACTTGGTACACAATATAACTAGGAGAGAAGTGGTTAACAAAAGAGAGCAGTCAGGGACAAAGGCAGTCAATACACAGCAAAGAAAAACAAATTAACAAGAATCGTAACGAACGGGAATGAACCACAACAGGGCAGTGCGCATATCTCATGGCTTGGTTTTTAAATCTGGCAGGCGTCGTGTCATCACGTTGCGCATCACTGACCCTTGATCGCTATGGACTGCGCTGCTGGCCGTAAGGTCACGAGAGTGGGAGCCGTGGCAGCAGGTAAGGATTTAGACACAGGTCTGGGGGTGGCACTTGACCAGTTTTGGCTAAGAGCTGGTGATGGGTTCGCAGTGACAGGCAGTGTTGAGTCTAATTGCAGGCTGTGCTCATCTGACACTCTCTCTCTCCAGACAATTGCACAGGGTCTGTCCTCATATGACTCATATGACTCAGGTGAACGAGGATAGACCCAGCACAGCAAAGCTCTGCACTCTGGCACGGTCTCTGCCGGTCGCCTAGAATCAAGCACCACCAGCAATAACACACCACAGGGCCGTGCATCCACTGACACCAATACATAGCCATATAACTCAGAGATGCAAACACATAGCTATACATACATGCACACCCTATTTAGGGAAGCCGCTAAAGGCAAACTCAAGCTCTGCTGTTCCCAGACTTTATAGGCAGTAGCACAAAATTATTGGGCCAATTAGTTCAATGAAAAAATGTTAAAACTTGGTCTTCCTTATCTCCTCCAAAGAACGCCAATAGAGCAGCAAGGGTATAAATAAAACTTTACTAAATTTACAAAAAATGTATTAATTTACACCAATAAAAATAATAAAGTAGAGCTGAGGTGCGTTTCACCTTTATTCTTATTACAAAAAACCTTCATGCTGTCATTGATGATGCTAGTGGGGGAAATACACAGAATTAGGAACTAAGGGTATGCAGACTTTTAAAACTGGTCATGGGGGTGGAGCTAGCGCCGGACCAAGATGGCCGGGTGGGTCAGTAGCTCTAGCACACCTAACACTTCAGCCCGACCTCTGATGCTCCCCTGAGCCTGCCACAGCACCTCAGACCCCCTCTCTCAATCCTCTGACCATGCCAGGACCAAAACCGCCAAAAAAAAATCACTGTCGTCTGACTTGTCAGTGACGCAGTATTTCACGCAAGACGGCAGCCCAGATCGGCTCCACTCCTTGGTCAGTGGATTGCCAGCGTCTCCGGATCCTTCACTGCCAGCCTCCAGAGCAGACATGGAGTGTCTTCGGGCCCGTTCGGCCCAAAACTCAGTTTCGGTTATCTTGTTCTAGTGCTTGGTTGGGCTGGAAGTGGTGGTGCAGGAGACCGATAGGCTGGGAGCGGTTTGGTCAACCTGGTGCACAGTAAGTCCAGGCGCATTGTTTGGTTTGTTGTGTCTGTCCTTGTCATTGGTTAGTCTCTTTCAGGTGTATCACCTGCTTTTTTCTTCTTCTCTGTCTCTATCCTCCCTTTTTTTTTTTTTTCCTTTGCTCCCCCTCCCCAATGGGCACAGTGTTCTCATCCTCCTCGCATTCCATGTGGGTCACACCAGGCACCAGACGTACTAGGCCCCAGTGACTGGGATGAAGGGTGTACGTTTGTCTCTTCCTCTTCCTCCATTTTGCCAGTTCCCGTCAGTTCACCACTTTCTACATGGCTTCGGCCCAATAAAAAAAGCGGAAGGGGCAAGAAACCACATGGTGTCACCAGCTGAGAGTCAATCAAAATATTAAACCATTAACCTTTGGCGGGAAGGAAAAGCAAAAAGCGTCCTTATGGGAAAAATAGTCTATGGCAAGGAAGTGTCCGCATAGTCCGTTGAGATACGAACTGGCATTGGGGGGGGGGGGAAACCTGTCCACGGGAGCAGTCATGGCACCTAATGGGGGTTTAGGGAGGGAAGGAAGCGGGCAAGGGCTATCTGAGGCCAGGTCTCGGCTGGATAGGTAATGGTGAAAGGCACGTTGTCGTGGGTCAGCACGAGGGATCTGGCCAAGCCCCACCGGTACCTGACCCCGTTAAGACGGAGGAATGTTGTCACCTCTCTGTAGCGGCGGTGTGCCACCCAAAGGGTTAGCTTCGCATCTTCAAACTGAACTTCCAGCCGAGGCTGACATAAGCCACATCTTGGCTATGATGTCTGCAGCGACCGCAATGACATCCCTCGAGGCAGTCTGGGGAGCCTCCACGGCTTTCCGGATCCTATTTACAGCACTTAAAGTCCCAGGCCCTCCGGCAGGCGACTGCGACAACTGGAGTGTCAAGCGGTTGACATTTGGAAGCAGGTCTGGCGTGGGTATTGATTCTGGAACTCCTTGGATCCGGACATTGCGTTTCTGGTGCCTAGTCTCTAGCTCCTCCACTGAACGGGTCAGTAGGTTGACCTGGGGAGCGGATGTCACTCACTTGGTGTAGTAGGACAGTCTGTTCCTCCGCCAGGTCAGTTGTCTGCGCCTGGGCCGCCACCACCTGACTCAACTTCAGCCCGCACACCCGAGATTTCCAACGTCCACAGGGACTTTATCTCCTACAATGAAACTGCGGTAATCCCCCATCGTAGTTGGACGTGCATCATCTGGGGTGGCCACAGGCGAGGCCGTGGAGTGGGACAGGGATGTCACGCCAGCCCGGAAGGATCCAGCGGACCAGAAGTGTCTTGTGTCCGCTGCTGCTGCAGGGGCATCTGGGGAGCAGGTGACAGCGACGAGCTGCCTCCGTCCAAGGGTGCCGAATCCACCTCAGATCCATCTATCGAGTGGTCGGGGGCAGGCACCGAGACCCCGCGAGACACCGCTGCTGCCTGGGCTTTACGTTTCTTCTGCACTCTCTTCTGCGCTGCTGGGCATTGGTCTCTCACTTCAACCAGCTGGTTGCTTCAACTAGGCCGCACTAGGCCCAAATCCCGGGTGGTGTGTTTTGCCAGCAGCAGCACGGAAAACAGCAGCGTCCGGGGCCTAAGAGTAGGAGAGGGGTGTAGGACCTCCGGGGGGGGGACAATATGGGGCGAGATGGCCATTTTTAAAAGTCAGCTTAAAAAGTAAAAACTCTGACAGAGCTCCACAGCATGGGGCTACTCTCGTCCAACGCTAGCTCCGCCCCCAGGAATATTTTATGTTTCAACTTCAGCAAGGGAGTTGGTCCTAGAATAAGGAAATCCGGAGTCAGAGGGAAAGAGGTTTGGGTAGTATTGTGAATATGCAAGTTAACCGAGGACCAGAACGTTCAAATAATAAGGCAGTCCCAAAAAACAGTGGTAGAGATTCGCCACGGGGCAGAGCATTTAGAGCCGTTTGGAGAAGGTTTCCATCCCATGCGAAACAGTCTGTGAGGAGACTAGGTATAATGGAAACCTTCCAGGGTCATTTCATGATAAGATATGGTAGGTAAGCGACGTATAGTTGGACATGGATAGATAATCTATAGAAATATCCGGAAGGTGGTTCAGCCTTTAAGGGCCTGGCAGTGGCCCAGTCCACCTCATGGTATAGGATATTAGGCAGAGAGGAAATGGAATAGACGTGTGTTTAACTATTTTGAATATTATCTAGTCTGTTGATCCAGTCAGATGGTGTAAAAAAATAGGAGTTCTAGTGTTGAGATACGACTGACATAAAGACATGCGAACCAAGGAAAGTGGAGATTATGATCTTTAGTTTGCAGTCGGATTAATGGAAACATGGACTTGGTAGTGGGATCAATGAATCCGAAAAAGAAACATCAGCACCACTCAGGTCATAAAAGGTTTAAGGGTTGTAGTTCACCAAATTGTGGATTGTGTATAAGCAGAAGGAAGAGAGACAGCGTTGGATGGGCGGAGAGCTTAACAGTTGTAGATAATGGAATGTCTAAAAGTGTGGGAGGAAGTTCCGTATATGGATAGTGGAATAGGAAAGAGCCTGGCGTGAGTGGAGATTCCAAGGGAACATCTGAGATTTGTTACATGTTCTTAAACCAGTCTATGGCGTGGCAGCACTGAGCTGCGATATTGTATGTCTTACTATTTGCCTCCGTGATGTTTGTGTTGGTAAAGTTTGGCAAGGCTAATAGGGGCTGCTGTTTTATGCCAGATAAAGATACAGACAGCCTTATGAATATGTTCATCCTTGGACGTCAAAAGAACTGTGAGGGGATAAAGTAGTTTTGGGATGGGAAGCTACTTGTTTTGTAAAGATTAATTCTACCCATGAGAGAGCGTGGTAAATCCATCCATTTAGCCAGTTCATCCAAAATATTGTGCAGGATGGGGGGGGGGGGGGTATTTAAACATTTAAACTGAAACGCATATAGAGATCTCTGGGGATATGAATAGAGTTATTTGAGTGTGCATGGTGCCCCCCCATTAGCAGCAAGGTGGCTGGGAAGGTCCATCGCGAATAGTAAAAGATTGTCTGCAAATGCATATATCTTCAGCTCTGTCTCTCTGATGGGGTTGCCCCTAAAAGAATCCGGAGAGTCTAGGGCACACAGTAAAGGATCTATTACAATTTTGAAAAAATAGGGGTTAAAGGGCAGCCTTGCCAAACCCCCTCCCGATGAAGAAAAAGGTTGAGTCCAGGCTATTGGTAATAATGCCGGTCGCTGGGTAACCAAGTTATAAAGTGAATAAACGTTTGCCCAAAGTATCGGTGATCGAGCTTTTAAGTAAATGAAGCCAGGAGATGGTATCAAATACACGTTCAAGATGTAGGCTGAGGAGTGTTAAATATTCTGTCATTTGCCCTCGCTATTTCTTTAGGTGCTTCTCACCGCAACTTTAACCCCTTAATGATGGGTGGGCATCACCCTTTGGGGGCGGCTTAATGCCGGTGTTCCATCGAGGATTGCCTGGGTGTCGAGAAATGACAGGTACACTTCACTGGCAGGTGCCGTTGTGAGGTGCAGATTGCGGCCTGCGGTGCATGTAATTGGCTGCAAGGGAGGGTCTGAGTTTAGGCCGTCCCCGTGCAGACAATGACACGTCAGCATGCGCAGGCTGCGAGGGGGGGCCCCAGTGAGACAGCCTGGCGTATCTGTACACACTGTGTCTTCAAAGCCCTCCCGCCGCCAGGGTGGCATAGAACGTCCTAGGGCGGTAAGGGGTTAAAGACCATTTTAAACTGCGTATAAAACGTTGCTGTATGACCCTGAATTTCTCCTTTTGCTCTACTGTTGCTTGCAGCCTTACTCCCCCCTCCCTGCTTGGTGCCGTAAAGTCTACGTTCTTCTTGGTCAACTTTTTGTTTTTATAATTAAGCAAGAAATTGCATACGTATAGTCGAAATGACCTGTGTTTCGAAGAAAAATACGTGCATGCATTGTCTTCAAGTAAAACAGTTGATACCTCGATCAATTATTGGATGAATTCCTTACCCACCCCTGTATGTATACTTTTCTATAAATATTCCTGTTATAACATAAACAAATTGAGAAAATTGAACTTGATGACATCCAACACAGCAGAGTCTCCAGAAATCTCCAGGTTGCCTACCCCAGGAGTGGCAGGATGGTCCATTACAAGGAGGGCAGGGTGATTGGATTTGATAGTTTTACTCCCACAGTTGATGTTAAAGCTTGACGTGCTCCCATCAACGCGGCCATGTACGAAGCTTAGTAGATGGTTTGTTAAGACACTGGGTAAAAAGGATTGGATACGGGGGCGTGGCTTGGCTGCCGATTGTGATGGCCGCCTGAGCTGTTAGCTCCGCCACGAGTCATTGTAATCCGCTTACATCCGCAGACCCTGAGCTCCCCAGAGACACCTGGAGGACCCCCACGATGCCGGCTACTAATAAATCGCCGAAACGCGGTAAGCAGCGGGATGGTTCAGTGGCCGCGCTGTTTTCCGCGAAGAGGCAGGCGGCCTCGCAAGATGGCGGCCGCTCCTCTTCCCGCCACAAAACGCCGGTCTCGGAGGACGAAATGTCGGACGGGAACCCGGCAGAAGCCGATACAACGTCCATCCTCACCCATATGCGGGAAATGCGCACATATCTGGCTGGGGAGATCGATAGGAGCACGAAGATCATGCAGGCAGACCTCATGGCGCTAGGTACGAGAACGGCGGCGCTCGAAACCAGGGTTGATGACATGGCTGACGCACATAATGCGGTGGTGGACGGCACGAATATGCTACTACGCAGAGTGGAGGACATTGAGATACAGATGGAAGATTTATCAAATCGAACGCGCAGAAACAACCTCCGCATAAGAGGCCTCCCAGAGGGAGCGGGCGAGGGCTCCCTGGCTGATTTGGTGCGGGACCTTCTACGTCCCCTGGCCCCAGACTTACCAGAACAAGCGTGGATTCTAGACCGGGCACACCGCGCTCTGCGCGCTCGGAGGGCAGAGGATGAGCGCCCGAGGGACGTGATCGTTCGCTTCTTGCACTACTCCACCAAGGAACTTATTCTGCGCAATAATAGGGGCGCCTCCATTTCTTACGAGGGTACCCCCATTTTGCTCTTCCAGGATCTGACCCCAATAACGCTACAGCGTCGGAGGGAATGGAAACCCGTCGCAGACCTACTCAGAAACCACAAGATCCAATTCGCCTGGGGGCACCCCTTGAAGATCCTGGCCTTCCTGGACGGCCGCACCCACGTTCTACAACCCCGGATGCATCCGAGCAGATTCTTCAAAGCTCTTGGTATCACCCCACCGGACGACTTCGAACTCCCGAACCAACATCCTACATCCCTGCAACATTTCTCCAGAGAATGGAGAACCGTTGGCGGCAATGGGCGCGGTCGCTCTGGACGTGCCCCGACTTGAGGTGCCCCGTTTTTCCTTTTTGCGCCCTCCGGACAGCCCTTTTTTCCTGGGAAGGCACAATGGGCCATCAGCAGGTGCGTCCCGTGCGTGGACCGCACAATTCCTCCCCTCACCCCTTGCACCCCCTCTCTGGGCCATCTACGCCCGACGGCGATCCTCTCCCACCCCCACGATGACCCCGGGACCGCACAGAGGGACACAGGTGGCTGGCGAGGACCCAGGGGGAGCCCCCTTTTTCTTTTTTACAGGGTCTTATAATCCAATGAACACTCGTGGCGGGCGAGGTGGTATCCTGGACTCTCATGCTGGAGCCGAACTTTGGGTTACCTCCCCCCCCAATCCTTTTTTGCCTGGCGATATGTAAGCCCAGGCTGCTTTTGGTTTCCTACCCGGAGGCCTTTTTGGTATATAGTTCTATTTGTTTGATGGTTTTAGTGTTTTTGTTCTTTTTCTTTTCTTTCTTCCCTTGTTGTTTTTCCACCAGGCTGCCCTTACGGGCTTATTCATTGCCCCGGGATGGCACGGGATGTGGTACAGAGTCTTCTTTTATGCTTTCTTTGAAAACACCCCCCGATGTCCGTTAAGATAACCTCCCTAAATGTGAAGGGCCTGAACTCCCCGAACAAGCACCGCCTCTTACTGCGCAGTCTTAAATCAGCTAAGTCAGACATAGCGTTTATTCAGGAAACACACATTAACAAAGTGGCCAAGGTCAGACTCACAGATCATATCTATACTGTGGCGGTATCGGCCCACTCAGTAGTTAAGCGCAATGGGGTGTCCATCCTCTTTCGGAAGACATGCCCCTTTAAGATTACATCCGAGGTGTGTGACAGCGACGGTAGATTTGTCCTGGTATCGGGGTCACTGTACGCTTCTGCTTGTCATCTCATTAACATTTACGCCCCTAATGCACAATCCGAACAGTTCTGGACGGACATGACTACCTTGGTGGCCTCCCTCCCTCCTGGCATGGTGATTGTGGGCGGTGACATGAATGCGGTCCCCTGCGCGGCTGTTGACAGACGATCCCAGACAGGGACTGACCGGGCACCGGGACTTAGTGGACAGGATAGGGCTTTTTACACTTTCCTCAGATACTCAGACTTATTGGACGCATGGAGGGTTCTCCACCCTGATGAAAGGGATTTTACTTTTTACTCGGCTCCACACGGTTCATATTCACGCATAGACCTTCTCCTCTGCAACGCTGCTAGTATGGCCAGGGTGGTGCGAGCTGATATTCACAGTATTACGTGGTCAGACCATGCAGACATTTCCCTACAGCTGGCTGTTCCTCAATCCTCTGGTCCGTGGAAGTGGAAGCTGAATGCCTCTCTTCTCCGCGACTCAGACGTTATAGCACAGACACGGGTGGCCCTTGACCAATATTTTACGGAAAACGCCTCAGAGGAGATGTCCCCGGCCACGGTTTGGGCTGCTCACAAAGCCGTGATCCGAGGCCATTTCATCAAAATAGCCACGTTTCGGAAGAAACAGAAACTTAGCTTGGCCCTAGATCTCCAAGCACAGCTTCACCGTTTAGAGCAACAACACAAGGCGGATCCCACCCCCTCCGGGCTCGTCGCCCTCAATGAAGTCAGGAGAGCCCTGAAACAGCTCTTCCTAGATGACGTTGCTAAATCCCTAACGTGGTCTAGGCGGACCTTCTACGAACAATCTAACAAATTAGACACACTCTTAGCGCGTAGCCTCAGACCTAGGGGGACTTATAAATCGATCTCCTCTGTCAGGGCGGGCGACGGGAGAGTGGTTACATCCCCCAACGCTATAGCTCAGGTTTTCACTGAATTCTACGACCGACTTTATAACCACTCAAGGGCCCAGGGGGAGGGGGCTGGCAGCGCCACAGGCGTGATTGATGACTTCTTAAATTCCACACCCTTGACCGCCCTCACCCAAGCCCAGTCTGACACTCTTGGGGAGCCGATTGCCATGCCGGAGGTCAGCAGGGCACTTGCCGGCCTGAACGGTATGAAAGCCCCCGGACCGGATGGTTTCCATGGAGGTTATTACAAAACCTTCAAGAAAATCTTACTCCCACACTTGACCAATGCGCTGCGTGGGGAGACCCGCTTACACCCGGACATGACATTGGCCGACATTGCGCTGCTTCCGAAGGAAGGGAGGGACGCCTCGAGACCTGAAAACTACCGCCCCATCTCCCTCCTTAACTTCGATATTAAACTCCTGGCCAAAATCTTGGCGGATAGACTGAATCCCATGTTGACCTCACTTATACATCCCGACCAAGTTGGCTTCATCCCCGGCCGACAGCTGTACGAGAATATGCGCCGAGGTGTCGACCTGGTGTGGTGGGCGGGATCGACTCGAGCGCCTTCTCTGCTTCTTTCCTTGGATGCGGAGAAGGCCTTCGACAGGGTGAAATGGCCCTTTCTCTTTCGTCTTCTGGTACAACTGGGGTTACCTGACAATTTCCTCAATGTGATTAAGGCCCTTTATGAAAATCCGAGAGCGCAGATTAAACTCCAGGGTGCCTCCCGTTCCCCTTTTACTATCTCGAATGGCACGCGACAGGGGTGCCCTTTGTCTCCGATCCTATTTGTGCTAGCTCTAGAACCCCTTCTAACGCGCATACGCCAATCCCCGCACATACAAGGTGTCCCTTTGGGCACCCACAGGTTCACGGTTTCGGCTTACGCAGACGACATCTTGCTCTCCCTGACGGACCCCCTACGATCCATGCGCCACCTCCATGACTTATTGACACACTATGGTACACTTTCAGGTTTTAAGGTCAACCTTACTAAATCCCAGGCGATGCCCTTACACATGTCATCAGAGATGGTAGCGGATGTGGCATCCAGTTTCTGCATTCCAATTGTACGGACGTCTCTTAAATATCTTGGGGTTTCCCTGACTAGTGACCCCACACGTTTGTTTTCTGCCAACTTCCCACCCGTGATACGACAGATTAAGAAGGACCTAGAGGACTGGACTGAGAAGCCGATCTCGTGGATCGGGAGGATCCACTCTGTTAAGATGAACATCCTGCCCAAGCTTCTGTTTCTTTTTCAAGCGCTGCCGGTGGCGGTCACCCAGAGGGACCTGGCAGGAATTCAATCTGCGATAGATGCGTTCGTCTGGCAGAATAAAAGGCGGAGAGTAGCCCGTAAAATATTATATCGTCCTAAAACTAGAGGTGGTTTGGGTCTCCCTAACCTTTATATGTATTATTGCGCAGCACAACTGGTGCAGGTGGTTGCCTGGCACGCACCGGCGGAGGACAGACGTTGGGTGACACTGGAGACTGCGCTTACCTCACCTGACCTCCCACACATGTCTCTGTGGCTACCCAGACCTTCGCGCCCCTTGCCCCGCACTGTTTGCCCGGCAATAGCCAACTCCCTGCGCATCTTTGACCTCGCCTGCTCCAAATTCTCCTTAGCCACTACCCCGTCGCCTATGACCCCGCTTTTCCGCAACCCGGCCTTCCCCCCAGGGATGAACCTTCCTGACTTCAAAACACTAGAGGCATCGGGACTAAGACGTTTTGGAGACATATTGACCGGGGGTAAGAAGGTGACCTTTACAGACCTCTCCGCTAGGGCCTCACTGAGACCGTTTGACTACTTTCGCTTTATGCAGCTGCGGCATTTTATAGATTCAGAGGCCTTAGGTCCCATAGCCAACACACCCTTGAACTGGTTTGAGAAGCTCTGCTCTGCGGCGAGTGTCCCTAGAGGACTGATTTCGACTATATATTATTCACTATGTTCCGGCTCCAAGGAATGGGGCGAGCTAGCCTATTGCGCTCGATGGGAGGCCGATCTGCAGGAATCATTGACGGGGGATGAATGGGAGGAAATTTGGGAGGCTACGGCAAAGTCCTCTATTTGTGTCACCCACCAAGAACAATCCTTCAAAATGCTATTCAGATGGTACACGACCCCTGTGCTTCTATGCAGGATGGGGAGGACTACTAGCGATTTATGCTGGCGCAACTGTGGATTACAGGGCACCTTTATCCACTTGTGGTGGGACTGCCCGAGGGTCAAGGAATACTGGGGGAAGGTGGGCCGTTTGCTGACTTCGATATTTCACAGACCTGTTCATGCGGACCCCTGGGACTTCTTGCTCTCTCGGCCGAAACCTGGTTTCACGAACCCCGAGCAATCCTTACTACGATGCATCCTCCTGGCGGCTCGCAGATCACTGGCTTCTCAATGGCTGTCGGATGTCCTGCCTACTATGCGTCTCGTGAAGGCTAAAGTATCCGATGTGAGGCTCATGGAGGAACTGACAGCAATCGTACGCCAAACTCTTCCCAAATTTGAGAAAACTTGGCATTTGTGGGAGGATTATTTGGGAGTCACAAGTTGAAATGTCTATCTCCGGTACTCAATTAAGTTTGTAAAGCCTGGTTGGAAATGACCACCTTTCCCCCCCCCCTTCTTCTTTTTTTTTTTTTTCTCTTTTCTCCCTCTCTCAATTTCCCTCACTTTTTTCTTACGTTGGGTTTGTTTTATTATCGGTCTCTCAGATGGGGTTACGATTTGGCACCTGTCAATTGATCTCTGTATTTTCATGCGCTTGGTGGAAATGTTGGTTGTGCCATGTTCTGTGTAAAAACTCATAAATAAAGAATTTAAAAAATAAAAAAAGGATTGGATACATGCTGCCAAAATTTCAGCGAGGAGCCTGTAATCAGTGTTGAGAGGGGAAATTGGTCGGTAGGAGGACATCCGTTCCAGAGATTAACCCAGTTTAGGAATTAGAATCATTTGATCTACATTCAGGGAGTCTATAAGTGCATGGGATAACTAAATGGCATTAAAAACAGAGGTAAGATCATGACCGCTAAGGTTTTAGTATTTTGTAATAATCAGTCGAAGCCATCAGGGCCTTGTGATGTACCCAGTTTAAGGGAGTCAGTGGCTGCTTCCGCCTCTTTTTGAGAAATAGGCTGATACAGGGTTTCACAGTGGTGGTCATAAAGATGTGGAACCAGTTATTTTTCCAGGAATTCCAACCCCAAAGTTGGGAGGTCTGGAGTTGTTGTGGATTGTTATTTGAAATATTCGTAAAGTAACTTAAGTGTCACCCAAAATCCTGAATCTAGAAATAGGTTGCCGTTTACATTTAGGTCTAGTCATGGACGCCAAAATTTTCCCTGCTCTACGGCCTCATTGATAGAAAAAATCAATTTGAAAGTCACTGCTTTCCTGGGCCTTGGCATAGACTAAAGCTGCCAAATCATTTTTGGCTTCGGAGTACATTTGATAGTTATCAGGTGTACGTGACTGTTTATAAATTGTGTGAGTGTTTCGCAGTGTAGTCTCGAGTAGAAAGTGTGATTCACCATTGTTTACATTGTGATGCTACATAAGAGGTAATCTGTCCTTGTAGTACTGGTTTGGCAGCTTCCCAGAGTAATTTTGGTTGATCAGTGTTCGAACGTTTGCCCATCATGTTTGCAAGTGTAGGGCGAAATTAACCTTTTTGGCCAAGTAAAAGGGAAAGCACCAATGTTTGGGAATAGGGTGTGCACCTGCAGTATAGAGTTATAACCAGATGGGGGTGGGATCTGATAAGGCTATGGCATCAATCCCGGCACCAGGCCTGCGCCAATTCTGGGATACCACCAAAACGCGCATTGTTGCAGTGAGTCCCGCTTTCCAGGTCGACAAGTTTTTCCTGGACTGCAGCAATGTTCGCTTGCTGGGTTTGGATAGTAGTTCCCATTGAGGCAAGTTCGTCCTCAATGTTAGAGTGAGCGGAATGCGCCTGCAACTGCTGCATTGTGTTCTCCACCGATGTTTTTAGTTCATGGAATTGCATTTCAAACCTAGGCTTCAGTATAAAAGCAACCGCTCTGGCCATAGTAGAGATTTGTAGGGAGAGTGAGGTGGTTGGCATGGGGGATACATGCATGTCCTTATTGCCCGAGTCTCTAGTTGGAGATGATTGGGGGATAGTATCCATAAGTGGGGTTTTTTGTATATTTGTCGGCTTATGTTGCATTTCGCTAAAAATTTATCTATGAGGACTTCTATAGTCGATATGAGTAGTACGATTGTACATATGAGGCGGCTCCAGCACTGGGTTGAGGCAATGTACCCCGCCCACAGACACCCAAACAGGCGACGAAGTGGATGTTGAATATGGAGCGGTGTTAAATAGCAGCCATCTTTTTTGCCCACATCCCATTCTTTTTTGTATAATAAAGTTTTTATGAGTATGAAACAGAACTTCTACAAGACCATAATAAAAATATGCAACATACGTGACATATGTAAGCAACAAACAGAATTGGCACAATACTATCTAGTTTACAGAAACAGATAACTGAAAGATATAAACGTGCATACAATAGCAAATGACTGTCACTGCAGTGGAAAATATCCATTGTTCAGTAATTGCATGGTAAGTATTGTCACGTCGTTAACCTAAAGATAGCATATACAGTTCTTATAGCAATTCTAAATCGCTGGTGACAAAGAAAAGAGAAGAAAATAAAAAGCAAAGCACGATAAAAGAAAAGACAGAAAGAGAAAAAAATAGGAAAATGAAACTGGGTCATGGGTTTTACCAGCTCACATAAACATCATTGCATTTCAGGGTGTAGGCCAAGATAACAAAGGTCGTGGGGATCAATCCATTGGGGGAAACCGAGGGGATGAGGGCGGATGCCCAGGGGACCTAGCTAAAACCTCCTGGTTGTCTCGGCGGTGTTTCATTACAAATTCTGACCACCAATACCAAGTTTTAAAGTAATGATCATATTTTCATCAAGTGAGTAGTGCAGTTCCTCCATTTCCCTAACTTTGTTGACCTGGTCAATCCACTCAAAGATCGTCGGCGATGACTGGGATCTCCAGGGCCGGGGGATTAAGGCTTTCGCTGCATTGAATAGGTGTATCGCTAGCGATTTAATATAACTACTCGGAGACATTGGGACCACATGGAGAAGTGCGGCTTGCGGTGTAAACGGTATGTCCAATGAGGTGATCTCCTTAATGTATGTAAACACTACTTCCCATTAGGGCAGTATGACCGGACAGTCCCACCAAATATGTACAAAGGTTCCCTTCGATAACCCACATCTCCAGCAGTTCGGGGACACCCCCAGGTACATCACCGCTAATCTACCAGGGATAAGATCTCAACGAGACAGTAGTTTATAATTAATTTCTTGCACTTTCACGTCTCTAGAAGAATGAGAGGTGATATGAAATATATCTAGCCATGTGTTCTCCGTCAGGGAAGGGTTGATTCATTTGTCAGTAAAAGGGGGTAAATCAGGGTATTCTGCAGCCACCACATCCCATTCTTATATATACTATCTACAGGTATATACCCCATCCTCATCCTATCGCACACACACACACACCCATCATATCTACACTTAGTATGAACGCATACTCATCCTATATACTGTACTCCAGCACCATCACAGGGCACCCTAGCACTGTCCTCTAGGGCAGTATTTCTCAAGTGGTGGGTCACGACCCAATAGTGGGTCGCGACCAGGGGCAGACTGGGTCGCGACCTGGGACCCGCTGATGCATCATATCTGCAGCCGAGGGTCCCAGGCGGCACAGCTACCTCTGAATGTTGCCAGGTGCCACCTGCCCCACTGCATCAGGTAAGATACTCTGTAATTGCAAGGTGGGAGGGGGGAATCTGTAATGGGAAGGTGTGGGGTGGGACTCAGTGACTGGCAGCAGCTCTGTATTCCCAACACCATGAGCCACTGTGCACAATGCACATCTCAGTGAAGCAAAATGCTGTTGGGTAGGGGTGGGGGCTCCCTATGTATATTTGACTGTGTTTTTCTCTGTCCTTTTGTTAATCTGTCCTTTTACCTGTTTATGCAGCCTTCTTTCTGAATGTTTGTTATTCTGTCTGTCCATCTATATCTGTATGTCCTTCTGTGTATTTTTCAATCTGTTCTTGTAACTATGTCTTACTCTCCATTTCCCCTCATCACTCTCCTGTCTCCATTTATCATGCATTTTACTCTATAAATCTCTCACTCCTCACTCCTACCTTTCCTGCCTTCCTCCTGCTGTGATAATCCCTGCAAAAAACTCGACTGTACACTGAGAATTCTCAGTAGAATCACACACTGCTTCCTGATCCCGGCCTCCCTGCATACCAGGGATGTGCAGTGAGGTCAGTGTCTGGTGAGGCACTGGCTAGTATCAGAAACAGGTATACAAAGGTCACGTAGGTTCAGTGCTCCCAAGATCTTGCTGCTCTCAGTGCTGCCCAGGATGTGGCTGCACTCCGTGCTCCCTAGGCTCTGGCTGCTCTCAGTGCTCCCTAGGATCTGGCTGCTCTCAGTGCTCCCCAGGATCTGCGTCGTCCACTCCAGGCAGCCGCTCACTGCCCACTCCACCAGCAGGGAGGAGGTGCCGACACAGTGAACATTCACACCCCAAGCACAGCCCCACACCCACTGACTGTGCGAGATTTGGACAGTCACCTGAATTTCCTGCGTCAATCAATGCATGGGAGGCCAGCCTCCCATGGAGGCGTTTTTTGAATGGCTTGGACCAATGGTGCTTTCCCAGTGGTCCCAGCTATTCCAATGTTCTTCAGTCCCTCTCTGAGGCACTGTAGAGCATAAGTTCAGGAAGGAGGCAGCGCCAGATGTGCACTGCAGACCTCAATATCTTGGCCAGCTTAAGCTTATGTGATTAGCATAGCGTTCAGCTATGCTAATTGCTTAGGCTCAGGGAGGGCAGGCTGGTGCGAAAAAATAATGTGCGCAGCGGCAGAGACAGACGGCGGGGAAGCATGGAGCAGGTGAGTTTGAATAAAATATTATAAAAAAAATTTAACATTCAGTAGGGATTTTAATTAGAGTTGCTTTGTCTACCATCACCCCAGACTTTGAGACATTTATTAAGAGCATGAAGCATCCCCAGTTTTCCCATGAGTTCTAATTAATTTCATATGTTTCAATTAGTTTATTTTACAGCAAACACTTTCGTTTTCACTAGTGCTGTGATTACTGCACTATTCGTTTTGGAAAGAATCTCTGTTTACAAAATTGTTTAAAAAGTGCATACATTGTAGAATATTGCACACTTTGGTTTGTGGAATAAATTATAATGTTGCAGAAATTCAATTATTTTTGCGTTGCGACTTAATGACCAAGGACAACTGTGGGTCCTGAGTGTCCACAGGTTGAGAACCACTGCTCTAGGGTAATTATGTCACATACAGACTCTTTATGCAGTTTCAGTTTTTTCAGCAATCGAAAAAATATAACAGAAATTAAAACCTGGATCGCCCGTGCTCTAACACAAAAATGTCCCGCTCTACTTTGGGAGAACTATCAGGGTTATTCAAAGAGAATCGAAAAGTCGCTGCACGTCCGGTGACTTTTTGTTCTCCTCGATTTGGCGATCCCATTACGGCAACCCTGTGGTGTATTCAACAAGCACCACAGGGTCCCCGAATTGCAGGGAAAAGTCACCACAAACCCACTGAAAACTCACTGCAAAACCTGCCGAATGCACACCGAAAACCCGCAAAAACATCTGGATTAACCCCTCCGAAAATGCCGGAAAAACCCGAGCAGGAGCCGATCACAAGCAGCGCAGCCGCCGGAAAAACCCGACACCCCAGATGAATGGAGTGACAAAAAAAAAACCAGTTCGCTTGAATGTTTGAAAAGTGAAACGCTCTTTGCAAAGAAACTACTGAGCGAAGAGACTTTTTACTGCAGAATATTATAATCAACGGTTTATTAGATATTGAATTAAAACGGGAATATTTTTAATAGTAAAGCCTATGGGATTTGCCTGAATAAACCACCGAATGGCAGGGCAATTCGGCAACTTTTCACTGCTGGTTTTTGCTCTCTGAATAGCCGAAGCATTGCTTCTCTGTGGGGATTCACTGCCCTCGAACAGGCAACGAACAGGCACCGTATGTGCAGGCAATTCGCCAGGATTTGGCGAATTGCCTGCACTCTGGATAGCCGAATGGCCAAGAAAGGTAACCGAACTTTGATTTTCAGCGTTCGGTTCCCTTTCGGCAGCCATTCGGATCTCTTTGAATAACCCTGTAGGTCTTCAAAATGCCAGCCTCAGAGCTTCATCTTACTCTGTGTGTGTCTCTCTGTTTCTCGCTCTCCTTCCACCCAGGATACATTTAAGAGCCTGATAATTAACAGGTGGGAGAAACCTTGCAGCAAAGACCATTTTAAAAACACATATTGCCCTCCTGGGCTCAAATAACACAATCCTCCTTCGCAAAAATAGGGGGAATATGCATCCCATCCCTGACACCTTATCACAATACACATCAATCTATGCAAAGGTGTGAATAATAGTGCAGGTGTGACTTAATTTTAGCTTTAATAAAGCATATTCCAGTGATAAAAACTAGGTACAGTGTTATTGCCTAGTGTGAAATAATGTGATGCTGCCTAAAAATGGAACTAGTGAACACACAAAAAAAAATCTGTGCCAAACATAATAAACCATACAAAAGAATAGTCCATATGGCACATTGTTTTCACTGTCTCATTACTCAATGTACAGGCCAAGATATAGTGCAATAATGTTTAAGTCCATGAAGCTAACCATATATGTTAGAAACAGTCCAGCGTGTTAAAGGTGTTCTTTAGTTAAATAAAGATACTCCTACATACTCATAGAAAACAGTGGGATACTTCTTGATGTGTAGATATTTGTAGTCGCAGTCCTCAATGTCTCTCAAAGGGAACCGGTACAACAAATAGAGCAGAATGGTGTGACAATTGACCCCACTTCTTACATAAACAAGACCAACTCACATTTAAAAGAGCCTTCGTAGGTTCTGGTTCTAGGTATATATGCCTGTGGTCATATAGAGTGGCGCTACCCTTTTTGGTTGGTGCAGATCACTTGCAGAAAACACAGGGAGACAGCGCTCCCGTAGCAAAATACTATAGAGTAATGTTATACGTTATAAATTCGCTCACCTAACCAGGAGCCTCATAGGCTTAGTGAATACAGCATCAGAGACCTTTAGGCTGGGGTCAGACGAACGCAGTGCGAACGTGCGTTCAGCAGCACTTTATTACGGCCGTAGTAGCAGCAAATGAGGTCCAATGACGGCCAATATTTTATTTATTTATTTATAAAGGATTTTACCAGGAAGGATACATTGAGATTTCTCTCGTTTTCAAGCATGTCCTGGGTTCAAGAACATTGAAGTGTTACAGTTACAGAAATACAAAGTAATACAATGCAAGATATTAAAAAAAAAAAAAAAAACAACACAAATATACAGATTAACAGAAAAAATATGTAGGAAATATAGTCACTAGGTTACATGTTTACAGGTGCATTCTGTATTGAGGTATGTTAGTAAGGAGCTTTTGAGTGACTTAAGACTGGGGGAAGATTTGATGATGTCTGGGAGGTTATTCCATAATTGTGGTGCTCTGTAGGAAAATGAGGACCGAGCCACTGTCTTTTTGTATTGTGGTATAGCAAGTAAGGTGCTGGTCCTGGATCGGAGGTTATAGGATGAGGGAGCTGCTGGGGGAAGCAGTCTATTCAGGTAGGGTGGCAGCTTCCCAGAGATGCTCTTAAACACCAGGCTGGAAAGGTGAAGGGTGCGTCTGGATTCCAGCGACGGCCAGTTTAGCTCTTTTAATATACGAAGTGCGGTCGCACGAAAGTTCGGCCGCGCAACGCAAGCGGCAAACGAACTCATTTTTTTGAGAATGTCGAACCGCTAGTACTGACGCACAGAGTGCGCTGCGTCGGCATAGCGGCGTGTGTGCGTGATTAGGAGACGTCAGACGCTGCACCATGTTCGGCCTACATAACGTCCAGAGACAAAAACTTTGGTTACTCAGATTTCTCTTTTTTTTCTAGCTCCGTCAAAAATCCCGGCCGTAATTGTGCACCATATGACCGCTATCGCGTCTTCCGTGAAAAGTGCGTCCGGACACATGGATGCACTTTTTGACGGTAGACGTGAAAAATGCTTTCATCTGACCCTAGCCTTAGGGTGGGTGTCCAAACCCCTTTAATCCACCGATTCTCAGGTCCCAAATTGCTGTCCCAAAGCAGGCTGGCCAATGAAGGGTGAAAAATAATTAATTTATTAATAGGTATATGTGATGCAAGTCACTTTGGACTATGGGTGCATAGACCTGGAGGCATATTTGTAGGGTGCAGGCCTCCTTTGTGTGCAGAATATTTGTGTAATCTGTGATAAAGCAAGAATGCTATTGTCTATCTGTTGCTAGGATTAGCCTCCCAGCCTACCCTTGTCTCAGGAATGTGTTATCTGTTTCTATTTGAATTTTTTGTAAATCTTCTGACTGTAATCTGTTATCATCCCATTTACCATTGTCCTGACTCGATTAGAAATGTTACGTAATCTAATTAGGTTGCACATTCCAAGAAGTAAATGTGTCCCATTGTCTGGTTGGGGCCCCCAGCAGTTTCCAGGGGAGGTTTTGTATATGTACAGTTGTGTTCAAAATTATTCAACCCCCAATGCTGTAAAGGGTTTTAGGGAATTTAGTGTACATTTGTAATTGTATTCATAATGAAATCCTTCAAGGACTTTTTAAAGAACCATATGCAACTAAAATGACATCAATTGGTTTTGTAATACAGTAGTAAATGTTTCTTTTGTGAATTCTTCATTGACACAATTCTTCAACCCCTTAAAGACTACCACTCTGAAGAACAGAGGTTCATTCAAGTGTTTTCAATCAGGTATTGAAAACACCTGTGGATGTCACAGAGCAGCAATAAAGCATAATAAGCACCAATTAGGCAGCTTTAAAATGACTGTGATACTCAGCTCCTTCTAGACATTTACTGGTGTGGTTACAAACATGGTGAAGTCAAGAGAATGGTCCAGGAAGACAAGAGAAGAGGTGATTACTCTTCACAGGAAGGGCAATGGCTATAAGAAGATTGCAAAGATGTTAAACATACCAAGAGAGACCATAGGAAGTATCATTCGCAAATTCAAGGCAAAGGGCACTGTTGAAACGCTACCTGGTCGTGGCAGAAAGAAGATGCTGACTTTGACTGCTGTGCGCTACCTGAAGCGTAGAGTGGAGAAAAGTCCCAGTGTGACTGCTGAGGAACTGAGAAAAGATTTGTCAGATGTGGGTACTGAAGTTTCAGCTCAGACAATACGGCGCACAGTGCGTAATGAAGGCCTCCATGCCAGAACTCCCAGGCGCACCCCCTTGCTGTCTCCAAAGAATAAGAAGAGTCGACTGCAGTATGCCAAAAGTCATGTGGACAAACCACACAAGTTTTGGGATAGTGTTCTGTGGACTGATGAAACAAAATTAGAACTGTTTGGGTCCATGGATCAACGCTATGTTTGGAGGAGGAAGAACAAGGCCTATGAAGAAAAGAACACCTTGCCTACTGTGAAGCATGGCGGGGGGTCAATCATGCTTTGGGGCTGTTTTGCTTCTGCAGGTACAGGGAAGCTTCAGCGTGTGCAAGGTACCATGAATTCTCTTCAGTACCAGGAGATATTGGATGACAATGTGATGCAGTCCGTCACAAACCTGAGGCTTGGGAGATGTTGGACCTTTCAACAGGACAATGATCCCAAGCATACCTCCAAGTCCACTAGAGCATGGTTGCAGATTAAAGGCTGGAACATTTTGGAGTGGCCATTGCAGTCACCTGACTTAAATCCGATTGAGAACCTCTGGTGGGACTTAAAGAAAGCAGTTGCAGTGCGCAAGCCTAAGAATGTGACTGAACTGGAGGCTTTTGCCCATGACGAATGGGCGAAGATACCCGTAGATCGCTGCAAGACACTTGTGTCAAGCTATGCTTCACGTTTAAAAGCTGTTATAACTGTAAAAGGATGTTGTACTAAGTACTAAGATTGAATGTCACTTGGGGGTTGAATAAAACTGATAATGATGTGAGCACAGAACAGACATTTGTGGTTATTTCATTATAAATGTTATGTTATATTTGTCTGACCTACACGTGCCTCTTTGATTTAATTGTAAGCAAGATGACTGAATGATCAAAATCAATGTCAAACTGGCCAAAACACTCAATTTCAGTGGGGGTTGAATAATTTTGAACACAACTGTAAATGACCCATGTGTGATTCTATAAATGTGTGTGTCTGACCTCGATTAAACCAGTTCTATTTCAACCCTACATGCAGTCACGGCTCATGGTTTGGGTAGCAGCAGTGGCGTAGCGTGGGGGGGCTGGGGGCGGTGGCCCTGGGTGCAGTTTTGTTAGGGGCGCATAATTTGTGCCCCTAAAAGATCCCAATGAGCAGGCCCAGACTGACCCGTCGGGCCCTCGGGCGCCGCCCAAGGGCCCGCGGGTTGAGGGGGCCCAGATGCCATGCAGCGGGAGTGCCCGGTCCTGAACAGCGTGAGTCCGTGTTGAAGGGGAGGCGACTGCGTGCGTGCGCAGGTCACGCGGTCCGGCCAGTCAGGTGGTACTGAGTCTCTACCACCTGACTGGCCGGACCGCGTGACCTGCGCACGCATGCAGCCGCCTCCCTTCAACACGAACTCTCATGCTGTTCAGGACCAGGCACACACGCTGCATGGCATCCGGCCCCCACCCACTGCATTGCATCCGGCCCCCACCCCCTGCATGGCATCCAGCCCCATGAGAACTGGGCAATATCCAGGTGAGCTGGGGCATATCCATGAGAGCTGGGGGCAATATCCATGAGAGCTGGGGCAATATCCAGGTGAGCTGGGGCAATATCCAAGAGAGCTGGGGCAATATCCATGAGCACTGGGGCAATATCCAGGTGAGCTGGGGCAATATCCTTGTGAGCTGGGGCAATATCCATGTGAGCTGGGGCATATCCATGAGAGCTGGGGCATATCCATGAGAGCTGGGGGCAATATCCATGAGAGCTGGGGCAATATCCATGAGAGCTGGGGCAATATCCAGGTGAGCTGGGGCAATATCCAGGTGAGCTGGGGCATATCCATAAGAGCTGGGGGCAATATCCATGAGAGCTGGGGCAATATCCAGGTGAGCTGGGGCAATATCCAGGTAAGCTGGGACAATATCCATGTGAGCTGGGGCATATCCATGTGAGCTGGGGTAATATCCATGTGAGATGGGGCATATCCATGAGAGCTGGGGCAATATCCATGTGAGCTGGGGCATATCCATGTGAGGCTTGGGGCAATCTACATGTGAGCTGGGGCAATATCCATATGAGCTGGGGCAATATCCATGAGAGCTGGGGCAATATCCAGGTGAACTGGGGCAATATCCATATGGCTGGGGCAATATTTTTATATGAGGTCTGTTCTTATTGGAAAGCGTTCACATGACATAAAATAAAAGTATTGGTACTCGGTATCGGTGAGTACTTTTAAAAAATATCGGTACTCGTACTCAGTGTTAAAAAAAAGTGGTATCAGTGCATCTCTAGTTTTCATTTGTAGTGTTTTGTTTAATCACCTGCAATAGTGATTCAAAGACAAGTGTGGTGTTTGATTATGCTGGAATAAAAAGACCTTTCATTTTCACAACTTCAAGTCTGCGGCTGTATATACCCTAGAGTACTATGTTGTTTGGCTGGAACTGTCACGGTCCACCCGGGGTACCTACTGAGGTACCTATATTGCACAGCCTGGTCCTAACAGCCTTTGTCCTGGAATGCTTTTGTATTGGGTACCAATCCGGGGTTTACCTCAGCCCAGTGCCATGTCCAGGCTCCTGGAGATCCAGCCTGGGTTTTCCCGTCCAGCCTAGGAGTTCCAGCTGAGGCCCATCTATGATTTAACCTCCTTAAAAGGCAGAGAGACTGAGCCAGCAGTGGTTCTGCATTTTCTTTTCCTTTTTCCTTTCCTTTTCTTTCCTCCCTCCCCTTGGTGGGCCCTGTCTGCAGTCTGGGACTGTATTGCCCACAATCCCCAGGCTCTCCAGTCAAGAACTCTACCTGGACTTTATATAAATCCTTTGTTCTTTTAAGTGCCTGCAGTAAAGGCCCATTTATGTTTCATTAAAGAATATTCATTGCGTGATTCCTGTCTGGCCTCCCCTCTGTGTCGCCGCCTGCTGGGATCATACCAGAACCGCACACGTCACGTGACAGGAACCAAGTATCCCGAGTGGTTGTTGTATCACAGTTAAGGGGTTCAATGCCCTAATGGTGGTAGGGAATCAGGGCATGCTAACTTGTCCACAGGTTGGGGTGGGGCGCACAATTCTTGGCTGGCCCCAGGCGCTGACAACCCACGCTACGCCACTGGGTAGCAGCTATATATATTTATAAAGTATTTTGCCAGGAAGGATACATTGAGATTTCTCTCGTTTTCAAGTATGTCCTGGGTTCAAGAACATTGAAATGTTACAGTTGTTACAGAAATGCAAAGTAATACAATGCAAGATATTAATAAAAAAACACAAATATACAGATTAACAGAAAATAAATATTAATGAGTATTTCCTAAATATTTATGTTACATGTTTACAGGTGAATTCCGTATTGAGGTAAGTTAATAGGGAGCTCTTGAGTGACTTAAGATCCTCACCCCCCCCCCTTCTCTCACTATAAGACTGGGGGAAGATTTGATGGCGTCTGGGAGGTTATTCAATATCTGTAGGAAAATGAGGACCGAGCCACTGTCTTTTTGTATTGTGGTATTGTAAGGAGGGTGCTGGTCCTGGATCGGAGATTATAGGATGAGGGAACTGCTGGGGGAAGCAGCCTATTCAGGTAGGGTGGCAGCTTCCCAGAAAGGCTGTTAAACAACAGGTTGGAAAGGTGAAGGGTGCATTTAGACTCCAGCGATGGCCAGTTTAGCTCACATGTCACAAAGGTGGGTCATGTAGTTACATTGTAGCGCAATTTAATGAGTTCTACAATGTAAGTTTCTGAATGTGTGTTTGCGGGGCCGCAGCATACACAACATCTCCGTAATCAATAGCCGGCATAAGCATTTGTTGTACAATTTGCTTTCTTACCGTGGGGCTCAGGCCGGATTTGTTTCTGTACAGGGCACCTAGTTTGAGGTAAAGTTTATATGAGAGTTTTTCAATGTGGGGGCCAAAGGATAGATTTGGGTCTAACCACATACCTAGATATTTGAGAGCAGTGACTGTGGTCAGCGTGCCATTTAATTTTGTCCCAACACATAGATGGGGATTTTGCAATTTATGTAGTTTTGGTGCTGTTCCAAAGAGCATCGTTACAGTTTTGTCAGTATTTAAAAAAAGTTTGTTGTGTTTGATCCACTTTTCTACCTCTGTGAATTGTTCTTGCAGCACGGCCTCCAGCTGTGGGAGATTTGGTTTGCTGATATAGATTATGGTGTCGACTGCATACATGTGTACAGTTGAGGCTTTGCAGATGTTAGGCAGATCATTTATGAATATCGTGAATAGCAGGGGGCCGAGTATTGAGCCTTGGGGTACACCGCAAGTGAGTGGGAGGGAGGAGCTGCCAGAAATGGACACATATTGCCATTAGGGATGAGCCGAACACCGCCCGAGTTCGGTTCGGGCCCGAACCCGAACTTTCCATATGTTCGGGTCCGAACCCGAACTCGATGCAAGTCAATGGGGCTGTTTATTTGGTTTTTAGAGTGCCCTCCAAGAGTGCATATATGCTAGATATTTGCCATAAAAGGTGTATGGGGGTCCGGGTAGTGCCCTGGGGGACAGGAAACAAGGACAAAAAGTTTAAAAAAATAGTTTTTAAAGGGACAGTGAGTTTTCCATGAAATAAGGGTTAAAAATAAAAACAAAAAATTCCTTCAAATATCGTGCCTAGGAGGTCCCCGTAACCTGCCCGTGAAGTGGCGGATTTCTAGGATGTATAGAAACACTTAAAAACAAAAAAATTACGTTTCAAATGATGGTAAACAGTTTTCCTTTAATCTATCCATAAACAACTGCTTGGGGCGGCAGTCTGTATGAAAAGAGGAGACATTTTCGGACACGCAGAAAAAGTTTACTGATTTTTTGGCGGTGAAAAGCAGGAGAATGGAAAATTTTAGACCAAATAGCCGATTTGGAAAGTGAGATAAATAGGAGAATTTTTCTGGTTCGGCTATTTTGACCTAGAATTTTCTCTGCAGTCATTCTCCTGAGTTTCACCTTTCTCTGAATAACCCTGTCAGGGTTATTCAGAGAGCGGTGAAGAGCAGGAGAATGACTGGAGAATGGAAAATTCTAGGTCAAAATAGCCAAACCACAAAAATTCTCCCATTTAGGCTAGGGTCAGACTAGCGAATTTTTAACGTGCATTTTAGGCGCACTTAATCACGGCCGTACTAGCAGCAAATGACGGCCAATATACGAAGTACGGTCGCACGAAAGTCCGGCTGCGCAACGCAAGTGGAAAATGAACGCATTTTTTCAAGAACGCAGAACCGCTAGTACGGACGTACAGAGTGCGCTGCGTCCACTAGCGGCGTGTGTGCGTGATTTGGAGACGTCAGACCCTGCTCATGTCCGGCCAACATAACGTCCAGACACCCAAAGTTTCCTGGTTTGGATCCGTAAAAAATCACGCACAAAAATGCGCATCGTATGACCGTTTTTGCGCATTCCGTGAAAAAATACGGCAATGCGTTCGGACGCACTTTTTGACGGTCGCTATGAAAAATGCGTTAGTCTGACCCTAGCCTTATCTCACTTTCCAAATCGGCTATTTGGTCCAGATTGTTCTCTTTTCCTGCCATTCTCCTGGTTTTCACCTTTCTCTGAACAACCCTGAGAGAGAGGTGAAAGCCAGGAGAACTGGCAGGAGAACAATCTAGACCAAATAGCCAATTTGGAAAGTGAGATAAATGGGAGAATTTTTCTGGTTTGGCTATTTTGACCTAGAATTTTCCATTCTCCAGTTATTCTCCTGCTTTTCACCGCTCTCTGAATAACCCTGTGAATGTTTAATCCCGAGGTGAAAAATAACATTACTTTAGCTGTTAAAAGCGGGCAATGAGGAAATTTTGTATTTTTTCACACAGCAGTTAAATGCAGCATATTAGGAAGTTTTAGGCTAGGGTCAGACGAGCGCAGTGCGAACGCGCGTGCAGGCGCACTTAATCACGGCCGTGCTAGCAGCAAATGACGGGCAATGACGGTCAATATACGAAGTACGGTCGCACAAAAGTCCGGCTGCGCAACGCAAGTGGAAAATGAACGCATTTTGTCGAGAACGTAAAACCTCTAGTACGGTTGTACAGAGTGCGCTGCGTCCGCTAGAGGCGTGTGTGCGTGAATTGGAGATGTCAGACGCTGCTAATGTCCGGCCAACATAACGTTCAGATGCACAAAGTGTTTTATTGATGATCCGTACAAAATCACGGACGAAAAATGCGCATCGTATGACCGCTCTCGCGTACTCCGTGAAAAAATGCGTCCATTCGTTCGAACGCACTTTTTCACAGACAACGTGAAAATGCGTTCGTCTGACCCTAGCCTTAGGAGGGAAATTACTCACTCAGAACAGAAGCAGACACCCCACACCTTCATTATACATAAAATGTAACAAATTGATTAGACCAGACTAAAACATCTGTTGTTGTTATGCCATTTGAAAAAACAAAAGGTCATTTAGAGGTGAGAATCTTTGCACCTAGACATTAGTTTTTAATTCAATATCTAATAAACCGTTGCTTATAATATTCTGCAGTAAAGAGTCTCTTTATTTCTAGATATTTTAGTAACTTTTAAGCATTTTTTATACTTTTTTCAAAATTTCTTTTTTTTCTGAACTCGAACCGAACACACCCAAAAAGTTTGAAGTTCGCGTACTTTCGAACTGCCAAAGTTCGGGCCAAACTCTGAACCGTCCGAACCCGAACAGCTCATCCCTAATTGCCATCGGTCGGATACATATGCTTGAAACCAGGTTAGCGTGCGATCACCAATACCAGAGTCTTTAAGTTTTTTTAACAAGATGCCATGGTCTACTGTGTCAAAGGCCTTGGCAAAATCAAGGAAGATGGCTCCAGTTAGGTTTCCTTGTTCCATTCCAGCTTGGATATCATTGCAGACTTTTAAAAGGGCGGTTGTAGTTGAGTGATTTGGACGAAAGCCAGATTGATCCGTGGTTAAGTAGTTCCAATATTGATAATAATCACGTAATTGTGTGTAGACGCATTTTTCCATAATTGTGGACATTACAGGGAGCAATGATATCGGACAGTAGTTGGATACCAAAGTACTGTCACCACTTTTATGGCTAGGTACCACTCCCGCAGTCTTCCAGAGGTTGGGTATGTATCCAGTCGCCAGTGATTCATTGATTAGAGTTGCGACAGGATTTGCAATTGCCGGTGCACTGATTTTCAGCAGCATTGCTGGTATTTGATCAGGTCCAGACTGGTGTTTCATTTTTTGGTTACGGAGAAGTTTAGTAACGACACTGACAGGCACTGGTCTAAAACTGAATTCCTGTCTGATACAGGGTCTTTGCACAGTTGGAGGGACCTGACCTGCGTGCGGCCTTTCTGATTGCATGTCATTTCCTAGCTTAGCAATCAGGGTGGTGACACATCCAACAAAATAATCATTACAGGCATTTGCTACATCTAGGGGGTGTTACAGGGTTTGGCTGCTTACTTTGACAGCAGACGGCTGGGAGTGGACGGGGGGGGGTGCTTGTATGTAACTTATGGTTTTCCAAAAGTTTCTAGGGTTTGATATGTTATTGTTTAGATTTTCATTGAAGTATTGGGCTTTAGCCATTTTTGTTTGTTTTGTGCACGCATTCCGGCATTTTCAGTATTCATAGTGATCGTTCGTGGAACCAGTAGTCTTGAAATTTGACCACAGTGAATCTCTAAGCTGGTACATTAGCGTAAGATCAGCTGTAACCCAGGGGAGATGGGTCCCTCTTTACACAGTGGGGCATGGGAATTCCAGACTTGCAGGAGCTCAGACTATATTCTGTTTGCTGTTCCAATGAAAGGCTCCAGATCTACACCACAGCTTATTTCTGGGGGGACGCTAGCAGGGCTCTCTGTGTACCTGTCTTTAAGCTGCGGCTAAGGACCAGGAGAGAGTCATGAGGATAACACGGGGGTCCAGCAAGGAAGCGGAATTGGCAGATGTGATCCTGTCGGGGTACTGAGATATGTTACAGTATAAAATAATAGACACGTAGTATCCTGAGACGTATTTCAGCTATTATAGCCTTCCTCAATTCGTTCTCATGTGTCCAAAAGTGAAAGTGCATCACATCAATCTATGTACACGGTGTGAGCACTCTGCGTGGTAACGTGCATTACTAATTTTTTATTTTCTCTGTACATGGTGTGCATTGAGATACATAGGGACAGGGCCCGCAGACGTCCAGTGTCGTGGACCAGCTGTTCTTCTTTTATCTCCCATGAACCAGAAATCTCTCCCAGCCTCCCTGTTCTGACAATGCTCCCCTGCCATAAAAAAGTTTTTTGCTGCAAGTGAAAAGAATAAACAGTTGAATAACAAAATTGCTAAAAACGCAACTATTGTTTTACATTGTATCCTATGCAATTCTTATTTTAACCCCTTCACTGCTGAGCCATTTCACCTCTGTGTGCTGAGCTCATTTTTACCACTTTTGCTCATCATTTTTGAACGCGATTTGAAGCCACGTTTTATTATATGACCCAGACATATTATATATCGTTCTTTCCGGCAGATTAATAATATATAATTTTTATATGTATACATTATGTCCTGCCTGTATATCATAACAGAGAATGCAATAGAATTTAAATTTTTAATCATCTACAGCGTGTAAAGTGGTTTTTTTTTTTCACATTTCATCACACGAGCGTTTGCGGTTATATTTTCTATGGGCTGCGCTTTTTTAAAAAAATTAGGAATTGGGACTCGTTACATTTTTTTTGGGGGGGGGAAATAACGTGATTTTTAGCAAACACACCCCATAGAAAAAAATAATTAGTGCAGCATCATTGAAATTGAAATGTGGAGGGGGGCGTGGCCTGGACGGCAACCAAGATGGACGCCTAAGTACACAGCTCTGTACCTCCACCGCGCTTTTCATTCGATATCAACAGCACACCTGCGTCATGGGTCGCAATAAAAGGAGCCCAGAGGACCCCGGGCAGTCAGGGACGCCGAGGAAACAGCTAGTAGGGCCCCTGGACAGTTATCTCCAGCCGCCGGCCTCACCAACGCCGGACCTGCGGCCTATCGCGGGGACGGAGCCAGCAAGGCAGGGCCCGGACCCGACGGCGGCGGACCGCGTGGCGGAGCTCATCGCCGGCCTCCCCACTCGTGAATATGTGCAGACCTTGCTGGACGCGGTGCAGGTGTCCCTGCAACAGGACCTGACCACGATGCGTGAGGAGATGGGTGCATTGGCGGCAAGGGTGACGGCCTTGGAGGCAGCCCCAACCAGAGCTACAGCTGCAGACCAACGGATGAGCCCAGCAGAGGAACTCCAGACCCCCTCGGTGGTCGCTGAGGTATGGCGTCGGCTAGATGACCTCGAAAACCGCTCCCGCCGCAACAACATCCGCGTGCAGGGGGTCCGGGAATCGATTTCTGATCTGGATCCCTACCTGGCCCATATCTTTAATACTATCCTGGCAGAACGCGCAGTACACCCCGCCAGCTTTGATAGAGCACATCGGGCCTTACGTCCCAGGCCTGCAGATCAGGCGCCGCCGCGTGACATCATATGTCGCGTGGCTGATTATAGACTGAAGCAGGCAATCATGGCAGCGGCAAGACGCCGCCGCGTCTGGGCGATCGACGGAGAACGCCTGGAAATTTTCCCAGATCTGGCCCAGTCTACACTGCAGGCGCGCAGGGCCCTGCGCCCCCTCACGACGCTTCTAACCGCCCGCTCTGTGACATACAGATGGTCCTTCCCATTCGCCGTGGTGGCCACCAACGCGGGGGCGTCTGCCACCATCCGCTCTATTTCGGATATACCGGACTTTCTGGCAATATTGGAGCTTCCAGACTTACAAATTACCGACTGGGTTACGCTACATGAGGGACAGCGTGCAGAACCTCGCTCGGCGGCAGATCTCCCAAGAAGGCAGGGAGGGAGATCCGAGATTCCCCGACGACCGCGGCCATCGCCACCACTTGCTGCACCTATAGAGGACCCAGAGTGAGGACCTACGCCCTTCATTTGTTCTTTTCGTTTTATTACCGCTTGGAGCTACGGAACTTTGACGGACATTACTTTAGTTAGGGTGGGGAGATCTAAGTTAAAACCTCTCGAACATTGCATACGCCAACACGAGGTACACGCTTTTCCCGCTTGTCACCAGACTCAGCTGTCTGGCTGCTTGGGGCGGACACGACAGGCTAACAATAGTGCAGGATTGCCCTGTCTCATTTGGTGAGGGATGGGGGGGTTGGGGAGGGATGGGAGGGAGGTGAGGGGGTGGGGTGAGGGGGGAGGGGAGGGGGGAGGGATGCGAGGGAGGAAAGGGGGAGGGGGTGGGGAATTGAGTGGGGGGTGCTGGGAGGATGGGTGGGAGGACCGATGACATGATGTGGACTTTCCGCTGGACTGACCGTTTTACGGGTGATACGGCGGGCGTGCCACGCGCCTCCCTAGGACACTGGACTCATGAGAGGCGAGCAGGGCGAGGGGGTGGGGGAACATGCTGGGATCTGGGAACCTGCATCTATTGAAAAATGATTGTGCATTCTTATCCCTGGGGGAAAAAGGTTTGGGAGGGACTCGTTACATGCAGCGGGGTGGCGGGTGGGGAGGGGTTCGGATCGCTGGGAAAGGGAAACTGCTATCGTTGTAAGGGTAACTGTTCGTTTTCATCTCGTTTCAGAAGGGGGTTTGGGGGTGGGAGGGATGTGCTTCATATTTCATGTTCTTTGTCGCGTTGTGTTCCGTAGACTCAATCCCGCAACAGCGGTTATTTCACTTCAAGTTCGCATTTTTTCTTAGATAGGTCTGGGGCAGTAGATCCCAAGGTTATTGTTGCAAGTGCCACGTGAACTGCCACACAGGAGGCCTCTATCATCGTGACCGCGGCAACCCATGCAGGGACCTGCATATGACGCACGCTTGTCGTATACTCCTTTATGCTGCGCGGTGGGGGTGCTCTTCTTGTTGTACATTTTTTCCTGCTCCATACCTTACCTTTATTTCTCTCACCCTTTTTTCTTCTTCTCCCTGTCACTATCGAAGTTGCCGCCCAACGTTATCTAAGGTTCACTCCTTGATAGCACCACCCCCCATAGGTGAACGTCTATATCTCTGGGGCGTCGCGTCGGGCCCGGCCTGACCCTTCCTCCAGCTGACGTTGAGGACCTACCAATCCTCTCTTTCTTCTTTACTATCCTCTTCTACTCCCCTCTTTGGCCCCTCTCTTCATTTGCTCTACCCCTATATCTATATTTACACCCCCCTTTTTTTTTTTTCTCTCTCTCTTTTCCTCCATTCTCCCTCCCTCCCTAGCCCACTCCCCCGGCCTCTACCTCCCACCCCTCTCCTTCTCCCATCGGAGTGCGTGCCCACACTGGTGTGTTTCCAGGCGGGGACGAATTTGTTGACAGAATGCCGGAGCTGCTGGGGGGGAGGGACCGGCCCTCTGACTGCTTCAGACCACGAGACCTCAATCTAGTCACGTATAATGTGAAGGGCCTCAATGCACCGGAGAAGAGAGCCCGGCTTTTACGGGACCTATTTCAGATGCGCGCCTCGATTGTGATGCTGCAGGAGACCCACTTCCGTGAGGGATCGGCACCGTCACTAAGTGACCGGCGATTCCCGGTTGGCTATTTTAGTAATTATACGGGCGGTAAATCCCGAGGAGTTGCTATTCTGTTTGCCAGTGATGTCCCTTTTGTCCTCCAGGATAGCTGTGTGGACGACCAAGGCAGATTCCTCTTTGTGAAGGGGATGATAGCCGATATCGTTTACACATTTGCCACGGTATATGTCGCCAACGTCGCGCAATCGGCGTGTTTCGCACGTATTATGTCCAAATTGAGGCGTTTTCAGGAAGGGGTACTTGTGTTGGCGGGCGACATGAACGTCGCACTCCACCCCTCGGTGGACACCTCTGGTGGTACGTCGGCTCTACCACTACACACGCTGCGTACTCTACGGCGCTCTCTACATGACATGCACCTTGTGGACACTTGGCGTGCCTTCCATCCCGGAGAGCGCGACTACACCTTTTATTCCGGTCCACATCATGTCCTCTCGCGCCTGGACTATATATTCTTTGAATAATATCGCTTAGACCTCGTAATGGAGGCGCATATACATCCCACCACTTGGTCGGACCACGCTCCGGTCTCGGTACGTATGGCATCACCGCTGTTTCGCCCACGGGAACGAACGTGGCGGCTTAATGTCTCCCTATTGTCGGATTGGGGAGCGGTAGCGGGTACGCGTGAAGTGCTGACCAATTACTTTGAGGAAAATTCATCCTCGGAAGTAACACGACCCGTGACGTGGGAAGCCCATAAGGCTGTGGTAAGGGGTGATTTTATGAGCAGGGGTACAGCAATGAAAAAGGCCAGAGAGGGACAGAGACTTGACCTCCTGGCTGAAATTCGCACGCTGGAACTTCGCAGGGGCGGGGACCTCGATGCTGAGGTACAGGACCTACTGCTGAAGGCGCGACGTGCGTTGAATGACCTGCTCTCCCTGGACATCAAACAGGCGGCGGCTCGCACCAAATGCTTCTTCGCCTTAAACGAAAACCGTCCGGGAAAACTGCTCGCTCGAATATTGCGTAAGCGTTGACAAATGGCATACGTCCCGAAGATACGCACACCTGGGGGTGCGATCACACTCCGACCGGAGGAAATAACGGCGACCTTTAGGGAGTATTATGCCTCTCTATATAACCTATCTGACCCCAACCCTCCTTCCCCAGGGGCGATTGGAGACTACCTTTCAGCTAATCTTCATATTCATCTACAGGATGGAGAAGCCGAACAATTGGATTCACCTATTACGGCTGGAGAAATAGCAGCGGCCTTAAAGTCCACTAAAAATGGGAAGAGCCCGGGTCCAGATGGACTCCCAGCGGAATACTATAGGGAGTTCCGTGACCTTCTCATACCTCACATGGTGTCCACCTTTAACGCCGTTACGGCAGAGACACCTTTTCACCCTCAAACCCTCTGCGCAACGATTGCAGTACTCTCCAAACCGGGGAAAGACCCTGCGGAATGCACCAGCTACCGGCCCATCTCGCTCCTTAATTGTGACATCAAGATCCTGGCACGCATCCTGGCTGATAGACTTAAACAGTTCCTCCCCGGCTTGGTGCATCCGGACCAAGTAGGATTCATACCAGGTAGGGAAGCAAGGGACGGAACGCAGAGGGCGATTAATGCAGTAGCGGCTGCACGACGCTCGGGTCAACGCCTTCTCCTGCTCTCCACAGATGCGGAGAAGGCGTTCGACAGAGTCCTCTGGCCATTTCTTTTTCAGACATTACGGACCCTGGGACTGGGCTCAGGATTCTTGACGTGGGTACAGGCCTTGTACACCCTCCCCACGGCCAGAATTAAAGTAAATGGGGCTCTTTCCGCCAGCTTCCCGATATCTAATGGCACGCGCCAGGGGTGCCCCCTTTCCCCTCTACTCTTCGCTTTGTCCTTGGAACCCTTCCTTGAAGGGGTGAGACGCAACCCCACGATCCCGGGACTACAGGGGGTTAACCGTTCTCACAAAGTCACTGCATACGCAGATGACTTACTATTTTTTCTAACAGACGCTCGGCAATCCCTGTCGGCGGTAGTGGGCGCATTCGAAACATACGGCAAATTAGCAGGCCTCAAAATCAACATGGCCAAATCGGAGATCCTGAACATCTCAGTCCCGGATGGAGAGGCAGTGGGCATACGGGAGGCATTTCCCTTTCACTGGTGTGATGCAAAGATGAAGTATCTTGGGACTTGGCTCTCACCGACCCTGCAGGACCTTTTTGTTCTCAACTTTCTCCCCCTCCTGGGGATGATCCGTGACGACCTGACGATGTGGAACACTAAATTTCTCTCGTGGATGGGAAGGGTGGCGGTGTTTAAAATGAATGTGTTACCCCGCATACTCTACCTGTTACAAACTGTACCAGTAACTATACCGGGGTCTTTCTTTAAATCATTCCGGTCAGAAATGATTAAATTTGTGTGGGCGGGGCGTAAGCCCAGACTGCGACTCGCGGTATTATGCCGACCTAAGGAAGCAGGGGGCATGGCGCTCCCAGATCTGCTCACCTATTATAGGGCAGCCCAACTCAATCGGCTGGTTGATTGGTCTTCCGCCACGGGTAGGAGAGGGTGGTTGGATCTAGAGGGCACAGACCTAGGGGTGCCGCTGTGGACGTTACCATGGCTACCACACCAGGCAGTGCCAAACACGGCCCGTACTCACCCCCTCATAGGGACCACTTTGCGTCTGTGGGACCGCTTGAAATTCTCGCATGCGCTCTCCTCCAGTCCCTCTCCGCTGCTCCCCCTAATATCGAACCCCCTTTTCACACCGGGGGTTAGGACCTCTCTACGTCGCCACCTTGTGGAGGGAGATAGACTCCTCGCCATGCATGTGGCTCACATCCCCACACTGGCGGCTCTCACATCACGCATAGACCTCCCACCACTGTCTTTCCTGGACAGATTTAACTTTGGACAAATACGTCACTATTTGGGTACCCTCCCGGAGGGACACAAACTAACCCGAGCGCTCACTCCGTTTGAACGCTTTTGCTCACTAAGTCTCTCTTTGAACCATGGCATCTCCACCCTATACTCTCTTCTCCAATCGAGAGACTCGGAATCTCCTCCCTTTATGGGAATATGGGAAGCTGAACTGAATCTAACGATATCGGATGCGGAGTGGACTACGATCCTGTCAGGGACTCCGGATGGTACCAGGGTGGCACCGGGGGAGAGGGGAGTATGAGCCCTGCGTGCAGTGGTCTGCACAGATAAGCAGAGTATCAGGGTAGTGGATTGACACGCAGACTGACCAGGTAGATAGCTGAAGATGATGTGGATGATGATTGCAGAGCAGGAACCAGAGATGGGGGGTCAGGATCAGGAATCAGAGTAGCAGGGATAGCAGAGGTCTTCACTCTTGGTGAGCCTGAGCTGTATGAACCAGCAATGGGTCAGAGAGGGGCAGAGCCCTTTATTATGTCAGTCACGTGTGTTTGGTGCATTAACACATACAATGCTGGATGCTGGTTGCTGGTTTCAGGGCAGGAACAAGCTGGAAAGAACCACCAGGGGGAGTTGCAGGATGGCTACAGCCAGGGATCCTTACAGTACCCTCCCCCTCACGGGCACCCTCTGGGTGACCGCTGGAGATCCTGCAGGATGCAGGGCAGCAGTTTCTGGAGATCCTGCAGGATGCAGGGCAGCGAACAAGAACTTGCTGTGGACCTCAGTGGGCAGGATACCGGCATCAGTGGATAGGCTGCACCGTCCATGTTCCTGATATAGGGTCCCGGACAGGAAAAACAAAAGTTCCCTGCACAGTGTAGCCACCCGGGTCTTCAGGTGGGGCTTCCGGATGGATACAAGTGTCCTGGCCTTGTGGGCTCCTAGGAACAGAGGGACACTGGTAGGAAGCAGGGTCACCAGGGAACTCCGTGCCAACATAGAGAGATGGCATCAGGACAGCTGTAGCCTGTGGGAGGTCCCGGGTCATATCAACGGGGAGGTCTGTAACACCAGTCTGGGGACGGTTCTTCCTTTGTTGTCTTCGTGCTCTGGATCTAGAGTTCTTACTGCCAGCAGATGTATCAGAGGTGAGGGTGCCCACATACCCGGATGGCACCAAGGTAGGTACTTCATAGGTGCCCTGCACCGTATCCTCAGGTAAGGACTCTGGAGCAGCAGGAATGCCCCTTGCCCATCTGGCGTTGGCGACAGAGGGCGAGAAATAGGGGGCAGAGTCACCGTTGAATCTGGTGCCCACATAAGAAGATGGCATTGTGGTAGGTGTCTCCTCTTCTTCCTCTTTGGTAGAATAAGTATCCCAGGTGGTACCCCTTGGTACCTGGTCTGGATCCCAATACTCTGAGGGGAGGCGGCCAAATGGCAAGAAGTCATCCAGAGAGTGATAGCTAGCACCGTCCACTTCACCGATCGCCAGGTCTCGCTGGCTGAGAGTGGTGGGAGTGGTTGTTACACCCGGAGCCTGGATGTAGTTAATCTCCATAGGGATTGGAGGTTCTGGTTCCATCGCCGTACTTTCAAAGTCCACAGGAATTACAGACTCTGATTCCACGGGCATGATGGTCTCCATAGGGTTTTCCAAATCGTCTTCAGAGGTAAACTCCGGAGACACCCTTCTTCTGGGCACAACGGGCATAGACTTTCTGGGGACAGGTCTGGGTACAGGGAGTTTGGGTTCCAGAGTTCTCCTGGGGGCCGGTTTGGGTAGGGGTACCGGCTTAGGGACAGCAAGTCTCTTAGACACAGTACCTGTAGCAGGAGTGGGAGCCTGAGGTCGCTGTAGAGTTCTACACACAGGAGCATGCTTGGAGCGAACAGCAGATTTAGACACAGGTGCTGGCTTGACAACCGTAGATCTGGGGGTTTTTTCTGGGCAATCAGATATCCAATGCGATCCTTTCCCGCAATACAGGCAGAGATTGTCCGCCAGTCTCCTGGCACGTTCTTCAGGGGACAGGGAATCATGATGTTTGTTAGGAGGAGCGCACACCTTAGTCGAGGTGCCCAGAATCTTTTGCAGCATTTGCACCAGGGAATCAGCTAGGGTTTTGAATAGCTCCTGGAATGCGGTCTTAAGCAACTCCACCAGTAAGTGCAGCACTGCGGGCTCATTAGTATTAGGCTGGTTCATTCTGTCAGGGACTCCGGATGGTACCAGGGTGGCACCGGGGGAGAGGGGAGTATGAGCCCTGCGTGCAGTGGTCTGCACAGATAAGCAGAGTATCAGGGTAGTGGATTGACACGCAGACTGACCAGGTAGATAGCTGAAGATGATGTGGATGATGATTGCAGAGCAGGAACCAGAGATGGGGGGTCAGGATCAGGAATCAGAGTAGCAGGGATAGCAGAGGTCTTCACTCTTGGTGAGCCTGAGCTGTATGAACCAGCAATGGGTCAGAGAGGGGCAGAGCCCTTTATTATGTCAGTCACGTGTGTTTGGTGCATTAACACATACAATGCTGGATGCTGGTTGCTGGTTTCAGGGCAGGAACAAGCTGGAAAGAACCACCAGGGGGAGTTGCAGGATGGCTACAGCCAGGGATCCTTACAGATCCTCTCTCTGACCCACCATGGCACGCGGGCGGTGAGATACCACGAAACGTCTTACAAAATTCTGACCCGCTGGTATTACACGCCACTTCGTGTGTTCCAATTCACTGGATCTACGGACCCCACATGCTGGCGCTGTGGCAAGGAACTTGGTTCCTATCTCCACATCTGGTGGTCCTGCTCGCTGGTACAAACCTACTGGAAATGGGTGGGGGAAGTGATCAGGGAGGTGACAGATGTTACACTGAACACACACCTCGGACCTTCCTCCTCTTACTCTCGGGCTTTCCGACGGCCTCTTTTAAAAAATCGGTGGCTTTCCGTCTGCTGCTGGCGGCGCGCCACCTGATTCCAAGGCACTGGAAACGCCGATCCGTCCCCTCCCTCCGGGAATGGATATCCCAGGTGGATGAAATGTTCAGAGTGGAGGAACGGATTGCTGCACAGGAAGATTCCACGCAAGCGTTCTACCAAACTTGGTACTATTGGCAGGAATTTGTTTCCTCAGCCGCACTTCGCCGACGATTGGAGCTTGAGCTCCCACCGACGACTGCACAGGATAGGGGACCATAGACACACCGAGACCCGATGGCTCCGGCCTACACTGATATCTCGGACGGCTGACCACTATGGGCCCTTACTATCACGGGGATGGGTCTCCGGCGGTTGAGGCGACACGAGAAGCGCGCACTTAGGTGGCTCTGGGTCGGACGCTGGTACATCCTCCCCTCCGGTGGCGGTGGGGGGAGACGGAACGGTCCCACGGGTGGCACGCTGGACTCCATCGTGGTGTTTCCCTCCGCCCTTACTCCTCATCCCTCCCCCCTCCCCCTCCTTTTTTTTTTTCTTCTCTTTTCTCCTCTCTCTCTTTCTCTTCTCTCTCCCTCTCTCTCTTTTTCGTACCCCCCCCTGCCCTCACACCTCTCCCACTCTTCTCCTCTGAACTATCTCTTCTCCTTCTATCCTTGCTTACAGTGTCCCACACTTCATACGAGATCATCCACTATAGTACCCTATGCACGTCTCATATAAACGACAAGAGGATCTGGATTGTCTGCGGATCACTTGTGGCTGGACTGCACCAATTTATGGGTCTAACTGTATGGACCTGCTTATTTGATGTTCTCTTTGTGTACCTATACCGCATCACTGACAGTTTTGTTTTTTATTTAACTACCATTTTCTGACAAGTCTGTACTTCAACTCGATACATGTACTGACGCACCCTTTTAATAAAAATTTTGAATACAAAAAAAGAAATTGAAATGTGAACAATATTGCTGCATTAATAAAAAACACACAAACTCTTTACTTCAAACATGGTCATGTTTGGTATCATTCGAAAGGCCATGCTCAGGCCTTTTCGAATGATACCATACATGACCCCACTAGGAACCCCCTATCTCCACCAGGGAATTTCCTTGGCAGCTAGGGGTTCCCCCGGCTAACTGACGTCATCACGTCATAATGTCTGCTGCCGAGGGGGGACCATTTAAGATGGCGGCACCCTCCGGATCTAGGCCGCGATCTGGCGCCAGATCACGGTCCGGCATTTCAGGGGTTAAAGTCAGGCACCGCATTGAAGGGCACACACTGCCCTTTAAAGCAGTGCCTGGCTTTTGTTCGTAGAGCCTCCTGATAGGGAGGGAGAGGGATCCGAAAGGATCACCCCCTCCCTTCAGGCGATCTCCCAGCTTTTGCCGGGGGGGGGGGGGGTCGTCTGGAAATGACATCATTGCGTCCGACGGCGGGAGTCAGAACGCGGTGGGACCAGGACCAGACAGAGAGGTAAGTATTTCTTTGCCCCCCCCCCACCGAGCGGAAGACATGTGGGGAAAGTCCTCCGCATACAGCGGGGGTCAATGAGGATGTTTCCCACACGTCCTCTGCAGGGAAGGCGTTAAAGCTGTTGAACTGAACCAAAGAAAGTCTGGACATTTCGCCAACATATCAGTGCAGTACAGCATTCTCTGAATAGATTATTCATTACTTCTCGATGGGACAATTTCGCTGCCGTCGAATTTAGTTGATCCAAGGCGAACTGCACCGTATTCCACTCGCAATTCGCCATTTTTTTGCGAATTGACAGCTTTATGAATATCCAAACTGCCGTGAAATTCTATGGCAAGTTCGGCTTATTGAATAACACTTTAACTCGTGAGTCGCAAAACAGTTACTTAGTCCCACCCCTGCATGGGTCCCACACAAAAGGGGACATGAAATAGACTGACTTAGAAGCATTCCTAATAAAATGCATCCAGCCGGGCAGAAGAGCATTGGAGGTGTATGTATATATATATATAAATATATATGTAGATTAGGTCGGCCGTGTTAGTCCAGATGCCAAAATCACGAGTATAGCAGTCTGTAGTGATACCTTTTTTATTGGACTAACGTTACATTTAAAGTACAAGCTTTCGAGAGGATTCCTCCCTTCCTCAGGTATAGAAGCTAACTGATCAGAATAATAGAATAAAACATAGGGATAGTCATAGGGCTCACAGTTGGGGGCGTTAGATGTAGTACATTGCCAAATGGCATGGTCAGAGGGGGAATCAAATAAAAAAAAAAAAAGGGAAACCTTAATTGTCTCAGGCAAGATGCAATCATGTCCACTTCAAAGGGAATGTGAAAGGACAGAACGAAAGAAATAAGAAAATAAAAAAAAAAAACAACAAAAAAAACCAAAACACACACAAAAAAAAACACAACACAGTGAGTATGGGGAAGACACAAAAATAGGAATGATGAATATTACGTGACGTTATTATAGTGGGTTAAAAAACCCGAATCTATATTAAGTCCTTGTTTTATATTGTTGAAATGTGTGATCATTTTCATTTCATATGTTTTGCGTTCCCGGTGATCTTTAAAATGTCCTTTGAGGATTTTGATTCTGAGGTTTTGGATGGAGTGGCCTGCTAGATTGAAGTGATGTCCCACTGGGGTACAATATGTGTTTTCCTGGTGGTTCCTGATGGAGTGTCTGTGCTGGTTCATCCTGAGATTTAGTTTAAGGCTGGTTTCACCAATATAGCAGCCCTTATCACACGCCGTGCACTGGATCATATACACAACATTTTCTGACGTGCATAGGAATGATCCCTTGATGTTGTGAGTGGCGTTGTTGTGCCGCACAGTGCTGCTGTCACATATATGTTGGCACAGTTTGCAGCGGGGTTTGTTACAGCGTTTGGTCCCATTCTGTATGTCATCCTGTTCCTGAGCGAGTTTGCTGCGGACCAGTTTTCGCCTCAGGTTTGGGGGTTGCTTGAATGCCAGTAAGGGGGGCTGTGGGAATATTTCTTTGAGCGTAGCGTCCTCTGTGACCAGTGGCTGCAGATCTTTGATGATTTTGCGAATTCCCTCTAGAGTTGGGTTGTAGGAAACAACTAGAGGGATCCGTGTGGTGTTTTTTCTTTTCTTTGTAGCGCAACAGCTGTTCGCGCGGTGTTTTCAGGGCAGATTTGATTTTTTCAGAGATTGTCCTTTCCTTGTAGCCCTTCCGCTGGAATGATGCAGACAGTTTGCTCAGGTGTTTATCCCTGTCCCCAGTGTCCGAGCAGATTCGGTGGTACCTGATGGCCTGGCTATAGATGATGCCTTGTTTGGTGTGGTTGGGATGAAAGCTGGTGTTGTGGAGGTAGCTGGGCCTGTCTGTGGGTTTCCTGTACACAGATGAGTGCAGCGTGCCATTGGCAGCTGATATGGTACAGTCTAGGAAGCTCACACTGTGCTTGGAAAAATCCATCTTGAGTTTGATCAATGGGTGGAACATATTAAATGCCTTGTGAAAGTCTAGAAGGTGTTCCTCTCCTTCTGTCCATATGATGAAAATATCATCAATGTATCGTAGATATTTGTGTGGTTTGTGAGGGTGAGTGTTCAGGAACCTCTGTTCTAGATCTGCCATGAAAAGATTGGCGTATTGTGGTGACATTTTACTACCCATAGCGGTCCCAGTCATTTGTAGGTAGCAGTTGTTGTTGAAGCTGAAGCAGTTGTGTGTAAGAATAAATTCAATCAGCTTGGTAATAATGTCACCGCTATATTTATGTGGAGTATTGTGGGAGGAGAGAGATTGGAGACAGGCATTGATTCCATCTTTATGTGGGATGTTACTGTATAGGGATTCTACATCCATAGTAACTAATATAGTGTCGGCCGGTAGTGTCTGGATATCCCCGAGTTTGTTGAGAAAGTCTGTGGTGTCCTGTATATAACTGGCAGTGTTGGTTACTAAGGGTTTCAGGATACCCTCTATAAGGCCAGAAATAAGTTCGGTAAGTGTGTCCACACCTGTGATAATGGGTCGTCCTGGGTTCCCGGGCTTGTGGATTTTGGGCAGCATGTAGAACGTGCCCATGCGAGGATTGGAAGGCACCAGATTCTCCAATTCTTGCTGTAGGTGTTTGGGGAACGACCTGATAAGTATGCCAAGTTGGGTTTTGTATTCTTTTGTTGGGTCTTCAGTCAATTTACGGTAATATTTCACATCTGACAGTTGTCTGTCACCTTCTGCCATGTAGTCTTGGATGTTCATGACCACTACTGATCCCCCTTTGTCAGCTGGCTTGATGATGATGTTGTTGTTGCTGGACAGATTTTTTAGGGCCATCCTTTCTGCAGGTGAGAGGTTCGGTGGTATTTTTTTCTGCTGCTGTGTGGTAACCAGGGATGTCACTCTCATGCGGAATTTTTCAATATAGTTGTCTAATCTGTCATTGCGTCCTGCTGCAGGTGTGAAATCTTGGTTCCTAGCTTTCCCTCTGTTGTTCATGGTAGAAATATTGTCATTTTTGTCAAAGAAGAACTCTTTAAGTCTCAGTCTTCTAATATATATATACGGAAGAGCATGCCCCTTCAAACTTCTTTTGGCTGCCACTAACCTTCTGTTCCTTCCCTTAGCCTCAGCTGCCCTGAATAATTTTTTTCCGCCTAGCTACTTTTCTTTGCTCCATGTGAAATTCTTTAAATATATAAAATCACTTCAGCGGCAGATGTGGCTGAGGGGAAGAAAAGAAGTCCAGGGGCAGATGTGACTGAGGGGAAGAAAAGACGTTCAGGGGCAGCTGAGGCTGAGAAGAAGAAGTCCAGAGGCAGCTGTGGCTGAGTGGAAGAAAAGAAGTTACATAGGCTGAAAAAAGACATGCGTCCATCTGGGTCAGCCTTTCACACATCACCTACTGCTGTTGATCCAAAAGAAGGCAAAAACCCCAGTCTGAAGTCCTCGCTGAATATGCAACACACTGGGGAAAAAATTCCCTTTTGACCACAGAATGGAAGTCAGATTTCTCCTTGTTCTCCCCTCTCCAGTTAAGGGGCAGCAGAGGCTGAGGGGAAGAAAAGAAGTTCAGGGGCAGCTGTGGCTGAGAAAAGAAGTTTAGGGGCAGCTGCGGCCAGTGGCATAGCGTGGGTTGTCAACGCCCGGGGCAAGGCAAGAATTGTGCGCCCCCCCAACCTGTGAACACGGTAACACACCGTGATTCCCTTCTACCAGTAGAATATTGACCCCCCTTACCTCACAAGCACATGTATTGTATATTAACATAATACTGATATAATAAAAAAAATAAAACACACATTCCCCCTCCACGCTACTGCTCCCAGTACCCCCTCTCTCTCCAAGTACCCCCACTTTCTCCCAGAACCCCCAGTCACTCTCTCCCTCCAAGTACCCCCACTAAGTACCCCGAGTCACTCCCAGTACCCCCACTTTCTCCCACTACCCCATCACATTCTCCAAGTACCCCAGTCATTCTCTCCCAGTACCCGCAGCCACTCTCTCCAAGTACCCCCACTTTCTCCCAGTACCCTCACTTTCTCCCAGTACCCCCAGCCACACTCTCCAAGTACCACAGTCACTCTTTCTCTCCCAGTACCCCCTAGACGCTCTCTCCCAGTACCCCAGTCATTCTTTATCTCTCCAAGTATACCCACTTTCTCCCAGTATCCCCAGTCAATCTCTCTCTATCAAAGTACCCACAGTCAACCTCTCCCCATACCCCCTGACTGTATGTTGGTTACTCTGCTCTGGTGTCACACAGTGTCGCCTACTTACTGGTGGCCCGGGGGGGCTGTCTTAGTGGAGACCAGAGTTTAAATGTGCTCCCTCCTGTTCAGCGGCTGCAGGGTTGCCAGTGGCGGGGGCTGGCACAGGGCTTCAAGGGGAGCTGACAAGTGTGGTACAGAGTGTTCTGTCGGATAATGCTGCGCTGTTTCACGTAAATCATGTCAGCATTAAGGAGGAGTCAGGACAGGACCAGAATTTTCTGTCCTGGTCCTCCCTTCCGGACGCTGAGTGCTAAGTCACCTCCGGCCCTGCAAAACTGGTGGCTGCCCGTGCAAGGGCCTTTCACAGACACCTTGCAGATCCCTGCTGGAAAATATTTGTGGTTCAAATTTCCTTTGAAATTTTGCACCCCCTAAGAAAATTGCGCCTGGGGCGACCAACCCTAAGGCCCCCTGCTACGCCACTGGTTGCGGCTGAAGAGTTTGTGGTCAGCATTGTTGTCATGGTGAGAGTGTTGGCTGGCATGGTGATGCAGGAGCAGTGCAGAAGGAGGCAGTGAGATTGTTGGTTGAATTCATAGAAGGGATGGAACTGTGGTGCATATGGCAGTGTAGGAGTCGGTTTGTAGGCGTGGATTGTATGGAGGGGCGAGGCTTTGGTCGGATGTGGTATCGTTGTGTCTCAGAGAAAGGGGCAGTGCAGGGGAGTTACATCGGGCGGATCATATTGCAGGATGCTGGGAAGGTAGGGTCCCGATCTTTGCCGAACGAGTCCGACAACACCGGACACGTCATCCATAGGAGGCTGACACACCTCTCAGGAGGGGGCGGGCTCTCAGTGCGTCATGGACCGATGACGTCACGCACACGGAAGCAGGGCACAGGCCGGAAGTGGAGAGCGGAGTGAGCCGGGGTTCTGCCAGCACTTGCCATCTGCCTTCCCGAGCCGCTAAAAGCGCCGGGCAGTATACGACATCACCCCCTCCCGCCGCGCCGTCCCCACCGGCCATGTCGCTGTTCCAGTCGGCGTTGGATTTCTTGGCCGGCCCGGGATCGCTGGGGGCTGCCGGCCGGGACCAACATGACTTCGTGGGGCAGACTGTGGAGCTGGGGGAGCTAAAGCTGCGAGTGAAACGAGTGATCGCAGAGGGTGAGTGAGGAGCCCGGGGCAGCCTAGCACCTGCCGGCCTGGTCACGTGACACGCGCACCTGCCGCAACCTGCGTGTCCGAGGATGCTACGAGTGCATCTCCAGGGAGGAGGGTGTCAGGTGGGCCTGCATGTAGTGTGTAATGTACACCTGGCTGGGCAGAAATCCATCCCATGGTTCCTCAAGGTTTGACCTAGGCTCTGGCTCCTTGTTACCTGTCTGTAGGGGCAGTTCGTAAATCCCACCACCTGTGTATTTCCAGACACCACCTTGTTTAAGGGTTATGTCCCTGATCTTGGAGCCCCCCTCTGCCACAAACAGGAGGGTCCCCTATTTCTAGTCTTTAAGATCCTTAAAGTTTGTTCACCGGTTTGGCAAACAAGGGTGATGCGACTCTAATGGCGGTTATTAAAACCCTACGGGCTGTATTCCAAGCTTGGTGTAAACAACATATTGATTTAGAATGGCTCTGGAAAGAATAAACAGCTCTGCTTGCGTTTACACCAAACCTCTGAATAGAGCCTTACAGCGCAATCTCCTTTTATAGGGTTACTGACAAAGCCTTGGTATTGCCATGATGATAGACGCTGGCATTTTCACGAAACTAAAAATCCATAAAGCCTGCAGGAGAAGCTTCATCGTGCAACTTCTCCTGTTAGGCCGGGGCACACTAGGCGTTTTCTTTAACGCACTAGCGTGCGTTAAAGAAAAACGCTAACGCACCGGCGTCCACTCGATGCTCGCCGGGGCCCCCCTCAGCACTACAAAGCGGATCGCGCTTTGCACCTCCGTCGATACACATCCTAGCACGAATCGACGGTGAGGAGCTCTATTACGCACGCATGCTGCACGCATGCTGCGCGCGCGCGCGCGTAGTGTGTGCGCTCGCAAGCAAGTGACCGGCCCCGTCCGCAGCATCACAACGCTGCGACGGACGGTGGGAAAGTGCGTCAGAACGTGCGCTAGTGCGCACAAGACGCCTCGTGTGCACCCAATCTTACTCTTAAATCCTTTTTTTTTTCTTATTATTTTTATGCCGGCACATTCCGTAACCCTGTAAAGGCTGTGGTTGCACGAGCGTTTTTGAGAGTGGAAGGAATGTACGTGAGAGTGGACGTTTCCTTCCACTCTGACGCCCGTTTGGTCACCTCACTGTGAGCAGTTATTGTGCTCAGCGCTGCAAAGCTCAATCCTCGTATGGAAGAGCGTGCTATGTAGCCCCGTCTGACCGTAGCTTTTTGAGAGGGAGGCTGAAAGCAAGTCCGGCGTAGCGAGCGCAACTAATGCGCACACACTACACCGTGTGGCCCTTCCTACCAAGCCGCCACAAAGCTGCGACGGACGCAATCGTGTGACCGCAGCCTAAACGGAAATTAGCCATAAGTTTACTAATTTTACAGAAGACTAATGCTAGTTTTCTTCACTGCACCTACACGAGCCAATGGTGATTTTTCTCCTCTGGATAGCCGATGTTCACTGTTGTTGCAACAATTGTGAATAACACCTTATGTACACACTAAGGATTAATGTGTCTTGACTTTTTTTCTTGCTTGGGGCCAAACAAAAGGTCAACATTTACCCTGCTAGATGGATTTGTTTAGTTGCTTGATGCACAGGCGTGTATGTACTGTAAACATGGTATTTTTGCAAAGACAAACATTTAGCATTTAGGACCTAAATTTTAGGTATAGGTCCAGCATGCTGATGATACTCAGATCTACCTCTCTACCCCTGATCTCTCTCCTTCTGTCCTTTCCAAAGTCAGTGACTGTTTATCTGGCATCTCCTCCTGGATTGCCTCTCACCACCTAATTAACATGTCCAAGACTGAGCTCCTATTAATGCCTCCCCACCTCCTGACTTCTCCATCATGGTCGATGGAATCACTACACATCTAATCGGGTTCGCTGTCTCGGAATTGCGCTCTGCTCTTTCCTTCATCCCTCACATCCAGTCTCTTTCCTCCTCCTGCTGCTACCAACTACGTAATATTTTCAGAATTCGGCAATTTCTTACCTCTGACAGCACAAAGCAACTCATCCACGCCCTTGTAACCTCCCGACTTGACTATTGTATTAATCTTCTTGCTGGCTTCCCTCTCTCACCTCTCTCTCTCCCCCTTCAATCCATTCTAAATGCCTCTGCCAGGTTCATCCACCTCACCCACCGCTCGTTCTCTGCTGCTCTTCTCTGCGAGTCCCTTCATTGGCTACCAATCCACTGCAGCATTAAATTCAAAATCCTTACCCTGACCTCCAAAACTCTCATTAACTCTGCTCCCCACTACCTGTCCTCACTAATCACTTAATACACCCCAGCCTGCTCCCTAAGGTCAGTGACCTACACCTAGCTTCTCCTCGCAACACCTCTTCCCATGATAGACTGCAAGATTTCGCACACGCAGCCCCATCCTCTGGAATGCACTCCCTCGTACGGTCAGACTTTCCCCTAGATTCCCTTCCTTCAAATTCTCCCTTAAGACATTCCTGATTAGGGAAGCCTACCACCCGCCTCACTAATTCACCTCACTGACGCAACCAGTCCATCACTCTCACCTTGCAGTCCTCTTCTCCTGTTTCCACCCCCAACCCTTCTAGATTGTGAGTTCCCACGGGAATAGGGCCCTCCTTTACTATTGTACAGGTTTGTCAATTGTTGTTCAATGTATTGTAACCCTGCCTATATTGTGCCCATTGTACAGCGCTGCGGAATATGCTGACGCTATATAAATAAAGAATAATAATATAGGTGGCGATGGAACTTGATAAGGTTAAACAATTTGTTACTGCTGCGCCATAAAAAAACTTTTTTTTTTTTTTGTTAAATTTGTGGCTCAAAAAATGGGGAAATCTTAATTGACAGATTTCTCACGGCATATACAGTTGTGTTCAAAATTATTCAACCCCCCCCCCCCAATGCTGTAAAGGGTTTTAGGGAATTTAGTGTACATTTGTAATTGTATTCAGAATGAAATCCTACAAGGACTTTTTAAAGAACCATAATGACATCAATTGGTTTTGTAATGTTTCTTTTGTGAATTCTTCATTGACACAATTCTTCAACCCCTTAAAGACTACCACTCTGAAGAACAGAGGTTCATTCAAGTGTTTTCAATCAGGTATTGAAAACACCTGTGGATGTCACGGAGCAGCAATAAAGCATAATAAGCACCAATTAGGCAGCTTTAAAATGACTGTGATACTCAGCTCCTTCTAGACATTTACTGGTGTGGTTACAAACATGGTGAAGTCAAGAGAATGGTCCAGGAAGACAAGAGAAGAGGTGATTACTCTTCACAGGAAGGGCAATGGCTATAAGAAGATTGCAAAGATGTTAAACATACCAAGAGAGGATAGGAAGCATCATTCGCAAATTCAAGGCAAAGGGCACTGTTGAAACGCTACCTGGTCGTGACAGAAAGAAGATGCTGACTTCGACTGCTGTGCGCTACCTGAAGCGTAGAGTGGAGAAAAGTCCCCGTGTGACTGCTGAGGAACTGAGAAAAGATTTGTCAGATGTGGGTACTGAAGTTTCAACTCAGACAATACGGCGCACACTGCGTAATGAAGGCCTCCATGCGAGAACTCCCAGGCGCACCCCCTTGCTGTCTCCAAAGAATAAGAAGAGTCGACTTCAGTATGCCAAAAGTCATGTGGACAAACCACAGAAGTTTTGGGATAGTGTTCTGTGGACTGATGAAACAAAATTAGAACTGTTTGGGCCCATGGATCAACGCTATGTTTGGAGGAGGAAGAACAAGGCCTATGAAGAAAAGAACACCTTGCCTACTGTGAAGCATGGCGGGGGGGGGGGGTCAATCATGCTTTGGGGCTGTTTTGCTTCTGCAGGTACAGGGAAGCTTCAGCGTGTGCAAGGTACCATGAATTCTCTTCAGTACCAGGAGATATTGGATGACAATGTGATGCAGTCCGTCACAAACCTGAGGCTTGGGAGACGTTGGACCTTTCAACAGGACAATGATCCCAAGCATACCTCCAAGTCCACTAGAGCATGGTTGCAGATTAAAGGCTGGAACATTTTGGAGTGGCTGGCCATCGCAGTCACCTGATTTAAATCTGATTGAGAACCTCTGTTGGGACTTAAAGAAAGCAGTTGCAGTGCGCAAGCCTAAGAATGTGACTGAACTGGAGGCTTTTGCCCATGATGAATGGGCGAAGATACCCGTAGATGGCTGCAAGACACTTGTGTCAAGCTATGCTTCACGTTTAAAAGCTGTTATAACTGTAAAAGGATGTTGTACTAAGATTGAATGTCACTTGGGGGTTGAATAAAACTGATAATGATGTGAGCACAGAAAAGACATTTGTGGTTCTTTCATTATAAATGTTATGTTATATTTGTCTGACCTACACGTGCCTCTTTGATTTAATTGTAAGCAAGATGACTGAATGATCAAAATTAATGTCAAACTGGCCAAAACACTCAATTTCAGTGGGGGTTGAATAATTTTGAACACAACTGTAATATATATATATATATATATATATATATTAAAGGCGTTTATATACATGCTTCTTAATGTTAACTCTGGAGAAATAGAACATTACATGAAATAGAAGAGGCCTGAGATCTTTCTGTGCTGATGTGGAATTGCTTTTTATTTAATGTTCCAGTCCATGCAATGGTCATTCAAGGTCATGCGTCCTGCAACTTTGTGTTTTTGATAATGTATTATTTTTACATATAACCTGATCAAGCTTGGTATCATTTGAAAGGTCATGTTCTGGCCTTTCCATTGATACCTTGAATGTCCCGCTACTTGTTATGTTTCTGGAGATATATGGGTCCAAAATCTCCACCACATGGATTTCTGGGGGTAGGGGGGCATGATAATGTCAATTTGGGGGGGGGGGGGGTGGTTCCGGATGCAGGACTGTCAGCCCTCACCAAGAGAAGACTGTGCTCTGCACCAAGCCATGGGGCTGTGAAGGCGCGCTGTTTGCGTTCTCTGCACCCTAGTGGGAAAGTGGAGATCGCGCTCAGCACGTCGTCTGCCACTATGCGGTTAAAGTGTGCATCTCTGACTTTATTTGTAGTTGTGCCGATTGTGGTGCTGGTGCTGTGCAGGGTACATCCTGGTAACGCCTCACAGAGCACAGACTGTGATTCAGTCATCAGGTTACTGTGACATTCAAACCATAAACCTGGAGTATTTGCTGGCACAGTGTATAGATTATGTATTAGACATGTTGTTTTTCTGCATTACTGCTGCACTTGAAATCTGTTGCTGGAAAGTGTTATCACTAACCCTAAAACTAGCCCTAATGTTCTATTTGCACTGTATTTGCATTGGAAAAATTTACACTTTTTTATGGTGTTTATTTGCATACAATTTATTTTATTTTTTTTCTTCTTTCATGCCCGAATTTAAACTGTTCTATTTAAACCTCAAATTTATTGAGGTCACTATTATATCTGATGCCATTAGATGGCGATGTTGCCAAATGGCAAACAGTATACCGTACATGGAACTAGAGAATGAGTTATGGCAATTACCCCCAGCAGGGTGGGGGGGTTTACTGGCTCCCAAATGCTAATGAGTGTTTTATTAATTTATAATAGGAAACGTCTGATACTATTACACACTTTTAGATACTCCTGAAGACACTGTGTGGATATGCAGCGAAACGCGTTGAGTTTTTTGATTTACGTGACTTCTAATAGCACAATATTTTGATTACCCCTGGTTGCGTTGGTTTGTTCGCTCAGGACCTTTTTTTTGAGCGCTCAAAGACCCTTGGGTTCGGACATGCTCCCTTACATTTACCTGTAGGATATTTGTGTCTATTGATCTAGAACATACAAAATGATAAGAGTCCAACTGCGGAGATACAAATGAAACCAACATAGAGCAGAATTGCATATACGAGGTATATAAAACCGCTGCCAATATATCATGCTCACAGATAATATAAATATGGGTACTAGGGATAGACCGATATCATTTTTTCATTGCCGATACAGATTATCGGCAGCTTTTCTGGCCGATAGACGATATTTGGTGCCGATAGTCTGTAAATTTAAAGTTCTGAAAAAAACCAGCACAAATCTGACTATGCCATGAACTCAATGGCCTAAACAACAATCTTCGTGCAAACGTTTCCACTGGTGCAAAAAACATTTAACGCGAGGGGCAAAACCCTTTACGTCGAATGCCATATTACATAGCGCAACAAACGCACGTAATCGTCTACCGCGGGTGAATCTGCGAACCCTGCGTGAGCTTACTCTATATCACGCGATCTATACTTCACATTGTGAGCGCAAATGTGTTTGTGTGCTGGTATGCGGATGGTATTACAATCTATGCGCAGTTTGTAACGCACAGCGTTTGCACGTATAATTTTAGCAACTACTAAAAACTGGTGGTAACGGCAAATCTGAACGTCCTGGCCGAAACCAAATACACCAGCAAAGTATAGTTACACATTCTACACATACCCAAACCAATAAAATGGAGAAGTTGTGCGTGCATGTATGTATTATTATAACAAGAAAATGTGAGGAACAGACACTAGAGCAAAAGTGGAAAATATAACCCCGTTGCCCAAAGCACCAAAAGTGCGGTCCCAACCCGCACTAACCAACAAGAAAAAAGAAAAATCGGTGATCGGCGTGTCCGCGTACGCGGTCTAGGGGAAATGTCTAATAATACAATGAGATATCAATTAATACAAAAAGGTACCATACAATATTGATGACTGTATAGGCTGATTGAAAGTTCATGAAAAAGTTCCTAGAACAAAGGAAAAATATGATAGTGAAGTCCAGTCATAACAACGAAATAGGGGAATGGAGGGGGGAGATGGATCCACTCACACTCTCCAGAGCCTCGTTAGGCTCGATCGCTTCGCCTGTGGGTGTTTACGTGGCTCACCCGATAGCTCTCAGGGATAGACTCTTCTTACGGCCTTGATATCCTTTCAGGATCCTGGATCGTCCTTAGGTTCTCCAATATTTGGATGCCAGTAATCTTCAATAACTGACTTCCCTCAGGTCTTGATATTCCTTTAGGGTCCTTTGGTTTAATATCCTGCACCCACTGCAGACTCTCCCAACCTCAGGAGTAGCATCATCCTGTCTGTGTTTCTCAATCTCTCTGTGTCTCAAAACATTTGAGACACAGAGAGATGAGAAACACAGACAGGATGATGCTACTCCTGAGGTTGGGAGAGTCTGCAGTGGGTGCAGGATATTAAACCAAAGGACCCTAAAGGAATATCAAGACCTGAGGGAAGTCAGTTATTGAAGATTACTGGCATCCAAATATTGGAGAACCTAAGGACGATCCAGGATCCTGAAAGGATATCAAGGCCGTAAGACGAGTCTATCCCTGAGAGCTATCGGGTGAGCCACGTAAACACCCACAGGCGAAGCGATCGAGCCTAACGAGGCTCTGGAGAGTGTGAGTGGATCCATCTCCCCCCCCCCATTCCCCTATCATATTTTTCCTTTTGTTCTAGGAACTTTTTCATGAACTTTTCAATCAGCCTATACAGTCATCAATATTGTATGGTACCTTTTTGTATTAATTGATATCTCATTGTATTATTAGATATTTCCCCTAGACCGCGTACGCGGACACGCCGATCACCGATTTATTATTGCTGCAGCATATATGCTTGGATTGACTTGTGGTTGTGGTTCTTAATTCTGATTGGCTGAATTGCGTGAAAAAAAATTATAGTAAGCACACTGATTTCTGCGCGCAACGGTACTGAGCGAGCATTTGGGCGCGTCCGGTTTACGCGCGTTATTGATCGGATAAAAACGCGCAAGGATTGTAATTCCAGCGGTGATTTGAGCACGCAAACGTTTAACGCTTGCTGCAAAACTTCACGCTTTGCGCGAGCGTTTTTGCGCAAAGATTGTAATATAGCCCAATGTGTTTAACATGTAAACATTGCACCACGTCCACTTCATTTATTCAATTTAATAAGAATTTTTATTTTATTTAATCTTTTATTTTTTACAAACAATTAGACCGTGTCTTTGGCTTTCTTAAAGATCCCTCATATGATCCTGTATGTAAGGGGTTCAGCAACCTTGGCCCTCCAAGGGTTATATTACAGCTCTGGTTAAGCAGTCACTTTGTAATATTGCCCCACGTTTTGGAATTACATCTGCTATGATGCTTATCTTCTCATTAGGTTCTTGGAGCATCATGGGAAATCCAGTTCCAAAACATCTGGAAGTCCTAGGTTGCTGGACCCTGATGTAGGAAATAGACCCTGCATCACCTGTATAGGGAATTCCCTGCCAGATGGGATGGAAGCCCCATTTATGTTGCCATCACGCTCATGCACAATACGGTCAGTGAGCAGGGGTCATTCTGCAGTGAGGGCTTACAGCCTGATGTGGGAGAAGCCCCAGATTTGCACAGTTCTGTGGGATCTTGCGTGTCGCAGCTGCAATGAGCAAACTTGTCCAAATATCGGCAATATCTGCAAATAAAATGCCGATACCGATATCAGTAATCGGCTAAACCGATTATATCTGTCTATCCCTAATGGGTACATCAGTATACTCAGCCGCTGTGATCAACCTGGATACTGCTGGTGGGGATGGCTCTCGGGCTCAATACCGTGGTAGGTGCATGGTATTGAACCCCTCTGAGAGCCAGCCCCAACAGCGGTATCCAGCAGGTTTCCAGGTTGATCACAGCGGCTGAGTATACTGATGTACCCATATTTAGATGATCTCTGTGAGCATGATATATTGGCAGGGGTTTTGAATACCTTGTATATGCAATTCTGCTCTGTTGGTTTTATTTGTCTCTCCAAAGTGAGACTCCTATAATTTTGGATATTCTATTCGTGTGTTGTCGGGTGATGAGCCACCCATTAGGAGTCCTGACTTGAAAGTTATGTACATTGCTGTTTTTCCCATTGGCCCTTACAAATTTTTATTAGGGATGCACCGATACCACATTTTTAGGACTGAGTACAAGTACCGATACTTTTTTCAAGTACTCACCGATACCGAGTACCAATACTTTTATTTAAGGTCATGTGACGCTTTCCAATAAATAATTTAGGATTTTGCCGAAAGCCTGTCCTGTTTTATATTGAAATGTATGGCCAGAAACCCCATTTACCCTTTGCACACACCTCCACTCAGATACATGTACCCACTCAGATACATGTACATACATTACACAGACCTCATACCAGACCTATGTCTATATCTCATACCAGACCTCACGCTGGGGAAGCTGGCCGCATGCATGAAAAGCACTTGTGCCTCCAGCCGAGATCTTGCGTGGAGGCAGGCAGCGTCAGAGGCGATCGCGTCACAGCCCTGCGATCGGACCCACCGCTGGGTAAGTAATGCGGCCCGCCGGAGGGGGAACGCTGGACAAGTGCTTTTCATGCATGTGGCCAGCCCTGCAGATACCGGCAAGACGGCCCAGCACTGGCTTCTGGTATCGGGGGAGGTATCGGGCCATTTGCACGAGTACCTAGTACTCGTGCAAACGGCAGTATCGGCACCGATACTAGTATCGGTGCCTCCCTAATTTTTACTGTATATATCTCTATTGTTCTACCCTGTATGCAGGGTATTTGCTCTTTTAAGAGGTCTGTTTCTATATTGCATCTCTTCTTGTCCTATACTCACAAGCCCAAGAAGACCAGTTTCTTATCTTTGAGAATAGCTACTCTATATGATAACTTTTGCAATAGAATAGTGTGATAACGACATTGAAGATTACCTGCACTTGGCCTTCCTCGTACCAGAGGTACAACTCTGTTCTTTTTTTTTGTTTTGTGGTCTCTTGGTTTATATATCGGAATAATAGTTAAGTTTTTAGGTTTTTATTCACGTTGCCACATTCCAACTTTATTGATAGGACACAGTGATCTGCCTCCCCTCTCCATTTTAGGATGGAACAAAGCGGTGTCTGGTGTCTTTCTCTTGGTCTTCTTGTTTACAAGCTCGGGCAGCAATCCCTAGAGTCGGACACTGGCAGTATCTACCAGGGGGTCTTTGTAAATTTAGTACTGTTTGTTGCTGACTACATTTTATTTATTTTTCCCCTGTAGTTTTTATTTGTGCAGGTTGATCGTCGGCAAATTATTTGCGATTAAAAATTGAATGCATCAAAGATATGACATGAAATGTCTGAGGTAAATCTACTCAGACATCATGTCTAATATGTGATGGAGAAACTGGTTTGATTGAAGTTACTGTTCCATGTAAATCAGGGCTGGATAAAGGGTTCAGGTAGGCACTGGCTCTTAGATTGTTACCCCTAGTTTCTACGTTTCAAGAATATTTTATAGCTGTCCCTCGCTCTGATGTTAAATATGCATTTTCTCTCCATGGATTAAAATCTGTCTTTTTCCCAATTGTTTTTCATTTTTCCACCTTGAACATTCACATAGTATAATCATATGATATGTTGTATTTAGAGGGCCTGGAAGACAGAAGCCAAAATCTTCTTTTTGATGTACTCTATTCAAATTAACAAACCGTTTATCCCATTGTTGGATTTTGGGATTAGTTGAATATTTTGCTACAGGTACACTCTGGGGTTACGATATGAAGCGGCAGAGAGGATAAATATTAATAACTCAATACTCCCTCCCTCCTGTTTCTAACTCTTACATGTTTTTAACTGTCGCCTGTAATCCAGCACTGGGCTCCTTTGGCTTTGCTCTGTAACGGTGGCATGCTGAAGCAAGGGGACTGGATAGTGGATACGTGCTCGAGTGCCAAGCTAATCCAGTGGCTCTCAATGTGAACTAGCCATAGACTAGTCAACTGTACAATCCTGACCTAAATCCCAGCATACTACTCAGTGTATGCAGATGGATGGGTTTATGGCTGGGGCGACACATTCAAATTACATTGAGTGCCTAGAGTGTCTCTTCTCTAGTAATCCCAGTATGAGAATATTATTATTATTTCTATATAGCGCCAACAGTTTCCGCGGCGCTTTACAATAATCCAAGAAAGAGGGGCAATAAAGTTATCGTTGTTGCCTCTTGGCAAATTCAGTGTCAATCGTCATTGTCCAGCTAAGGCTGGGGTCAGACGAGCGTTTTGAAGAGAGTAAGGAACGTCTGTGTGAGTGGACGTTCCTTCCACTCGACGTCTGGCCGCCGCGCTAATCGCAGTTAGTGCGCTCAGCACTGCAAGGCTTGATCCTCTTATGGAGGATTGTGCTTTGTAGCCCAAACAACGCGTGTCCTAGCACTTTGACGAGGAGATTTGCTGCACAGACGCACGCAACACGGCTGCTGTTGCTGTTGCACTCGCAACCTCATGTGGCAGGCCCGTCGCAGCGTTGTGAGGTTTTTACGTCTTGTTTTTTTTTTTTCTCACACATGTTTGGCTAGCTGATTTATGAAAAGAAACAATGTGTAGTTGACTCTAAAATTGACTTGGTGTGTGTGTATATCAGGGCTTGACAAAGCCAGGAGCCTGGTAGCCACTGGCTCCTAGAATTTTACTCCTGGCTCCTAAATTTCCAGTTTGGTGTAAAATAATCTAAAAGCCGACTTAGGCATCTTAAAACATGTAGTGGCTTCAATGTTTTCTTCCTGTCTCCTACATTTAATGTAAATATATCCAGCCCTGGTGTATGTATTTATATATGGTGTGTGTGTGTGTCTAAATAGGGTGTCCAATGACAACAGAGCAAGGAAAATAAATTAAACAAAACTATCACAAAGTCACAATGTACAGATGTTAACAACACAAATATAATATGCAAAGAAAAAAACACACACTGAATCACTTAACTTTATTAATGAAGATGGGACCTTTCCTCTGCGGGCTCCCGGTAACCCGTATACAATAAGAAGGTAGAGGGTAATCCTACAACGAATTAAAATCACTTAGAGGTGCATGTTAAATGAACAAATAGTATTTGAATCAATTCACGCACATCAAAAAACAAGATCGTTATCACCGTTCCATGGGTGACCTGGGGTATGATTTCCTCCACAGCCGGTGCACTTCAGGAACAATCAGCCAAGACCAAAGTTTCTCCGGTCAAAGGATTTTATTGATAAAAATAAAGAAGACTGCTCACGCTCGATGCGTTTCGTCAAAAGACTTCATCAGGAGCAATATGTGCAGTCATAAGTACATGGTTAAAAAATAAAAGTGTAACTTTTTTGATGTGCGTGAGTTGATTCAAATACTAAGTGATTTTAATTCGTTGTAGGATTACCCTCTACCTTCTTACAAATAATATAATAAATAGGGGTTTGGGTCGAAATCCCTACAACCAGGTTCCCTAATGCCAACTTCCCTACACAGACAACTCCCTGGCGGCCATCTTCCAGACATCTAAAATCCCAGCGGCTAACACCAGCCCTACTCCCTAACCCCCGTAACCCTACTCCCTAACCCCTACTATACTATGGATACTTTTTCCACCCTGCACTGTGAATGTTTTCATGTTATGTTCAATAAAAACATGAAAACATATAATGTTTGTGTTGTATTATTTTAAGCAGACTGTGTTTTTTTCAAATTGTTGTGACTTAGATGAAGATCAGAGCACATTTTATGACCAATTCATGCAAAACTCCACGTAATCCCAAAGGGTTCACATACTTTTTCTTGCAACTGTAGTGTATAAGTGGTAGTGTCGCTTTTTATACATTTTTTTTGGATGGAGGATTCTAAATACAGGTGCATCGCAATAAATTAGAAAGTCGTGGAAAAGTTAATTTCATTAATTCAACTTAATTGTGAAACTTGTGTATTAAATAAACTACAGTCTGTGTGCATTGAATTTAATTGTAATTTGGTTCGCATTTAACAAAAACACACCAATTCACTATCTCAACAAACTAGAATACTTCATAAGACCCATAAAAAATCATTTTTAGTGAATTGTTGGCCTTCTGGAAAGTGTTCATTTACTGTAAATGTACTCAATACTTGGCTCCTTTTGCTTTAATGACTGTCTCCATGCAGCGTGGCATGGAGGTGATCAGTCTGTGGCACTGCTGAGGTCCTATGGAAGCACAGGTTTCTTTGCCCGTGGCCTTCAGTTCATCTGCATTTTTTTGGTCTTTTGTTTCTCATTTTCCTCTTGACAATATCCCATAGGTTCTCTATGGGGTTCAGGTCTGGTGAGTTTGCTGGCCAGTCAAGCACACCAACACCATGGTCATTTAACCATCTTTTGGTGCTTTGCGAAGTGACTTTGGTTTTCAAAAAACACAGTAGACCAATACCAGCAGATGACATTGCACCCCAAATCACCACAGACTGTGCAAACTTATCACTGGACTTCAAGCAACATTGGCTATGAGCTTCACCCTTTCTCCAGACTCTAGGACCTTGGTTTCCAAATTTAAATACAAAACTTGCTCTCATCTGAAAAGAGGACTTTGGACCACTGGGCAACAGTCCTGATTAGGGATGCACCGATACCAGTATCGGTATCGGTGCCGATACTACCGTTTTGACGAGTACTCGTACTCGTCAAAAATCGCCCGATATTTCCTCTCCAGCGGGACAGCAATCGCGGCCTCCGGGCTTGAAACTGCTTGAATCGCGGCATCCTCTGGCACTCACTCTGTGCGTGTTCGTCGCACGAGTCAGCGCATCACCGCAGCGAGAGACTGACAGATCACGTGGGACTGGCTGCTAGTCATAAAAGGAGTGGCACGTCTCACTAGAAGCAGGTGCGTTTGTTATGGCTGTCTCTTCCCCCCCCCCACCCAACGAAAAAATAATTAAATTTTGCCCAGCAACTTGTTTTTGTTAGTTTGCAGGGGGAAGGGACAGACATACTATAAACTTTGAAGGCCTGATGCAGTGGTTCGGACTCAGAGGCTGTCACGAAACTCTGATAATTTATTTTGCCAGCAACTTATTTATCGGAGTGCCGGGACAGGCCTCCGAACGGCTGCATGAGGCCTGCAAAGTTTGTTTATCTGTACCTTCCCCCAACGAAGAAAATAAATTGATAGGGGGGAAAACAGAGTGCTGGGACAGCAGGACTCTGAAGTTTATATTCAGTCTGTCCCCTCTCTCCCCCCACCCCCTAAACAAAAGAAAATAAATTGATAGGGGGGAAAACGAAGTGCTGGGGCAGTTATTATAAACAGTGATTATAGAAAATTAATATTCATTCATCTTTGACCATGCTGTGAATACAGAATGAATAAACAAAATGAAATTTTTTCCCCTTTGCTGAATAGTGAATAGAATAGTGATTATTATTATTAATCACTATTCAGCAATGGAAAAATAATTAATTCTTTCGTAGTTCTAGAAAAAATGTGTCCTGTCCCTTTAAGAAAAAGTATCGGTGAGTACTTGAACAAAAGTATCGGTACTCGTACTCGGTTTTAAAAAAGTGGTATCGGTGCATCCCTAGTCCTGATCTTCAACTTAGCCCAGGTAAGGCTAGGGTCAGACGAGCGCAGTGCGAACGCGCGTGCAGGCGCACTTAATCACGGCCGTAGTAGCAGCAAGTGCCAGGCAATGACGGCCAATATACGAAGTACGGTCGCACAAAAGTCCGGCTGCGCAACGCAAGTGGAAAACGAACGCATTTTGTCGAACGTAAAACCTCTACGGTTGTACAGAGTGCGCTGCGTCCGCTAGAGGCGTGTGTGCGTGAATTGGAGACGTCAGACACTGCTAATGTCCGGCCAACATAACGTCCAGATGCACAAAGTGTTTTATTGATGATCCGTACAAAATCACGGATGCAAATGCGCATCGTATGACCGCTATCGCGTACTCCGTGAAAAAATGCGTCCATTCGTTCGAACGCACTTTTTCACAGACAACGCGAAAATGCGTTCGTCTGACCCTAGCCTAAGACGCCGCTGACGTGGTCTGTGGTTCAGAAGTGGCTTAACAAGAGGAATACGACAACTGTAACTAAATTCTTTGACGTGTGTGGTGGCTCTTGATGCCTTGACCCCTTCCTCAGTCCATTCCTTGTGAAGTTCACCCAATTCTTGAATTGATTTTGCTTGACAAGTCTCTAGAGGCTGCGGTTCTCTCGGTTGGTTGTGCATCTTTTTTCTTCCTCTCAACTTTCTGTTGACATGCTTGGATAACCGCACTTTGTGAACAGCCAGCTTCTTTGGCAATGAATGTGGCTTACCCTCCTTGTGAAAGGTGTCAATGATTGTCTTCTGGACAACTGTCAGATCAGCAGTCTTCCCCATGCTTGTGTAGCCTAGTGAACCAAACTGAGAGACCACTTTGAAGGCTCGGGAAACCTTTGCGAGGGTTTTGAGTTGATTGGCATGTCAACCTATTCTAATTTTTTGAGATGGTGAATTGGTGGGTTTTTGTTAAATGTGAGCCAAATCCTCACGATTAAGGCTAGGGTCAGACGAGCGTGATTTCTACGGACTGTACGTCCGTGCACACGGACATACGTTAGTACGGAAGACGCAGTAGTGGCCAGACAGTGTTTTTTTCACGGACGTATATATTTTGACGGATGTAGGAGGGAAAATAAATAAATTAAAAAGCAAAACCATTTTGTCCGTGAAAAATGCTGGACGTATAAATGCAGTCCGTCTGACCACGTTCCATCACTCACACACAAAGCTATCCAGACGTTGCGGACGCAGCGCACTTTGTGTGGCAGTTCTAGGGGTTGTACGTTCTTGCCTGCCTTGCGTCCGTTTGCCGCGGCTGTTGTGCGTCCGCAGTTCAGTGCGGACGTACTTCATGTGTCAGGCTCCAATGGACTTTCTTTCATGCTATCACGGACGTACTTTTAGGCGCAATCACGGACGTGAACACTACGCTCGTCTGACCCCAGCCTTAAAGAACCAAAGACTTGGGCTAATGTCAGACGAGCACATTCTGAGCACACTGTGTGTCTGTGCACAACTGACGTACTTTCTGACTGATGATACTGTAGACACCACATGGTCCGTTCTTTTGACTGATGTAAATGGGAAATAAAATTAATATGGAAAAACAATTTATACATGATATGAAAAACCATTTTGTCCGTCAAAATGCTGGACGTCTGACTACGTCCCATCACTCACACAAAGCTACGCGGACGTGGCACACTCTGTGCGTCCGTCCTAGCGGTTTGACGTTGTTGCCTGAATTGCATCCGGTGCCACGTGCGTTGTGCGTCCGCACTTCTTTGCGTCTGTCTCTATTGATCATAATTTTATGGCTAGGGTCAGACGAACGCATTTTCGCGTTGTCTGTGAAAAAGTGCGTTCGAACGAATGGACGCATTTTTTCACGGAGTACGCGATAGCGGTCATACGATGCGCATTTGCGTTCGTGATTTTGTACGGATCATCAATTAAACACTTTTTGCATCTGGACGTTATGTTGGCCGGACATTAGCAGTGTCTGACATCTCCAAATCACGCACACACGCCGCTAGCGGACGCAGCGCACTCTGTACGACCGTACTAGCGGTTTGACGTTCTCGACAAAATGCGTTAGTTTGCCACTTGCGTTGCGCAGCCGGACTTCCGTGCGACCGTACTTCGTATATTGGCCGTCATTGCCCGTCATTTGCTGCTAGTGCGGCCGTAATTAAGTGCGCCAGAACGCACGTTTAAAGTGCGCTAGTCTGACCCCAGCCTATGCTGCGACGGACATTAAAATGTGCGGCAACACGGACATGATCACTGTGTTCGTCTGACACGGGCCTATAACTACTTCAGTCTGTGTGCATTGAATTTATTTAATGCACAAGTTTCACAATTTAAGTTGAATTATTGAAATTAACTTTTCCACGACATTCTAATTTGAGATACACCTGTATTGTATTTGTTGGTCTAACAATTTTTGGAATCTGCATGTTGAGTGTCACATGGTTTACAGGTTGCTCATCGCAGGTTATATTTAAAACCAGGATTGTGGATTAATCTTGCATGAGCGGACATTGGGTTGGCACAGGTAGGACCTGCCTATGGTGTGGTACATTAACTTTGTGGCAGGCTTATGCAATATATGATCAAACTGTCACCAGTTTAAAATCGACAGTGTTTTTATTTTTTTTATTTTCTTTCTCTGGATATTTGTTTGGGTAGAGTGCTCTGAAATGACTGTGTAGATATGCTACACACATGCTCCAAACGCCCAAGATGGTCTTCAGATAATGTTCTGTACGTGGCTGGGCTGTAAATTGAGCAGTTTTGGGTAATCTAATCCCAGTATTTATTTTTTTTTCCTGGTGAATACCAAACACTAAATTCAAATTTTCTATTAAGAACAACAAAAAAGAAAACCAACTAAAAGGCAGGTGTCAGTATTATGTGTAACAAATGCTTTAAAGTGTCAAGAGGTGGACATGCATCTTAAAATTATTTGTGAATTTTGCTTTACGTCATAGAATTGTGCCTGAGGATGCAAGATGTGATCTGGAGCTGACACACTGAATTCAACATCAGTGTCACTGATTTTAAAGCTGATCTGTGCACCAAAGTGTGCCTTTGTCTCCAGAGAGAGGCACAAAGAATCGCAGCATATACTATATATTCACCATATGGGCTTATTCCAACAGCAGAGAATAACGACGTTTCGACCCCAACTGGTGTTTGTCACGTACTTACTTGCAGTCGAAACGTCATTATTCTCTGCTTTTGGAATAAACCCACATGGTGAATATATGCGCTGCGATTATTTTGTGCTTTATTTGGATTTTGTGGGACCTGGAGAGTGGACTCCACCTAATGTTTTGGTGACCATTTTTGGAGCAGCTTGGCTGGATTACATCCAGAGAGAAAAAAGATGGTCATTTGCGCTCACCCCTTTAGCTCCATGCAAAACAAAACACAGGTTTTGGTTTACTTGAATGGCCATTAAAGTGTAAGCTCACCTGTCACGGCACCTCTGGTCAGGTGAGTCCTATCTAATGAAACCAAGAACTGCTTTCTAAGCAACCACATATGCTCATGCTGCTTAGCAGTCATGAGAGAGACTGGTGGGTCTACATTTATACCCTCACCAGGAACAATTCCACTTTGGGATTAAAAAGAAAAACCTGGAAAGAGGCAGCTGCAATAATGACCTGGCTGGGGATACAACATAATATACGTGCAGAGAAAAACACTGTTCCGCGCCTATTCCATAACAGGGTGGCTGCGTGGACTAGTAGTATCCAGCCTGCTTACACGTTTATGGCCATTAAAGTAAACCAAAACCTCTGTTTTTATTTTTTGCTTGGAGCATCAGGGGTGAGTGCAAATGACAATCTATTTTCTTGTTATGATTTATACGCAGGCTGGATTCTACTGGTCCATGCAGCCGTCTTGTTAGGGAATAGGCGCAAAACCATTTTTTTATACACAAACTTCCAGAGAGAGGCTGACTGAGGCAAGGGTTGTCATTATTTGTTTTGTAAATTCACAATGTCTGATGTATTTTTTATTTTTTTATTCTTTATGCTGCATCGCAACAGTTTTTACTTTTATGAACCAACTACTATCCTATAGCTTTTACTGTAACACTTATCTTGGCCTTCTTCACCCATGACAATGCAGGATACCAGGCTTAGGGAAGCATTTTCTTTGACAATGGTCTTGATTTTGTTCACGGTTGTATGGTGTTCATTCTGTGTTACAGCTGATAAATCGCCATTTATTTCTTGATGTGAATATTGATCTAAAAGGAGAAAGGACATTACACTGCCTTCCTGTTTCCTGCTTAAAGAGTGGTCAGGAAGTGTAAAAAAAAAATATATGGGGGGGGGTTTGCAATAACAGTCATTCGCAGCAGGAAAAAATGCTTGGTCTCTGATAAGTTCGCTCTCGAAACCGGACACAAAGAGTGAAGACTCTTCTCTTATTTAGTCTATTATTTTTTTCTTTCTATTTGTGGTCCCCCCCTTGTCTATGATCGCTGGGTCCTATGTTAACGGAGCTGGTACTTGTGTATTGGCGGCTCCTTAATTGATAATGAAAATGGTTGACAACCTCTATTAATCGGTTGTCAATCTGTGTACAGCACACACTGTTTTAAAGTCAGACTGAGTTAAACATTATAAACTCAAACTCTGCTTCGAAGCTGATTGCAGAAGATGTGCCGCTGCTTTATTCGGTATGATTTTATTTCTAGGGTTATGTCAGACATGACCAGTTTGTATGTTTTTATTCTGTTTACAGCTGTACCAACACTATAGCACAAACCCTGGGATACTTCCACTAAGTATGGGCCCTGTACCACTGGTGTTTTATCCTTACTTGAAGCAGGAGTCCTGTGCCACCACCCCAACCTGGCTGCTACCCCTTCTTTTGCAGTGGAGCCGCCATTCTCTTCATTTGTCCGCTTTCTTCTCAAAAACTCTCTACCCACACTCAGGTCTAGTCTTTTGCCCAAACCCACTCCCTCTCATACTCAGGTCAAGTCCCTTGAACAAACTCCCTCCCTTCCAGATCCTCCTCCCGCCTAGTTTGTTCATGAAATTATTGAAAAGGGACCCTGCTGGCATCACCATGTCTGAGCACTCGTAACCTTCATTTGGAGAGAAAGCAGACATGGGCTTAAGCTCCTCCAGCAGCATCAATCCATTACTGTGACCAGGTGCTCATGTACCCTTTTTTTTAGCGAAAATTATGTACATACGGAAGTTATGTACACTACGCAAATTGCTTCCGAAAGAAGAAAAAAAAGAGGCAGGGGTTGATTTTATATTTTTTTTATTTTTTATTTTTTTTATTTTAAACCTACTGTTCCTTTTTAAGTAAACACAATTTTTTTTATCCAATTAATCAGGCAACAAGTTTATTTTCATTAAAAAAAAATCGTTAGTTGCAGCCCTAATATAAATGAACGGCTCCTATACTTTGTATAGGATCTGTTAATAGCTGCTCAGACTGAGAGCAGTGAGCTATTCCATGGTAGCCAGTAGGGCTGTGCAATATTGACAAAATAATCATATTGCGATTTCTTGAATGAATATTGCGATTTTATTTGCGATTTAGCCAATTGTTTTTGCTTTTTCAAACATGCTAAATACATTCTAAATGTATTCAGCACGTGGATTTACTGCCCCAGCACGTGGATTTACTGCCCCAGCACGTGGATTTACTGCCCCAGCACGTGGATTTACTGCCCCAGCACGTGGATTTACTGCCCCAGCACGTGGATTTACTGCCCCAGCACGTGGATTTACTGCCCCAGCACGTGGATTTACTGCCCCAGCACGTGGATTTACTGCCCCAGCACGTGGATTTACTGCCCCAGCACGTGGATTTACTGCCCCAGCACGTGGATTTACTGCCCCAGCACGTGGATTTACTGCCCCAGCACGTGGATTTACTGCCCCAGCACGTGGATTTACTGCGCCCAGCACGTGGATTTACTGCCCCAGCACGTGGATTTACTGCCCCAGCACGTGGATTTACTGCCCCAGCACGTGGATTTACTGCCCCAGCACGTGGATTTACTGCCCCAGCACGTGGATTTACTGCCCCAGCACGTGGATTTACTGCCCCAGCACGTGGATTTACTGCCCCAGCACGTGGATATACTGCCCCAGCACGTGGATATACTGCGCCGTAGCTCACCTCTGTGCGCCGCGTGTTCGGCTCCCTGTTAACTTCCGGCGGCACATGGAGCATGGGCGCTCGCCTGTGGGAACCATGTGGCGAGCCGCGAGAACGCGGCTCGTCACGTGGTTCCCCCTGCGAGCGCCCAAAGCACCATGCCGCTGCCGGGAGTTAACAACCGAAAATCGCAGCCTTATGCGATTTAGAAATCGCAGGGTCGGAAATCGCGATTCGATTGCAATTAATTGCACAGCCCTAGTAGCCAGGTATTAAATGCTTTTGGAAAGTCGTTTAACAGTTAAATTTTAATACGATAACAATACCTTACCTTTGATCCCATTGTGCATAGGGCAATGCCATCTACTGCTGCCTTTGATTGAGGTGACTGAAAGGGACTCTACCAACAAAAAATCTATTGGGTTTTATTCATTTATTTATGTAGCACCAACAGTTTCAACTGTGCCTTACGATAACCAAAGGTTAGGATACAAACATAGGAACAGAGACAAGATGGCCCTGCTCATAGCTTATTTTATGTTGTGTATCTTACATTTACATTATTTAAATGAGAAAAACCCTTTTACTGCGTCACTGGGTGCATCCATTTTGTGATATTTTGTATTGTAAACTGCCACCCTGCCAAAGTCAATGTTCCTTACTGTGTAGCATTGAATGGACTGTCAAAAGTCCTGAAAACTGATTTATTGACTTGCATTGTGTGTAATCTATGTAAATGACATCATTAGGGGTATCATTCTTTACTGGACATCCATGATCAGATCTCATCCGGCTGCCATCTATCTTGGGTAGCCTAGACAACACTGTAGACCCCCTGCATCTTTGTGTAACATTCCTGCCTCCACCTATTGCCTCTTCACTGCTTTTTTATCCTATACCACAGCTGTAAAGCCTGACTTGCCATTAGATTTTGGTAAATGTTGCATTATGGGAAAAATCCACAAAATGAAAACTGATAAAAACCTAACATTTTCTTTCTTACATGTAATTCAAGAAAAAGGTTGTGTTTTTATATGTTGTGCATTACAAAAAAAGTAAACTAGTTCCGGCTTATGTTAGTGGTAATGTTTCTTGAATTTTGATAGAGATACTGATGCTTGGGTCAGTTTAGTCATTTTATTGATAAACCCGAAGCACATACTGCTGTGCAGATTTGTTTTTGGAACTGAAGCTTCTACAAAAGCCGAGAGAGCAATAGGTATTACTCAGATGGACTTGCACTCTAAAGTAAGGAGACACTATGGGCTGGTAGGAACACCTCAATTATTTAAAGCTCTCCTGTCATGTTTGCCTGTTGGTGCCGCCATTGCCAATATCCTATGTCTCTGATTCTTCTATCACCTGACAGGTAAAAATCAGCAGCTCTGACTAGACTTCAGATTGCTGTGCCAGTGCTATAAACAGGATGGCTCCGCCCTGTATGGACATTTCACTAGTATAATCCAAGGATCACAAACTCTGGTTCCCCCAGCTGATTCTGAAAGGGACACTCTACTCATCCTGACCGCTTCAGTGTTTTAAAGTGTTCAGGATGTGTAGAATCTCCTGCAGCCCTGATCGAGTATAATCACGGAGTGAACTGCAGGAGTTTCCTCCACACCCCCCCCCCCCCAAACCAGTGTCACCACAGCCACGATTTTGAATTTCCTGGCTACCAGTTACCCGATTGGTCACTAGTGTCATCTGCGTACAGCCTGCTGATGTCACTCGGAGACCGCTCGCTGTAGTTCTGATTCATTGTTCTGCACAGGTGCTACACATCTTGCGTACGTACAGTGCACAAGTCCATAGCAGCACCCATTTTAAAGTTCCTCCACTACACAAGTTGTGTAGGCGCACAAATTGCGTAGAATAGCTTCAGGGACTGCCAGGTTTGGGAGTCCCTGAGCCGAAGAGGAGCAGCTGTGCATGCCTAGGGACAAAAGGAGTAAAATCGCCTAAAATAAAAATCCCTCATCTGCTTTTTCCCTGAATGAACGCTGCTACGAGCACACTGTTGGACATGTCTACATGAAAGCAGGGAGAGGAGGGGGGGGGCCTGTCTCACAGCCTGACTGCTTTTAATAAGCAAAAGTGGTCAGGGTGCAAATTTCGCGAACAAACTGAGGGATGCGACCAGACGGGATGTAGTGCAAGACTGTAAACTCCTATGAGCAGGGCCCTCTACATCTCTTGTTTCCATCCTATGTCTGTTCATCTGTATCTTGTTCCCTTTTGGTTATTGTAAATTGCTGCAGGAACTGTTGGCTCTATATAAATGACGTTAATAATTTAGGAAAAGGGATCGGACTAGAGTTTGTGGGAAGGGACTGGACCAAAGGGAGGGATGGCAGGTCTGGGCAGGGAGTATGACAGGGCTTGACAAATTTGCTTTGCTTTGAATCTAGGAGCCAGCTGCAAACGTTAGGAGCCAGTTCCCCCCCCCCCTGATTTAAGGCCAGTGTCAGACGAGCGCACAAGATGCGCCCGTACTGACGTGCCTACCAGCGTTCGTTGGCAGCGTTGTGACGCTGCAATGGGACTGGTCACACGCTTGAGTGCATGCACAAAACCTCCCCGTCGAAATGCTAGACACACGTTGAAGGGACTGCAAAGCACGATCTGCGCTCAGCGAGGCAGGTGTCGGAGTGGAAGGAACGTCCAGTCTCACGGACATTCCTTCTGCTCTACAAAGACGCTCGTCTGACCCCGGCGTAAGAACTAAAGATTCACGGTACCATTTTCTTAAGACCGAGTACTGATATGTTTATTTAATGTCATGTGATGCTTTCCAATAAATTTAGCTTTTTAGAAAAATTCTAGTTGTCCATCAGGCTAAGCCGTGCCTGGATCAGGGATTGTATGTTACATACGGTGTGCTCACACAGTCACTGATCTGGCCATCATATACTGTGTATACCACACAGCTGATCCAGGCACAGTATATACACTGTGTATAACAGACAGTGAATGTTCTAGGCAGTGTACATATAGCTGGGTGAGCTGTGCCCCTCCCTCTAATCTGGGGACTTTTTACAGGATTATTTTTTTTGTATTAGCTGGCCAGGCTGTGCGATGCTGCAGGTCATGTTCACAGCATACACGGAGTTGAGCCGTCCTCCTCATCCCTCCACTCTGTAGTGGAGAGAGGGAGGGGCAGGCCAGCAGTGGTAGAGTAGGAGGTGGGCCGGGCCAGGAGCTGTGTGCGTGCCTGTCACGGGGGGTCTGATTTATAACCCCAGACAGATGCGGTGACCGGCCCCGGCAATAAAGGGTGCATGCTGCCGATACAAATCGCAGCGTGTACACAGCTTTCCCTGAGCGGACAAAGCCTTGTAAAAGACTTCATGTCCGACGGGTGGAGGACCCTGCGAGCGGGCCTGCCAGAAGGAGGCTATATATACAAACCCAGGTGCCAGGACAGCATTTCTTGTCGCCATGGCGACCCTGGCACCCGGGTTTGTCAACCCCTGGAGTATGGGGTGGTGATGGTACAGGACTCCACCTCCAATTGACAATAAAACACAGGCAATACAGCTCCTCCACCCAGTAGCAATACCCCAGGGTCTGTGCTATAGTTCTGCTACAGTTGTAAACTAAATAAAAACCGGTTATGCCTTACATAACCCTAGAACTAAATCCAATCAGCTCTGATAGTAGCATCTGATGTTTTAACGTTTAACTCTGGGTCTAAACCGTGTGAGTTGTACAATGAGAATCATTGAGCCCTAATTTAAAAAGAACTCCCATTTATTCTCTGGGTACCTATTACATTGAAAGAGTTTTGGTAATTTGGGGGGCCATCAACGCCTAAGGCTGACTGTCCACTGGCACCGTAATTGGTTGACTGACTTAGTCACCCGACTACGGACAACTCCACCGGCTGATCAGGGTTGTCCACTGGAAGCATCTGTGGACAACCCAGAACCCAGATCTGTCGCTGGACAGGCTGCTGGGTGTGGGGGGGGGGGACCCTGCTCCCGGCTACTACTGGGTGGGGAAAAAAAAACGTTTCAGCAACAAGGACTGCCCCCATCCAGCGTGACTGGCTCGTAGTGAAAAAAAATAAAACCTGCTAGGCTGCACGGATTATTGACCCCTGTCCCTGGGGCTGAAAATGTTTCGGCACCAGGGAGAGAAACACTGAAGCTGGCTTGCAGAGCAAGAAAAGGAACCAAAATGTCTAAAGGAAAAATCCTAAAATATCAATATAAAAAGCTTTTTGCTGCGGATTAAAAAAAAATAAATGGTTGAGTGAAATGGAGTATTTTTTTCCATTGACTCCTATGGGCTTCAGGAATGGAGGTTTTCCTATAAAATGTATATTTTCACGTTTCCCCTGCACATGGCGGGTATCCTATACAGTGCATCTTTTTCATGTAAACTTGTACCAGATCGTCCCAGCATCGTCCGATAAAACCTATTGAAACTGAAAGGATCGCACATCTGGTGTAAACAACTAAAAATCGTCTGACATTGTCCGTTGGTGGTTGAATGCAGTGGAAGAGGGCTGATTCACCTGCATGTTGTGTAGGGATTAGGGCTGTGCAATATTGACAAAATAATCATATTGCGATTTCTTGAATGAATATTGCGATTTTATTTGCGATTTAGCCAATTGTTTTTGCTTTTTCAAACATGCTACATACATTCTAAATGTATTCAGTATTCAGCACATGGATGCTGCCCCAGCACATGGATATCCTGCCCCAGCACATGGATATGCTGCCCCGGCACATGGATACGCTGCCCCGGCACATGGATACGCTGCCCCATCTCACCTCTGTGCGCCACGTGTTCGGCTCCCTGTTAACTTCTGGCGGCATGGAGCTTGGGCGCTCGCCTGGGGGAACCATGTGACGAGCCGCGAGAATGTGGCTCGTCACGTGGTTCCCCCTGCGAGCGCCCAAAGCACCATGCCGCCAGAAGTTAACAGGGAGCCGAAAATTGCAGCCTTATGCGATTTAGAAATTGCATGGTCGGAAATCGCGATTCGATTGCGATTGCAATTTATTGCACAGCCCTAGTATTGATGTACCGATACTAGTATCGGTGCCGATACTGCCGTTTGCACGATACATCCCCCCCCGATACTGGAAGCCAGCGCTGGGCCGGCTTGCCGGTATCTGCGGGGCGAGGAAGCTGGCCGTGTGCATGAAAAGCACTCAGCCAGCGTTCCCCTCCGGCGGGCTGCATACTCACCTAGCGGTGGGTCCGGTCACATGGCTGTGACGCTGACGCCAGCCGAGATCTCGCGGGAGCCTCCCGCGAGATCTCGGCTGGAGGCAGAGTCAAGGCCTCCACGGCCCGGCGGCCTCGACGTGGCCATATCCACCTTGCGACTGAATCCAGCAGGTGAGCTGGGGGCAATCTCCATGAGAGGTCTGTTCTTATTGAAAAGTGGTCACATGACATAAAAGTATCGGTACTCGGTATCGGTGAGTACTTAAAAAAGGAAGTATCGGTACTCGTACACCGGTCTTAAAGTGGTATCGGTGCATCCCTAATGTTGTGGTATCGGTCAGACGATATCAGATGATCGCACCATCACACAAATACGGACCCAGTGGACAGCCAACCTAAAGGGTCAGAAGTTTCTTATCCCAGCTTTAATGCGTTTATGTAGGTAGTACATTAACTTTATGGACTAAAAGTAGGGCTGGGTGAATATTTATTTTTTTCTTGTGTTTTTTTGAGCTCCACTTTAATTTTCTGAAAATCGAGAAATCCGCTTTTTTTTAATTGATTGCGCATACATGCCTGCTGAACCTGTCAGCTCTTCTCTACCAATGCTCAGATGGATGTTCCATCAAGCAAAAACCCCAGATTCCTTAGTTTTCAGTAACGTAAAAGGTTGAACGGGATGGAAAATCAAAGAAATCGCCCAGCCCCTGAAAGAAAGAATACAAAATTACACTGAAGCTAGACATTCATAGAAAGGACCTGCTGAGCATAGTATATGTTAAGCACATTCGTCTTCTGCTCTGGTAAATGTTTACTGGACTCAATTCACCTTTGACATTAGCAAGGACTTGGATGACTTTTGAGCTCAGGAAACATGATGCGCTTGAACATTGTGGCTTGTGTAGCTCTTGGCAGGGATACTTCTTACCAGAATCCTTGTTTTTCAGAGCTGAAAAGTGAATGTTGAACATGTTTGTTGTGGTTTTTTTTTTGTATTTTTTTTTATTTTTTTATTTTTTTGGCTTCACCACTTAATAGGTAATTCTTATTTTAACACCCCCCGCACGCATCTACTTATTTTGTTTCATCTGTGCATTACCTACACGTATGATGGGGATAAAATACTTTCATGTGTGTTACGGAGTTGCAGAAGCTTGGCTAGCAAAAATGTCAACTCGCACGTTTCTGCAGATAAACACAGGAATTGTGCAAGCTAAAATATGTAGCTTTAAAGAGTAGGTAGCATGTGCCCAGCCTTTCCAGACAAGCCATGTTTTCCAGAGACGCGTTCAGTTCCTCAGCCTCTGCAAGTGCTAAGTTAGCAACTTGGCACTGAACGCTGTGCTGCAGTTCAGCGCTCAACACTGCTAACTTAGCACTGGCAGCTGAGTGTGACGTTGGAAAGATGGCCGCCTCCACAGAGCAAAGAATCAAATAAGGAACTGTTCAGTTTGAGGTTTTGGTGGACCAAAACGGCAAATCTTTATTTGAACATGGTAAACATTAACACTAAAGTGGTAATAAAATGGACAACAGTGGATATTGCAGAAACAGCACCTTTCATTAAGCAATCCTCCAACCTTTTGCTTCTATATTCACAGTCAAAGCGTACAGAGTAGGGTTGCCACATCAGCCATGTTTTCCTGGACACACATTACTATTTAATAATACAAAGGGATATTTGATAATACAGAAATGTACCATACAATAGTGATGACTGTATAAGCTGATTGAAAGTTCATGAGAAAAGTTCCTAGAACAAAGGAAAAATATAATAGTGAAGTCCAGTCATAACAACAGATGGGAAAATGAAGGGGGGGAAATGAATCCACTCACACTCTCCAGAGCCTCATTAGGCTCGATCACTTCGCCTGTGGGTGTTTCTATGGCTCACCCAATAGCTCTCAGAGGTAGACTCGTCTTACGGCCTTGATATCCTTTCGGGATCCTGGATCGTCCGTAGGTTCTCCAATATTTGGATGCCGATAACCTTTAATAACTGGCTTCTCTCAGGTCTTGGTATTCCTTTAGGGTCCTGGGTGTTTTACAGGTCATACCCTATAATGACTTGTAGGAATCTGCAAGACTCATTGAATGAAGGAGGAATTTAATCCTGAATGGATATTTATTAAACATAAAATAAAAAACAAGAAACAAAAAATAGCATATAACAAAACGCGTTTCACCCTTTAGGGCTTCATCAGTTGTAAAAGAAAAATAAAAATAAAATAAAAACACAAATAAATGGGAAAAGCACTAATATATTAGTGCTTTTCCCATTTATTTGTGTTTTTATTTTATTTTTATTTTTCTTTTACAACTGATGAAGCCCTAAAGGGTGAAACGCGTTTTGTTATATGCTATTTTTTGTTTCTTGTTTTTTATTTTATGTTTAATAAATATCCATTCAGGATTAAATTCCTCCTTCATTCAATGAGTCTTGCAGATTCCTACAAGTCATTATAGGGTATGACCTGTAAAACACCCAGGACCCTAAAGGAATACCAAGACCTGAGAGAAGCCAGTTATTAAAGGTTATCGGCATCCAAATATTGGAGAACCTACGGACGATCCAGGATCCCGAAAGGATATCAAGGCCGTAAGACGAGTCTACCTCTGAGAGCTATTGGGTGAGCCATAGAAACACCCACAGGCGAAGTGATCGAGCCTAATGAGGCTCTGGAGAGTGTGAGTGGATTCATTTCCCCCCCTTCATTTTCCCATCTGTTGTTATGACTGGACTTCACTATTATATTTTTCCTTTGTTCTAGTAACTTTTCTCATGAACTTTCAATCAGCTTATACAGTCATCACTATTGTATGGTACATTTCTGTATTATCAAATATCCCTTTGTATTATTAGATATTTCCCCTAGACCGCGTACGCGGACACGCCGACCACCTATTTTTCTTTTTTCTGTTGATTTGGTGCGGATTGGACCGCACTTTTGGTGCTTTGGGCAACGGGGTTATATTTTCCATTTTTGCTCTAGTGTCCGTTCCCCACAATTTTTTTGTTACACATTACGATTTCATGCAGAAAGGACCGCAGGGAAAAGTGCTGCCCGGCAACATGTAATTGATATGTTTGAAGGAAGGCTGGTCTCTAGGGATTCCTTTTTCATTTCCTACCTGCAGCGTAGGAATTCTACATGCTGTGGGGGTGGCATTTTTCATGCACTGCCCATCAGCATGAATAAATGATATGTCCAGGAAAATCATGGCTGATCTGGCAACCCTAGTTCAGAGACACTGCTGCAGCAAACTGAACTGCTGCAATGTAGCAGTTCAGCTGCTGAGGAACTGAACAGGCCTCTAGGAAACGTGTAGTCATGCAAAGATGAGGCACATGACAGTTCTTCCTTTTACTGAATTTTTTTTTTTTTTTTTTGTCTGTATAAAATGTTATTTTAGCAGTACTTGGTGTTGTGGAGTTAGTTGAGATGAGCAAGAGACTAAGGTCTCTTCATTTGGGGTGGTTGTAAAATAGGGTAGGAGGGAAGTGTTATTTATTGGGGTTGTATTACCTGGGCATCAGGCTCAATGCCTGTTGCTAGAAGCGGCAGCAGATGACTGGCAAATGATTTATTGCCATTGCAAGATCTCAACTGTTCTGCTTGTCCGATGGTCTAAATGGGGGGAGGGGGGCTGCCTAATACATGTGTCTGGCATCTGGTAATAGGATTCAATATCTCTGCAGTGAATGTTCCCATTACTGGTACCAGATACAGGATTATGTGTGCATCTGCATCTGGACGTAAATGCTGGTTTTTCAATGTGACTTCTATTTTGTAGGTGGTTTTGCATTTGTCTATGAAGCTCAAGATCTGGGCAGCGGCAAAGATTACGCTTTGAAGGTACGTACATCAAATTTCTTTATACCGTGCACTCGTATTCCTCGTAAAGTACTTTGTGTGCTGTGAACTCAAGATTTGTAAGACATTTTGGCTCTGGAAGTGAGACCATGTTCTCCAGCAGTCATCGTGTCTGCAGTGTCAACGCCACAGGTTTTTCACATGTTATGCTCGGATTGGGAATGTCATGCAATGCATCAAATGTGGTTGGCAATATTAAAGGGATACTCTAAGCAACATGACCACCTAAGCTATTTTAGGTGGTCATGATGCCCGGAGTATGCCGCCCTTTGTCCCCCCTCCCTCCGCTCAGCCGATCAGCTGAAAATGCTGAAAACAGCTGAGAGAGGCGGAGAACTTTACTCCGCCCTCCCAGCTGTCAGTCAGCAGAGCGGGAATCATATTTCCCGCTTCTGCCGACTTTTGCCGAGTAGGAGACGTCATCGCGCTTTCAGCGCGATGACGTCTCCTACTCCCCGCAGAAGCTGGCGGCTCCCTCTTCGGGTTAGTGTTGCGCGCATCCTCTTGCGCGCAACACTAATCCTCAGAGGGAGCCGGGAGGAAGCCTGCCGATTGGCTGGCTTACGTGAGAGGCGCGCATGCGCGCTTCTCACGTAAACCAGAAGCCAAGACGCAGCAAGAAGGAGGACGGGAGCGGAAGAGGAGGGAGGTGAGTATAAAAAAAAAAAAACGCCGCTGGAAACCAGAGGATTTTAAGGTAAGTATTGCAGTTACAAGAAAAGAAAAAAAAAAGAAGGTTTTATTAAGGGAATAGGGATAGGTTAGGAAAAAAAAACGGGGGGTGATTTTTTTTGTTGGAGTGTTCCTTTAATTCATTCTTCAGGATTGACACTCTCAGCCTGGAGCTCTTTCCCAGCACAGTATCAGGACAAAGGCTGGAAGTGGTAACCGTGAAGTGCTTATGGATGTGTGTAATCTAGCAAGGCTAGTCACATGTGATCATTGGTGAGTGCAAAAGGGGCAAACCATGGACATGACATCCATGCTGGTAGCTGGCAATGCTGGAGCGCAGGTAACTATTGGCTGCGGTATTGTCCCATAGCACAGTTCCGTGATTGGAAATACCCATACATTTTAATAGTGTTTCTGCTAGAGGGAACATGTCCATAACCCCTTCATGTTAATACCGGGGTAAACAACCTTGTCCCTCCATATGTTTTGAAACTGCATCTCCCATGATTCTCAACTACTGTTTAGGTTGGCAGAGCCTCAAGGGTAATGTAGTTCCAAAACATCTGGAGTGCCAAGGTTGCTGACCCCCAGTTTAGATCATAATGATTGGCAAGAGGACGCAGTCTGAGTGCCATTTCTGAAATGACAGATTGTTTTAAGATATTAAAATCTGAGGTAGGAGCTACTTTTATTTTATCTTTGTGTGGATTTTCTTTGCATTCTACAAATATCAATTATAGTGACACTGACGTTTCTCTCCACAAATTGTTGTGATCAGTAAATGACTGTTATGTCATGTTTCAGTGCAAGCCATTATGAAGGACATACTTTTGTAGCATGTCGAGTTGGTGTGAGCTGTTGCTCATGTGACACGCTTACTATCAGCCCTGGACCGATTTAAAGTGATCTTCATTGAAGCACTAGGAATTGCTATGGTTCTGGATTGCAGAATAAGGGCGATTGTGAGTTGTGTTTGGGTTCTCTGGCATGACATCAAAAGACCGCCTGCACTTTTCCACTCTATTACCATCACTCGTCAGCATATGCCAATAGAGTGGAGCGATATGGAACTGCTAAACATTTTCCTATATGCATAATGAGGTGGCGGTCAGGTTGGAGATAAAGTAGAGCTTAAGGAAACGAGTCACAGGGTAATGTACCGGCTGGGTGGAGTAGAGGTAACATCACTGCTCTGCGTGGAGAGAGCCTGTGGAGTCATGGGTTCGATCCCGACGAGCACCTCTCCAGTAGGTGTCTTGCCCAAGGACACTTACAACGGTACATACTCGCCACCCAGCGAAGGGGTGCTGTGCATTAAAAGAAAAGAAAAAATATATATATATTTTGTTTTCTTTTCTTTTAATGCACAGCACCCCTTCTCTTTTGTAGCCCTGATGTGTATCTTTACAGATACACGACACAGGTTTACACACCGATATGCCCCTCAGCTTTTTCCCAATAACCCTCTTAGGATCCTTAAGAAAATAGTACATATAAGCTGCAATCGCAGGGAGGCAGTGACTGGAGACTACGGCATCACTCACGTATTACCATAAAAAAAAAACACAACAATCATGGCTCCTAACTTTTTTTAGCTCATACTCACTGCACATCACTTTTTTATTGCTGAGGAGCTCTGTGATATGCTCAAACGCACTGCACATTACTGTATCAGAGTGCGACAGCAATAAAACGCAGTAATGTGTGTGTATATAAGCGTACCACAGAGCGCCACAGTAATACAACTTGTACTATGCTATGTGTTTTGAGTGTATCACAGAATCCACAGCACTCCCCAAACACACACACTCCCCAGCACACCCCACCACTCTGGCAGATTCTCTGACACACACAAACAAACGGCCAGCAGCTCCCCTTCCCCATACAGAGTTTCTGACTCCGTCTCTCTGCCGAGCAACTGATCATCAGTATCATACCCCTGGCTGCAGAAGGAGGGTCAGTCTGCCAGTGCAGCCAGATTATTGGCTGTGAAGGCAGCCACACAAAGCAGAGCCCCTGCCCCGCCCCCTGTACAGATTGGCTAATGCCAAAGGAAAGGGGCGTGTATGAGAAGCTTCCCCTCACTGCAACAGTGGAGGTACAGGGAAAGAGGCGGAGGATACACAGAGGTGCCACTGTCTGTGTAAAGAGCAAAAAAAAAAACTTTAGCGCTGCTGCAGTAATCGGCAAAGCTAAAGTGTTTTTTTCTCTTTACATGTTAATCAGCTGCCTGGCCAATTATCCACACCTGGTGCCAACAGAGAATGGGTTGACAAAAACCCAGGCGCTTGGACGCAATTTATGGTCGCCATGGCGACCTAGCGCCTGGGGTTTGTCGACCCTTGCCCTAAAGCCTCAACCGGCCTTTGATATGTTCTTTGTTTTCCCTTCTTACATTTTGTGATTGAGGAGGTAGTAGTAGTAGTTGTAGTTGTAGTTGTAGTTGTAGTAGTTGTAGTTGTAGTTGTAGTAGTTGTAGTTGTAGTTGTAGTTGTAGTTGTAGTTGTTGTAGTTGTAGTTGTTGGTAGTAGTAGTATCGTTCTACCATGTTCCTTGTAGCCATGCAAATCGGTAGCATATATAGTGCAGTGTTTGGTAATTAAACCATTGTATTTATTGCTTTTATATCGGTTTTAATTCTAGCGTCTGCTTTCAAATGAAGAAGAGAAGAACAAAGCCATTATACAGGAAATTTGCTTCATGGTATCCTTCATACGGCAGTCATTCATGCTTGTGGCATGTATTACGTATTCCAAAGTTTTTGTTGCAGTGCTTAGAGCTAGAAATGTAAAATCTCCTGAAATTTAGAAGGGGGGAGGGGTGGTGGATTTTTTTTTTAAAAAAAATATTCAGTGTGCAGCAGTTTTGTAACTTGAGTAATTTTGTTACACTGAGGAAAGTGAAATGTAGTGTATATAAAAGCATTATGCTTGAAATAATAATTCAACTTATTCAGTAAATAAACTAAACTTTAATATTTGTTTTGGAATTGCATCTCCCATGATTCTGTTACTCATAAGGTTGACAAAGCATCATGCAGAAATGTACTCCAAAATTAGGGATGCACCGATACCGAGATCTGCACAAGTATTTGGTACTTGTGTAGATACCTCTGATTACCGGAAGCCAGCACTGGGCTAGCAGAGTGCTTTAACGTTACTCTGCCAGGCCCCTGTGTGGCCGCCAGCAAAGGTTGTAGCTCAGCCCCTTTTTTTTAAACCACCAGCTGTGATCTTGCAAGATCCAGTAGTTCATGAGATCTCGTGAACTTCGGGATCTCACGAGATTACGGCTGGTGATTCCTTCCCAGCAAGCAGCTGGGCTACAAACTTTGCAGGCAGCCACTCGAAGGAATATGTGTGTAATATATTATGTATGTTCTTATTGGAAAGTGGTCACATGACATTGAGTATGAGCACCAATACTTTATTCTTAAAAAAGTGGTATCTGTGCATCCCTACCAAAATCTAGTGTCAAAACAGGAGTGGGGTAAGGGGGACTATAAACAGTAACCTCGCTGCACCCCTTCCTTTTTTCTTTTTTTTTTACCCTTGTATTAACTCTCCCTCAGTGAGCATGACCTGCTGCTCACTTTCTGTAAGCTCAAACAAACTTGGCTCATCTGGCCAAACGCATTAGGAGCCAAAAGCGAGAGTTAGGACATGAAAGTCCCAAAATCCTGGAACCTGAGATCCGTGCTCTGAATGCAAGGGATTACTACAGAACAAAACCAGAGGGCTGAATTAGCCATTTGACACCCCACTTTCCCACGAAATAGGGGTGAGGGTACTTTGGTCATTGTGACCACTCAAACTTTGTTGAGTCGTCACAGTGACTCGATTGTCCCTTTTTTAAATGTGGGAGTTGCCAAAAGGTACCTCCTAAGGCTGGTGTCAGACGAGCGTAGTGTTCACGTCCGTGATTGCGCCTAAAAGTACGTCCGTGATAGCATGAAAGAAAGTCCATTGGAGCCTGACACATGAAGTACGTCCGCACTGAACTGCGGACGCATGACGGACGCTGCAAACGGACGCAGGTTAGGCAAGAACGTAATACTGCTAGAACGGACGTGCGGAGTGCGCCACGTCCACAACGTCTGCATAGCTTTGTGTGTGAGTGATGGAGCATGGTCAGACGGACTGCATTTATACGTCCAGCATTTTTGACGGACAGAATGTTTTTTCATTGTAATTTATTTTTCCCTCCTACATCCGTCAAAAATAACTTCAGTGAAAAAACGGACTGTGTGACCACTACTGCGTCATCCGTACTGACGATGTCCATACTGCACGGACGTACAGCCCGTAGAAATCACGCTCGTCTGACCCCAGCCTTAACTGTTGTGAAACTGCAACTTCCATGATCCTGTCAACTTCCAGAGCATCATGTGAGTTTTTCCATACTAGCTATCCATCAACCCTTATTTAAAAGGTTGTTTGACCGCTACTTTCAGCAGATTCTGAATGCTGCTGTTTTACAGCATTTTAGTTTCTTTGTTTTAATTCGAACTGATCTACATCTCTCATTTTCAGTTGTCTTTACAAATACTACACACCATGATTGCCCTTGGAAGTGTTTTTTGAGCACTATAGCAATATTATCTTAGAATATTTTTTAGTGGTGCACCGAAATGGAAATTTCCGGCCGATACCGAAAATCAGACATAAGAACCTGGGCCTGGAGGCCGGGCAGAGCTGGGGACTCACCTGATCCCGAAGGCTGGCCGAGCAAGCTGGGGGGCTCGCCTGAGCCTGGAGACTGGCCGAGCAGCTCGCTCGGCCGGGCCTCCAGGCCCAGGTTCGCATGGCTGATTAGTTGCACCTACATACTCGCCTACATCCTCCTACTTCAGCCCTGAGCTCCAGCGTGACAGTTCTCCAGCTGACGCAGGCTGCTCGGCTGTCCACCAGGCTCAGGCCGGCAGAGCAGCCTGCGACAGACAGAGGACTGTCACCGCTGGAGCTCGGGGCCGAAGTAGGAGGATGTAGGTGAGTATGTTGCCTACACATACTTGCCTTCATCGGCCCTGAGTCCTCCTGCATCCAGTGCCCGCTCTCTGTGGCGGTCGCCGGTATGACATCACGAAAGCCTTTGACCCAGGGTCAAAGGCTTCCGTGACGTCATACCGGTGACCAACGGAGAGAGGACCCTGGATTTGGGAGGACTCAGGGCAGATGTAGGGGAGTGTGCAATGCTCTCCACCCCCCCCCCACAAAATCCGTCACCTGACCTGGAAAACCCTGAAAATTGCCCTTTCAAAATAGGGCCTGGAGGCCCGGCCGAGCTGCCTGCTCGGCTGGCCTCCAAGCTCGGGCGAGCCCCGGGGTCGGCTGGGCCTCTAGGCCCAGGCTAAGCCGGGGGGTCGCCTGAGCTTGGAAGACGGCTGAGCAGGCAGCTCAGCCGGGCCTCCAGGCCCTATTTTGAAAGGGCAATTTTCAGTGTTTTTTTATTTTTTTTATTTTTTTTTATTCTGTTGAATTTTCCATTTCGGCCGCAACCGAAAACACCATTTTCGGCCGATAATTTTTGGTGGCTGAAATTTCTGTGCATCCCTAATATTTTTACTTCTTCGTATATGTCTAGTAATAGTCTAGTTTATTCCAGCATATATTCTTCTTCTTTGTAAATAGCACGATCCAACACAAGTTAAAATCACTTTGTACTTGAAATCTACATGATCATCCCTTAACAATCTGTGATTTTAGAAAAAGTTATCCGGCCATCCCAACATAGTCCAGTTTTGCTCCGCTGCCTCTATAGGAAAAGAAGAGTCTGACACAGGACAGGGCGAATTCCTTCTGCTTACGGAGCTCTGCAAAGGTGAGATCTGGCCGCGGTGACATTGAGTGGAAGTAGAAAGTGTAATTGTGTTGTCAGATATTAGAAACTGTGATCTGTGTCTATTACTTTTAGTTACGGCATTTTTTTTTTCTTTTTTTGTTGTATTATAATTTTATAGCTCTTAATTGTTGACTGTTTCCTGGTTTCAGGTTCCCACCAAATAACCCCTTTCTCCTTATGTTTACTCACAGTGCATACAGCTACATACATTTATTTGATCCTTAATTCTCCTCAAATCATCTCTGATCCATGTCTTCCCATTTTGGTGTTCTTTTCTTTGTGTATGTATTACAGTTCCACACGAGGTTACTATTTAAATTAAGAAAAATTGGTCTAGATGAAAATACTTGTTCTTGGATAGAAAACTGGATAAAAGATAGGGTAGAGAGTGGTCATAAATGGTACATTTTCAAGATGGACACCAGTGGTAAGTGGTGTCCCTCAGGGGGTCTGTTATAGGACCAATTTTATTCAATTTATTTGAAATAGGCATCGACAGTCATGTATCAGTGTTTGCAGATGACACAAAACTAGGAAAAGTAATACAATGTGAGCAGAATGTTACTTCTCTGCAGAGGGATTTAGATAGATTGGGGGACTGGGCACTTAAATGGCAGATGAAATTTAATGTAGATAATTGCAAGGTTATGCACTTTGGAGTAGGGCTGTGCAATTAATCGCAATCGCAAAAAAATCGCGATTTAAGCTAGGGCTTTGCAATTAATCGCAATTGGAAAAAATAATCGCGATTTAAAGCACATGCGATTTCTAAACCGCATAAGGCTGCGATTTTATCTATTCATTTTATGGCTGCGGAAATTAACGTGTTCGGCTCCCTGTGAACTTCTGGCGGCATGGAGCTTTGGGCGCTCGCAGGAGGAACCACGTGTACAGCTGCGTTCTCGCGACTCGTCATGTGGTTCCCCCAGGCGAGCGCCCAAGCTCCATGCCGCCGGAAGCTCACAGGGAGCCGAACATGCGGCGTAAAGAGGTGAGCTGGGGCAGTATCCATGAGCTGAATACTGAATACATTTAGAATGCATGTAGCATGTTTGAAAAAGTAAAAACCATTGCCTAAATCGCAAATAAAATCATCAAAATTCATTCAAAAAATCGCAATATGATTATTTTGTCCATATTGCACAGCCCTACTTTGGAGTGAAGAACACACAAGCAGCTTATACCTTAAATGGTACGGAGTTAGGGAAATCAAAGCAGGAGAAGGATTTGGGAATAATCATAGACTTCAAACTAAGTAACAATGTGCAATGTCAAACAGCAGCCGCCAAGGCCAGCAAGCAGGGTTATTCAAAGAGAGGTGAAAAGCAGGAGAATGACTGGAGAAAGGAAAATTCTAGGTCAAAATAGCCAAACCAGAAATTTTTTCCCATTCATCTCCCTTTCCAAATCGGCTATTTTGACCTAGAATTTTCTATTCTCCTGTCATTCTGCTTTCCACCTCTTTGAATAATTCTGAAGGTATTGTCATTCATTAAAAGGGGAATTCACTCTCGGGATGAAAACATCTTTATAAATCAATGGTCAGACCGCACCTTGAATATGCCGTGCAATTTTAGGCACCTGTCTTAAGAAAAGGATATTATAGCGCTAGAAAAAGTGCAGAGACGGGCGACTAACAGGGTTATCCAAAGAGATCCGAATTGCTTGAGAAAGGTAACCGAATGCTGAAAATCAGCGTTCGGTTACCTTTCCTGGCCATTCGGCTATCCAGAGAGCAGGCAATTCGCCAAATCCTGGCGAATTGCCTGAACATACGGTGCCTGTTCGGTTCCTGTTCGAGGGCAGAGAAATCCCCATGAAAATGCACTGCTTCGGCTATTCAGAGAACGAAAACCAGCAGTGAAAGGTTCCCCTAATGCCCTGCCATTCGGTGGTTTCATTCGGCAAATTTATTCAGGAGAATCCCATAGACTTCAATGTTAAAAATATTCCCGTTTTAATTCAATATCTAATAAACCGTTCATTATAAAATTCTGCAGCAAAAAGTCTCTGTATTTATAGATTTTTTAGGATACTTTAAGCATTTTTCAGATTTTTTTTTTTTTTTAAAAAGTCCGATTTTTTTTTTTGTTTTTTCAGTTAACTTATTTTTTTTGTAACAGCCCTCTTTATTATCATTCCCTGGACCTCCTGTGAAAATTTCAGACATTTTCGCTCAGTAGTTTCTTTGCAAACAGCGTTTCTTTTTCCCAGATTCATACAAATGGTTTTTCTAATTTATTCACTGCCTCCTCTACGTCACAGCTGCTTCGGCTCTGTGTGATTCGGCTCCTTTTCGGCTCCTGTTCGGCTCCTGTTTGGCTCCTGTTTGGGTTTTTCGAAGGTTAATCCAGATGTTTTTGCTTGTTTTCAGCATGCATTCGGTTAGTTTTCGGTGGGTTTACGGCAGCTTTTCCCTGCAATTCGGGGACCCTGTGCTCTTTGCTGAATACACCGCAGGGTCACCGAAATGCAATCGGCAGAAGGAACCGAATTGAAGAGAAGGAAAAGTCACCGAACGTGCGGTGACTTTTCGAATCTCTTTGGATAACCCTGTAAATTAATAAGGGGAATGGAAGGGTTAAGTTATGAGGAAAGACTAACAAGCTTAAACCTATTTAGTTTAGAGAAACAGCGCCTTTAGAGGGGATCTGATAACTTTATATAAATATATACAGGGCCATTATAAACCATTGTCTGGAAATTGAATAGGTCTATACACTGGACACGAGGTCACCCATTTAGACTGGATGAAAGGAAATTCAGCCTAAAAGCATAGGAAGGGTTATTTTATAGAGAACAATAAAGCTGTGGAATTCTCTGCCTGTTGAGGTGGTCTGGTCAGAGACTGTACAGACTTTTAAAAAAACGACTGGATGATTTCCTGCAGACACAGAATATTTAGGGTCATAATATTTAATATGTGGGTAAGCTTCTTGATCCAAGGAGAAATCTGACTGCCATTCTGGGGTCAAGAAGGAATTTTTGCCCAGTATGTTGCATATTTGAGACGGACGGCATTAAGTTTCCATAGACCTGCCTTATGTGGTACATTGATGTTGTGACAGGCTACTACAAAGTGTGACATCTTTCAACTAAATTCCCAATTGGCTTTAACAAAATTTGGGATGTGAAATGCTCTTTGTTTGTTTTTTTTTACACTTTATGTTGCTGATATCTTACATGTGCTTTTGTTTTTCTTGTTTTGTTTTTTATGTTTAATTAATAAAATATTTTACTGTGTCACTGCATGCATCCATTTTTTGTGATCTTTGTGTTGTAAGCACCCCTCTCAGTATCTTTCAATGGATTGGAGTCAATGGGTTGATCCCTGACTCACATCATTGTATTGTATGGGATGTATTCAAAGGAAATCACTGGGGGTAGATTAGAAGTATTTTTAAGTTCCCTGTCTTATCTCATTCAGCTGCCATCTCTTATTTTAGCTTTGAGACCAATGGCCTCCTGCTGCCTTATCTAAACAATCCCTCTTCCACCCCATTTAACGGTTAAATAACGTTGATAAAATAAACTAGAGCTATAAAGATAAGCTTTTGCACAGATTTTGGTAAAAGTTGCATAATGGGAAAAATTCAGGAAATGAAAACGGGAGATAAAAACCTAACTTCATTTTTCCTTTTTACATGAAATTCAAACAAACAGCAGCATGTGTTTTATAATGTGGTTTTGTTTGTAGTGCGCAAGTAATCTAGTTACAGTTTATGTAAGTGGTAGTGTCCCTTTAAAAGAATAAATAAAATTGCTGTAATTGTTGCATCACATTTTATGTGCTTCTAATCATTAGGAGAACGGAATTGCTATAATTTGTAAATTTTTAGTAATTGCCCACTTTTCCCTGATGCTCCTACATGCATCTTTGGGAATGTTCTAAATTTCAATGAATATGCAATCTACAAATGATGCAATTAATTTTCAATGGATCTTTATATTCCTTGGTGTAACTAATGACATTGTCATAGGAAATTATTTAGAACCATTATAACTAAGGTACGTTATAATGTCTTTGTGTATTTTTGTTTCTGAATCAGACTTTAAAATTTATAAATAAAACTGGAGATATTTTTTCATAATTTTTTTTGTGGTTATTCAAAGAGAGCTGAAATGCACCAAATGGTTAATTTCCCCGTACGGTGCAATTTGGAGGCAATTCACCAAATATTGGCAAATTGCCAGTGAAATATGGTGCAATTTGGCGGCAGTGAAATCCCCCTCAGAGAAGTAATGGTTAATCTATTCAGAGAAAAGTTTACGAAATGCCCAGATTTTCATTTCTTTTGCTTGACAGGTTTAATCAGGCGAATCCCATAGGTTTCAATGTGAAAAACATTCCCTGTTTTTTTTTTTTATTTTATTTTTTTATTCAACCGTTTATTCTTTGAATTTGCAGCCAAGTCTTTATTGTTTTTATGCATTTTTCTGGATTTCGTTTGTCGCTCTTTTCTTTTTTTCTGTAATAGACCTTTTTATTGTTTTTCATAGGACCTTATATATTTACATGCATTATTTTTGTTTCAAAAAACCTTTTAAAAATTGGTGTCTTTTCAGGGGCCCTGAAACATTCACCGCAGGATCGGCGAATTGAGCTCTCCGATGTGTGCTGAATGAAATTTCGGTGTTCTTTGAACAACCCCCTTTGTTTTTCACTACTGCTATTCGGGCATGACAAACGGGTCTATTCAAAGAAAGGTGAAACTCAGGAGAATAACTGGAGAAGTGAAAATTCTAGGTCAAAATAGCCAAACCAGAAAAATTCCCTCATTTATCTCACTTTCCAAATCGGCTATTTGGTCTAGATTGTTCTCTTCTCCTGCCAAGTCTCTTGATTTTTCACCTTTCTTTGAATAGACGTGATAGACTTTTGCGTTACATTAAAAAAAACCTGTAGCAAGATTTTGGCTAATAAAACGTTGCTGCATTACCTATGTTGGAGTGCCCGGCTTCTTTTTTCCTCTGCTCTAATATTGGACCCCTGAGCAAGACTCTGCTAGTGGGCCCATTCCATCTTCCCCATTCAGGCCTGCTAGATGAAATCTTGGTACCTGTTATTGAGCCTCTGGTTAAGACACAGCCAATCATCATGGCCCACCAGCTGTGCACACACATTACATACAGAAATATATGTTGGCGTCGTATGATGTGTATTGTGTTTTGATATAGTGTTCAGTGTATTTGGCAGGTATGTATGTAACATATTTAACCCCTTAATGACCCCTGACGTACCCTGTACGTCCTGTCCTCGGGTCTCCCTTAGACCCGCGGACGTACAGGGCACGTCAGCGGCGCCAAATCCCCCTCCCGCCCGATACTCACCTCCCTCGTCGGATCACACGGCGATCTGGCAGAGAGGAAGCCTGCCCATGTGATTTACATGGGCAGGCGAGGCTGATGACGTCGCCACGCTGCGTGTTGACGTCATCAGAAGGTGCCCCCATGTGTTTCAATGGAGGGGAGGGGGGGCTCCTTAGGAGCCCTCTATCTCCCCAACCATTGAAGCTAGGGAGATGCCGTTTGCACCGCTGGAGAGGGGAGAGCCTCCCCTTTCCAGCGGTGTATGGCATTAACAGTTTCGCCACCGGATCACGTTGCGGCGCCAATTGGCGCCAAAACGCGATTCAAACCTGGAGGGGGGCTGACATCTTGGATGTCAGCCAAGCCTCCAGGCCCCCCCCCACCCACTGACAACCTCACCATATGTGTGAGGATGTCAGTGGGCCAGTTAACCCTCTAGCTGCCATGTAGAGATAAGGGGATCCTAAGGATCCCATTATCTCCCAATCCATGGCAGCTGGATGGTCATATTTGCCATCATTTGAAAGGCCTGATTATGGCCTTTCAAATGATACCAAACATGACCAGGTTTGGTTTTAATAATTTTTTTTTTAAAAAAAATTAAATTAAAAAAAATAATAAAAAAATTAAATAAAATAAAAATGTTTTTTTTTTAAAAAAAGTTTTTTTTTGTCTGGGGGGAGTTTAATTAAATAGGACCTAGGCTGTCATCTAAAAATAATTAGCACAAAATGGTCAGAATGAGCGCAGCGCACATAGGTGAACTGTCTCAGCAGTGAAGGGGTTAAAAAGCAAACGCATGTAAAAATTGGGTATTTCTAGTCTCGGGACAAAATTTTGGGGATTAAATTACGAAAAAGTGTTTTTACCATTTTTTTTCCTCATATTTCATATTTTTTTATAGTAAATTATTCGATATGATGGAAATAATGGTATTTCTAGAAAGTCCATTTAATGGCGGGGAAAAAGGGTGTATAATATGTAGGGTTGCACCGATACCGATACTAGTATCGATATCGGTGCCGATACCGGGTACTGCAGGAGTACTTGGTACTCGTGCAGTACCCCCGATATTTTTTTCCGATACCGGAAGCCGGCATTGAGCCGGCTTGCCGGTATCCGAGGGGCTGCGGCGGCTGTCCGAATGCTCTATCGGCATTCGGACAGGCCATGCAGCTCCTCTCCTAACTTGGTTTATACTTGCCTTCCTTCCTTCAGCGCCGCCGGGAAAGTCTTCGCGCGCGCGTTCCTTGGAAGGTCCCCAGCCGTGACCATGTGATCGCGGCTGGGGTCCTTTCAACGAGCGCACGCGCGGAAACTTTCCCGGCGTCGCTGAAGGAAGGTGGTAAGTATAAACCAAGTGAGCAGCCGCAGGGCCTGTCTGAATGCAGATAGAGCATTCGGACAGGCCCTGCAGCTGCTCTCCACTCATACTTACCTTCCTTCAGCGACGCCGGGAAAGTTTCCCCGCGTGCGCTCGTTGGAAGGACCCCAGCCGCGATCACATGGTCCCACGTGGTCGCGGCTGGGGACCTTCCAAGGAGCGCGCGCGCGCGAAGACTTTCCCGGCGTCGCTGAAGGAAGGTAAGTATGACCGGAGAGTGGGGGGCACATCCATGAGAGTGGGGGGCACATCCATGAGAGTGGGGGGCACATCCATGAGAGTGGGGGGCACATCCATGAGAGTGGGGGGCACATCCATGAGAGTGGGGGGCACATCCATGAGAGTGGGGGGCACATCCATGAGAGTGGGGGGCACATCCATGAGAGTGGGGGGCACATCCATGAGAGTGGGGGGCACATCCATGAGAGTGGGGGGCATTATCCATGAGCAGGGGGGCACATCCATGAGCAGGGGGGGGCAATTATCCATGAGCAGGGGGGCATTATCCATGAGCAGGGGGTCATTATCCATGAGCAGGGGGGCACATCCATGAGCAGGGGGGCATTATCCATGAGCAGGGGGGCATTATCCATGAGCAGGGGGTCATTATCCATGAGCAGGGGGGCACATCCATGAGCAGGGGGGCATTATCCATGAGCAGGGGGGCATTATCCATGAGCAGGGGGGCATTATCCATGAGCTGGGGGGCACATCCATGAGCAGGGGGGCAGGATATCCATGAGCAGGGGGGCAGGATATCCATGAGCAGGGGGGCAGGATATCCATGAGCAGGGGGGCAGGATATCCATGAGCAGGGGGGCAGGATATCCATGAGCAGGGGGGCAGGATATCCATGAGCTGGGGGGGCAGGATATCCATGAGCTGGGGCAATATCCATGAGACCTGGGGGCTTTGTAGAAGGTCTGTTCTTCTTGGAAAGCGTCACATGACATAAAATAAAAGTATCGGTGAGTACTTGAACAAAAGTATCGGTACTCGTATTCGGTCTTAAAAAAGTGGTATCGGTGCATCCCTAATAATATGTGTGGGTCGAATAAACGAGTAAGAGGAAAATTTGACCTAAACACTAACAGCGCAGAAACGTAAAAACAGCAGCGGTCACTAAAAGACGGATTTGTGTAAAACCGCCCGGTCACTAAGGGGTTAAGTATTAATCTTACCCTCTTTTTTTTTTCTACTCGCCATTATTGCAGGAGGGGATCTAACTGCCTGGTGATCTAGTGAGTTGTTGTAAAAGGGTAGTCCAGTGGGAGAATAATTGGGTTAAATGCATTCCCTGCCAGGTCAAGTCAGAGAGCAGTAGGTTGGAGATCCTGTTGTTGTTGCTCATTGACAATGTGTCTGACTCTCACTGAGCACAAGTACAAGAGTTCAGTTACAATGCCTCGACTCAATAGAGGTGCAGACTACACTGCTCTCACACCAGAGAATGCATTTTGTCTTAATGCTCCACCACCAGGTTTATGACAAGATATTGTCATGGGGCTGTGTCATATGGGACCCGGTAGAGTAGTAGCCTCTTTTTTTTTTCCTAAGGTAAAGACTGACGTATTCCTAAAGTTATGTCTCCTGAAAATTGTATTTATTCTGCCCACCTTCTGTCGATATCGACAATCAGAAAAGGTACAAAATCTCTAATCTTTTTCATCACTCCCCATCTGGCTGTGCTTTAATTTGTTGGGTTTCGTTACAGGAGAACTTGTAGATTTCCTTAAAAAAGCAGAATCCAAAGGCCCCCTCTCATGTGATACAGTGTTGAAGATCTTTTTCCAAACCTGTCGAGCAGTTCAGCATATGCACAAACAAAAACCTCCAATTATCCACCGGGATCTCAAGGTACTGTTAGCATTTCTTCAGTCTATTATCCCCTTAAGGACAGTTACATCATTGGTCTTTAAGGGGTTATAAAATACATATGTATATAGAAGGTGCACTTGTCACATATTCATACTTAAAAAATGCATTGTTCTATCGTGCCTTGAGGGCAGACAGCTCATTTGTTCACACAGAAATGTTATATATCAATGTACAATGTATCAGCAGGATGTTCTGAAGACAATTTTTTTTTTTTTTTTTTTATAAACAGGTGGAGAACCTGCTTGTCGGTAACCAAGGAACAATCAAATTATGTGATTTTGGTAGTTCTACCACCATTGCCCACTATCCGGATTACAACTGGACAGCCCAGAAGAGAGCCTTGGTTGAAGATGAAGTATGTGTTACTGACCACCATTGGTTTACTCAATGCTATATTTTCAGATCAGGTTATCAACTGATAAAAACATTTTTTTGTTTTGCTTTTTACAAGGTTTTCGAATCCACCGGAAAAAGTGTTAAAATATATGTAAATTTTAGAAAACTAATCAAAATTGTTACTTGGAAATGAATTTGAGGATTCCATATACTGTTTGTTTTACAAACGTTGTATAGGCAACATCACTTTGCTTAATAAATACTATAAATAGGATTATTAGTCTTTAAAATACAGTTTGTGCGACCAGTATATCGACACACAATGACATTTCTACTTGCTACACCCGCTGTGGATTAAAATGCCTATGTAGCCTCTAGGGCTCAACCTTGTGGAAGTTGCAGGCCAGTTTGAAAAATGTTGTTATAAATCACAAGCCACTTAATAGACAACTCTCATACAGTGGCAAGGAAATGGTTAATGAGAGCACTGATCTATTTTTAATTCAATACTGGCAGGCGAGATGACAATAATAGTCTCACTTTTGACACTGTGCTTCATAATCAATGTTGTTGTTTATTTTATACATGATTTTATCAGGGGTCTGAGCTGGACTTCACATGGATCATTGCCGGTGTCTGCTGGAGAAGTCAGCAGATCACAGGAGCCAGTCATTTAGTAGGAGATTGTAGTTGTACCTGCCAAGAGAGGAGCTTTTGAGCGTTTTTAAAAAAAAATAAAAAAATTTATATCTGTGCTGTGGAAAGAAAAATATTGATGACCTGCTGGGAAAAGTAAGCGAGCTGTAGTTCTGGCTTGAGTACAGTTGACAAGGGCAAAGGGGGGAGTTTAAGAGGAGAAACTGTGGATGAAACGGGCATGGAGAAGTACTGATGGTTGTCAAACGACAGCTTAGCTTCTCATTAGGAAGTTAGTATCCTGCACGATTACTGTTGAGGCTTCAACTAACAATTATTTTGTAATAAACAACTAGACTCTTTTTATTTTATTTACTACTAGTTGTAAAGCCTGCCCAGAGGGCAGTCTATTGTGGATATACTGCCCCTGCTCATGGATATACTGCCCCAGCACGTGGATACTGCCCCAGCACGTGGATACTGCCCCAGCACGTGGATACTGCCCCAGCACGTGGATACTGCCCCAGCCTGCCCAGAGGGCAGTCTATTGTGGGTATACTGCCCCAGCTCGTGGATACTGCCCCAGCACGTGGATATTGCCCCAGCATGTGGATACTGCCCCAGCATGTGGATACTGCCCCAGCACATGGATATTTGCCCCCAGCACATGGATATTTGCCCCCAGCTCATGGATTTGCCCCCAGCACATGGATATTTGCCCCCAGCTCATGGATTTGCCCCCAGCTCATGGATTTGCCCCCAGCTCATGGAGTTGCCCAGCTCATGGATTTGCCCAGCACATGGATTTGCCCCAGCTCATGGATTTGCCCAGCACATGGATTTGCCCCAGCTCATGGATTTGCCCAGCACATGGATTTGCCCCCAGCACATGGATTTGCCCCCAGCTCATGGATTTGCCCCAGCTCATGGAGTTGCCCAGCTCATGGATTTGCCCAGCACATGGATTTGCCCCAGCTCATGGATTTGCCCAGCACATGGATTTGCCCCCAGCTCATGGAGTTGCCCAGCTCATGGAGTTGCCCAGCTCATGGATTTGCCCAGCACATGGATTTGCCCCCAGCTCATGGATTTGCCCAGCACATGGATTTGCCCCAGCTCATGGAGTTGCCCAGCTCATGGATTTGCCCAGCACATGGATTTGCCCAGCACATGGATTTGCCCCAGCTCGTGGATTTGCCCCAGCTCGTGGATTTGCCCAGCTCGTGGATTTGCCCAGCACGTGGATTTGCCCAGCTCGTGGATTTGCCCCCAGGTCGTGGATATGGACCCCCCCCCAGCTCGTGAATATTGACCCCCCCCCCCAGCGCTCATACTTACCTGTCGAGCGCCGCCAGGAAGTGAAGATTTCCCCGCTTCCGGTCTTTGAAGGACCCAAGCCGCGGTCACGTGACCGGGGCTTGGGTCCTTCAAAGCGGAAGCGAGGGAACTTTCCCTTCGCCGCTCGGGGGACCCGTTAGATGCACACAGCAGCCGGGTAGAGGCTGCGCTCGCAGCCTCTACCCGGCTGCCGCGCGCATCCAACCCCCCGAGCGGCGGAGGAAACTTTCCCTTCGCCGCTCTGGGGTTGGATGCGCGCGGCAGCCGGGTAGAGGCTGCAAGTGCAGCCTCTACCCGGCTGCTGTGTGCATGTGTAACCGCCGCGGCGAGCCGGCAGCCGGCTCGTGCCGCGGCGGTTGCATGCGCGCGCAACCAACCGCCGCTGGTTGCGCGCGCATGCGCAGTAAGGCTTTGGCGACGGACAGCCAAAGCCTTACTCTTTTATTATATAGATGCTAAAATTGAAAAAATACCTTTTTTTTCATTAATTCAAAAAATGTAATCCACAAACTGGAGGTGGAGGAGAGTGAGTTTGAGCAAAGGACCGTATAACTGAATATGTATAGGAAGATAACCCTAGCATTAAATGAGAGTAAAGCAGCCAGTAGGTCTTTCCCAATGAGTTTAAATGTAACGTCTGAAGTTATTAGTTTAACTTGGTCTAACTAAACAGTGCATGCTGTAGGAACGAATTGACTATTAAGTCGATAATAAGAATAGCTAACAGCTGTTTTCACTATTGTTTCAGTCCTTATTACTATATATTTGATTGCGTTAATGGGCCACAATTGAGGGTTCTGGTATTCTACAGAATATGGGTTGAGTGCCCCTGCATTAGGGCTTATGCCAGGAATGTCCAAACTGCGGTGCCCCAGATGTTCCTGAACTAAAACTCCCGGAAATCTGTGACTGCATTAGATGGATGAAGCATGGGAGTTGTAGTTCATGGACATCTGGGGGGCCAGAGTTTGGACATCCCTGGCTAATGCAGATCCGCTAAATCTAAAATAGACTCCTGGTAATTGACATAGATGATAAATACCCCATGAATTACAGGCTTCAATGCCCTGATTTGTAAATTACATGGGTGTACGTGCATGCGTGTTCAATGTATTATATGGATAACATGTTATCTTCTTCTTGCACGTTTATATATGGTGACCACTTTTTTTCTTTCAGGTTACAAGGAACACAACCCCAATGTATAGAACACCAGAGATAATAGATCTTTACTCAAACTTCCCGATTGGTGAAAAACAGGATATTTGGGTGAGTTTCAATCTCCTTCTTTTTTTAATGGAATGGTCCATTCACTGCCTAACTCCAATGTTGTTTGAGTGGTCACAGGGCACTCAATGTCTTCACTCTTCCCCCTCTAAGGGGGGCTCTCCGAATGCAGGGGCTTTATCCACCTAGAAGCTCAGATCCTCATGGGCTGACCTTGGCTTAAGGCAGCAAAGCCAGAAAGTCAGAAACTTCCTTCCTCTCAATTTGCCCCAATACCTTCGCCCTTTCCCATGCTGCGGCGTGACATGCTCCTGCATGCTGGCACATGACCTGTCCGGAGGAAGGAAGAGGCTGTCTTTCACTGGATAAAACCTAGAGTTTTACCGATACCTTTTTTTTTTTTTTTTCTTTTCGGGTACTCACGATAACATTTACCAATACTTTTATTTAATGTCTTGTGACTGTTTACCAATAAATAAATAATTTAGGGTTTTGCTGAAAGCCTGTCCAGCCGCCCCAGTGCTGGCTTCCGGTATTGGTAAAAGTATCAGGGGGAATTTGCACAAGTACTCCATGCAAATGCCAGTATCGGTACAGCTACTAGTGCATCAGATATTTAAGCAGCCCTTTTGTAGGACTTATACTGAATGTAACCTGCTGTTTATATTTCATATCAATTCCGTATTTACGGTAGAGTGTAAAAGCTATTCATTTATTACACCTGGAGTCCTAGTCTGTCCTTGGCTATCTATAACTAGTTTGTAACTCAGCAGATTTATTTTATGAAGGGGATGAAGTATTCCTTTTGTACCATGAACTAAAAAAGGTCTATATAAAAGAAAGGTTTACACCGCTAAAGGGTTTTAATATTCCTTGCCTCTTGCTAAGCAGCCACAATTGGTTGAAGTGGTGATTTATATTATTGCAAAAAGAACCAATGTAACTCGATGCACAACTCAGAGAAATATATTTTATTTGATCGTCACAAATCTAAATGGATGACCATATGTAAGCAAGGCAATATGATAATCACACCAATGCAGTCATGAAAACAATATACAAATCAATATACAGGGCAAAAACACGGAGTATACATAAAGACTCCAACTATATAACCCAAAGCATCCTCATAAACCTGATTAGCATCAAGCAGCACAGAAAACGGCAGCAGTGGTCTCCTGAAAATAAACAAACAAACCCATATACATACTTCAAAGAAAAGTATCGTGGATACAGAAAGCCCAAAAAGGAAAAATATATGTATTCAGACCAGGGAACCCAACGTTTCGGCTAATCGCCTTTGTCAATTTGGTAACCCTTTGGTAGGCTTTTTTGCCCTGTATATTGATTTGTATATTGTTTTCATGACTGCATTGGTGTGATTATCATATTGGCTTGCTTACATATGGTCATCCATTTATATTTGTGATTATCATTAAAGAGAAATATATTTTATTTTGAGTTGTGCATCGAGTTACATTGGTTCTTTATGCGTTTATCTAGGCCATTTGAGGTGGCTTGTTTTACTGGATAGCACCTCAGTATATATTTTGATTTATTCTGTGTGCAGCGCGATCACTATTTCATATTGATTCGATTTTTATATTACTGCCCCATGGGTCATGGCAAATAACAGGACATGTCCCAGTGTACATGTGTTTTATAACATGCACAAGTAATTTACGATGAACACATATTTCCATGTAAGATGTTTAGGATCTACAGACGACAAAGTATACCGCTAGATTTTGGTGACCCAAATCGACCTTAAAATTGGAGGGGTCGCGGTATATGCGAGACATCTGCATCGTGTGTTAAAAAAGTCAAATTATTTTACTCAGGGACCCCGAGTCTCCCCAAAGTTTCGACTCCAACGCCCGCAAACACTTCAGGAACTCACGGATTCGGGAGAGGTGGGATCCATCAACGTTCAGTTTAAGCCGATCTTTCAAGATTGGCTTAGAACTAAGCACGCACCCTTGCTCCACGCAGCACACCGGGAGGTGTAGTTTTCGGACCTCCAGTCGGCAGGTTCATCCACTGCGTCGTCTGCCGATAGCCAGGCTCACCCTATTGTTGCCCTGTCCTGATGTTACTGCAGACACACTACGTGATTCTCCTCACATTCTGAATGTGAGGAGAATCGCGTTGCACCTCTGCAGTGACGTCAGGAGCTCGTTCAGGGGGGCTGGCTATAGGCGGACAAAGCGCTGGATGAGCCTGCGTGCTGGAGCCGGAGGTCAGAAAACTACACCTCCCGGCGTGCTGGCTATCAGAATGATTCACTGCGATGGTCACCTCGCTCCACCGGTCACTTTATCGCAAGTGAAGAAGACGGGCGGCTTCATACTTGGTAACAACTATCATTCTAGAGCAGAGCACCCTGTCCTGAGGGGGAGCCGGACTGTTATCGGTACAGTATACTTCTATAATTTTGCTCCTTGCGGTATATTAAAGTCTGGAGTATTCTCTCATTTCCATAATAAATCTCTGTCCATCACGTTATATTCGGGTCGTGCTATACTCGAGTATCTGCAGTAAATAAGATTTTAATAATCCAGTGAAGTGTGTATATATTTGAATGGTTTATTAAAACCTGAATATACGAGGCCAAGGTGTTTTGGTCTGGAAATGGTAAAACTGAAAAGCATTGATTTTTGCTATCGGACCTTCAGCAGGGTTCTCAACAGTGACCCTCCAGATGCTTTTGGAACTATATTGCCCACAAGGCTCTGTCGACCTTGTGAGTGGCTGAATTTCATGGGAGACTTGGTTCAAAAACCTCTGGATGGCCAAGGTTGAGCATCCCTTCTCAAAGGCCTGAAAATGCCTCTTTGTTTCTAGTGGGTGGGAGGAGGAAGAATCCACCCTTTTTGTTTGTATTTCTACTGATTCTTTTTCCATGTTTTTCCTGTAGGCTCTTGGCTGTATCTTATATTTGCTGTGCTACAAGCAGCACCCTTTTGAGGATGGAGCCAAACTTCGCATAGTCAATGGGAAATATTCAATTCCACTCAATGATACCCGATACACCGTCTTTCACAGCCTAATTAGTAAGTTAATTGGCATGTTATGTAGGAAAGTAGACTTGTGTACGATTCCTAACTAAAACTTGTCAGGTATTGTATAGGTATAGACTGCGGACAGTCTACCTATACAAAAATAAATGGACCTGAATCTGTTTCCAAAAGGATGCAGGCGTCATAGCGTTATAATGACACTTATATTAAAAAATTGAGCAGAATCTTTTATGGGTTCGTTTTTTGAGAAGAAATATTGTAGTCGTATGACTCTTACATTGGCTCACCTTGTATCATCCTATTGCATTGCCCATATAACTGACACTACTGACCCACCACTTCCTATTGATCATGTTTGTCATTTTGTTCCCCATTCTTTTATTGTAAAGCGCTGTGGAATCTATTGGCAATTTACATATGAGAATATTACTAAATTGTCAATTTTCGAACATATTTTCTGCGATATTTTAGTCTTTGACATAAGGTAGAAAATTGACAAACTTAGCTCATTTACCTTTTATCTGTTGAAGAAAATGTACCATACACTATAGCTTCAAATTATTTATTTCCTGCATTTCTTCTTAGGCTGGGGTCAGACGAACGCAGTGCGAACGCGCATGCAGCCGCACTTTATCACGACCGTAGTAGCAGCAAATGACGGGCAATATACGAAGTACGGCCGCACGCAAGCGGCAAACAGACGCATTTTTCAAGAACGTGATACCGCTAGTACTGACGTACTGAGTGCGCTGCGTCCGCTAGCCGCATGTGTGCGTGATTAGGAGACATCAGACGCTGCTAATGTCCGGCCAACATAACATCCAGACGCAGAAAGTGTTTTATTGATGATCCGTACAAAATCACGGACGAAAATGCGCATCGCATGACCACTATCGCGTATTCCGTGAAAAAATACGTCCATTATTTTGAACGCACTTTTTCACGGACGACGCGAAAAATGCGTTCGTCTGACCCTAGCCTTAAGTGATCAGGATTAGTTGACATTTTGATCAGTGACCTTTTTAGGCCCCCGGCACACGAGCGTTAACAGAGAGAGGAAGGAACGTCCGTGAAAGTGGGCGTTCCTTCCACTCTCTGCGCTCAGCGTACAAAGCGCGATCCTCCTATGGAGAATCGCGCTTTGTATCCTGTCAGCGTCCGTTTAGCTTTTTGACGGGGAGGGCTTTTTCACGTCCGGTGGATGGCTTTCCCCGTCGTCCGGGATCAGGCGAGCGTTTTGCAGAGCAGAAGGAATGTACATGACAGTGGACGTTCCTTCTGACGCCTTTCTGTCCACCTCGCTGAGCGTAGTTAGTGTGCTCAGCGCTGCAAGGCTCGATCCTCCAATGGAGGATCTCGCTCTGCAGCCCCATCGAACGTGCGTCGTAATGTTTTGACTGGGAGGCTTTCAGAACGTCCGCAGCACACCCGCTATAGCACGCGCAATTCGTGCACACGCTACAGTGTGTGGCCGGCCCCAAGAGTCACAACTCTGCATCAGATGCTGGGAGGCATGTCAGTATGGACGCACATAGTGCGCTCGTCTGACCCTGGCCTTAATGCAATGGTTCCCAAACCTGTTCTCGGGACCCTCAAACAGGCCAGATTTTGCAGATCACCTTGGGGAAATGCAGACTTAATCCTGCAATCACTGTGCTGTGCTTCAGATATCTGTCAAACCTGGCCTGTTGGTGGGTCTTGAGGACAGGTTTGGGAAACACTGCATTAATGGCATCTAATACAGGGGTCATTACAAATAGAATTTTACGTATGAGATCACTTGTGCGGTGTTGATTGCTTCTGTGTGGGAGATATTAAGGCTTTTCTAGGGAATACATAACGCATGCTTTGGTATCCGAAGCACTTGTATTATTAGTACACATGGTGGTAAGTAGCCATTCCTACGAAGTTGTCGTCTGTTGGCTTTATTAACACTCATGTACACTTCCCAAATGTTTGGCGTGTCCCTTTATTCAATGTGCTGTGGGAATCTGCTGGGTCAGTAAAAAAAAGTGACCCCCCCCCTATACCAGCCTTGCTGTAAACTCAATAGCTGTTTGTAGATGTAATAACTACATAGACTATAAAGGCTCTGGTAAGTTTATAAAGTTCTGGTTAGGTTTACGCCAAGGTAGGAATACAGCCCATGAGTTTGAAATGGCTAATAACAGCAAATGTCACAGGGGAAATGTCTGAATTTTAGTGTAAACCACATAATACTGCCTTTAGGATACGAGACACCTTACTCTAAAGATTGTCACAGAGAAATGTGGATAATCAAGGAGAACCTGACCATGCTTGGGTGAAAGAGCAATAGTACGTTATTTGAGCCGCCTGAGGTAATTTAATTAAAGTGGTAAAATGCGCTCAAAGGTAAATTACAGCATAGTGTAGAACATCGGTTTGGAGTGCCACTACTGCGGGGTGTGTGCCTGGAAATAACAGGCCATATTAGCAAATTAACTGCTCTCAAACAATGCCCAAAGAATTATTCGCTTGTTTGTTTTCAAAATGCTTTCTCAAGCAATATGTTGATTTTAAATATCTTTCCAGCCAAATATGTTAGCTCGAAGCCTTAAAGGTTGCCACCTTTTTTAGGAAAAAAGTGGCCGTGCTTATTTGCATAATGTTAATTGTATGCGCATGACCTCACAGGACGTGACCTTTTTATAGGAAGTGACAAAAGCCGTTTGCAGTTGAGGATAAATACACTTTCACACACCCTGTTCATTTGAAAAATGGGGTGCAAAGAAATTGTTATTCCCCTCAAACTGATGTGGTGAATAACAACTCCCTGTGTAATGGAGTATCTAAAACATGCTTTTAATTTTTTCTATTAAAAGTTAACATGGCAAAGGCCCAATACGTGACCTTCCCGGCACATTCCTGTAAAGGGGGGGCCGATGAAGAATGCAGGTCACAAGGCTGGGGCACTCAAGGGCCAGGTATGGTGGGCAGAGCCACGGTGGCCGCCACAATGGCACACCCAAGAACGCCCCAAGACGCCAAGAAAAAAAGGAGGGGGCAGAAGACCTCGTCCAGGGCGGTGGGTGTATTAGGCCAACTGCCAAAGACATGGGGCATGTCGCTAGGGAAACCGTCAGCCTGGTTCCGTCTGCGGTACCACGGGGTCCAGTGGCGCAGGCATGATCTCTAGTGTGGTGATCAGGGACCTTCTGTCCTCCAAGGTCACCGTGGGGTACGGTTTGCCACCGTGATAGATGATTAGGGACCCAGAGGCCCCCCATCTGTAGCGTACTCCTTAGTCCCGCGGCAGGGCAGTGACCTTGTGGAAATGTCGCCCTGCCCGCCAACGCCAGAAAGGAAACGTCACAGAAGAAAGTGAGGCATCGGGAGGCGTAGGTAACCTGGAACGACGGGCCGGCAGCGGCGAGGATTCGGGACAGTATTTCCACAGACCGGGTAGACACAAGAACATCACAGGGAGGCTGTCCCCGGCGCAGTAGCAGCCTTGCGGAGACGCATCACCGAGAGGATCGTTGGTTCCGAGGTAGCACCATCAGCTGGGAGGAAGTGAGTGAGGCCCACTACGTATGGCCATCAGGTCGCACATCTTCGGGGATCCCCCGCACACGTAGGTTCTGCCGCTGGTGACTGTCCTCCAGCGTCATGACCGCAGAGCTTATGCGGGCCACCTGAGATTGGAGGTCGTCGAGTCTGGAGGTAGTGGCCTGGGTCACCACCAGGCACAGGCAAGGTGTCTCCAGCCGAGGACGCAGTCGGCGCTCCAGTTCCGCGGTGCCAGACCTCTCCAGTGCGCCCAGCGACGTTCGGATGTCTGGAAGGTTGGGATCCGCCGTCTCAGTCTTTCCAGATTTCTTTCCCATCTTGGCAGTTGTCGGGAGGTCTGCCTTGCAAGAGGTGTATGCCACGGGAGCTCTAGACCAGGCCGCAAGATGGCCGCTGCAGGTCGGGGCAGAAGGGAGCTAAAACTTCGCACCACCGTTCTCCACCAGCCACAGGTTGATGCAAACGGGGCCTGGGACCTTCACAAGTGACCCGAGGAGAGCGCACCAGTGTCGGGGTAAGATGGCGGCCGCGATCGACCAAATGCCGGCGTCGCGGCCTGGAGCTCCGCAGGAAGACGGCTGCTCTCTTCTAGGTCCGGACACGCCCCCTTTATTTTTTCTTAGGCAATTTGCATGGTACTTTCATAAATATGCAACTGCATCTCGCACTGCTTTTTGCACACAAGGTACACGTACACCTGGTCAGTGTGATGGATTGAAGCGGTGTGCGGAGCTCAAGCTTATGTCAGGGTGCATGGTGTACCTTTTAAAATAATTTCATGAACAAGCTGAGTAGGGTGAGGTAGTGGGTTTGGGCAAGGGACGAGACCTGAATGGGGGAGGGAGTTTGGTAGAAGGGATTGGATCAAGGGAAGGCTGCTCTGGACTGGAGAGTGGGGTGTTGGCACAGGACTCCTCAAAGTAAGGCTAAAACACTGGTGAGGGTCTGTGCTATAGTTCTGCTACTGTTAAACTAAAAACAAATTGGTTATCTGGATAAACCCTAGAACTAAATCACAGTAAAGCAGCGGCACATCTTCTCCAATCGGCTTCACACTCAGATCTTATCTAAACAGTGTGAGCTGTACACAGGCCAATTAATCGACCAACTAATTGTTCGATAATGAGAATAGTTGACAACTATTTTATCAATTAGTTGTTGATTTTTAATCAATTTATTGTATCCGCCCTAAAATCTATTGACATTGGCACCAGGCAGCATTGTAGTTAATAGGCCCTTGTGTGTGTTTTGCCCGTGGCTTCACTTACGTGGATATTGGGATTTTTTTACAAAATAATTTCTTAAAGGAAATATGAGGGACTTTTTTGTCCAAACTGTACAAAATATAATTTACAGGTTGATGTCTTAAAGTAATAGGTAATGTTTATTGCAGATGTTAGGACGTATTGGCTACAAAACAAAGTTGTTTTATTCATATGCATTAGTAAAATCAAAAAACAAGAAAAGGCCCAAAAGAGGGTCAAAAGTGTTATAGGCGCTGATGGTATTACACCGTGTGTGAAAAGGATGAATTGTACAATTTGTGCAGCTCACTGTGGAGTGTATCCCTCACCCAATACAGAATAAAAACAAATATATACCGCAGTACATTCAGGAGCGCAAATAAATGTTAAAGTCCTCTTGAGTTTTGCTATCTCAGGGATCTCCGGAATGAAGTCTCTTTTCAAAGAATGTCCAGATTGTTCTCCGATGGTATAATGGAAAATGCCGGAAATGGAAAAGAGAAGAAAAATCGAGCAATGGTTTGGGCCGGACATGACTGGGGGCGTAGCCTCGGCCTTTACCGTAGATATATAGACGATGTCTTGATCGTGTGGCAGGGTAGCCATGTTGAGCTGGAGTCCTTTCTTATATATTTGAATACTAATTCATTTGGCATCATATTGGAATCAAACTTCAGTAGAGACACAATAGATTTTCTTGATCTCACAATATATATAGAGAATGGGAAGGTTTGTACGAAAACCCACTTTAAAGACGTTCATGTTAATGGTTACATTGACAAAAGAAGCGATCACTACCCACCCTGGCTTAACGGCATCCCCAAGGGACAAATGGTTAGGGTTCGCCGAAATTGTACTGATGATAGACACTATCAGTTGCAATCTCAGAAACTGATACATGAGTTCGCCAATAAGGGTTATCAGAAGTGTGCTCTCGAAAATATTAAGGAAGATGTACTACAAATGGATAGATCTACTCTTCTGACTAAGAAACAGCGAACAGGCATTCAGGTCAACAATGTATCTTTTGTCCTGGACTACAACCTATATAACAGAGCAATTAAGAAATCAATAGAAAAACATTGGTCTATTTTAAAAAGAGACCCCATTCTTAACTCATTGCTGACCGATAAACCTTCCCTCATTTATAGGGGTGGGAAAAGCTCAGGACGTCAACTGGTCAGAAACCATATTGTTGAGAAGGAATCCACATTTGGAAACCCATTTGGAATACCGGCTGGTTTCTATTGCTGCGGTCAATGTATCGCATGTAGAAAAACATCAAATAAAAAAAGAACGATCTGTGAATTCGTTGCACCCAGAACCAACTCTACGTACAAAATTCAGCAACTAATTACCTGCCATTCCAAGAATGTGGTATATCTATTGAAATGCCCATGTGGGAAGAACTACATAGGGCAAACGTCAAGACCCATGTATGTACGAATCAATGAACATCTGTGCAACATAGTGAGAGGCTACGAAAAACATAGTGTGTCTGTCCATTTCCGAGAAGTTCATGGCGGCAGTGTTAGAAACATACAATTTTTTGCCATAGAGGCTGTTAAAAGCAATTGGAGGGGTGAGGACCTCAATAGAAAATTAATTATGACTGAGATGAGGTGGATTTATACACTTGATACCCTCATCCCAGGTGGCCTCAACGCTGATTTTGAGATTAATCACTTTTTGAAATGAATTAATACAAGTTTATTGTATATCTATTATCAGTTACTTATTTCCTTTTCATATATTTTCTTTCTCTCCTTTTTTCTGCAAACAGTCTGGTTTGTTGTTATTTTAGGTATTTGTTGCATCATTCCCCTAGAATAGATACACTGCCTTTTTGAGGGTATTGTTGTAATTATTCCTGCATTAAATCGGAGGAACCATTCCTATCCGATTTATTCCTTTCGATATGCAGGTTCAGTCTTTCACACGGAATGCGAGTGCTGATTACGCACATCCGATTCACCTCTGTTGGCACGCAAGCGCCAGCCCCCTGTGGAACGCAGGCGGGGGTGACTCGGATGTAGCGCATGAGGAAGTGATAGGAATGGAACGCAAGCAGCTGGACCTTGAGTGGAACGCACGCCACAATCCGGCGGCGTCAATCTATGGAGGATATAAAATGTGGAGATATTATTGTGGGTGATTATTCGACTGAGGAAGCTTACAGTTTTGGTAAGGGAAACGCATCTCGATGCTATCCCCACTTTTTACTTCTTTTATGTGTTTTAAATAAACCTTTTTTTTCCACTTATACCTCTCCACTCATATATATTATATATTATATATGCTTTGCCTTGCTTGATACCCTCATTCGTTTTTGGAGCTGCATGGTCGCAATTTTGGGTCACAATTTTTGGGTCCATCGACCTATTGCTGGAGGAATTTTTTTCGTCTGATTAAGTATAAGACCCCCTTTAAGTGGTCCACTGCTCCCAATACGGAACCACCTATTCAGGAGGTTCTGCTACATGTGAGTACCCCATCTGGATGTACATTTGAAGTTATACCCTAAACGGGATTACGCTATTAATGTTTTTTCCCGAGGTACTTGATGTCTATACCATGTGGAACATTGGACCAAGGTGAATAGTTAAACCAGAAACTCCATCCGAGGGAGGAGTCCCCCATAGAGACTCGATTGCGATTCATATTGAGCTATTATAGCTCTAGACTTGTGAGTTTCTATTCTCTTGGTACATATATTTTTTTTGCACGGTATAAACGATATTGCTCTTTTTTTTTTTTTTTTTTTTTTTCTCTCTTCTCTTTTCTTTTCCATTATACCATCGGAGAACAATCTGGACATTCTTTGAAAAGAGACTTCATTCCGGAGATCCCTGAGATTGCAAAACTCAAAGAGGACTTTAACATTTATTTGCGCTCCTGAATGTACTGCGGTGTATATATTTGTTTTTATTCATATGCATCCATGAATTTTTTGGTGTTGTAAATACAAAGAGAGACAAAAAAAAAAACAATTATTTTGTGTATTTTGGCATCTGGAACATAGAGAAAAATGTGAGTACATCTTCGTAAACTACATTAGTGGTTCTTCTTTCAGGTGCTTGAATCAGCAGTAAGTTAGGTGAGCTCACTCTGGAACAGGCAACGTAAAACTGCCCTTGTGAGAAGCAGTCTTCCTGTAGGGCAGTCCCCACAACTTCAAAGTCTGTACCTGAGACTTGTTGGTCTTGGTGAAACAAACTTTTTTAGGGTCAACTGAAGTATTTTGAATTGAAACTGATATTCTGAAGGTTATAAGAAGTATTTGTGGTATGAACACTGACTCCCCCTGGGCAGAACTGGTTGGCACCGTAGCCTCAATCAAATTTCTGTGGAGTGCTTCTACTTGCAATTTGGTGCCATTACAGAGCTTGGGTGGTTGAGGTTCTGCAATAATATCACAGGTGCTCCCACTTTGAGAAGAAGTTTTGTGTTCGGGAAGACCAGGAGGATTTAAAGAGTTCAAGAACTCAATGGGGGAGAGATCTGCATCATCACTTTAAACCATTTAGTCTACAGATTTGTACTCTATTTCGAAGGAGTCTAAATGCTCAATTAGTATCTTTTATGCTGTTTTTTTGGTGTTAATATGGCAAACTCGCATATCCATTCTGTAGATTTTCTATGTAAAGGTAAAATTTTGGAATGTGAGGTCTGCTAGGGAACTGTGCCTAAGTTAAAAGGGGTGACAATTCTGTCAAATACAGTATAGTCTCTCTCCCGTAGGCGGCTGACATACCCCCCCACCTACTTACATCATCTAACATGTCACCGACGTCAGCCAAGCAGGGGGATTCCCTATAGAGAGTTATGGGGGTCCTTTGGACCACCGTATCTACGAAAACCATAGAATCCAGAGTGTCATGTTAGGTGTCATAGGAAAGGCCAGGGCATGGCCTTTCCAATGATGCCAAGCATGACCAATGTTTTGGTAAAATATATATATATATATTTCAGCACAATCATTGTTATAAAGTGAACAGTGAGGCTGCACTTTAGAGTTGTGATACGCTCATGCACACCGCATAATACTGTGTGAGAGCGCCACAATAACTCATTACACTCGCACATTGCACACCGCATATTGTATCACTGAGCTGCACGGCAATAAAACTCAATGTGCGGTGTGTATGAGTGTATCACGGAGCTGTACAGCGATGAAGGTCATCATCATGTGTAGCGTGTATGGCAGTAGTATGATAGTTTTACTGGTGTGGCGATTTGTGATATGCTCATATACAGCACACATTACTGTAAGTTTTATTATTGTAACCCGTCACACGGAGTGCTGTGTTTCCTTAACCCAAAATATTGTTTCGCTTTCTACATTTAGGGTGTGATGTTTATAGGATTTCTATATTTCTGGGTTCTGTAAAGCTATTTAGGTTATTTTGCATGCACTTTATCTTTCTCAGTTGTTTAATAAAAATCTGAACACTAACGTGTACGGGTGATGCCAGATTTGCGTAGAAATTGTGATTTATTTTTCCCCCCCCCCTTTTTTTCCCTTAAATGTACCGAATATTGCCTCCTGATAATTATCAGCCTTTCATGCCGTTGATGACCGTTAAGAGCCAGCTTAAAGGCCGCATGAGCAGTTTTACCAGCCTTCGCCATTGCAGCCAGATAATGCCAGATAATGTGACCGATAAGGCTATCCCACAGTCACTCCATACTTTCACCAATGGCAGGTGTGACTGTGTCAGAGGTGTGGTTGTGGAAGGCAAGTATTTGGGACCTAGAATTCTGCATGTACCCACTACATGGGTGAACTACATTTCCCAGCAGGTGTGGGCAGCTCTGCAGGTGTGGGATTACTCAAACCACACCTAAGGTTAATTGAGGAAAAAATGTGGTTTAAAAGTTCAGAGCAGGAATTGCTCATTGCCTTGGTCTTCCTTTTCTGGTGGTGAACAAAAGAGGACAGCACTTTCAAGGTGGAAAGGTCTGTGTGTCTGTGTCATTAGTGGTTTGTTTTGCTGGTAAATGGAGTTAGCCACCCAGTGTTAGTCAGGGATTGACTGTGTTTAGTTAGTGCTCTGGTGAGAGCGAGGATTTGTTTTTGTTTAATTTTATTTTGCATTGCATGTGAACAGGGTGGATTTGATTTAAATCAAGTCGATTTAAATCATGATTTAAATCACTAATAAAAAGGCTTGATTTAAATCAACTCGATTTAAATCATAATTTTTAAAGAGCAGCTGCCATCTCTATCCCGCAGCGGCTACCGTAGGTAGAGGAACTTCATTAAAAAATTGCCAAATTGGATCTCTTTTACGGCCTGCTGCCATTATAGGTTTTTTTCCTTCAAGGAAAGAATGTGATAAACCTCAGGTCATACACACAAAAAGATCCAAAGACTTGTCTGTCTGTGGCTGTGCAGTATTGTGCTCAGAAAGTTTCACTTTCATTTTGTAGTACTGCTTGTCTGCTTGCCACTTCTTCCTCACACTTAGTTTCACTTTCTTCTTGTGCAGATCTATTCCACTCCAAACAATCAGAAAAATATTGTTTCTATTCTATTCACTGAACTTCTTGAAACTTAGCACTGAAGGAGTTGATTCTGTATTCATAGGTTTGTAGAAGTTAGGATTAGGTGTTTTTCTCAACTTTGTTCAGGTTATCACATTTTTGCTGTGAAGAAGAGGCATGTGATCTCTGCTGAGTCAAATTCAGTTTTGAGAACTGCAAAAGTAAACCAAGCATCTGTGATAATATCTTGTAGGCAGAGAAACTGCCCAATACTCTTACAAAAACCTCTGGAAGAGCATGACATTGTGAATGGATTAATGGAATTTATTTACCAAAAAAATTAAACCTACAGCCTTATTCTACATAATTAAAAAACAAATCTTTATTTCATGATGGAATAACCTTTGGATGGTAATATATTTTCCTCAAAAAGCATTTATTTAAAAAAATCTGATTTTAAATCAAAAAAATCAGATTTAATTAAAAAAAATCCTTTTTTTTTTTTTTTTTTTTTAAAAAAATCATTGATTTTTATCCACCCTGCATGTGAAACACATTTACTTGAGCAAATAAAGTCTTGTTTAACCCTTTCCATGCGGAGGATGCGCTCAGCGCATCCTGCCGCATGGCCACTTCGCTGCGGAGGACGCGCTCAGCGCGTCCTCCATGTGCAGCGGCGATCGGCCGGGATTCCGGCCGATTGCGGCGGCCCCCCAAAGCGGGCTGACATCGATGTCAGCCCAGCCTCCGGGACCTCGGCGGGCACAATTGACGTCATCGCGCATGCGCGATGACGTCTATTTCAGGCACCCCGCCATTGCGGGGAAGGTGCCTGAAGGGGAGGGGGGAGGTCCTTCGGACCTCTCCCCCTCCCCCTCCCCATCCGTGCGGGCCAGCCAGTAAAGGCAGTCACCGCTTGGAAGGGCACAGCCTGCCCTTCCAAGCGGCGGCTGTCTTTAACCCCTAGGGGGCTGGATCGCGATATGGCGCTAACATGCGCCGTATCGCGGTCCCCTCCCGGAGCTGGCCGACATCTTGGATGTCAGCCAAGCTTCCGGGATATCCCCCTAATGACTGGCGTCATCGCACATAGCGTGATGGTGCCAGTTTCACAATTAACCCCTTGCTGCCACCTATGGTGGAGATAGGGGGGTTTATTGGAACCCCCCATCTCCCGATCCGTGATAGCTAGGGGTTAATGTTTATCATTGGAACGGCCAGAGCATGGCCTTTTCAATGATACCAAACATGACCATTGTACAGTTTAACCACTTCGATGCGGAGGACGCGCTGAGCGCGTCCTCCGCATGGCTGTTGCTGTGCTGAGGACGCGCTGAGCGCGTCCTCACTTTGGGGTCAGCGTTCGGCCGAGTTCCGGCCGATCGCTGGCCCCCCCCCCCCGGTGCGGGCTGACATCCTCGATGTCAGCCCAGCATCCGGAACCGCCGCCGGTGAAATTAGGTGGCAGCGCGATGACACCTAATTCAGGCGCCCCCCCCCCACATGTGCGGAGGAGGCGCCTGAAAGGGAGGGGGGAGGTCCTTCGGACCTCTCTCCCTCCCGATCGGCGGGGGTTAACCCAGGCACCATTTGGAAGGGCACAGCCTGCCCTTCCAAATGGTACCTGGCATTAACCCCTGGGGAGCTGGATCGCGAATCGGCGCTGAAAAGCGCCGGTTCGTGATCCTTTCCCGGAGCTGGCCCACATCTTGGATGTCGGCCAAGCCTCCGGTAACTCCCCCTGAGGACTGGCGTCATCGTGCATAGCACGATGACGCCAGTCCTAGAGTTAACCCCTAACTGCCACCAACGGTGGAGATGGGGAGTTCATTGGAACTCCCATCTCCCGATCCGTGGCAGCTAGGGGTTAACGTTTGGTATTGTTGGATCGGCCAGAGCATGGCCGTTCCAACGATACCAAACTCGAATGTGAAAAAAGTTAGTAAAAAAAAAAAAAAAAAATTAAACACTTTTTTTTTGGTTTGTTAATGCAGCAATATTGTTCCCAACGATTTTTGTATGCGGTGCGTTTGTTAAAAATCATGTAATTTCCCCCCAAAAAAAAGTAACGAGACCCCATCTCTAATTTTTTTAACAAGCGCACCCCATACAAAATATAACCGCAATTGCTCACATGTTAAAATGTGAAAAAAAACACTTTACACGCTGTAAATTATTGAAAATTCATATTTTATTGCATTTTTTGTGATAATATACAGACAGGTCATGACGTATACATATAATAATGACATATTATGAATCTGCCGAGTCTGACGGAAAGAACGATATATAATATGTCTGGGTCATATACTAAAATAAGCCTTAAAAACACGTTTAAACATGATGAGCAAAACCGGTAAAAATGACCTCAGCACAGAGGCGGGAAAAGCCTCAGCAGCGAAAGGGTTAAAAAAAAATAAAAATGTTAAATTCTTTTTTTATTAATGCAACAATATTGTTCCCATTTCAATTATAATGTGAACAATGATGCTGCATTAACGATTTTGTCTATGGGGGCTGTTTGCCAAAAAACACGTAATTTCCCCCAAAAAAGTAACGATTCCCCGTTTCTAACTTTTTTTAACAAGCGCACCCCATAGAAAATATAACCGCAAACACTCGCATGTTAAAATGTGGGGGAAAAAAAAACTTTACACGTTGTAAATTATTGAAAATTCAAATTTTATTGCATTTTATGTTATAATATACAGACAGGACATAACGTATACATATAATAATGATATATTATGTATCTGCCGAGTCTCCCGGAAAGAACGATATATAATATGTCTGTGTCAATTAATAAAATGTGACTTCAAATCGCATTTAAACATGATGAGCGAAACAGGTAAAAATGAGCCTCCGCACAGAGGTGTGAAAAGGCTCAGCAGCAAAAGGGTTAAAGGATTTTCGGTGTCTGTCAAACTTAACCTAAAAGACTATGCAGACTGATCACTAATTTGTGACGGACAATCACATATGGTGGAGGATGTGGGCAGTCTTGCACTACAGAGTCTGAGGGTTGAAGACAATGGAGGACGTGTTAAAGGCTTTGCTGCAGTCCATAGCAGCAGAACACTGTTGTGCAACAGGAGACCAACCGAATGCTGGCGGCGCAAATAACTGAGCAACAGAACATTATACAGATACTCCAAAAGGAGGTACAAGTTCTAACTGAGCACAGCCAAATCCAACAACGGGCTCCACTACAAAGTTCCCATGAAAATAGCGGGATCAGAGGAAGTAATTTTCTCCAGAAAATGGCAGAATCTGATGATGTAGAAGCATACCTCTTGACATTTGAGAGGACTGCTGAAAGAGAACACTGGACAATGGGCTGGTCTATTGGCACCATTCTTGAGTGGGGAGCCCCAGAATGCATATTTTGATCTGGAGCCAAGCCAAGCTAATGACTATGCCAAACTGAAAGCAGAAATATTGACCCGGTTGGGTGTCACAGCAGCAGTACGTGCTCCAAGGTTTCATGCCTGGATATTCCATCAGGAGAAACTGCCACGATCACAGATGTATGATCTGATCCACCTGGCATGGAAGTGGTTGCAACCAGAGGTGAATACCGCAGCTCGAATAATTGAACAGCTTGTGATGGACTACTTTGTAAGGAGCTTATCTTCACCCCTTCGTAAGTGGGTCATACAAGGAAACCCCCGCACGGCTGATATCTGGTGGCTGTTGATATATCAGAAATGACTACTGCTGAGCGGATACAGAATGGAAAAGCTAAAGAGGGCAAGCAAACTGGTAAGACTGTTCCTGGTTTAAAGGTTGTTGGGAAGTCCTCTACTATTGGAAAAAACTTTTGGCCCTAATGACTATCCATATAAAGGGAAATGGTCCCCAAGAGAACAGCAGCCTCGCACATGGCCTCAAAGACCATTAGTCACAGGGTAAATGTTATAGGTGCCAGGAATATGGTCATTTCATGAAGGACTGCCCACTGTCTACTGAACCTATGCAATGTAATATAGGAGAGAATACTGTTGTGTATTCTGATGCCAGGATGGCTCCCAGGTCAATGGGTCCTTCAATAGTCCCACATTTATGTTGGGTATCAGTAGAGGGTAGAAAGGTTCAGGCTTTGCTTGACTCTGGGAGCATGGTTACTCGGGTTTCTAGATCTCTGATAAATCCGGATAAGATAAAGAAGTCTACAGAAATTGAAATAGTATGTATTCATGGGGATAAACATCAGTATCCCACTACTGAAATGAGGTTTGAAATGGAAACTGTTTTGCATAAAGTGGGTGTAGTACCTCATATCAAACATAATATTGTCCTAGGTAGGGATTTCCCACATTTCTTGGATCTGTGGAATGCCCCCTATACCAGCACAAAAGCTACGTGTGAAGAATTGCATGAAATATTTCTTTTTCTGACTGTTTTTGAAGCGAAACCGTCATTTAAGAATGTAAAGTTAAATGAAAAGGGTACCTTTTCAAGGGTAATGCTGGGAGACGAACCGGAGCCTGAGATGTTTCATGGTCTTGATTTGAGCAGTGGGAAGTTTGGGGCTGCACAGTGGGAGGACCCTACGCTGGCAGAAGTGAGGGGAAACATTGCAGTTTTAAATGGGTCGGAGAAACCCTTAATATCACAACCTGCTCCAAATAAAGTGGGGGTTAATACAGCTGAAACTCGCTCTACACCACAGAGGGGTGAAGTTGTTACATTTGTAGCTAAGAACTCTGATGTATTTACTACAGTGCCAGGCAAAACAAATCTAGTGAAACATGACATCTATACTGACCCAGGGAAGTGTGTTCGCTTGAAACCCTACCGAATTCCGGAGGCCAGAAGGGAAGCTGTTAATGCTGAAGTTATAAAGATGTTGCAATTGGGAGTAATTGAAGAGTCACACAGTGACTTGAATAGCCCAATTGTGTTAGTTCCAAAACCAGATGGTTCCATACGGTTTTGTAATGACTATCGGAAACTAAATAGCATATCAAAATTTGACACGTACCCCATGCCAAGGGTTGATGAACTAGTGGAAAGATTTGGTACGGCTCAGTACCTTACGACATTAGACCTTATTAAAGGTTATTGGCAGGTGCCCCTTTCAGAAAGTGCTAAGGAAAAGACTGCCTTTTCCACACCTGAGGGACTCTTCCAATACAAAGTCCTACCCTTTGGATTACATGGAGCCCCAGCCACATTCCAAAGAATGATGGACCAGATCTTGCGATCACATAAACAATATGCCACAGCATATCTTGATGACATTGTGATCCATAGCACAAATTTGGCAACCCACCTTCCTAAGGTTCAGGCGGTGCTCAATTCTCTCCGTGCAGCAGGTCTTACTGCAAACCCTGCCAAATGTTCCATAGGCTTAGGGGAAGCAAAATACTTGGGGTTCACTATTGGTAGAGGCGTGGTTAAAACACAATCCTCTAAAGTGGAGGCGATACTGAACTGGCCACGCCCTGTTTCCAAGAAACAAGTTAGAGCATTTTTGGGGTTAACTGGGTATTACCGCAGGTTCGTCCCTACCTTTTTTTCAACAATTGCAGGTCCTTTGATTGGATCTGACTAAAGCTAGAGGCCCTGTCATGGTAAAATGGACACCTGAGGCAGAACAAGCCTTCGTAGCATTACGAGCTACACCAGATTTCTCTAAACCGTTTGTTCTGCAAACCGTTGCGTCAGATGTTGGTGTAGGGGCTGTTTTATCTCAGGAAGTTCAGGGTGAAGAACATCCTGTTATGTATTTGAGCAGGAAACTCCATTCTCATGAGAAAAACTACTCCATAGTGGAGAAAGAATGTCTGGCCATCAAATGGGCACTGGAGTCCCTGAAGTATTATTTGTTAGGACTACCCTTTAAGCTGCTCACTGATCATGCTCCTCCCACGTGGATGAGCCGAAATAGGGAAACTAACGCTAGGGTGACCCGTTGGTTTCTTGGCCTGCAACCCTTCAATTTCTCACTGGAACCCAAGGCCGGTTCTGCGCTGGGAAATGCAGATGGTCTTTCAAGGGCTCACTGTCTGTGGTCGCTCACCCCGGTTGGTCTGAGCTGGGGGGGGGGAGAGCGAGAGGAGGATGTGTGACTGTGTCAGAGGTGTGGTTGTGGAAGGCAGGTATTTGGGACCTAGGATTCTGCATAGCCTGTACCCACTACATGGGTGAGCTACATTTCCCTGCAAGCAGCTCTGCAGGTGTGGTATTACTCAAGCCACACCTAAGGGTTAATTGCGGTTTAAAAGTTCAGAGCAGGAACTGCTCATTGCCTTGGTCTTCCTTTTCTGGTGGTGAACTAAAGAGGACAGAACTTCCAAGGTGGAAAGGTGTGTGTGTTTCCATGTTTCCATGTCATGAGTGGTTTGTTTTGCTGGTAAATGGAGTTTATTTTGAACTGCATGTGCAACACATTTACTTGAGCAAATAAAGTCTTTTTTAAAGGATTTCCAGTGTCTTGTCAAACTTACCCTAAAAGACTATGCAGACTGATCCCTAATTTGTGACGGACAGTCACACAGGTTAATGAAACAAATTTTGCCAGTACCACCAGGAGTATCGAAGAAAAATACTTGACTAGATCCTGTGTCATTACTGTTTAGCAACTTGCGGTCTATAAGCAGGTCCTTATCTGTCAAGGAACCTTCGTTAGTCAAGACTTCTTGTCCTAAAGACTTCATATCATAACTGGTCTCCCGTAGTCTGTTAGCCAAATCTCCTTCAGACCTTGCTGGATGAGGCCGACTATACTGGCATAACCCTTGCCCTCCCAAAGCTGATACTACATCCTCGATAATTAACAGGCACCGGTTATATACCACGTTCATTATACTTATAAAGTATTTTGCCAGGAAGGATACATTGAGATTTCTCTCGTTTTGCAACACATTGTCTTGTAACTCTCTAGCTATCTGCTGTGTGAGGTCTCCAGCGAGACTGGTTTTATACGTCTCCCAAAGACGACATACGGGACTGGACAGTTGACAATTTGAGTTTTCAGAAAATTGTAAAACGTGTTTATTTTGAACGAAAAACAATCGAAATACCAATTTTTACATCTAACCGCTTTGGTTTTTGAGCTGGGCGTTGTGAGTCGGACTTTTCTTTTTAGATTTGGATGAATTTTGTTGATTTGTGGAGCATATAAATGGCATTTGGGCACCATAAATTTTTTCCATAGGGTAAAGAATTGGTGAACTCTATGTGATTATAAAATCATATGACAAGGTGTATATGTGATTTAACCAGTCAGCCAGGGAAAAAGATCTTTGATTGCTCCTTTTTAGTTAATTATTTTTTCATATTTTTCAAGATTTAGTGAGGCACTTTGGATGTAGTATTGTTTTTGGTTCTTGATGTTGCTTTTTATTCTAATAAGTTTGTTTTAGATACTTCATTACACAGGGAATTGTGGTTATTCACATCAGTTTGTGGGGTATGACCGCTTCTTTGTTGTTAAACCTAGAAAAGCTAGAATACATCTTTTTTCAGCCCTCTTATGTTAAGGTCACCCTGTACTTAAACTGGTAGGTACCGGGTGTAGGTGGTTTCTGTGCCCTGTTCCATGAAGTGTTTTATTGGAGTGCTGTGTTCTATCTGTAAGATTTGTTTCCCTTTCTTCCGTCCAACCCCCCTGGATCTGGCTTAAACCAGATATCTCTGCCCCTTACCCAGCCATTGTTTATTACACCAGGACTTGTGTGTGTGGGAGACGGGAGGCTAATCGGTATGGAAACAGCGGGATGTGTTTTACCATTCTATTCTGCACATCCTCCTGTCTGTAAACTCTAAATTATTTTGTTTTCACCCTACAAGGAACTCCGGCTATTGACTGGGTGGGTTTGGGTCAGAACCGGTACTCTTCAGAATACTGACAGCAAGGCGAGCTTTATGCACGTGCGTACGAGATCCCATGTTACAGCTCACATCTCTTATCCCGAGTTGTCCAGGTCCCTTCAGCTGATTTCCCACATACCTGGTGGTCTGGTGGGACAGCAATGGGGTTTTTGTTTCCATCAGACGGCATATTGTCTCTTGATCTGACCTGTGGTGCTCATTCATGGAGTACTGCAGCGCCCTGGCATATATTATGAGTGCCACTTGTGCTCTGATTTGCTGAGTGCCAGAGTTCAACATGAGAGACAAAATTTGTGTCACTTAATTGGGGAAATGTTATCATGGATAATTTGGGAGGTGTGGTGAATTACACTCGAGATTAGTTATATCCTTCACGTCCTTTGAGACATCATGTAGTAAAGACCGTTTGTTATACTTATCCCATGTTGTCACATTGGGGAAAATTCATGCCAAATGGGCCATGGTTCACAACTCTGACAGGCAACCATTAATGCAGATTACAATGAGGAAATGGGCGTGTATGTATTTGAGTAAGGTGTTTTTGTAATGAACACAGATTTAATGGTGATCTGAGAGTTGTAGATTACCAGGAATTGAGGAGCTGTCTTTTATTCACAGAATGAATACTGCCTACATCTACACCCCTGTTCAGAGAGCTGTCTCCATCTTTTTTTTCTTTTTTAGCATCTTTGCTTAAGGTTAATCCAGAGGAGAGGTTGTCTATCACAGAAGTTGTCAGCCAGCTTCAGGAAATCGCTGCTGCCAGAAGTGTGAATCCCAAATCCCCCATTACAGAGGTGAGTAAAAGGCTTTTCATTTGATTACCCATCAGCCCTTTCTAGGACAATAATTACTAGGTACATGTTAACATGAATATTCACATTGAAACAAATACAGGTAATCTATTGTATAAGACATCTGCATCATAGATAAACTTGCTCCACTCCTGAAAATCCAATCCAGCTAGAATCTAGCTGACTTGGTCGTCAGACTATGTGAGCAACTATGGACAGCCAAGGTCAGACGTCTACAGACGACTAGTGTCGTCCATTGCAAGCGACTGGACGGACAGCTATGCATGATCCAGATCAGTGGGGGATTTCAGAGACTATAAAACCAGTTCATCCTGATTTTGGAAGCACTGCAGTCCTTTTTGTGTGAGAAAATGGATATGGACGAGCGGTTATTGGTAAAAAAAATCCATACCTCATACAGCACCAGCTGAAGCAAAAAAGACAGCGTTGGGTGACCCCCAATATTGGCGAAAAAGAACCAATTTAGGAGAGTTCCATCATTTACACTAAGAACTACAGAGACGCTGCAAAATTCATTGATTACTAGCGGATGGGTCTAGAGAGATTCACTTACATGTTCAATGAAATTCGGCCATCTATTGAACCTCAAATTTCATGGAGACCACACCACCCAAGGAACGACTAACCGTCACACTAGGATAGGTGACTTGGTTACGTTTTGTTATGATACATACCAAAATTCCTCCACAGCGTTACAACAGATTCATTACAAGTTCTCCCAAACGCTTAATTGCAGTTCTTGCTACGAAGGGTGGTCCAACCAGTTATTAGGTGGGTTTGGATTTTGTTTTTCCTTAATAAAAACCTCCATTTAAACCTGCATGTTGTGTTTACTTGTGTATTTCTTTGACTAATATTTAAATTTGTTTGATCTGAAACATCAGGAGGGGGAACACACTTTTTCACACAACTGTAAATCTAAAATTACAGGCACTCTAGTTGTATATAAACAGTATTTGGTTTCCGAAATGTAAACAAAGATTTTTTTTTTTATGAAATTATTTTTATTGGAACATTTATTTTAATCACAGAATGCTACTTTGTCCATTAAATATAAAAGAGAAGTTGAAAATAGAATAATTGCTCATTGTTCGGAGATAGTACATTTAAAATAAAAGGCGGCTCAAGATGGTGTGCCAGCATATTTTTTTTTTATTTTCTTTTATCCCCTGATCTTCTGTTGATGTCATTGAACATAATATATTTTGCACGTTTGTTCCAAGTGATTAACATATTTAACTAACAAATTATAAACGGTAGTGATGCACTGAAATTAAAATATCCGGTGCTGAAAATTCAGTTTCAGTATGGCTGAAAACCAAAAATCAGTCATCCGACCTGGGCCTGGAGGCCCGGCCAAGCTGGGGGCTCACCTGAACTTAAAGGCCTCTGGGCCCATATTCGGGCGACTGATTTAGGGAGGTGAGATCGCGTTACACATACTCTCCTACATCCGCATCCACATGCTCGCCTACATCGGCCCTGAGCTCCTCCAGCAGTGGCAGCCCCGTGGGGAGAGTCCTCCGGCATCCAGTTCCCACTTTTCTTCAGACGTCAGTCCCAGGGATGATGTCATGAAGGCGTGCTCTGCCTCCGTGACATCATCACTTCGTCTGACAGAGAGCAGGAACTGGATGCCGGAGGACTCTCACCACGGGGCTGCCACTGCTGGAGGAGCTCAGGGCCGATGTAGGAGAGTATGTGTAACGTAATCTCAGCCCCCTAAATCAGCAGCATTCGGGCAGCATGTATAATAACTAATAAAGTTGTGTGTGTGTTTCCTACAAGTCGTTGCTGGGCCGGATTACAAGTTCATTGACGTTCTCATTTGGCAAAAAACAGTGATGGTGGGGTTTACCAGATTAGATCTACCTCTCTACCCCTGACTCTCTTTCCCCTGTCCTCTCAAAAGTCAGTGACTGTTTATCTGGCATCTCCTCCTGGATGGCCTCCCACCACCTAAAGATCAACATGTCAAAGACTGAGCTCCTACTTATTCCTCCCTCCAATGCCTCCCCACCTCCTGACTTCTCTATCCCGGTAGAGGGTATCACCATCTCCCCATCAAACCAAGTTCGCTGTCTTGGAGTTACACTTGACTCTGCTCTTTCCTTCATCCCCCACATCCAGTCTCTTTCCTCCTCCTGCCGATACCAACTGCGTAATATTTCCAGAATTCGGCCATTTCTTACCGCTGTCACCACAAACCAACTCATACACGCCCTGGTAATCTCCCGACTCGACTATTGCAATAATCTCTTATCTGGCCTCCCTCTGTCCCGCCTCTCCCCCCTACAATCCATCCTGAACGCCTCCGCCAGGCTAATTCACCTCACCCGCCGCTCTGTCTCTGCCGCTCCCCTCTGCGAGTCCCTTCACTGGCTCCCCATCCACTGCAGAATAAAGTTCAAAATCCTTATCCTTACCTACAAAACCCTCACTAACTGAGCTCCCCACTACCTGTCCTCACTAATCACCAAATACACCCCAGCCCGCTCCTAATGGTCAAACAGTGACCTGCGCCTAGCTTCTCCCAGCATCACCTCTTCCCATGATAGACTGCAGGACTTCACACGCGCAGCCCCACTCTCTGGAACGCTCTCCCTCGTACTGTCAGACTTTCCCCTAACTTCTCTTCCTTCAAACGCTCCCTTAAAACGTTCCTATTTAGGGAAGCCTACCACCCAACTCACTGACGCAACCATCAATCACTCTCACCTTACAGTCCTCTCCTCCTGTTTCCAACCCCAACCCTCCCAGATTGTGAGTTCCTACGGGAATAGGACCCTCATCTCCTCCTGTACTGTTTGTCAAATGTTGTTCAATGTATTGTAACCCTGTCTATACTGTGCTTATTGTACAGCGCTGCGGAATATGCTGGCGCTTTATAAATAAAGAAGAATAATAATAATAAATAATACAGCCATTCCAACCTGTCCTGGAAGCTTGACAAAGAGTGTTGGGCGTGCGCAGACACACCGCAATAGCTGGAACCAACATAACCGTCCCACGTGTTCTGTTGTGTGTTGAAGCATACCCACTGAAACACTTCCTCCCATGAGGCTTTGCACATTTGAAAATGTTTTCAATGGGTGCCTGTTCAGAGCATGACAAGTTGTGGAATGTGCATTTGTAATAATGACCAGTAAATGGTGAGAATTCTGCAGAAGATCATTGAAGTAAATCCGTCATTTGTGAACAAAATAGTTAAATGTATTTCCTTGCTGCTTAACATCGTCATTAATAGAGGGGGAGCAGCAAGTGGGAATTTTCACTACCGGTAAAATAGTAGACGGAAGAATTGCTTCACTTGAGGAAAATGGGGGTGTCACTTCAGCTTGTAAACATCCAGGACAAATTTAAAACTTTTTATGCACCAAAGAGGTGAACATATGTTTCATTATGTACATGGTTTGAGTTTGTTAGATTTATATTGTTAACTATCAATAAATGTTTCCTTTTCAAACAGTTAAATGTATGTATAAAATATTGGATTCATAAATACCTTTGGCGCCCATTTTGTCTGTGACTCGTTGCCATAGCTTTCACTGGATGTCTCTGGCATGGTATCTTTTATCCCGCATAACCCACATAGGGCTTGGGTCACATGATGCTGTTGATCAATGAAACCAATAAAAATGCATTAAAATGTGTCTGTTACAGAAAAAAGCCTCTTCGACAATGTCAAAGTACAAAAACTATGTTTAGATAAATTAAAAAGACTTTCAAGGAGAAATCTGACTGCCATTCTGGGGTCAAGAAGGAATTTTTCCCCAGTATGTTGCATATTTGGCGAGTGCTTTGGACTGGGGGTTTTTTGCCTTCTTTTGGGTCAACAGCAGTAGGTGCTGTGTGAATGGCTGAAGTCGATGGACTTGCCTTTTTTTTTTTGTGTCTGTTCTTATGTGTGTGGCTAACTTTGTGCTGAAAATGAAATAAAAAAATGCTTTAATAAAAAAAACTTCTTACTTTGAAACCTAATAGGATTAGCCTGTTTAAACCTGTCTAACTGAATCACTGAAAATCCGGCCATAAAAAAATTAATAAATCTCTGGTTTACCCACCTTTTATTGGCTTGTCAGCCTCCATTTGCTAGCAGGTCATCAGACTTTGTGCGATTAATTGCAATTCGAATGGGAGTGGTCGCTAGTTTGATGCAGTCATCCAAAGTTATTAGAAGTTGGACGCAATGGACGATGGTTCAACCTCCTCTGTGTTGGGTGATTGGTCGGATGACTTGCTAAGGAGTTTTTGGCAGTAGCTAGAAGAGCAGTTTGTCTTCATTCGTGGTCCCGTGCCATTGCATCTAAAGAGTGCAGTGTGCAACCTGCCTTTCCAAACCAATTTTCATCTTGATAAAAACCTGAATCAAATAATCCAAATTTCTGCCATAAGAAGACGAGGTATGCAGGTGGATTCTGTCTCCCCCTTTTTTAAAAAAAATAATATTTATTGTTTTAGATGCAAAGCAATACAGCATAAAACAAAACTGATAACGCACAGTGCATGAAAAGTACACCACAACAAAAACAATAACAAGCCCCCACAATTCAAAACCTTGCCTAGTCTGTCCCTTCCTTCATGAAGCCATAAACGGCACCGAGTCCAGAAAGCACTCGAGCATCCGGGAGCACGAGGCCGGCAGTATAGGTGGCCCCGTAAGCGAGGGTGCCAGAAACCATTCCAAAAATTGAAATCTGTTCTGAGTCAAATTGTCCTCTGGTAGATGCTGTGTAAATGGCCCCCAAACCTCAAAGAACTTGCTCACATTGGCCTCTTTGTGAAGACTAGTTTCTGCCCAATCATGCCTAAAAACATTGTAAAACCGTGAGTAGAACGTGGGGGGGGGGCAACTATCCACTGACCCAGAATAGCCTTCTTCGCGGCTGCGTAGATGATGCCTAAAAGAGTTTTCTGAGCTCTAGATAAGGGGCATGCTTCGTTATCAGAATGGATATTAAATAATGCCCAGTCAGGAGAGGTAGGCATTCCTAACTTCAAAACCCAGGATCCGAATCTCCTAATGGAGTTCCAGAAAAGTATAATGAAGGTACATGACCATAGGCAGTGAAAGAGGTCAGCCATTTCCCGTTAAGGCTAGGGTCAGAGTGGGGCAGTCGGAACGCGCGTGCAGACGCACTAAATCACGGCGGCAGTAGCAGCACATAACGGCCAATGACGGCCAATATACGCAGTACGTGCGTACGAAAGTGCGCCGACACCACGCAACCAGCAAATGAACGCATTTTTCTCAGAACGTGAAACCGCTGCTACTGACGTCCAGAGTGCGCGGCGGCCGCATGGCAGCGTGTGTGCGTGATTAGGAGACGTCAGACGCTGCTAGTGTGCGACGTTCAACAGCCCCGGATTTCCCTAGAATTTGCGTTGGTGAGTACCTGCGACTGTGCGACTGTGGTCGTCTGACCACTTAAGCGTATTCCGTGAAAAATGCGGCGCACGCATCGCGTACATTTTGACGGTGGCCGCAGAAAATGCGCTCATCTGTCCCTAGCCTAACACTTAAGACAACGTCCTGAACTAAGGGGATCGTAAAGGTCAGACTGGCTGGCGCCACAGAGGCTCCATGCAATAATTTATAAAACATTTCCCCATATTGGGCTGAATAAATTTGTTTATGTGATCTATTAGTGGCCGCTATAAGAGAAAAAGGCGACTGTTTAAGGAGTTGCAGGCACCACGTGGCTAAACCAGTGGTGGCAACCAGGGGCAGAACTAGAGATCACAGGGCCCCATAGCAAAATGTTGTTGTATGGGGGGGCCCCCTCGCACCAATTAATTTGGCACATATATCCCCCCCCGCAGCAATATTTATTATTATTGGCACATTACCCCCGCATTAATTTGGCATTACCCCCACAAGCAATATAATCAATTGGCACATTATTCCCCAGCAATTAATTTGGCACATTACCCCCCCACAGCAATTTAATTTGGCACATTACCCCCACAGCAATTAAATTGGCACATTATTCCCCCCCCGCCGCAATTAATTTGGCACATTATCCCCCCTGCAGCAATTAATTTGGCACATTATCCCCCCCGCATCAATTATTTCGGCACATATTATCCCCCCCAGCAATTAATTTGGCACATTCCCATCCCCCCCGCAGCATTTGATCAATTAATTTGGCACATTACCCCCTGCCAGCAATTAATTTGGCACATTATCCCCCCCCCAGAGCAATTAATTTGGCACATTATCCCCCCCCAGAGCAATTAATTTGGCACATTATTCCCCCCCCACAGCACAATTAATTTGGCACATTATCCCCCCCAGAGCAATTAATTTGGCACATTATTCCCCCCACAGCAATTAATTTGCCACATTATTCCCCACAGCAATTAATTTGGCACATTATCCCCCCCGCAGCAATTAATTTGCCACATTAATTGCTGCGGGGGGGGGGGGTAATTTGGCACATTATTCCCCCCGCAGCAATTTAATTTGGCACATTATCCCCCTCCAGAGCAATTAATTTGGCACATTATTCCCCCCCCACAGCAATTAATTTGGCACATTATCCCCCCAGAGCAATTAATTTGGCACATTATTCCCCCCAGAGCAATTAATTTGGCACATTATTCCCCCCACAGCAATTAATTTGCCACATTATTCCCCCACAGCAATTAATTTTGCACATTATCCCCCCCGCAGCAATTAATTTGCCACATTAATTGCTGCGGGGGGGGGTAATTTGGCACATTTATTCCCCCCCAACAATTAATTTGGCACATTTATCCCCCACAGCAATTAATTTGGCACATTATTCCCCCCACAGCAATTAATTTGGCACATTATTCCCCCCCCACAGCAATTAATTAATTTGGCACATTACCCCCACAGCAATTAATTAATTTGGCACATTATTCCCCCCCCCCCACAATTTGGCACATTATCCCCCCCCCGCAGCAATTAATCAATTAATTTGGCACATTACCCCCACAGCAACTAAATTGGCACATTACCCCCTCCCCGCAGCAATTAATTTGGCACATTACCCCCCTCCCGCAGCAATTAATTTGGCACATTATTCCCCCAACAATTAATTTGGCACATTACCCCCACAGCAATTAAATTGGCACATTCCCCCCCCGAGCAATTCATTTGCACATTATTCCCCCCATAGCAATTCATTTGGCACATTATTCCCCCCCCCCGCAGCAATTAATCAATTTGGCACATTACCCCCACAGCAATTAAATTTGGCACATTATCCCCCCCCCCCAACAATTTGGCACATTATTCCCCCCAACAATTAATTTGGCACATTACCCCCACAGCAATTAAATTGGCACATTCCCCCCCCCCCAGAGCAATTCATTTGGCACATTATTCCCCCCCCATAGCAATTCATTTGGCACATTATTCCCCCCATAGCAATTAATTTGGCACATTATTCCCCCCCCCCCCCGCAGCAATTAATCAATTTGGCACATTACCCCCCACAGCAATTAAATTTGGCACATTATCCCCCCCCAACAATTTGGCACATTATTCCCCCAACAATTAATTTGGCACATTACCCCCACAGCAATTAAATTGGCACATTCCCCCCCCAGAGCAATTCATTGGGCACATTATTCCCCCCCATAGCAATTAATTTGGCACATTATTCCCCCCCCCCCCACAATTTGGCACATTATCCCCCCCCCGGCAGCAATTAATCAATTAATTTGGCACATTACCCCCGCAGCAACTAAATTGGCACATTACCCCCCCCCCGCAGCAATTAATTTGGCACATTACCCCCCCTCCCCGCAGCAATTAATTTGGCACATTATTCCCCCCCATAGCAATTCATTTTGGCACATTATTCCCCCATAGCAATTCATTTGGCCATTATTCTCCCCCCCCCCCCCCGCAGCAATTAATCAATTTGGCACATTACCCCCACAGCAATTAAATTTGGCACATTATCCCCCCCCCCCAACAATTTGGCACATTATTTCCCCACCCCCAGCAATTAATTTGGCACATTATTCCCCCCCCCACAGCATTTAATTTGGCACATTATTCCCCCCACAGCAATTAATTTGGCACATTATCCCCCCCAGCATTTAATTTGGCACATTATTCCCCCCCACAGCAATTAATTTGGCACATTATCCCCCCCGCAGCAATTAAATTGGCACATTCCCCCCCCCAGAGCAATTCATTGGGGCACATTATTCCCCCCCATAGGAATTAATTTGGCACATTATTCCCCCCCCCGCAGCAATTAATCAATTTGGCACATTACCCCCACAGCAATTAAATTTGGCACATTATCCCCCCCAACAATTTGGCACATTATTCCCCCCCAGCAATTAATTTGGCATATTATTCCCCCCACAGCAATTTAATTTGGCACATTATTCCCCCCCCCCACAGCAATTAATTTGGCACATTATCCCCCCGCAGCAATTAAATTGGCACATAATCCCCCCCCCAGAGCAATTTCATTTGGCACATTATTCCCCCCCCATAGCAATTAATTTGGCACATTATTCCCCCCATAGCAATTAATTTGGCACATTATTCCCCCCCCCCGCGCAGCAATTAATCAATTGGCACATTACCCCCACAGCAATTAAATTGGCACATTATTCCCCCAGCAATTAATTTGGCACATTACCCCCCCCACAGCAATTAATTTGGCACATTACCCCCACAGCAATTAATTTGGCACATTATCCCCCCCAGAGCAATTAATTTGGCACATTATTCCCCCCCACAGCAATTAATTTGGCACATTATCCCCCCCAGAGCAATTAATTTGGCACATTATTCCCCCCCCCCCAGCAATTTAATTTGGCACATTATTCCCCCCCCCCCACAATTTGGCACATTATCCCCCCCCCCCGCAGCAATTAATCAATTAATTTGGCACATTACCCGCAGCAACTAAATTGGCACATTACCCCCCCTCCCGCAGCAATTAATTTGGCACATTACCCTCCCCGCAGCAATTAATTTGGCACATTATTCCCCCCAACAATTAATTTGGCACATTACCCCCACAGCAATTAAATTGGCACATTCCCCCCCCCCCGAGCAATTCATTTGGCACATTATTCCCCCCCATAGCAATTCATTTGGCACATTATTCCCCCCATAGCAATTCATTTGGCACATTATTCCCCCCCCCCCGCAGCAATTAATCAATTTGGCACATTACCCCCCACAGCAATTAAATTTGGCACATTATCCCCCCCCAACAATTTGGCACATTATTCCCCCCCCCCAGCAATTAATTTGGCACATTATTCCCCCCCCCCGCAGCAATTAATCAATTTGGCACATTACCCCCCACAGCAATTAAATTGCACATTATTCCCCCCAGCAATTAATTTGGCACATTACCCCCCCCCACAGCAGCATTAATTTGGCACATTACCCCCCACAGCAATTAAATTGGCACATTATCCCCCTCCAGAGCAATTAATTTGGCACATTATCCCCCCAGAGCAATTAATTTGGCACATTATTCCCCCCCACACAGCAATTATTTTGGCACATTATCCCCCCAGAGCAATTAATTTGGCACATTATTCCCCCCCCCCCACAATTTGGCACATTATCCCCCCCCCGCAGCAATTAATCAATTAATTTGGCACATTACCCCCGCAGCAACTAAATTGGCACATTACCCCCCCTCCCCGCAGCAATTAATTTGGCACATTACCCCCCCTCCCGCAGCAATTAATTTGGCACATTATTCCCCCAACAATTAATTTGGCACATTACCCCACAGCAATTAAATTGGCACATTCCCCCAGAGCAATTCATTTGGCACATTATTCCCCCCCATAGCAATTCATTTGGCACAATTATTCCCCCATAGCAATTCATTTGGCACATTATTCCCCCCCCCGCAGCAATTAATCAATTTTGGCACATTACCCCCCACAGCAATTAAATTTGGCACATTATCCCCCCCCAACAATTTGGCACATTATTTCCCCACCCCCAGCAATTAATTTGGCACATTATTCCCCCCCCCCACAGCAAATTTATTTGGCACATTATTCCCCCCCACAGCAATTAATTTGGCACATTATCCCCCCCAGCAATTTAATTTGGCACATTATTCCCCCCCCAGCAATTAATTTGGCACATTATCCCCCCCGCAGCAATTAATCAATTAATTTGGCACATTACCCCACAGCAATTAAATTGGCACATTCCCCCCAGAGCAATTCATTGGGCACATTATTTCCCCCCATAGCAATTAATTTGGCACATTATTCCCCCCCCCGCAGCAATTAATTCAATTTGGGCACATTACCCCCCACCAGCAATTAAATTTGGCACATTATCCCCCCCCAACAATTTGGCACATTATTCCCCCCCCCAGCAATTAATTTGGCATATTATTCCCCCACAGCAATTTAATTTGGCACATTATTCCCCCCCACAGCAATTAATTTGGCACATTATCCCCCCCCCAGCAATTTAATTTGGCACATTATTCCCCCCCCCACAGCAATTAATTGGCACATTATCCCCCGCAGCAATTAAATTGGCACATTCCCCCCCAGAGCAATTCATTTGGCACATTATCCCCCCCATAGCAATTAATTTGGCACATTATTCCCCCCATAGCAATTAATTTGGCACATTATTCCCCCCCCCCGCAGCAATTAATCAATTTGGCACATTACCCCCCACAGCAATTAAATTGGCACATTATTCTCCCCCCCCCCGCAGCAATTAATTTGGCACCTTATTCCCCCCCCACAGCAATTAAATTGGCACATTCCTCCCCCACAGCAATTAATTTGGCACATTATTCCCCCCCACACAAACAATTAATTTGGCACAATTCCTCCCCCCACAGCAATTAATTTGGCACATTCCCCTCACAGCAATTAATTTGGCACATTATTCCACCCCCCACAGCAATTAATTTGGCACATTGTTCCTCCCCCCTCAGCAATTAATTTTGCACATTATTCCCCCCACAGCAATTAATTTGGCACATTCCCCCCCCCTCCCACAGCAATTAATTTGGCACATTATTCCTCCCCCCACAGCAAATAATTTGGCACAATATTCCCTCCCCCCTTGCAGCATTTAATGTGTCAGATTATTATCTACCCGGGTCACTCACCCCACTGTAGATTCAGGCAGGCTGATTCCACTCGATCGCACCTGCTTTGTGTCTCTTGCCGCTTCGTGCCTTACATGAGGGGGCGGCGTCAATGCAGCGGGCCGTCCCCCTGTTCAGAACGTGGGGCTGAGGTAGGCACGCTGCAGCATCGCCACTACGGCGGTCTGCTAGTGCGCCGCGGGGCTGAATGTCTCCCTCCCTGGTGACCGCAGCTGAGGGAAGATAGCGCTGCGGGGCTCACTGTGTCTGCTGAAACTGGGCTGGGCCGCTACCAACCCTCGGGCCCCATAGCGCCCGCGTGGGTCGCTATGGCGGTAGTTCCGATATTGGTGGCGACCGTCCAGTCGTAATGCGGACGGAGTAGTTGTCAGAAGGCTGCTGTTTAGGGGCCTACTTTCATTATACCATCATATTTCCGTTAAGGAAATCCCGTGTCCCCAGTTCCTTTAGCTGCTGCGAGACAAACGCTGAGAGGTCCATATAGTAAACAGGGTGTAGGAATTCAGGGGCTATCAAGTCACAGAGAGCACCATAAGGGGGGAGGGTGTGGGAGGGTTGTTTCAGTAAATTACCAATTTGGGACAAACCCTTACGCACAAAGGCCCGAAACGCCGGGGCTGGCGAACCGTTTTGGAAGTTCGGGTTGCGAAGCAAAGGCTGAAAAATAGAGGTCTTCCAGGACAAGCCCAGGTGCTTCCTTGCCTTACACCACGCAACCACATTGAGAGGATTAGCCCTTTGGGCGGGATGCAGCGAGGCGACCGTCCCCCTTATTTTAACAAATAAAAAGGTTTCTGTGCGACTTTTGAATTGGACCATTCTGACAGATACTTTTGAGCTGAGCTGGGAATCCATCTCCAAGAGACCAGATTTAATAGGGCACAAATTAATTGGATTCCAAAAGCCCTAGACACTGAAGGAAAGTTGAGCAGTATAGGGAGCCCTGCTGGTTTTCTGTCAAACAATAAAAGCTCGAGAAAGGGGGTGTGTGAGTATCCTGAGGATGAGGACGAGCAACAGCACTAGTGGCCTGCTGTACGGTGGGTGCCTGCTCAGGTCTCACAAGGTTTTAGCTTGCTTGTGCCATTACAGGGATGAATGCGCCATATGCAAAGAAGTCTGCTCTCATCCAATGAGGGTGGCCAGTACTGACTGCCAAGGACGTCATCCCTGCACGAGAGGTGCAGCAACCCCCGACGATCTGTTAGGCCTCGTCAGGAGGGTATAGCCTGTAATGGCACAAGCAAGCTAAAACCTTGAGACCTGAGTGGGCACCCACCGTAGAGCAGGCCATTAGTGCTGTTACTTTTTCTCTCACCATAAGTTTACAGGGTCATCCAGACGTGGACCCCTTGCTTGATGTGCCTAGAGGGGTGTCAGCTATACCCTCCTGATGAGGCCTAACAAGGCCGAAATGATCGTCGGGTGTTGCTGCACCGCTCGTGCAAGGATGATGTCCTTGGCAGTCGGTACTGGCCACCCTCATTGGGTGAGAGCAGACTGCTTTGCATATGGAGCATTCATCCCTGTAATGGCACAAGCAAGCTAAAACCTTGAGACCTGAGCGAGCCCCGCCGTAGAGCAGGCCACTAGTGCTGTTGCTCGTCCTTAGGATCCTCACACCCCCCCCCCTTTCTCTCACAATAATAAAGGCTCTGCCTATCCAGTTACAACCAGACAGCGCTACTACAATAGCGCATTTAAACAAGCGGGGTACAGAGTCCTGTTCAGCTCCAGGCTATCTTGACAATTTCAGCAGTTCATTTCACCTGGTCTTTTTTTTTTATCAAATTTTTCAGTCTGTGGTCATGAGGTTTGGTCGTTCTGTAATCGACCTTGTGGACTCCAAACTCAACAAATGGCTAGGAAAGCGTGCTTCCCTGAGATCTAGACCACCGCAACATACTCATTACCTTTGCAGTACCATTTATTTTTTTCCCCCTGCCTATGACCATGCTATTAAGTGACATAATTTCTCTTAGTCCAAGATAAGGTAGATCCACTTGGAAAACTTAAGGTGTACGGAAACACTTACAAGCCTGGTGTTAGTAAAACCATGTGTCTTTGGTGTATAAAAGTCCAGAATTACTGCAATTTCTAGAAACCGTTTTTAAAAAAAATAATAATAATAATAATTTAAAGGGCCTTTGTCCCAATTCTCTCAAGGTACATGTAACCGGCATTGGGTCCATCGACCTTTCAAATATGGCAGATAATGCAGTGATCAAGATTCCATTGTGGTACTTCGTCCTCAATTCTGTGTGTTCCACTATGGGACCTAAACATTGTATTGGAAGTTTGATGTGGGAGTTCCTTTCAAACCTTCGGATCTGGCACCTTTTGAATATCCTCACCCCATTATTAACAACCACATAACAATGCCCATAAACCTCAAAGTAAAGTCCCTACAGCATGGATTCAAAAAATTAAAATCTTCTTTGTGGCGTGACCTAGTCAGCCAAGATCTTAACTCAATCACCCCAAACATCCTAAGCATAAGACGTTGAGGTTATTGCTGCCAAAAGAGGATGAACTTACTATTAAATCAAAGTATTTACTTTTTTTCTCACAGTATTGTGAACGTTTCCTGAGATGTGTTCAATAAAGGCACGAAAGATTCGACTTGTGTGTTCAGATGACATTTTTATGAACAGTTTGTGCATAAAAACAACTTCTTCCACAGAGTTTTCATGTTTATTATGGCTATTGTATAATGCACCCTCAGGACTTTGTTGGTTAAATAGTCTGGTTTTTCTCTCGTGTGTGTGTGTGTGTGTGTTTGCACTTTTACTGCTTTATCTTTGTTTGCACAAAATATACGCTGATTGAAAATATACTGAAGCAAGTGTTTTAAGTGTTCTGTTATCTACATCTATCCCAATACCAAATAATTACTTTAATCCATGCGTTACTCAGAACAGAACATTGTTACAAAACAAAACTTGTAAAATTACAGCACGGCTTGAAGCCCTCATTTACTTACTGTAGCTGGATTCTACTGGACCAGGGATTCTAGAATAATCTTGCTGTTGATGGCTGCAGCCAAGCGGTTTGCAGCAGGGCACTGTAAATTAACAGCTCCTATACAGTATAGGAGTCTTTTAATCTGTTTCCTGAATGAGAATAACCAGCTGTTCCAACCTCCTCTGTAGCTGGTATTTTTAAAAGAAATGTAGACCCTCACAACTTGGTGTTAAGTGATTTTTGCTTCTGAAAAATGAAGATAATCCCCGTAAAACCCCAAACTTGTAGCAGGAAATTGGAAACAAATTGTTCCCAGCGTCTTTCTTCGGTTCCCCCACTCCTGCTCTGAGTTGTGCGTGACTGCATGGAGTCCTGTTTATGTCTCCCAATTATTCTTGAGCTGCTTATACAACATCTGGGTTGAAATAGGCTGGGTAACAGGGAGTCGGTAAATGTTCCCCCCCCCCTTACGACTCCTGTTAACGGCAACATTGGGATAAGGCCCCCAGCATTTTAAGCCATTTCAACTGAAAACAAAAGACTTGTTTTTCTGTAAGCGTTTTATACATTAGAATTGTTGGCAGAGATAAGGCCTTTTTAGGAGTGTTTTTTTTTGTTTAGGGTATCCCTTTAGTTGTTGTGCATGGCCAGGTTGACCAAGAAATTTCACAACATACAAAAAGAGTTGTATACTTATTTGAAAGGATGAAGGTGCGGTAGGTGCAGGAATACAGATTGAATGGGACTATAATGCAAACCTGTTAGGATGGATGTTCCATAGAGTGTAGTCTGTGCAGGCATTCTAAAGGATTCAGATGATAATACAGATTATGTCTGTACAATAACTTGGGTTTATCCAGCTCGCCATGTTAGTGCAGTATAAGATTTGTTGTGTTCAGTAACTTAGGTAGCAGATATCTTGGCGATCAGGACCTCGTTTTTGCAGGAGCAAGCCTGCCATGAAATAAGATCACGTTGTGTCCTCTGCTGATTCTTTTAATATGTTATTATAGATGCAATATATTGCTCCTGTATCAGCTTTACAACTGACTTTATTATTATTTTTTAGCTGCTGGAGCAAAATGGAGGATATGGAAATACTGTGAATCAAAAGTCAACAAGCGTAGTTCCACTGGCTCCCAAGCTTCCTGGACTCCCAGGTATTAACTTGGTTTAGGATTGCAGATGTAATAGACTATATAGTATTATTATTTTATTATTATTCTTTATTTATAAAGCGCCAGCATATTCCGCAGCGCTGTACAATAGGCACAGTATAGACAGGGTTACCATACAATACATTGAACAACATTTGACAAACAGTACAGGAGGAGATGAGGCCCTATTCCCGTAGGAACTCACAATCTAGGAGGGTTGGGGTTGGAAACAGGAGGAGGGGACTGCAAGGTGAGAGTGATTGATGGTTGCGTCAGTGAGTTGGGTGGTAGGCTTCCCTAAATAGGAACGTTTTAAGGGAGCGTTTGAAGGAAGAGAAGTTAGGGGAAAGTCTGACAGTACGAGGGAGAGCGTTCCAGAGAGTGGGGGCTGCGCGTGAGAAATCCTGCAGTCTATCGTGGGAAGAGGTGATGCGGGGAGAAGCTAGGCGCAGGTCACTGTTTGACCTTAGGGTGCGGGCTGGGGTGTATTTGGTGATTAGTGAGGACAGGTAGTGGGGAGCGGAGTTAGTGAGGGTTTTGTAGGTAAGGATAAGGATTTTGAACTTAATTCTGCAGTGGATGGGGAGCCAGTGAAGGGACTCGCAGAGGGGAGCGGCAGAGACAGAGCGGCGGGTGAGGTGAATTAGCCTGGCAGAGGCGTTCAGGATGGATTGTAGGGGGGAGAGGCGGGACAGAGGGAAGCCAGATAAGAGATTATTGCAATAGTCGAGTCGGGAGATTACCAGGGCGTGTATGAGTTGTTTTGTGGTGACAGCGGTAAGAAATGGCCGAATTCTGGAAATATTACGCAGTTGGTATCGGCAGGAGGAGGAAAGAGACTGGATGTGGGGGATGAAGGAAAGAGCAGAGTCAAGTGTAACTCCAAGACAGCGCACTTGGTTTGATGGGGAGATGGTGATACCCTCCACCGTGATAGAGAAGTCAGGAGGTGGGGAGGCATTGGAGGGAGGAATAAGTAGGAGCTCAGTCTTTGACATGTTTATCTTTAGGTGGTGGGAGGCCATCCAGGAGGAGATGCCAGATAAACTGTCACTGACTTTTGAAAGGACAGGGGGAGAGAGATCAGGGGTAGAGAGGTAGATCTGAGTGTCATCAGCGTAGAGGTGGTAATTAAAGCCAAAGCTTTTGATTTTGCCCAGGGAGGAGGTGTGGATGGAAAAGAGCAGAGGACCAAGGACAGAGCCTTGAGGTACACCAACAGATAGAGGCAATGAAGAGGAGGAGTTACCAGCAAAGGACACACAGAAGGACCTGTTGGATAAATAGGAGTCAACCCAAGCGAGTGCAGTGTCACCGAGACCCAGAGAGTTGAGGGTCTGCAGAAGGAGAGGGTGGTCAACAGTGTCAAAAGCAGCCGAGAGGTCAAGCAGGATGAGAATAGAATAGTGGCCGTGTTTTTTAGCAGTTAGGAGGTCGTTGGTGACTTTGAGGGCAGTTTCAGTTGAGCGTAGGGGACGGAAGCCAGATTGCAGGGGGTCAAGTAGGGAATTGGAGGACAGGAAGAGGGCGAGGCGGTTGAAGACTAGTTTTTCTAAGAGCTTTGATGTGAAGAAGCAGGGATACAGGGCGGTAGTTGGATGGAGAGTTGGGATCGAGGGATGGTTTCTTTAGTAAAGGGGTAACTAGCGCGTGTTTGAAGGTGGATGGAAAGGAGCCAGTGGAGAGAGATAGGTTGAAGATGTGTGTGTGAGGGAGGAGGAGGAGAGGGAGGAATTAGATGTGAGGGAATGGGGTAGAGCGGGCACGTGGTGAGATGTGAGGAGGACAATAATGAATTGACTTCCTCCTCAGTGGCTGGGAGGGGGTGGCAGAGGGGACCTCTGGGAGTGGAGGTGGCAGATAACTATCTTGTGTTGGGATGTTGCTTCTGATAGTTAGAGTTTTTTACTGAGGAAGTAGTCTGCCAGGTAGTATGAACGCAAACTGTAATTCAGCTCATATCTATAATAAACTTTTTCTTGTGGAACTCAAGTGGGCTTGTTGTCCCCCAAAAATAATGAACTATAAGAATATTTTTCAATTCCAGTTTTTTTGACTATTTTGATGCTTGAATGCAATCTTTACAAGGTTTATGTGTTAATAAAGTTTACCCTTTGTTCTAAGAAAGGGCCGTAATCAGAGATGGATCTTGTCAACTCTTCATTTACATTCAGATGATCCTTTTGATAATGGAGCATGGCTTGACTACTTTGGCGTTCCAGTTAACGTTAACAACCTAGGAATGGGGAAAACTGGCAAAGCAGATTCAGTATTTGCCATTTTTCTTTATTCATCTCGAAAGGAAATTGTGAAAATGACAGCTGTTTGTTTTTTCCACTTTGTATTCCTCTTGCAGTAACCTATCATGGGCTGCCATGTCTTTTGAGATAAAGTCGTCCTTTACCTCTCTGTCTTCTCTATTTAATAAGATCTGGATCATCAATAGACACAGGCCTTTAACAACCTTGATCAATGTCCAAGCATTGAAAGCTGCTTGAGGTTATGATAAAACACAGGCTGGGATAAAGAATTCCTGAAAGTTTGAAGCCAATGAAAAGAATTTGTATCATTTTTTTTCTTTTAATTTCCAGTAGTTCCCAGACATCTTTTGAAACTTGAGAGAATACATTTAGTACCCTTGAATAGCAGTGGATTGCGTCAGTTCATGCAGGACTGTCCACAATGCAAGATCTCTTGGACATCAGTGTTGCATTCCCATACTTTAGGCCAGTAAAGCATCATGGGAGTTTTATTTCTCCAGCATATGGACTTGTTTCCATTGATCAACTTTGCTGTATAGCTGTGCTGTCCAACTCCTGCCCTCCAGATATTTCTGAACTACAACTCCCATGATTCCGTGGCCATCTAATACAACAGAAGAATTCTGGGAATTGTAGTCTTCAACATCTGGAGGCCTGTTAGTTTGACTGCCCTTCACTAAAGACTTACATGTCAGTTGAAGGGACATGGTACACATTACATTTTTCATTTTGCAGGGAGCTCTATATGATTAAACTTACATTTCCTACCCTGGTGCCATCAATTCTTTTTTTTTTCTTTGCTTATTTGCATACAAACCCTTTCTACTTTTATTTATTTTTTTATGTAGGGTTGAGTTCTGAAGATGATCAAATATCCGGAGGTTTCTTTGACATTTTGAAAGGCGGGACTGAACGATTCTTAAGTAACATTAAGGACACTTCGTCAAAAGTCATTCAGTCAATGACCAAGTAAGATTTGTTTTTATAATGGCTAAACATAAAGTGAAATTAACTCCCCAAAGTTACACTTGGAAAAAAATGAATGCAGCGTTTAAAAAAAAATCTTGGCAAAGCAGATTTTTAAGTACACATGCTAGTGTCACCGCGTTTTTTCTTTCTTCTTTCTATTCTATATACACTGCTCAAAAAAATAAAGGTAACACAAACCTAAGACATCCTAGATCTGAATGAATGAAATCTTATTAAATACTGTGGTCATTACATAGTTGAATGTGCCCACAACAAAATCACACAAACATTATCCTCCTTATGACGCCAGTTTTTAAGAGCTAAACAGCAGCTGTTGTCTCTCATTTAAATTGTACCTCTATTTCAGCTACATTATGGTTTATTTCTGGGGTGGAAGCTAAACTCTAAGCACTCTTGGCATTCCTCTCCCTGTATGCCTGCAATTAGTTGGACTTGGTCGTGTCCGCAAGATACGTTAACTTAGACTTTTTAGAACAGTTCAATCTTTTCTTTGCACTTTTCTGTTTTCTATTGCATTATAATCTTTCGCGTCCGTGAGATTTTGTTTTACCAGTGATGTTAACCTAACATACTCGCCATAGTTGGTTTGTTTTTAATTTTGTATGGTCTCTGGCCTGTCTGTCATCGGTTATTTTTCCTTTTGACTTGTTTTTATCAGTTTTTAGCTTAGATCATTAAAAGTTATGTTTTATGCTACCTTTTAGAATATTTAGCCCAGTATCCATTGCTCTGTACGTATACCCTTTTTATAGGGTAACCCCGGTTCTGTTAGAGTAGTGTTTTCCAAACCCCTCCTCAGGACCCTCAACCAGGCCAGATTTTGCAGATCACCTTGGGGAAAAGCAGACTTAATTCTACAATCACTGAGCAGCAAATCATCTCACCCTTGCTAGGCTTCAGATATCTGGCAAACCTGGCGAGGCAGAGGTTCCTGAGGACAGGTTTGAGGAAACACGGTGTTAAAGGTACTTGACTAAGCTTGCTTCATTTTGGATCACGATTGCTCTTGTTTTGAATTTACTCTTACTGTCATAAGGTTCTGACTTATTACCAGCATATAAATAGCAGCAAAGAGTGGGATATCGAACCTGCTAGCACAGTCCTTCATTCCCATACTCCTTGATGCGACAAGCCAGAAACCTTCTGATTTCTGGTGGCGTGGGTCAATGTTTAGACTTGGCTATTCAGAACTAGGACTGTATTATTCATTGAATTTTTGCATGACATTTGGCACATTACACCATTGTTCTGCTTCATTGTGCACTGTCTTGGTCTAAAATTCTACAAGACGTGTTTATGCTCCGATGAGGGAGAATTTAACCAAATCTAATACTTTTGGGCTTCTTAAAAGATGTGGCATTAGCACACTCGGACATGTTTGTTTCACAATGTTGTTTATTATGGCCTATATTATACCCAGTATTAGCTGTGCAGCACTTTTTATTAATGTGTTATGTATTTTGTGTGCTTTATCACAGTATTGCAAAAGGAGACTTGGATTTATCGTACATCACGTCAAGAATTGCTGGTAAGCACTTAAAATATTCCAAATTTAAGGACCATTCATAATCGCATGATGATCTGATTATATTTAGTTGAAATAATAAAAAACCTCATTTTGAGGCTCAATTGGAAATATTTCATATAAAGTGGCAATGATGCATTATGATGTAAAAAAAAGTGTAGCAATGAGTCAAACATGCATACTTACTGAAACCTGGGGAGAATATTTAGAATAATGTAAATTGTGTGCAGATAATGCACATAAATTAGTCCCTCACTTTATTCTCAATACTCTTGGGTGGCAAGTGTATGTTAGTATTCAACTTCACTTCATACGTCATTTTTGTTTTATTTCTGCAGTAATGTCCTTTCCAGCTGAAGGTGTAGAATCGGCCATCAAAAATAATATTGAAGATGTGCGTCTCTTCCTGGACTCAAAACATCCAGGGAGCTATGCAGTCTATAACTTATGTCTAAGGAAATACAGAGTTGCACGTTTTCACAACCGGGTATGTGTTCACCACGATGTTGGACTTTAGTACAGCATTTCACTCCCCCCCCCCCCCTCCTAACAGGAACGCTAATGAGTTTACTGGATAACCTGGAGATGATGTACAAGACTGTTACAAAGTAAAGGACCAAAACACAGATGGCAAATTGCACTTTGGATTTTACTTAATTTGACATACACAATTACCAATGCCAGGTGTAGGCTGCCCCCCCCCCCCCTATCAGCAAATTCCTGTTAAATGGACTGATCGATATTCTAGTTTCAGGTTTGATTTCTGTAAATCTGATCCACAAGTAAAAATATGCATGTTGAATACGAACAGGGTTATTCAAAGAGAATTGCAAAGTCACCGCACGTTCGGTGACTTTTTGTTCTCTTCAATTCGGCGATCCCATTTCGGCGACCCTGCGGTGTATTCAGCAAGCATCACAGGGCCGTCGTAGTGCAGGGAAAAGCCACCGAAAACCTGCCGAACACTCAACGCAAAACCCAGGCGAATGCACACCGAAACCCGCAAAAACATCTGGATTAACCCCGCCGAACACGCCAGAGAAACCCGAGCAGGAGCCGATCAGAGCGCAGAGCAGCCACCGGAAAAAGCCGACACCGCAGATGAATGGAGTGAAAAAAAACAAAAACGTTCGCTTGAATGTTTGAAAAGTGAGACGCTGTTTGCAAACAAACTAAGATCCAATGAATGATAATAAAAAGGACTGTTACAGAAAAAAGAAAAAACGTTTAATTTTTTTTAAAAATCTCACTTTTTTTGCTAAAAATAAATGCTTAAAAGATTCTAAAAAATCTAGAGACTCTTTACTGCAGAGTATTATAATAAACGGTTTATTAGATATTGCATTACAACGGGAATATTTTTAACATTGAAGCCTATGGGATTCTCCTGAATAAACCTGTCAAATGAAGCCACCGAATGGCAGGGCATGCCATTTCGGCAACTTTTCACTGCTGGTTTTTGTTCTCTGAATAGACGTAGCTATGGGGATTTCACTGCCCTCGAACAGGCACCGTATGTGCAGGCAATTCGCCAACATTTGGCGAACTGCCTGTTGTCTGGATAGCCAAATGGCCAAGAAAGGTAACCAAACGCTGATTTTTAGCGTTCGGTTACCTTTCGGCAGCCATTCGGATCTCTTTGAATAACCCTTATTATGTGCCATTCAAGTTTTCCGTTTTGGGCTGACCAAATGAGTGCTGGTCGTCCGAGTGGTAATTAGAATTAATCTGCATAATCTATGCAACAGAATGATTTGAGGATTGTTAAATTGACATGCATTGTTATTCAGCGAGAATGACCTGGAGAATGGAAAATTCTAGGTCAAAATAGCCGATTCAGAAAGTGAAATAAATGGGAGAATTTTTCTGGTTTGGCTATTTTGAACTAGAATTTTCACTTCTCCAGTCGTTCTCCTGGTTTTCACCTCTCTGAATAACCCTGATAGTAATGTTGAGGCCTTCTCTGCTACACAGGTGTCTGAATGTGGCTGGCCTGAAAGACGCACTCCTACTCTGATGAACCTTTATAGCATTTGCAAAAATATGCACCTGTGGCTGAAACAAGATCTGAAAAATGTCTGTATTGTGCACTGCCTGGTAAGTTGTTTTTAATAAAGTCCTAGGATTTTCTTCTGTTGTATTTTGGGATTGAAATTGTATCAACACTTAAGGCTGGGGTCAGACGAGCGCAGTAATCACGTCCGTGTTGCTGCACATTAGTACGTCCGTGGTAGCAGAGAATCATGACCGATGAAGCCCCACACACGAAGTATGTCCACACGGAAGTGCAGATGCACAACGGACGCGGCAAACAGACGCAAGTTAGCAAGAACGTAAAACCGCTAGAACGGACGTGCGGGGTGTGCAACGTCCGCATAGCTTTGTGTGTGAGTGATGGAACGTGGTCAGACGGACATTTATACGTCCAGCATTTTTGACGGACAAAATGTTTTTTCATTTTAATTTATTTTCCCTCCTACATCCGTCAAAAATAACATCAGTCACAAAAACGGACTGTGTGGCCGCTACTGCGTCTTCCGTCAAAAAGTGCGTCCGTATGCACGGGCGCACAGTCCGTAAAAAACGCGCTCGTCTGACCCTAGCCTAAAATGTGTTTATACAATTAAAACTAGACTGACATGAACATATTTAGGTGATGCTGGCAATAATCATACTTATGAGAATAAGATGTAAAATCTTCAATTGCATGGCAAAGGAGAATTGCATTAGGCAGTTGCATTTCTTTACCTTCAAGAAGCAAATTGGCATAGTGTAAGAAAAAACCCACACCATAAACAGTCTTGCAGAATGTAGGTAGGAACTAGGATTAATGATCTGTTAAAAAGAAAACGGACACTGCTCAAAGGAACAATCCTAATAACATTTATGTAAAATTACTTTCATCTTGCAAAAAAAAGTACTTTAAATGTCCACTCTCTTTCATGTGGGACTTTGACTATTCTTGTCCAAAGTTTCATGCAGGTTTGAGATAAAAACCTCGCACTGCATGAAATCTTTAAATTGGATGTAGTTATCCAGTGTAGAGCAAACCATTACTAGAGTTAACCCAATTTGAAGGGGAAGTCTCATGGTGCAGGTAATACTAATACGGAACATGTTAATGATTTACCATAGAGGTTAGTTTGGTTATTTGCAGTTGACTGTTTTTATTATACATCCACCATATGAATATCCTCCTCTGCGCTTAACAATTGTGTGATACCTTTCTGTTCAAGATCTTCGTGTATTTACTGATCAATATGGACGCATTATATTACTCTTCGCCTTACTGAATAGGGATTTTTATTTTCATAAAATGTAATTAAAATATAGCATGTGCAGTATTTTTGTGACTGTTGTTTCACCCAGTAACCTGGTGTTCCCACGCGTTTCATTGTTCTTATTATTACAGGATGGTAGAGCGGCATCTGCTGTGGTAGTTTGTTCATTCCTTTGTTTCTGCCGTTTGTTTTCAACTGCTGAAGCTGCCGTTTATATGTTTAGCATGAAACGTTGTCCTCCTGGCATATGGCCTTCTCACAAAAGGTATACATTTCTACTCAAAGTAAATGACCGGATACTGCATGCTAGAAAAAAAAAAAATATAAATATTCTTAAATGGAAACAATGCATTCACCAAAAGTCATATGTTCTATATGCTGTAATAAATGTAGCTCTGTATTGTGGTGTGAAAGGTAGTGTAGAATGTCAAAATGCATATGCTGTATAAAATTATACTGGTCGTCGTCGTCGTCCCCCCCCCCCCGTCCGTCCGTCCCCCCCAACAGTCTGCAATTGTTCTGGCCATTTAGATGTACCTGTCATATTGAACATGATTTTGGTTTGGCTTAAAATACGCTATATAAGGGTCCTTGCACCTGGATTCCATACAGCCGCCTCTGTTTATAATACACTATCGGGGTAATTCAAAGAGATTCGAATTGCTTGAGACAGGTAACCGAACGCTGATTTTCAGCGTTCGATCACCTTTCTTGGCCATTCGGCTATCCAGAGAGCAGGCAATTCGCCAAATCCTGGCGAATTGCCTGCACATACGGTGCCTGTTCGAGGGCAGTGAAATCCCCATAAAAAAGCACTGCTTCGTCTATTCAGAGAACACAAACCAGCAGTGAAAGGTTCCCGAAATGCCCTGTCATTCGGTGGTTTAATTCGGCAGGTTTATTCAGGCGAATCCCATAGGCTTCAATGTTAAAAATATTCCCGTTTTTTTTTAATTCAATATCTAATAAACCGTTCATTATAATATTCTGCAGTAAAGAGTCTCTCTTTTTCTGGATTTTTTATTTTTAAAGTCCGTTTTTTTTTTGTAAGTTTACTTTTTTCTGTAACAGCCCTTTTTATTATCATTCATTGGACCTCATATGTAAATTTCAGACATTTTCGCTCAGTAGTTTCTTTGCAAACAGCGTTTCACTTTTCAAACATTCAAGCAAACTGTTTTGCTAATTTATTCACTGCCTTCTTCTGCGGCGTCGGCTTTTTCCGGCGGCTTCGCTGCGTGTGATCGGCTCCTGCTCGGGTTTTTCCGGCATCTTCGATGGGTTAATCCATATGTTTTTGCGGGTTTTCGGCATGCATTCGCCGGGTTTTTGCAGTGACTTTTCGTCAGGTTTGCGGCAGCTTTTCGCTGCGCTTCGATGCCCTGTGGTGCTTGCTGAATACACCGCAGGGTTGCGAGAAATGGGATTGCCGAATGGCACCGAATTGAACGAAAAGTCACCGAACGTTCGGTGACTTTTCGATTCTCTTTGAATTACCCTGTATATAGTGGCCTTGCACCAGGCATGGCATATAGCACTCTCTGCTTATCATTGTATATCCTTGCCGTCAGGGCTGGTGCTATACTATTATGCGCCCTAGGCAAGACCAGCTACTTGCTCCAGAAATAAATTAACTGTTGAAAACCTTCCTCTCTTCTGTCCCTTTTCTTTAATCTTCCTTTGGTGGCGCTCACACGTCACCATAAGATGCCCACCTTCTGTGCCACTAGTGGGGGTCCACGAGTCGTCAATTGCTGGCTACACGAGCCGCTCAATAAGGAATGGGTACAATAATGGAACCCGGGTTGGGGGCAGCAGTGCGCCCTAGGCGGTTGCCTAGTGGGAGCACCGGCCCTGCTGGCGGTCCTATTTACCATGCCTGGTGCAGGCCCCCTCTAGATCTTGTGTGTTATAATCCTCTTCCGTATCTAGAGCATATCCCTCTTTAACATCAAAACAATCATCTGAAGCGGAGTCTGATTGGTCAGAAATTCAAAACCCCATAACAATGGGTCCATCCTTTAGTTGTGCCTTGTTAATTCCTATTCCATGCATATTTTATTCTATGATCTCTCTTGGGTATCTGTGCTTTGTTTCAGAAAAAGCATTTAATTTCCATTGAAATTTAATTCTTGGTGTACAATTTGAGATTTTAAAACAAGCGGTCGTTGTATGGACCTGTGAAGTGGTTATTGGCAACCGTTTAATTAATCTGCCGCAGGATGTCTCATTCGTTCTGCTTTCCTATAATTGTCTCGGGTAGCTGCCAAAGTCACTTGACCAGACGGCGCTTATCATTTTGTTAGGTCTTTTGCAGTTCATGGAACAAAAAACAAATTAAAACTTTATTTTTAATTTTTATAAATGCATTTTATTGAGCACATATTGCAGTTACAAAGAATAAGGAAACACCTTGTCAATCACAAAAGATGGTCAAATGCAACAACATAAAAAAGATGTGAAGTCGGCAGACTTCCTGCATTACAAATTCATGCTCAGTTCCTAGTCTCGCTCTATCCACTGCTAAACAATCTTCTTGTCCCTTATCTCCACCTTCGCTCATGATTCTAGACGTCTGTTTCATACTTTCAATCTGTTAATGTGCTCTTCTTCCATCCAGCCTTCCACAGATCTCACTGCTGTCAGCTTTGCTGACTTCACGAATAAGATTACTAAACTTAGACTAGAAATCTCTTTGCTTCCCTCCTCCATTAACCACTCTACGTCTTTCACTCCCTGCCACCTCTTCTGCTATGTTTTCCTTTCATCCGGTATCTGAGGATGATGTCTCAGCAGTCCTCATGTCCTCCTGCCCAACCACCTTTCCACTTGACCCCATTCCCTCACAATTTACTCTGTCCTACCAGTCGTTGTCCCTGCTCTCCTATTTTCAACCTCTCCTCAGAAATCTTCCCCCCTGCATTCAAACGTGCTCTGTTCACCCCCATTCTAAAGAAGCTATCTCTCGATCCCACCTCCCTTTCAAACTACCGTCCCATCTCTTTGCTCCCCTTTGCCTCCAAAATCTTAGAACGCCTGGTCTAGGGCTGAAACAACTAATCGATAAAGAAAATAATTGATAATGAGAATAGTTGGCAACTAATTGGCTGTCGATTTATCGATTTGTGTACAGCGCACATACTGTTTAGGCTGTCAGATGAACGCAGTCTGAGTGCACTCTGCGTGCGTGCATTACGGACAGACGTACTGACGGAAGATACTGTAGACACCACACGGTCCGTGTTTTTTTGACGGACGTAGAAGAGAAAAGAACTATGGGAAATAAGATTATTATGAAGAAAAAGATATGAAAAGCCATTTTGTGCGTCAAGGTGCTGGACGTCGAAATGCGCTACGCCTGACAGCTCATCACGCACACAGAACGCTATGCGGACGTGGTGCACTCTGTGCGTTCGTCTAGCGGTTTTGCGTTCTTGCCTAACTTGCATCCGTTTGCCACATGTGTTGTGCGTGCGCAGTTCAGTGCGCACGTACTCCGTGTGTGTGGGTCTCTATTGATCATGATTCTATGCCACGACAGACGTTAAACTGCGGCAACATGGACGTGATAACCACGTTCGTCTGACACGGGCCTTAGAGTCAGACTGAGTCTTATTCTGCTTTTGGAGCTAAATGTAGAAGATGTGCCACTGCTTTAGGCTGGGGTCAGATGAGCGTTTTATAGAGCGGAAGGAACGACCGTGTGAGTGGACGTTCCTTCCACTCTGACGCCCGTCTGGCCACCTCACTGAGTGCAGTTAGTGTGCTCAGCGCTGCAAGGCTCCATCCTATGGAGGATCGAGCTTTGCAGGCCCGTCGAACGCACGTCGCAGCGAGACATGTATAAATATGACATATGATCTGTCAGACAACTACCAGAGACGACGACTCCTGTATTTAGGTGGAGGCAATGGTGGCGATTCATAGAGGCAATTGTATCCAGCACCTGAATTCCCAGCTGCTGCAGAAATTCAGCTGCTCTATGGAGGGGTGTGCGCAAGAAAAGGATTTGCCCTCCTTGTGGACTCTGATACGAAATGGAAATCCCCAAGTGTATTTAAGATGGTTGTGAAAAATCTCTGCTTTCCACTCCCTATGTTTGGAGAGTGTTGACGGATCCAGGTTTTGAAAAAAGAAAAGCGAGGCTCCCTTATATTCCACAGCCTGGTCCCGCTCCACCATTCTGAGGGCCTCTTTAGTGGTAAAGAAGTAGAATCTGGCTATGAAATCCCGTGGTGCAGCGTTCTTGGATTGCTTTGGGCCCAAGGCCTATATACCCTATCCAGCAAAAGCTGTGAGGATGGGACAGAGGGCAGCAGCCGCTTCATAATGCCTAATGAGGGTAGCCTCTAGTTGATTTCTCCCCCCCCCCTGATGTCTTCTGGTAAGCCCCTTAGCTGAATATTATTGTGGCGGGAGAGATTTGGAAAGGTCTTCTAGAGCAGGGGTTCTCAACATGTGTTAAGTGTACCCCAGGGGGTATGCCTACTGGGCATTTGCATGAGTACTTCTACTCCTGCAAATGCCCTGATACCGGAAACGAGCACTGAGTTGGCTTGCCGGCCGGCAGAATGCACTAACCGCATTCTGCCAGGCCTCTTCAGCTGGCCGTGACCCAGCGAGTGGCTGCCGGCAAAAGGTTGCTCTGCTGGGGTCACGCTCTCGCAGATCTTGCAGAGTTTGCGAGTTCTCCACTGTGAGAGTCCAGGTGGTCTTTTCCAGCTCAGTGATTAAAATCCTGGAGGTGCTGGATCTCCTGCCAGCTCCCTCATGCTCCATTCTGGATGAAGAGATGCACTCTGGCTGACGCCATCTTGAACGTCTCCCATGGCTTGGTGTTTGGCTGCAAATATCGGCGCCACGTGTGTCTCCTTCCTGGATTTCTTCTTGGTCTTCATTTTTGCACCAGGGCAGGTGGGCTCTCTGTAAAAATCAAAAAGGATGGGCTGAGAGTGGTGTGGGCAGTGAAAAGCAGTAGGGTTCCCGGGAGCTCTACCACCTTGCGACCTCTCTCATGGCCAGCTCAACTCCGCCGCCCCCCCCCCCCATTAAAACCTTTTTAAAGCTGTTTTTATGAGAGCCTATATTCATAGCTGTAATACTACGGGTTTGTAGTGTGAAGCACTTTGATAGGCTTTACACTACCACAATGCAATCGCCCACCTGCTATCACATTAATTCTGTTTTAGCCCTATTTAAATACTTTGGTAGTTTGGAAGCCTGTGACAAATGCAAAACTGCATCATCCTTAAGATGTATACAATGTCAATAATCTTTGCATTAATTATGCAATTGACTTTTAATTTCAGATACATTGAATACATGTGCGATATGATGGCTGAGGAACCGATCATCCCTCACAGCAAACCCATTCTCATCAGGTCAATCAACATGACTCCTGTTCCTCTCTTCAGCAAGCTGCGCAACGGCTGCAAACCTTTCTGTGAAATCTACGTTGGCGACGATAGAGTGGCTACAACCTCTCAAGAGTATGACAAAATGAAGTAAGCGTGGTCTCTTTTGTGTGTTTTTTTTTTTTTGTTTATGTTTTTTTTTAGTTTGCCTGTGCATTAAAAAAAAAACACAATCCCAACCAGCAATAAACAAAAATCAGCAAAACAATTATTAGGGGTAATTATCCATTAAAACCACAATATACAGAGAAACCAAAAGAATTGAAAGATTTGTAGGATGTGTGTTTTAAGAAAAAGAATTGGTAAAGGTTGAACTGCTGATTTTTAATAAATGATCTAATCCGTTCATTCTTCCTTTTTTTTTATTAAGGGATTTCAAAACTGAGGATCTGAAAGCTGAAATTCCTCTGGATGTGACTGTTCAGGGAGATGTCCTGATTGTGATCTATCACGCCAGGTCAACATTGGGTGGCAGGTTGCAAGCAAAGGTAACCAACTGTATGTCATTATCTAAGTGTACCAATCCTGATACAGCAATTTGCTATCTGATTTATGAGTGACCATCATTGAAGAGGTGGGAAGTAGGGATGCACCGATACTAGTATCGGTATCGGTGCTGATACTGCCGTTTGCACGAATACTTGGTACTCGTGCAAATGGCCCGATGCCGGTATCTGCGGGGCTGGGGAAGCTTTCCCCTCCGGCGGCCGCAATACTTTCCCAGCGGAGGGTCCAGTCACAGGGCTGTGACGCGGCCGCCGGGCAGTGGAGGCTGTGACGCTGCCTCCAGCCGAGGTCGCGGGAGCCTCCCGCGAGATCTCGGCTGGAGGCAGAGTCAAGGCCCAGCGGCCGCGTCACAGCCCTGCGACCGGCATCTGTGGAGCAGACGTCCCTCCGAGCGCTCTTCCTCCTTCAGTGTCCGCCGGCAAAGCCGGGCTGCAACCCGTTGCCGGCGGACACTGAAGGAGGAAGAGCGCTCGGAGTCTGGCAAGCCAGGAGAGCTGGGGGGCATATATCCATGTGAGGCTGGGGGCATTCTGTATATATATATCTCGGGGGGGGGGTATATACATGTGAGCTGGGCGCATTTTTATATGAGGTCTGTTCTTATTGGAAAGTGGTCACATGACATAAAATGAAAGTATCGGTACTCGGTCTTAAAAAAGTGATATCTGTGCATCCCTAGTGGGAAGAATCCTTTTATCAATGTCCCTTAACATCCAGCATACTGCAGAAAATATTGATCTTAATGTGTTTATTTTTTTCAGATGACTTCCATGAAGATGTTCCAGATTCAGTTTCACACTGGCTTTGTCCCTCGAAATGCTACTACCGTGAAGTTTGCCAAGTATGCCATTTTATTTTTATACCAGTAATATTTACCACTCAAATCACAATTTAGCTCTTCAAAACTATGGGTGCCTTTTTATATTTCCTTTATAATGTTCAGTAGCATGTGAAAATTCAATAAACCATCAAGAATGCTGCTTCATAATGTACTAAAAACACATTTTTAATTTGTATTATACGAAATTCTGAGCACTCCTGAACGGACTCACTGTAGAGCAGGCTACTAGTGCTGCTGCATTTTCTCTAGGCCTTCATAAATCTGTTTTTGTTTTCATATTTCTGCATTTGAAATCCTGAAGCGGTTTTAGAGGTCATAATACAGATTAGCCTCCCCACTCATCCTCACATGCCATAGCATGAAACGTGTGTGCTTCTTGACAGCTTTAAGAATGTGGAATAAAGTTATGATTTTCTATTTAAATAAACATTCCAGGTATGATCTTGATGCGTGTGATATCCAAGAAAAATATCCTGACCTCTTTCAAGTGAACCTAGAAGTTGAAGTGTCTCCTCGAGACAGACCGCTGAATGTCACTCCACCGTGGGAAAACCTGAACACAAAAAGATTAACTCCCAAGATACTCTTTTCCAGCCGAGAGGAACAACAGGAAATCCTGTCAAAATTTGGTAATCCTTTATTCTGCTGTATTTTTTAATATGCCAAGAATAACAAATCTGAACAGAGAAAAAGTCTTGGCAGTTTGCTCATAGGAGTGTGCTACCTAGCATGCCATAGAAAAGAAGCAAAATTTGGATATGCTAACATGATACAGTGAAGATTTATAAAGTATTACATGTCAGCTATAATGTACTTTAGAGGAAGAGAAAAATTCCAAATATTGATTATCACTTCATTATATGAAGGTAGTATGAAGTTGATGTCCTCGTATGCACTTGATCATCTTGATACCACTGGGGTTTATTCATGACACATTCAAGTTTTTTTTTTTGCAATCAAATAGTTTTTATTAAGGTAGAATTATACAGAAAATACAGAATTAGGACAATAATAGAGTATAGTAATACAGCAAAGGAGTGTGGTAAAAGGATTACCAGCCGGGTACCATTGTAGAACAGGTTTAGTTCGTCCAGGTAAATCAGGTCAGTTTTAGCGGTGAGATCGTGAGTTTACTTGTGTGGGGGTACCGTTGGCTACAAAGGAAGGAGAAAGAATTTCCAGAAAGAGAGGTAGTAGAGAGAAACAGAGATGAGAGAGAGGTAGGTGGGAAAGTTTGGCAGAGGGAACAATAAATTTAAGAGGAGAGAGAGAGGGAAGAAGAAAAAAAAAAATTATTAATTACAGTAGTAAAAAGAGGAGAGGGTTCAGGAGTAGGTGAAGGAATATTAAATGAGCAAAAGGAGTGTATCTCAGATGGCAAGACCCGATAGGGGAGAGGGCTCCGGGAGCAGGGATTCTGGCATTCTGTTACCCTCTCATTCTGGTGTCAGCCATTGTCTACAGTTGGCTGAGGATATGAATGAGTTCCAATGGAACCAGGTGGTGTTATGCACTTCTGTCCATCCACCCGGGGGCAAGGTCGCTGTTTCCAGAGATCTAATGGTTTCGACTTTCGTTATCCGGTCCCGAGTTGAAGGCACTACAGATGAGTTCCAATGAATCGGGATGAGTGCTCTAGCTGCCAGCACAGATTTCTTCAGAGATTTTACAGATAGGGCCATCTGTCCTAGCAAAAATATCTCAGGTGTGAAGTCCAGCTCGACCTCAGTGGTGTGTTTAATTAGAGAACTTGTGGAGCTCCAGAAGGGGGCATTTCCACCAAAGATGTAGAAAAGTTCCCTGGCCTCGAAGACATCTCCAACACTCTGTAGAGTGAGTTGGACTAAAGCGGGCTATCCAAATGGGGGTAGTATACCATAAGGACGCAATTTTGAATGACGTCTCCTTTAGTCTAGATAGAGGAGTGCCGTGGTGGATCTGAGTGAAAGTTTTTGTCCAGTGCACATCGGGAATCACGGTTCCCAGCATGGTATCCCAGCGTCCCACGTATGAGGGGGGGGGGATCCAGGTCAGAAGACTGGAGAGCGTGGTATTGAGAGGAAAGACTGTGTGACGGGACGGCGCCTATAGCACAAAGGTTTTCAAACGTCGTGAGTGGTCGAGTCAGATTCGTACCGTTAGGTAGTGACAGCAGATAGTGTTTGATCTGCAGGAAGTTAAATCGGTCTAGACAGGTAAGTGGAGGGTCTATGTCCGACGTTGGGACCTGTCGGAATTGGCCATCTTTTAGCACGTGCATGGCCAATAGGCCTGGGTGGGTGGTAAAACGATTCTGTAGTGGACACATTCAAGTTTTTAATTTTGTCTGGGGGTGTTTTGATGTCTCCCTCTTGACTTTTTGAATTTTATACTCTCTGTCATACTTCACTACCAGTTTTTAAGCGTAAAACCAGTTAGTGGGATAAATTATTTTCTGACTTTATTATTTTATTGATTTATAGCTTATATTTTATTCCCCTACTCTTCCTTATGCATTATGCCACACATTATGATCCGTAACATGTTTTTGGAACTGCAATGGCCATTATAGTGTAATCAGACCTGTTAATGTGAAGACAATCCTCTTAAGAACACCACTAGCACACCTTGTAGCTGCTTCCAGGCTTAAGGCTATTAAGTATTAATATTGTGTTTTAAAGTCATGACCATTCAACGATAAATTGGAAAAACACATTGGCAGCTGCAAATACAAGTCATAAAGTACAAAATCCATTAAAACCACACAGAAATTAGCCCATACCTCCTGTCATAAATGGATGGGACAGCTAGTATTTGCTCACATTTACCCTAGACCTAGAATGTGTTGTACTAGATATTAATGGGAATTAATGCTTTCTGATTTCATTTTTCAGTTTTAGTCTTGGTTTCTGTATGACAGCACGTCTATGAATCTATTGTCCTATGACTTAGTTGCTGATTGGAAAATCTTGGCTTCTCATTTCCTCTGGGGACCTTTCTAACCGTGTTATGCCCGCATTTGTTTTATGTAGGCAAACCTGAATTACCCAGGCAACCAGGCTCCACTGCGCAGTATGAAGCGGAGCTCTCCCAAGAGGAAAAGTCTCCCGATCTGCCTAATTCTGAAGCACTCCAGAACAATAACTTTTTTCAAACACTTGACTGGAAAGGTATAATTATCTGCCTTTTTATCATTCTGCTTATTTGAACATTGTCTATCCCACTTTTTTCTTCAAAACCACCTTAGTTTTCGATATATAGAAGAGTGCAGAGTTGCATGGTTTCCATTGCTCGGGAAGAAAAAAACCCTCTCTAGACGCTTTAAAATTGATTGTTCTATGGTTTCCCCTTTGATCAACATAGTAGTAATCCGCCTAAAGTAGACTATTCTCTTGACTGAAGCAATAAATCTTTTAACGTTTGGTTGGTTTACATCCTCCTCATGACACTGAAAACATAAAAAATTAAGCTGATCTTGCAGAATTTCTGTAATGTTGACACTTACTGAATCCTGAAGCTAGTGCGTTTACATAAAAACCTAAAACATTCAAAAACAAGAGTTAATATAATATTTAAATTATTACCTATGTGAAATGGAGAATAACAATAATGTGGGTGTTTCTGTAGATACAGACCAGCGTTTCCAATGTATGTCAAGTTCCTGTTCATTGTGTTTGAATGTCTGTGCTCCAGATATTTTTAATTCATTAAAGGGACACTCTGTGGTTAAAACTGGTGGGAGACTGATAGAAAGGGGTTGATGTTTAATCCCTTCATCTTTCACCCTCGACACCCCATTCCTTTTAGATAGCTTTAGAACTTGCCTTAAATTCAGCACTGGGCCGCATGCTAAATGCAGAAAGCTTCCTTTGAGCCGCAAAAGTCAAGTTACTGCAGGCCAGCTGGACAATCTGCATTCAGTGGGCCAAATCAAGGGGAAGGGCAATGCGGTCACATTGCCTAGAGTCCTGTTAATTTTTTTATCCCTTTTTAAGTCTTTATCTCCGTTCACTTGCACCTAATGTTGTGTGGGGGGGGGGTTGTACCGTGTTCTCCTACCCGTATTCTCACTTCCTTGTCTCTAGGGCAGTGCTTCACAAACCTGGTCCTAAAGTACCCTTAACTGGCCAGGTTTGCCAGATATCTGAAAAATACCACAGGTGATATGATTTGCTGTTCAGTGATTGCAGGATTCAGTTTGCAGTTCTACAAAGTTATCCTTAAAATCTTGCTTGTTACGGATATTTGAGGACAGGGGTGGGATCCACGGCTCTAGTTCCTTATTTCCTGCTTCTTCCTCAATCTTCCCTCATATCTGTTGTAATCCCTGATTTCCCTTATATTATACTCCCCCACCCCCCCATTACAGCTCTCTCCCCAACATCTTCCTCTACTCTCCACCAAAAAAAGTGACTTTTACCATCCGGAAACGGACACTTTTGCCTCTCCCCATTTCCCCTTGCCTGAATTTCCGTATTCCATCTGTTTTACAAACCAATGTTCATATTCGTAATTGAGATTTGTCTTTTCAGAGCAAATGGAAGGAAGAGATGTTCAAATTGGAGACAATGAATATACATCAAATGATTATCACAATGAAGGCACAAGTGACACAAGAAGTGAACCATCTGATGAAGAGTTTTACATTTTCTCCAAGGAACACAGTGCTGAAGAGCATCCAGACATGGGAACATCAGTTAATACTAAAGATACAGAACTGAAAGAGGTTTTAATTGAAGCTGAACCGGACTCCCTTTTCACGGAGCCTTCAAAGCCTGCAGTTGAAGCGGAAGCAGATTTGCTTGGACTTAATTCAACCTCAGTAACTTTGGACACCAATCCTTCCCCAGCCGACATGAAGAATTCCTCCAGCAATGCAGTTTTGTTAGACGATTTGTTCGGTGACAATTTATTAACAGAGAAGTCTACATCTGACTTAGAAGCCACAGACCTTTTTCTAGGACGAGGAAATGAGAATTTCTTTTTTGATGGAAATGACCAGGCCTCCGTAGGATCTTCCAATACCTCATCTGATGTTAAAATGAACTCTGGTAAGTATTGCCTTCTGTGAGAACTAGGGCTGAAACAGCTAATCGTTTAATCGACTAATCGTTGATTAATAGTTGTCAACTATTTTCATTATCGACCGATCTGTATAGAGCACACACTGTTTAGAATCAGAGTTAAACGTTAATAACCTCAGACGCTACTTCATAGCTGATTGGAGAAGATGTGCCGTTGTTTTACTCTGTATGATTTAGCTCTAGAGTGAAGTCAGACATAACAAGTTTCTTTTTAGTTTACAAAAGTAGCAGAACTATAGCACAGACCCTGGTGTACAGCCACAGGATGGAGGAGCTGTACTACTTGTCTTATCCTTAATTGGAGCTGGAGTTCTGTGCCACCACCTCACCCTCCCTGCCTCTCTCTCTGGTCCTGAGCTGCTATCTCTCCCTTTGGTCCGGTCCTTTTACCTAAACTCCCTTTCACACTAGGGTCTGGTCTCTTGCCCAAATTCACTCCCTCTGACAATGGTCCAGTCCCTTACCCAAATTCGCTCCCTACCACTTCTGGTCCCTCCCCCCCCACTCAGTTTGTTCATGAAATTATTTTAAAGGCAGACCCAGTGCACCCGGAGCACTTTAGCTTATTAAAGTGGTCCAACTGTGTGGAGTGCCCCCCTTCTCACCCCAATTTGCGTGCTGTCATCATGTCTGCGTGCTCAAGCGGCATTCTTTTCGGGGAAAAAGCAGACATGGGCTTGAGCTGCACATGCAGCATCAATCCATCACTCTGACCAGGTGCTTGCATGCCTTGTTATGCGAGATATGCAATTTGTGTATGTATGAACATTCCGTACACTATGCATATTGTTTAAGAATAAAGGGGGGTTGATTCTTCCTTTTTTTTTTTTTTTTTTTTTTTTTTTAGTAAATAATTTTTTTATTTTCTTTTCGATTCAATGAATCGATTAGTTGGCCAATTATTTTTTCGATTAATGGAAGTCTGAAGATAAATCATTGGTTGCAGTCCTAGTTGGAACAACGCACCATTGTAAAATCTCTAAACACCATCTCCTCAACAGAGATTACTTTGTCTGGAAATAAAACAATGAAAATTGAGGATGATCGATCATCCAGTGGTCTGTAAATGGGCGGGATGATTTTATAATGTCCATTGTATAGTCTATTAGTCTTGTATTCCTCTCTGTGATTTAAAATGGGGAGGGTTTAGGGACAAAGCCTACTCCATAATCTATTTTTAAACTGTAGTTTTATGGGTTTTCATGTTAGATTATCCTGTTTTCTGAGCAATAGTTTACCCTATTTTTTCCCCTTGTCTCAAACACTTCTGTGCAAACCGTACGAGCTTATGTTTTGAGTATGTATGTACCAATCATTTAATCGGCAACTAATCGATAATGAAAATAGTTGTCAGCTATTCTCATCGACTTAATTGGTTGATTAATCGCTATATGTACAGTAGGAGACTGCAACGAATGATTATTTTCATAATCATTAGCTGGCAGATTAATCTTTCAATGAATCGATTCATCGGACTATTCTTTTTTTTTTTTTACTTAAAGGAACACTATGTAAAGATCAACTGCTCCCTTCCCTTTCCCACCTTTTTTTCTTACACAATTTGCATAGCGTACGTAATGAGCGATGGTTTGATGCTGTGTGCTCAGCTCAAGCCTATGTCTGCATTTTACCTGAACGTACGCTGCTGTGAGCTCTCTGCCAGACGTGATGATGTCTGCTTGAAAGCAGGGTGAGAATTGGGGCACTCCACGAAGCCTGACCACGTTAATAAGCTAGAGTGGTCAGGGTGCTTAGAGTGGCCCTTTAAAATAATTTCAAAAACAAACGGAGTAGGGGGGAGGAAGGGCGTTTGGGCAAGGGGCCTGACTCAAGCATTTGGGAAGGGACTGGATCAAAGGGAGGGACGGTAGCTTCGGACTGCAGAGAGGGGGGGTGGGATGGTGGCAGAGGACTCAACCTCCAGGTAAGGATAAAACTCCGGCGGCATAGCTCCTCCACCCAGGGTCTGTGCTATAGTTCTGCTACTGCTAAACTAAACCAAAGCAAATTTGTTATATCTGACATAACCCTAGAACTAAATCCTATAAAGTAAAGCCGCATATGAGGTTATTAATGGTTCTCAGTCTGACTCTAAACAGTGTGTGCTGTACACAGGTCGATTAATCGATAATGAAAATAGTTGACAACTATTTTTCCTATAGATTGGTTGCCAATTAATCGATTAGTTGTTTCAACCCTAGTGTACAACACACATGGTTTAGACAGTGTTTCTCAACTCCAGTCCTCAGGACCCACTAACGGGCCAGATTTTAAGGCTCACCTTGGAGAAATGCAGACTGAAACCTGCAATCACTGAGCAGCTAATTATATCACCTGTGCTGTGCTTCAGATATTTGGCAAATATTGGGTCCTGAGGACTGGAATTGAGAAACCTCTAGAGTCAGACGGAGTTAAAGATTAATGACCTCAGACACTAGACACTTCAGAGCTGATTGGACAAGCCGTGCTGCTTCTTTAGTTCTAGGTTTATATCCTCACACCTAACCAGTTTGTATTTTGTTTAGTTTACAACAGTAGCAGAACTATAGCACAGACCCTGGGGTACTGACATGGTGTGGAGGAGCTGTACTACTTGTGTTTTATCATTACTTGAAGCTGGAGTCATGTGCCACCACACAATCCTTCATCTCGCTGTTCAGGAGCTGCCATCCCTCCCTTTGGCCGATACCTTTCTCCAAACTCCCTCCCACAAGGTCTGGTCTCTTGCCCAAACTCATGCTCTCCTACCTTCATTCCCTCCCTGTTTGTTCTTGAAATTATTTTAAAGGGACACTCTACACTACCTCATTGTAGCTTTTTAAAGTGGTCCCGCTGTGTGTAGTTGCCCCCCAGTCACCCCGCTTTGTGTGCTGATATAAAGTCTAAGTTGTGGCATACCAGGTATTTTGTCCTCCTTTTGTGGTGGTGTTTTCTAGGGCAGTAACATTGGATTTTCAAACCCTTCCCTTCATCATAAATCATGAAAATTATAGAATTTAGCTAAGTATGACGGTAAGTTAGAATTTTAATAATAAGACTCTGAGGCGAGTATTGCTTCTCTTTCTTGCTTTTATTAACATAGTAGCAAGTGGCAACTAGCAAGAACTTTGAAATATGAAGCTTTTTTATATTGAATAAAGAGAAAACATAACAGTAAAACAGGTATATGGTATCTTCCAACACCCCTTCCACCCCTTTGGATCTGTCCTCTTTCCTGTTCAGTGGCCATCAAAACCGATCCACGTCCCTCCTACTTCCTCTTTCTTTGCCATACGAGGTGATCAGTGTAGGTAGATAGGGAAAACCAAAGGACAATCCATCCGGAACCAGAAAATCCTTTATGAGGCTGAGGAAAGAAAAAATATAAGAGTGGAAGACATTGGATCCGCAGACCCAGGAAACAACCAAAACCACAATAGCGGCGGGAGAGGTGGGCAATACTCGCCTCAGAGTCTTATTATTAAAATTCTAACTTACCGTCATACTTAGCTAAATTCTATAATTTTAATACATCGACTCTGAGGCTCCTATTGCTTGTTCAAAGCTGACCCACAACTGCGGATGACCAATGAACAACAGGCTTGAAATAGAATGAGCGGAAGGTGGACTCTCTGGACCAGTCAGCTGACCGCAACAAGTCCTCCAACCGACAACCTGCCGACACAGCGGAAGAAGCAACAGCGCTACGAACCGAATGAGCTCCAATAATCGAGGTATCTACACCTGCTAACACCAAGAGCCAACGAAGCCAGCGCGCGAGCGTAGTTGTACCTACCGAAGCGAAGGGAGACTTAAATGAAATAAAGAGAGGTGAAATCTCCGTGCCTCGGAGGGCGGCAGTACGAGATTCGTATTCCTGAAGACAAAGGACCGGGCACAAAGCCGGATGTGAAGGGAAAGCCGGGTAGAAGGCGGACGAAATGGACGTTTTAGTACGGCGGGAGATGTCAAAGCGCACGCCTTCTGGTATGAAAGAACGAGCTTTGAAGTCTAACGCCCTGACATCAGCCACCCGTTTGCAAGAAATCATGCAAAGGAGGGCCAATAATTTTGCCGATAGTTGGCGTAGGGTTAAATCCTTGTTCAAGGGCCATTGTTCCAAAAAATTAAGGAGGATATGCACGTCCCAAGTTGTCGTATATCTAGGCAACGGAGGACGGTCAGATCTGATACCCTTAAGCAAGCGACATACCAACGGATGTTTGCCTAAAGGTGTCCCCTGAAAACCCACATGGTAAGCTGATAAAGCTGATCTATACACATTAAGAGTGCGATACGCTTTGCCCTGATCGAAGATCTCCGTAAGGAAATCCAAGACAAAGTTCAATGGAGCCTGGAAGGGATCTTGACCCCTTGACAGACACCAATTATGCCAGGTGAGCCACGCTGATTTGTAGCAGGATCGAGTACCCGGGGCCCACGCCTGGCGTAGGAGTGTAGTAGTTCGGTCCGAAATCTCTCCGGCTCCCCCGGGCGTCCTGAAACCAGTGAGGCCAATAACCGACTGGATCCTGGAGACAGGAGAGGGTGAGGTTGCCCGGAGGCGTCTTTCAGGAGATCTGGGAGATCCGGGAGAAAGCGGGGGATATCCATGAGGAGATCCAATAGTACCGGGAACCAAGATTGGTTCTGCCAGAAGGGGGTGATGATCACAATCTGTGTCTGTTGCGTCCTGACCTGACGCAGTGTGCGAGCTATCAGTTGAAATGGCGGGAAGGCGTACTGGCGAGCCCCGGACCAATCCTGAAAGAACGCGTCCGTTGCCTCCGCCAGTGGGTCTGGCCGCCAACTGAAGAAGAGCGGAAGATGGGCGTTGAGTCGGCTGGCAAAAAGATCCGCGTGAAAAGGTCCCCAAAGGGATGACACGTCGGAGAAAGCTGTCGAGCTCAAACGCCAATCTCCGGAGTCTTCTGTATGTCTCGAGCTCCAATCTGCGAATTGGTTCGAGATTCCCGGAATGAATTGTGCTTGGACTTCGATCCCGGTCTGAAAACACCACTCCCAGAGACGGGAAGCCATTGTTGTCAGAAGCAGGGATCGAGGGCCGCCCAGTGAGTTGATATATCGAACTGCTGGGAAGTTGTCCATCCGGAGGAGGACCGAACGATGAGTGCCGTCTTTGAGGAAACTCTGAAGTGCAAAAAGTCCTGCCAGGAGCTCCAGACCGTTCATGTGCAATTGACGTTCCTGCATGGACCATCGACCTCCTGTGGAGGAACCGTCGCAATAAGCCCCCCAGCCTGACCCACAAGCGTCTGAGTCGATCGTAAGCGTCGGGGGTGGCACCAGGATAGGCCTGCCGTTGCAGGCGTGGAGGGGAGCGATCCACCATTCCAAATCCAGTCTGGCCTCTCCCGAGAGAGAGATCGGAGCGGAGTAAGGGAGACCCTTTCTGAGAAAAAGGGCCTTCAGGCGTTGGAGGGCCCGATAGTGTAATGGGGCTGGTTTGACAGCTAGCCGTGTGGCCGCTAGGAGACCTATCACGCGAGCTAGGTCCCTTAAGGATGGGGTGTGAACCTCCAAAAGGGACCGAACCTCGCGCAGGATAGATCGGCACTTGGGTAGAGGGACCGTGATAGTCATCATGACACTGTTCACCCCGAATCCCAGAAATTCCAGGGTTTCAGATGGAGAGAGCACTGATTTTTCTTGGTTCACCAGAAATCCCAGAGATTGGAAAAGATTGATCGTCCAACATACGTGGAGGCGTAGCTGATTTTCCGAAGAGGCCATCAGCAACACGTCGTCCAAATATATGATGAGACGGACCCCTTTTGCGCGTAGCCATGCCACGACCGGTTTCAGCATCTTGGTAAAGCACCAAGGGGCCGAAGAGAGGCCGAACGGTAGGCAGCGGAATCGCCATAGGTCGGGACCCCAACGGAACTGAAGAAAATCCCGTGATTCCTTGGCAATCGGGATGGTCAGGTAAGCATCCTTGAGATCCACTTTTGCCAACCAATCGCGGGGTTTCAATAAGTCTTTGAGCATGTGCATGCCTTCCATCTGGAAATGGCGGTAGACCACTGAGCCATTCAACTCTTTGAGGTTGATAACTGGACGAACACCTCCTCCCTTCTTGGGAACTAAGAATAGGTTGCTTAGGAAACCCGAGGGTCCCCGTGGAGCCCGCTCTATGGCTCCTTTCTGGAATAATTCCATAATCTCCCGCTCCACCAGCTCCTGCCCGTCCCCCGAAAAGGGGAGAGGGAGAGGGATCTGCAGTTGGAGCGGGGGAGAAGAGAACTCCAGAACAAACCCTAGTACAGTATTGAGGACCCAAGGGTCCGACATAATGCGACACCATGCTGTGTGAAACAATTTTAAACGACCTCCTACTTTGGTCGTAGACGGGTGAATAAGGTGCACAGGTACCTGTATGTCGGAAGGTTGAGGAAGAATGTCCGCCTCTGGAACCCCGGAATCCTCTGCCCCTCCATGGTCGGGAACGGGAAGGGAAGAACGGGGACGGCGTGGGAGCCGTTGCAGTGGAGGGGTTGCCTCCTGCGGGACCTGAAGTGAAGGGTTTTGCACGGCCGGTAGCTCGGCCCCGATATCCACCGGCCCGTGGAAAAACCCCGGAGAACACTTTTTTAAGCGAATTGGAAACTCGTTCCATGGTGTTGAATGCTCCAGAGTACTCATTCATATCCTCAGGAAGGTTTTTCCAAATAAAGCGCCATTGGCCGCAGCGCCTAATTCGTTATCCGCCACACCTGCCAGTTGGCGATCCATCTTTAATAAGATACATTTACGTCTTTCTGACGCTAAGGCCGTGTTGGCATTGCCCAAAAAACTTAAGGACCGTTGGGTCCAGTTAGTGATCTGGATTGGGTCCAGGGGTTCGCCAGAAAGCTTGGCTTGTTCTGCCGTATCTAGCAGTTTTATCAGAGGACCCACGGTGTCCAGCAGTTTATCTTGGCACACCTTAAAGGCATGGTCTATGCCCTTGCTGGGCGTCCATCCTTTAGGGGTGACAAAGTCCACGAACGCCTTGTCCACTTCTGGAGTGAGGCATGTTTTCCCGCTCGTGGTAGGGCGAGGGCATTCCGCTTTCATGCGGTTTCGTGTGTTTTTATCCAGGGCTTTACGCACCTGTGCATCGACCCACTGCTCTACGTGGGGTAATGGGGACCAATCTGCCGACCTTGGGTGAGACAGGTCTTCTGGGCAGAAAAGGGGGTTCCCCAGAGGATCATAGATAATGCCCGGACGGGCAGTCGTATCCACCTCTACGGTGTCCTCAGTGAAGTCCTCATCCGAGGCATAAACGTCTATGACATCGCTAGTGTCATCCTCCTCCGAATCAGGGACAGAATCCTGAAGCAGGACAGGGACAATAGCGGTGTCAGGGTTGGAGACAGATGGTAGTTTAAACCTCTTGGAGTGAGATACGGCCGTATGTGCAGGAGCCCGTTTACGGGGTGCAATAGTGGGGGAGGGGTGCACGTGCCCCGGCATTGTTACGGGTATGCCAGTCCCTCCAGTCATGTGGCGTGCTTTCTTCACAGACTGTTTCCCCGTGTTGTGCAGGGGGAGCTCGGGGGGCCTCACCGCGGTGAGTGTACTGCCCATGTCATAAACCGCCAGCGGCGGGGGGATATCAGGTTGGCGATTTTCGGCCATGATTTCTTTTAAAGAGCGGGTAAAATCCGCAGACAGCACTGAGACCGCTTTGAAAACAGCAGAATCAATTGAAGCCTGCATGTAAGGGTCTAAAGTGGAAGTCTGGGAAGGAGCCATCTGCGCCTGTACAAGTACGGGAGGTTGGGACTGCTCACCCACACTCTCGTCGGAGGATTGCGCTGAAATCTCTGCAGGGGAAGCTGCGCGTTGTGGGGTCTTCCCACGAGGCATGGTGCTGTATGAATCCGGGAGAATGTCCGGAATTGTCCCCGCGTGCGCAGACCTATCGGGCACACTCCGCCCACCTAGCCAGCGAGCGCGTGCGGCGCCTCGGAGAGGCAGGCAGGCGGGGTTACTCCGCGGTCACCAGGAGGATCAAAGGAAAATAACTTGGAGGAAAAAAATGCGAACGCCGCGGTTAAAGCCGGGCGCTCGCTAAAGTAAACACTTAGCAATATAAACCTCAATTTGTATATAAATCTCTAAACCATAGGTAAAAACGGAATATCGCAGAGAGAATAGATATATATACTTATCTAGTCGCCGAGTAGCTAAGAAAGAGGAAGTAGGAGGGACGTGGATCGGTTTTGATGGCCACTGAACAGGAAAGAGGACAGATCCAAAGGGGTGGAAGGGGTGTTGGAAGATACCATATACCTGTTTTACTGTTATGTTTTCTCTTTATTCAATATAAAAAAGCTTCATATTTCAAAGTTCTTGCTAGTTGCCACTTGCTACTATGTTAATAAAAGCAAGAAAGAGAAGCAATAGGAGCCTCAGAGTCGATGTATTAAAATTCTAACATATATAACCTATTGGATGCAAATGGGAGAGGAGAGTATGTAACACTTGTAATTTCAGGTAGCTGTTTTTCTTGAAACGTTTCTGAATGTTCGAAGGCAAAGACCGCTAGGATTCTGTCCATCGTGGCAGCTTTCTAATGCAGGCAGAATAGAAAGGGGCAGCTTTTCTATTCTGTTCTTCCAATGTCTTTTTGATTTAAGAAGAAAATGATCAAACAACTATTTTCATTTTCACCTTTAGATATATTTGATCCGTTTGCAACCACTTTATCAGAAAGTAAGTCTGGGGGCCCTGATCTCTTTGAAAGTCTGATAAGTCCACACTCCTCATCCACTCCAAACGTATTTCCCTCAGCACAAGACCCTACACCAGCTACCTCCAACATGGACTTCTTGAATCTGGGTAAGCGAATTCACTTGGTTTCATTGTGGTGATTATGCATTGTGACCCTTTTTTTTATCAATATAAAAATTGAGTGGTCACTGTGCCCTGACACCCTGTTCCCCCTCTGAAGGACAGATTCACTCCTCTAAATGTAGTGGCTTTGCCTTTTCCATATGCCCAAGTCAGCAAAAGTTAAATCCTGAACTTGGGACTAAGAAACGGAAAAAAAGATTTGTGACCTTCGTTCTAGTGCACTGAGATCCAATGGAGGAACTGAGACTCCTTGGAATAACTGGACACCCCCTGGCACATCCATCCCTCCCCCTTTCTGTCACACGATCACGTGACCTGCTGCAGCTTGCAGGGAACGGTCAGTATGTCTTATCCATAGGATTAGAGACCAGCACTGCAATGGATTTCCAGCGAGTTTACATTTTTAAGAGTAAAGTGTCAAAATGGGAAGTGGGATATATATATATATTTCTCGGCAAACGCCACCAGATTACTCTCCCTATTAGAAACCTTTCACGCAGCATCGGGATTTAAAATAAATGATGACAAGACCGTAGCTCTCCCGCTACGACCCATGCCTAATGGTGATTGGCTCCAAACATTTCAGTTTCAGTGGTCAAAAGTCCCTCATGTAAAATATTTAGGGATATTTTTGAACGATTCGACAAAAGCCTCTACATAAGGGGTCAAGACTAACAGGTCTATTCAAAGAAAGGCGACACTTTGGAGAAAGGAAAACTCGAGGTCAAATAGCCAAACCAGAAAAATTCTCACATTTATCTATCTCGTTTTCCAAATCTGCTATTTGGTCTAGATTGTTCCCTTCTCCTGATATTGAAAGGCATCCCTCCATTCCCCCCCCCCCCCATCCGACTCTCAATCATGTTTTTAGCTTTATGTGAATGTATTCTGCCACCTTGGACCTGCCAGTTCACTGACGACTCGGTCACACTGATTTGTATATTACATTTGTTTAGTTAGGTTTCCACCTTCCCTTATGATGTTGTCTTTAGCATTGCTTATGGCTGGCCGTCCACTGGGTCCGTATTTGTGCGACTGACAAGTCGTCTGACTAATCCCACAACCAGGGCCGGTGCTAGACTATTTTGCGCCCTAGGCAAGACCAGCTACTTGCACCCCCCCCCCAAAAAAAACCCGCTCACATGGGTATATTTGCCCCCAGCTCTCACATGGTGGATATATTGCCCCCCTGCTCACATGGGTACAATTGCCCCCAGCTCACATGGGTACAATTGCCCCCCAGCTCACATGGGTACAATTGCCCCCCAGCTCACATGGGTACATTTGCCCCCCAGCTCACATGGGTACATTTGCCCCCCAGCTCACATGGGTACATTTGCCCCCCAGCTCACATGGGTACATTTGCCCCCCAGCTCACATGGGTACATTTGCCCCCCAGTTCACATGGGTACATTTGCCCCCCAGCTCACATGGGTACATTTGCCCCCCAGCTCACATGGGTACATTTGCCCCCCAGCTCACATGGGTACATTTGCCCCCAGCTCACACATGGCATGAAGATATTGCCCCAGCTCACACATGGCATGAAGATATTGCCCCAGCTCACACATGGCATGAAGATATTGCCCCAGCTCACACATGGCATGAAGATATTGCCCCAGCTCACACATGGCATGAAGATATTGCCCCAGCTCACACATGGCATGAAGATATTGCCCCAGCTCACACATGGCATGAAGATATTGCCCCAGCTCACACATGAAGATATTGCCCCAGCTCACACATGGAGATATTGCCCCAGCTAACACATGGATATCTGCCCCCAGGCTCACACATGGATATCTGCCCCCAGGCTCACACATGGATATCTGCCCCCAGGCTCACACATGGATATCTGCCCCCAGGCTCACACATGGATATCTGCCCCCAGGCTCACACATGGATATCTGCCCCCAGGCTCACACATGGATATCTGCCCCCAGGCTCACACATGGATATCTGCCCCCAGGCTCACACATGGATATCTGCCCCCAGGCTCACACATGGATATCTGCCCCCAGGCTCACACATGGCTATTTATTTGCCCCCAGGCTCACACATGGCTATTTATTTGCCCCCAGGCTTACACATGGCTATTTGCCCCCAGGCTTACACATGGCTATTTGCCCCCAGGCTCACACATGGCTATTTGCCTCCAGCGCCGTCTCCGTCTTCCTGTAGCCAGTCTCAATGCGTGCTGGCGTCAAGGAGATGGAGGCGTGGACTTGGTCCAGGAAGCTGGAAGCACCAAGTCCACGCCTCCGTCTCCTTGACGACGCCGGCACGTATTGGGGCCGGCTGCAGCACGCGGCCGCCCTGCGGGCATTTTTTTTTTTTAAAAAAAGATTGCTCGGCCCGGCTGCGCCCTAGGCGGGTGCTGCGCTCTAGGCGCCCGCCTAGTTGGCCTAGTGGCAGCGCCGGCCATGCCCACAACCCAGAGGAGAATCAACCCTCTTTCACTGCCTCTGACTACTATAGGACGACTTTGTGCGACTACAGCAGACTAGCGAACTTTCCCTTCTCACTTGACCATGTGGTGTGTACAGAACTGGAGATTACAGGGGTTTAAATGTTCAAAGTTCCCCTATATCCCCTACAATGGGTTTTTAGCTGGAGCGGGCAAATGTCCCCTGTGCATCCTCTCTGGAACTAGCAGTATCTGGAAGGCTGCTTGTGCCCCCGAATGTGTTTTCATAGAAAATTCCAGAGCAGAATCGGTTAATGACCAGGCTTTATTGATTCTGTCTTTGGTTAGTTTTACAATGTCACAAGGGAAGCAAATTATTAGGCAGCCCGTTTCAAGTTCTTCTAGACAAAACTCTGAATACATGTTGGCATGTGACCTTTGGCGGTAATTGGGACTTGCAGGTTAAAGTGTTGCTGGAATGCATTTGTATTACGTGTATTGTAATACACTATAAGATTACATTAAGATTTTTGTGCTATTTATGCATTGTATAATCTCAATAACCTTTTACTCTTTCATCTATAAAGCTAACTTGCCAACTCCCCAGGCAAAAATGGTCTCCTCGGCAAGCAATCCAGACCTTTTGAGTGAATGGAATTCTTGGGAAGATTCTCCAGGGAATTTGAATTTCATCCTTCCACAAAGTAGAAAAACATTAGAAGGTATGAAAAAGTGAAGGAAGAACGTGAGCTGTCGCTTCAGACATTCCTTTTTATGCAATCGCTAAAAATGCACAGGAAAGGCTTCATACAGAATTTTGGGGACTATCTGTGGACCGCTTTAAAGCGGGTTATACAGAGAATGCTCAAGTATTTATGAGTTCTATTCCAGTTGCGGTTCTAATTTTTTTTTTTTTCTCCACCCCTGTAAAGTTTACATAAATTTGAGCCTTTGTCAAGCTATATATTAATCTGGATCAGCCTTTCTAATTTGGCCTGATCCGAACACGCCATGAACTGCTGTTTTGTGGTTTAACTTAAATGCGTGTTTAAGTTAAATGCGTGGCACATACCTCCCAAATGGAAACGAGCACTGGGGGCCAATTGGTGCAAGATCTGTTGTTGGAGTGCTGTGGAATCCATGACCGATCCAATTAGCAGTCACCTTAACAATATCCATGTGAAAAGCTCAAAAACCCCTATGATCAAATTAATTTTAATTGATTGAATAAAGGATATATTTTATTGTATTGCCCCATGTACTAGGCCAACGGTTAGTGGCCAAAAGTTTATCAAGATCTGTTGTTGGGCTGCCTCTTGAGGCAGTTCGGCAATAGGAAATGTGTGGGACAGACTTAAAGACTGATCTGAAAGTCAATCACAGTGGTCTTGTGGTAACAAAATCAGTATTACTAAACCCTGATCTTGTGAATTTCTTTTTATCCCTGCCTTCACTCTGCCTGCCTATTGGGTACACAGCCTCTTCTATATTTGAAACGCAAGCAAATATTTTTTTTTTTTTTTTTGTGTGTGATCACCGAATAGTGCATTGATCAGCAGCGTTTTTTTACTCTAAACCAGGGATCAGCAACTTTGACTCTCCAGATGTTCTCGAACTACTTTCCTATGCGACTCATCCAACTTTAAGGCGGAGCATCATAGATGTAGTTCCAAATCACCCATAGTTTCAGATTTGTAGCGTTATGATTTCGCAGCTAGTAGGGGAGGTTGGTGGTTTACAAAAATAAAAACGTTTATTTTATTGATGACAAATGATTTATGTATATATTTTAGGGTAGCACTAAAAAGCCTTGTTCTTAAAAACTAATATATAACGTGTGGGTACCCCGAAAGAGTTGTTACAGGTAAAGAACATGGCGGAACAAAAAAAAAATCAAACGCTTGCATCATTTGTACATCGAAGAAAATAAAACCTGTATCATTAAGGGGTTAATAGAGAAGTGTGTTTCGACTCAAAGGGGAGATCAGAAATAAATAAGAAGAAATGTTAATGAGTCATCTGTGTATATTGTGTGGTATTCAAATTGTTATACCAGTTATGCAAACAGTTGCAGTTGGCTTGTACTTGAAACCTTTAGCCGCAGTGGTGCGGTGTTCTCGATCATATACAGTATATACTCTCACTGGCTGCTTTATTAGCTACCCCTGTTCAATTGCTTGCTAGCACAAACTGGCTTATTAGCAATCTTTTGGCAGAAACTCAATGCATTTAGGCATCTAGATGTGAAGATGACTTGCCGAAGATCAAACCGTGCATCAGAATGGGGAAGAAAGGGGATTTAAGTGACTTTGAGTGGTTGTTGGAGCTAGGCGGACTGGTCGGAGTATTTCAAAAACTGCTGATCTACTGGGATTTTCACTCACAACCATCTCTAGGGTTTACAGAGAAAGGTCCGAAAAAGAGAAAATATCGTGAGCGGCAGCTGTGTGGACGAAAAAAGCCTTGTGGATGTCAGAGGAGAATGGGCAGACTGGTTCGAGATAAAAGTCAACAGTAACTCAAATAACCACTCGTTACAACAAAGGTATGCAGAATACCATCTTTGAATGCACATCACGTTGAACCTTGAAGCAAATGGGCTACAGCAGCAGAAGACCACACTGGGTGCCACTCCTGTCAGCCAAGAACCGGAAACTGAGGCTACAATTCACACAGGCTCACCAAAATTGGACAGTAGAAGATTGGAAAAACAATGCCTGGTCTGATCAGTCTCAATTTCAGCTGCGACATTCAGATGGTAGGGTTAGAATTTGGCATAAATATAAAAACATGGATCTTTTCTGCCTTGTATCAATGGTCCAGGCTGGTGGTGTAATGGTTTAGGGGATATTTTCTGGCACACTTTGGGCTCTTTAGTACCAATTGAGCATCATTTAAATGTCACTGCCTACCTGAGTATTGTTGCTGACCATGTCCATCCCTTTATGACCAGTGTATCCATCTTCTGATGGCTAATTCCAGCAGAAAAATGTACCATGTCACAGAGCTCAAATCATCTCCAGTTGGTTTCTTAAACATGACAATGAGTTCACTGTACTCCAATGGCCTCCACAGTCACCAGATCTCAATTGAATAGAGCACCTTTGAGATGTGGTGGAACGGAGATCTGCATCATGGCTGTGCAGCCGAGTAAATATGCAGCAACTGCGTGATGTGATCATGTCAATATGGAGCAAAATCTGAGGAATGTTTCCAACAAAGAATTAAGGCAGTTCTGAAAGCAAAAGGGGTAATAAAGCAAAAGCAAAAACCTGGTAATAGCAAGGTGTAACTGATAAAGTGGCTGGTGAGGTGTAAGTCCTCACAGTATGTTGCATCTCTATATAGAAGCTAAACTAAACGTGCTAGTAATTGTTATAAGAAAAAAGTCAATCATCGAGAAATGTGACGCTCAATAGTCTGGTGAAATGCTAAAAAGCAGTCGCACGTACCATTTCTCTACATGTTAATGTGTGTGAATAGACCTTTTACAATTGCATTTGCTGTTTTTACAGGTCAAGCTTTTGGATCAACCAGTCATTTAAGTACATCTTCAAGCTCATCGTTCAGCCAGCCAAAGTCTACGACTTTTGATCCATTTGCTGAACTTGATAACCTGGGTTCTACTAAACAAGGTAAGCACAAAAGAAATATTGCTTCTCATTTTAGAGCTTTAAAATGTTAGAAAATTGCGGGTGCAAACCTTAAAAGGATTCTGTACTTGGTGTCAAAGCTGAAAAATAACAAACTATTATGAAAATAATGGATTAATTGGCGGATTATTTTTTTAATTATCACTTTATCTGATAAAAGCTAAAAAAAATGTTTTAAAGGAACACTATGTAGAAAAAAAAATCAACCCCCCCCACCTCTCTCCACCCCACCCCCCCAAACAATTGCATAGTGTACAGCTATACATAAATTACTTATCTCACTTTACGCAAGTGCATGGTCAATGATTTATTGATGCTGCTTGTGCAGCTCAAGCCCCTGTCTGCTTTCTTCCCAAATGAACATTGCTACGAGCACTCGGATAGACAAGACCGCATGAAACCAGGAGGGTGGGGGGGTTCACAGCAAAGCTCAGGACCGGAGGGCGGGAGACTGAGAGGGTGGGTTAGTGGCACAGGACTTCAGCTCCAAGTAAGTATAAAAACCGGTGGCATGAGGGGGCGTGGCTTGGCTGCCGATGGTGATGGCCGCCTGAGCTGTTAGCTCCGCCACGAGTCACTGTAATCCGCTTACATCCGCAGACCCTGAGCTCCCCAGAGACACCTGGAGGACCCCCACGATGCCGGCTACAAATAAATCACCGAAACGCGGTAAGCAGCGGGATGGTTCAGTGGCCGCGCTGTTTTCCGCGAAGAGGCCGGCGGCTTCGCAAGATGGCGGCCGCTCCTCTTCCCGCCACAAAACGCCGGTCTCGGAGGACGAAATGTCGGACGGGAACCCGGCAGAAGCCGATACAACATCCATACTCACCCATATGCGGGAAATGCGCACATATCTGGCTGGGGAGATTGATAGGAGCACGAAGATCATGCAGGCAGACCTCATGGCGCTAGGTACGAGAACGGCGGCGCTCGAAACCAGGGTCGATGACATGGCTGACGCACATAATGCGGTGGTGGACGGCACGAATATGTTACTACGCAGAGTGGAGGACATTGAGATACAGATGGAAGATTTATCAAACCGAACGCGCAGAAACAACCTTCGCATAAGAGGCCTCCCAGAGGGAGCGGGCGAGGGCTCCCTGGCTGATTTGGTGCGGGACCTTCTACGTCCCCTGGCCCCAGACTTACCAGACCAAGCGTGGATTCTAGACCGGGCACACCGCGCTCTGCGCGCTCGGAGGGCAGAGGATGAGCGCCCGAGGGACGTGATTGTTCGCTTCTTACACTACTCCACCAAGGAACTTATTTTACGCAATAATAGGGGCGCCTCCATTTCTTACGAGGGTGCCCCCATTTTGCTCTTCCAGGATCTGACCCCAATAACGCTACAGCGTCGGAGGGAATGGAAACCCGTCGCAGACCTACTCAGAAACCACAAAATCCAATTCGCCTGGGGACACCCCCTGAAGATCCTGGCCTTCCTAGACGGCCGCACCCACGTTCTACAACCCCGGATGGATCCGAGCAGATTCTTCAAAGCTCTTGGTATCACCCCCCCGGACGACTTCGAACTCCCGAACCAACATCCTATATCCCTGCAACATTTTTCCAGAGAATGGAGAACCGTTGGTGGCAATGTGCGAAGTCGCTCTGGACGTGCCCCGACTTGAGGTGAGGTGCCCCATTTTTTCCTTTTTTTGCGCCCTCCGGACAACCCTTTTTTCCTGGGAAGGCACAATGGGCCATCGGCAGGTGCGCCCCGGGCGTGGACCGCACAATTTCTCCCCTCACCCCTTGCACCCCCTCTTTGGGCCTTCTACGCCCGACGGCGATCCTCTCCCACCCCCACGATGCCTCGGGACCGCACGGAGGGACACGGGTGGCTGACGAGGACACAGGGGGAGCCCCCCCCCCCTTTTTTCTCTTTTTTACAGGGTCTTACAATCTAATTAACACTCGTGGCGGGCGAGGTGGTATCCTGGACTCTCATGCTGGAGCCGAACTTTGGGTTACCTCCCCCCCCAATCCTTTTTTACCTGGCGATATGTAAGCCCAGGCTATTTTTGGTTTCCTACTCGGAGGCCTTTTTTGTATATAGTTCTATTTGTTTGAGGGTTTTAGTGTTATTGTTCTTTTTCTTTTCTTTCTTCCCTTGTTGTTTTTCCACCAGGCTGCCCTTACGGGCTGGTTTATTGCCACGGGATGGCACGGGATGTGGTACAGTATCTTCTTTTATGCTTTCTTTGAAAATACATCCGATGTCCGTTAAGATAACCTCCCTAAATGTGAAGGGCCTGAACTCCCCAAACAAGCGCCGCCTCTTACTGCGCAGTCTTAAATCAGCTAAGTCAGACATAGCGTTTATTCAGGAAACACACATTAACAAAGTGGCCAAGGTCAGACTCACAGATCATATCTATACTGTTGCGGTCTCGGCCCACTCCGTAGTTAAGCGCAATGGGGTGTCCATCCTCTTTCGGAAGACATGCCCCTTTAAGATTACGTCTGAAGTGTGTGACAGCGACGGTAGATTTGTCCTGGTATCGGGGTCACTGTACGCTTCTACTTGTCATCTCGTTAACATTTACGCCCCTAATGCACAATCCGAACAGTTCTGGACGGACATGATTACCTTGGTGGCCTCCCTCCCTCCTGGCATGGTGATTGTGGGTGGTGACATGAATGCGGTCCCCTGCGCGGCTGTTGACAGACGATCCCAGACAGGAACTGACCGGGCACCGGGACTTAGTGGACAGGATAGGGCTTTTTACACTTTCCTCAGACGCTCAGATTTACTGGACGCATGGAGGGTACTCCACCCTGATGACAGAGATTTTACTTTTTACTCGGCTCCACACGGTTCATATTCACGCATAGACCTTCTTCTCTGCAACGCTGCTAGTATGGCCAGGGTGGTGCGAGCTGACATCCACAGTATTACGTGGTCGGACCATGCAGACATTTCCCTACAGTTGGCTGTTCCTCAATCCTCTGGTCCGTGGCAGTGGAAGCTGAATGCCTCTCTTCTCCGCGACTCAGACGTTATAGCACAGACACGGGTGGCCCTTGACCAATATTTTACGGAAAACGCCTCAGAGAAGATGTCCCCGGCCACGGTTTGGGCTGCTCACAAAGCCGTGATCCGAGGCCATTTCATCAAAATAGCCACGTTTCGGAAGAAACAGAAACTTAGCTTGGCCCTAGATCTCCAAGCACAGCTTCACCGTTTGGAGCAACAACACAAGGCGGATCCCACTCCCTCCGGGCTTGTCGCCCTCAATGAAGTCAGGAGAGCCCTGAAACAGCTCTTCCTAGATGACGTTGCTAAATCCCTAACGTGGTCTAGGAGGACCTTCTACGAACAATCTAACAAATTAGACACACTCTTAGCGCGTAGCCTCAGACCTAGGGGGACTTATAAATCGATCTCCTCTGTCAGGGCGGGCAATGGGAGAGTGGTTACATCCCCCGACGCTATAGCTCAAGTTTTCACTGAATTCTACGACCGACTCTATAACCACACAAGGGCCCAGGGGGAGGGGGCTGGCAGTGCCACAGGCGTGATTGATGACTTCTTAAATTCCACACCCTTGACTGCCCTCACCCAGGCCCAGTCTGACACTCTTGGGGAGCCGATTGCCATGCCAGAGGTTAGCAGGGCACTTGCCGGCCTGAATGGTATGAAAGCCCCCGGACCGGATGGTTTCCATGGAGGTTATTACAAAACCTTCAAGAAAATCTTACTCCCACACTTGACCGCTCTATTTAATGCGCTGCGTGGGGAGACCCGCTTACACCCAGACATGACACTGGCCGACATAGCGCTGCTTCCGAAGGAAGGGAGGGACGCCTCGAGACCTGAAAACTACCGCCCCATCTCCCTCCTTAACTTCGATATTAAACTCCTGGCCAAAATCTTGGCGGATAGACTGAACCCCATGTTGACCTCACTTATACATCCCGACCAGGTTGGCTTCATTCCCGGCCGACAGCTGTACGAGAATACGCGCCGAGGTGCCGACCTGGTGTGGTGGGCGGGATCGACTCGAACGCCTTCTCTGCTTCTTTCCTTGGATGCGGAGAAGGCCTTCGACAGGGTGACATGGCCCTTTCTCTTTCGTCTTCTGGTACGACTGGGGTTGCCTGACAATTTCATCAATGTGATTAAGGCCCTTTATGAAAATCCGAGAGCGCAGATTAAACTCCAGGGTGCCTCCCGTTCCCCTTTTACTATCTCGAATGGCACGCGACAGGGGTGCCCTTTGTCTCCGATCCTATTTGTGCTAGCTCTAGAACCCCTTCTAACGCGCATACGCCAATCCCCGCACATACAAGGTGTCCCTTTGGGCAACCACAGGTTCACAGTCTCGGCTTACGCAGACGACATCTTGCTCTCCCTGACGGATCCCCTACGGTCCATGCGCCACCTCCATGACTTGTTGACACACTATGGTACACTTTCAGGTTTTAAGGTCAACCTTACTAAATCTCAGGCGATGCCCTTACACATGTCACCAGAGATGGTAGCGGATATGGCAGCCAGTTTCCGCATTCCAATTGTACGGACGTCTCTTAAATATCTTGGGGCTTCCCTGACTAGTGACCCCACACGTTTGTTTTCTGCCAACTTCCCACCCGTGATACGACAGATTAAGAAGGACCTAGAGGACTGGACTGAGAAGCCGATCTCGTGGATCGGGAGGATCCACTCTGTTAAGATGAACATCTTGCCCAGACTTCTGTTTCTTTTTCAAGCGCTGCCGGTGGCGGTCACCCGGAGGGACTTGGCAGGAATTCAATCTGCGATAGACGCCTTCGTCTGGCAGAATAAAAGGCGGAGAATAGCCCGTAAAATACTATATCATCCTAAAACTAGAGGTGGTTTGGGTCTCCCTAACCTTTATATGTATTATTGCGCAGCACAACTGGCGCAGGTGGTTGCCTGGCACGCACCGGCGGCGGACAGACGTTGGGTGACACTAGAGACTGCGCTTACCTCACCTGACCGCCCACACATGGCTCTGTGGCTTCCCAGACCTTCGCGCCCCTTGCCCCGCACGGTTTGCCCGGCAGTAGCCAACTCCCTGCGCATCTTTGACCTCACCTGCTCAAAGTTCTCTTTAGCCACTACTCCGTCGCCTATGACCCCGCTCTTCCGCAACCCGGCCTTCCCCCCCAGGGATGAACCTTCCTGACTTCAAAACACTAGAGGCATCGGGACTAAGACGTTTTGGAGACCTATTGACCGGGGGTAAAAAGGTGACCTTTACAGACCTCTCCGCTAGGGCCTCACTGAGACCATTTGACTACTTTCGCTTTATGCAGCTGCGGCATTATATAGATTCAGAGGCCTTGGTCCCCATAGCCAACACGCCCATGAACTGGTTTGAGAAGCTCTGCTCTGCGGCGAGTGTCCCTAGAGGACTGATTTCGACTATATATTATTCACTATGTTCCGGCTCCAAGGAATGGGGCGAGCTCGCCTATTGCGCTCGCTGGGAGGCCGATTTGCAGGAATCATTGACGGGGGATGAATGGGAGGAAATTTGGGAGGCCACGGCAAAGTCCTCTATTTGTGTCACTCACCAAGAACAATCCTTTTAAAATGCTATTCAGATGGTACACGACCCCTGTGCTCTTATGCAGGATGGGGAGAACTACTAGTGATTTATGCTGGCGCAACTGTGGATTACAGGGTACCTTTATTCACTTGTGGTGGGACTGCCCGAGGGTCAAGGAATACTGGGGGAAGGTGGGCCGTTTGCTGACTTCGATATTTCACAGACCTGTTCATGCGGACCCCTGGGACTTCTTGCTCTCTCGGCCGAAACCTGGTTTCACGAACCCCGAGCAGTCCTTGCTGCGTTGCGTCCTCTTGGCGGCTCGCAGAGCACTAGCTTCTCAATGGCTATCGGATGTCCTGCCTACTATGCGTCTCGTGAAGGCTAAAGTATCCGATGTGAGGCTCATGGAGGAATTGACAGCAATCGTACGCCAAACTATACCCAAATTTGAGAAAACTTGGCATTTGTGGGAGGATTATTTGGGAGTTACAAGTTGAAATGTACATCTCCGGTACTCAATTAAGTTTGTAAAGCCTGGTTGGAACTGTCCACCCTTTCCCCCCTTCTTCTCCCCCCTTTCTTTTTCTTTCTTCTTTCTTTTTTCTTCCTCTCGTAATTTCCCCCACTTTTTTCTTACGATGGGTTTGATTTATTATCAGTCTTTGTCTATGCCCGCTATCAGATGGGGTTAAGATTTGGCACCTGTCAATTGATCTCTGTACTTTCAAGCGCTTGATGGAAATGTTGGTTGTGCCATGTTCTGTGTAAAAACACATAAATAAAGAATTTAAAAAAAATAAAAAAATAAAAAAAAACGGTGGCATAGCTCTTCCACCCAGTGGCAGTATCCCATGGTTTGTGGTATAGTTCTGCTACTGTTGCTAACTAAATAAAAACAAACTGATTATGTTATGACATAACCCTTGAACTAAATCAGAGTACAACGGCTACACTGCTTCTCCAAACTGCTCCGAAGTAACATCTGAGGTTATTAATCTTTAACTCAGTCTAACTCTAAACAGTGTGTGATGTACACAGACAGATTAATCGATTTAATGAAAATAGTTGCCAACTATTCTAATTATTGATTAGTTGTCTCAACCCTCGTCCTGGACCATTACCAACATTTGACCACTTGCTGGCTATGCACCACTCACATACTCCAAACAATAATGAGTGTGAAGATTCACAGTGTAACAGATATTTTTGGCTAGATGCAAAGAACCTCTTCAGTAAGAGGTGGGGGGTGGGAAATGTTGGTCCCATTGTTTTTCCTGTACACAGATTATTTATATCTAAATGCAGGTATGAAAAGCCAGATTAAAAAAAAAAAGTCAAACGACTTTGCACGATCAGTAAAGGGGGTTTTGCATCTTCTATCATGTGATCAAAAGCAAGAAGCCATGCTTAGTTTAATTTCAACATCTGTGTAAATTTACTATATGTAAAATAATGCCATGTTTCTGTAATCTCCCTTTTTTTCCAGGCATGACATCTCAAAAAATACCACCTCCTCGATCCAGTGAGAAACAGTCACAGAAGGGCACTGCGTGGCAGGGTGCGAAACCCCAAACAAGTGGCACCCCATGGCAGTCCCAAGCGACACCAGCAAATCCCTCAAAACCTAATTACACTGTGAATTTCAGTGTTATTGGTGGGAGGGAAGAACGTGGAATCAGGGCTCCAGGTTTTGGTAAGTTGTAGCTCTAGATGAGGTCTCAGCAAAATTTGTGACCATTATTCTGAGATGGTTAAAAGATTAAAATAATGTAAATTTTGTGATTTTTCTTTTTATTAAGGATTTCCTTTGCAGAAACATTGCTGGAATGAAAGGTTGTAAACTCTAGATTGTGTCCCTCATCTTGCACAAGTTTAAAAACAAGACTCGGAAGCCCATATTTGCCACCTTTGTCATTTATTCTCCTCTCTGCAGCAATAAAAATGTTGTCCTAATAATAAAAAAGCAAACTCTTCCCCCCCCCCCCCCACACAACAGGGGGTCAACCCATGTCCCCAACAATCCCATCCCAACAGATCAAATAATCAAATCCCAAGGACAGCAACTCCTTTCTTGCTGCTCCTCTGGTTGAGATAAGTATAACTTTTTACTCTTTGTACAGTGTTTTTTTCTCCGTTGGGGTGCGTTATTGTACTCTGCAGGGCGCCAACTTTTCCCAGTTCGCAGAGTTGATCCACACCATCTGCACCTTTTGTCGGACTTGGTACCTTCAATACCCGAGAGGACATAGTTTGACTTCTAGGGGAATATCCTCACCTATTTGCTCCTGGCGCTGTTGGATCTTCTCTCACTTTTGGCTGGGTCTCCCTACTCCCTCACGAATTCTCTCTTGCCGAGGGCCTCTTCCCGCAATGGCGAGTAGGACCACCTCTTCCCCTTTCCTTTTTATCATATCGGAATGTTTACTGAGTGAACATGTTTGTCTTGAAATCTAATGGAGCCCGTCAGCGACCCACCCCCACCCACTCCTTCAGGGCTTGGGATCGTATGATGGCGCCTTCCATTTGGCATCTTTATAGGAGCAGGCTGCTGGGTCTGCAATTCATCAATTGTCCATGCAACAAAATCTAAATTTGCACTCCTCAAGGCCTCCCTTCGCTCCTCCATTTTTCCATCCGTCAAGCGGCAGTACGGTTGGGTTCTTCTTCCTCTTTCCCTCTTGGACAGGTTACCAAAGTCATCTAAAAAAAGCAAAACAACATACCTGGGGACAGGTGATCCCCTCCCCAACCAGTAGCTCCTTTCCTAGACCCAATAATTACCTGGAGGAACCTAAGCCCCCCCCCCCAAGTCATTTCTTCCTGTCCTCCGGATGGGTTACCAGGGAGGCAGCGTTGGGGGAATCAGCTGGTTCCGGTGGCAGCCACATTCCTTATCCTGTGAAGCCTCCGGTCTCGGATTGACCTTCCATGGCCTGGTGGGACGTCCTTCTCGGTTGGTTGGGTCGACCAGCTCCTGCCCTGTACGTTTGCCAGGCAGTCCAGCGTGTTGGTGGGTCATAAAATTCTATGCCATTCGAGAGACACACGAGCCCAGAAGGCCACAGGTCAGCATTCATCAACCATCCGGCGCCTAGATCTCCTTCTCTCGTCCCTGATCGGTTTCTCCCTTCAGTAGGTGTTTTTTTTTTTGGGGGGGGGCAGAGTTGGGTTGATTCTTGGTGCCCAGCGGGTGTTCCGTTGAGGTCCTTCTCATGTATGTATTTTGTGTGGACGCTCAGCAAGACAAAGAGAAAGAGAAGGCCTCTGCTAGATCAAAGCAGCTTGTCTGCTACACCTGTGTGCAACCCATGCTGGATGGTTCTAAGGAACTTACCTGCACCTTGTGTTCTAAGGGGGCTAAGAAATCTGAGTTCTCTGTCTTTTTGTGTCCTGGCTCCAGGAGAATTTACGACAGACTTTTGTGGATGTCCAGTCGGCCTCCTCCCAGGCGTCTCCCTCCCTGGATTCTCAGGGTCCTTCGGGGGTGGCTGTCACTGGTCCTAGAAAGGGTAAGCTGGAGGAATGTGATGCTTTTGAGGATGAGGGCCAGGATCGGAGATTTCCGATGTATCCTTGATGAGGATGGAACCCTGGCTGTGTTTGAAGATGGCATCCATCCTTTTGTTCAAGAGGTTTCCACTGTCATGGAGACGCAAGAGTTGGATCAGTCGGTGATGGCTAAAGCCCGTAAAGGAAATCCATTCCTTCCTTTTGTTGAAGCAGGTTATGGAGAAAAAATGGAAGGTGCCAGACAGTTTGTTTCCAAGTGTTTTAAAATTGTGTACTCTTAATTTGTCCCCAGGGTATTGACTTTGATGTCTTGCCTAAAGTAGATGTTCCAGTGGCATAGTTGCATCATGGATCAGCTATTCCTACGAGTGAATTGTCTACCTTAAAGGATACCATGGTTGAGCAGATTGAAACGTCTATGCAACATAACTATGCTGCTCTAGCATTCTAGGTGAAGGCACTGGTGGCCGCTTCCTCTGTATCAAGGGCTCAATGGCTCTAATTGCAGGAACTGGAAGGAGTTTTGTCTGGCCTCTTGCATCTGGTCACCTTGGATCTGCAAGATGCGTACTACATGTGTCAGTTGCCGAGACGAGCAGGAAGTTCCTCAGGTTTGCAGTCCGTCATATGGGCAAGATTTTTCATTTCCTGGTACTTATTACAGCTATTTTGCGTCATGAGGGCATTTTTATTGTCCCGTATCTGGACCATTGGCTCATTAAAACCTCAGTATCCCTATTGGAATCTTGTGTAGGCAGAATTATTGAAGTGCTTTCTCGGGATGGTTGGCTGGTGAACTGGAAGAAATCAAGGCTGGTACCTGCACAGTGGATTGCCTTTCTGGGGTACTATTGGACACCCCTCTGTGGCTGACTTTCAGATTCCAACAAAGGAAAGCTTCAAGGAAGCTACAGAGGTCTCAGAGCTGGGGCTCGGTCAGAAATATGTTTCAAGTGCTGGGTCATCTGGCTTCTGCTATTCCAGCCGTTTCCTTGGCAAAGGCGCACAATCGCCATCTTCAAGGAGATATCCTTTCTCAGTGGGAAGGGAAACAGTCGTCCCTGGACCATCACATCTGCATCTCCGCTTTGACCAGGGACCAGTTGCTGAGGTGGCTCCGTTCTCCATTTCTATACACATGAGTTCCAATGTCTATAACAGACTGATTTACGGTAAACACGTCCACATCAGGCTGGGGCGCTCATTGTCTCAACTTCCAGGCCCAAGGGTTTTGGGATCTGTGGATTTACGGTCTGTCTTCCAATTACAAGGAGCTTTTGGCAGTTTGGTGAAAGCTTGTAGAGCCTTCAAAGCCCGGCCTTGTAGCAGATTGGAGATGTCGGATTGAACCTTCCAAACGGTTTCGGGTCCTTTCTATTCTCTGCTGAGAAATTATGGACTGGGCAGAGTTTAATCTTCATGCTCTTTCGACAGTCCATATTCAGGGTGCGCTCAACTCTCGAGTGGACCTTCTGAGCAGGCCGTCAACGTCCTAGAAGGAATGGTTCCTGTCCATGGAAACCTTTTCACAGTTGGCGTCACAATTCGGGATGCCATCCTTGGATCTGATAGCAACAAGGCTCTCCGCAAAGCTTTAAAGATTTGCCTCACTCCAGAAAAGGGACAAACCGATTATACTGGATGCCTTCTCTGTGCATTGGGATTCTCCCCACCACTCCAGTTTGCATTGATCCCGAGGGTCCTTCAGAAGATCAGGAAGGACCAGGCTTCAGTGATCCTTCCATTTTGGCTTTGCAGAGTTTGGGTCCTGGAGGTGTTGCTTCTCTCCCGTTGTCAGTATTGGGTCCTCCTCCTCTGACTCGTTGCTCGACTTCCCGGCTGTGCCATCCAGGACGCTGTAGTCATTCCGCCTGACTGCGTGGCTCACGAGGCCTCTGTATTAAAAGGCTCTGGGTTTTTCTGAGGCCCTGGTTTCCCTGATGACTCGTGACAAAAAGCTTTTTTACGTTACTGATATATAACTGGATTTGGCGGACCTTTCTCTCCTGGTACCGGGTTCACCGTCTGAATCTTATCTCTGCTTCTGTTCCTGACATTCTTTAGTTCCCGGAGACGGGGGTTTCGCCAGGGCCTATGACCTGGGACTCTCAGGGTTCATGTGGTGGCTATTTCTTCGATCAGTCTGAGAGACCTGCCAGTGCACTCTTTTTTGATTTTGTAAGTTTTTTGGGGCTGTCCTCTCTCCGTCCTTTTTGTTAGAGAACGGGTTCCACCTTGGGACTTGAACCTGGTTCTGGATGCGCTGTGCGAGCCTCCTTCTGAACCTTTTGCAGTCCTCCTCCTTACAGGTTTTGACTTTAAAGACTGTGTTCCTCACAGCCATTACCTCAGCCAAGTGTGTGGGGGGAATTGCAGGTCCTGACATGTCACCCTCCATGCAGTTTTACATGCCAGTAAGGTGGTTTTGCATCCCTTACCTTGTTTCTGTCCTAAACTCTCCAGTGGGTAACCTTGAACATGAAATCGTTCTCCCCTCCTTCTGTGACTCTCCTCCGGTCTCCTCTCCTCTGCAAAATGGCACTCACTGGATGTGGTGCGGGCATTAAGGGTCTGCCTTAATCGGATCGCCTCTTTGTCCTCTTTTGGTGGGGGGGTCTAAAGGTGCTGCTGGTTCTAAACCTATTTTTCTGTGAATTTGTCAGGGTAGCGCTTTGGCTTATTCTGCTGCTGGCAAGATTTCCCCTTTGCAGGTGAAGGCTCACTCCATGAGATGGGTGGCAGCTTCTTTGGTGTTGCATGCTGATGCTTCAGCAGAGTAGCGGTGTCCAGCTGATACCTGGTCTTCGCTTCATACCTTTGCAAAGCATTACCGGCTGGATGTTCTGGCCTCTGCCGGCGTCTTTTGGGCATAAGGTACTGCAAGTGTACCCCAACTCCCTATGTTGTTTGGGCTTTGTATGTCCCAACCATACTGTCGCTTGGCGTATGGAAAAACAGTATTACCGAAAAATTTATTTTCCATAGTCCGTAGCAGCAGTACGTCTTATTCCCTCCCTATGCATTTTAGCATGTTATTTAGTTTGTATGTTTTTGGCTACTTAGTTCTGATTTGTTATTGTCTGGGGAGGCTTAGGTTCCTCCAGGTTATTATAGGGTGTAGGGGAGGAGCTACAGGTTAGGGAGGGGTTCACCTGTCCCCAGGTTGTTTGTTTTTGGGTTTTTTTTGTCGCTGGCTTTGGTGATCTGTCAAAGAGGAAAAGCAGAAGAAGCCAACTGTAATGTCGCACAACTATGGAAAATATAACTTTTGATAAGAAATAACGTTTTTCCGCAGAGGTGGTGGACATGACTCCTTCCAAAAATCCATGGCGGACACAGTGGCTGTGATTAGAGCGTTTTCCCAGGTGAACCCCTGCGCAGGCCCCTATGATTCCCCAGGCTGTGATCAGGCCCATACGATATCCCCAGAGAGAGTACAGACCTCTCCCACCTCTGGTCTTACAGGTTCCCCAAATTACTCACATTAGGGTGCTTATGGGAGGGGCTGACATCACCACACCAATGCCTGAACTGGATAGCGAGCTTTGCTCTCGCAAAAGGGCTGTGGGGATGTCATTGCAAGGCTAAAAGACCCAAAGTTGCTCCCCGTGGTGACCGACTCGGAGGTCGGCAACCCGGAGTTCGGGGAAGATGAGTGGGACAACCCTATTGAGAAACATGAACCTGAAACTGATCAAGGAGGAAGAGGCACCTCCTATGCAGATTGGGGAAACCATTTATGACCCCATGGATATAGCTCATCTGAGTTCCTCAGCCTAGACCCGGCTGGCACTCATTAAACGCTGTTTGGATGTATTTATACGCTGCCCGTTAGATAAAGCCACGTGATTTAACCTACAGGCCGAATGCCCTAGATCCACAATAGTGGGCAAAATCTGCATAACTCCAGAGGCCGCTACTTCGTTTCAGAAGTACATTGCTAAGAAAAGTTGATCTGCCAAGAAAGGCAATCCTACTTAAAATGGACTTGCAGCCTTTGCACATGGCCGACACAGACCTGGGTGTGAAAGCTCACGGTCACCTGTACGGTGAAAGATTTGTAAAGAGCCTGAAAACACATGTGGGGGCTCTTCACAGCTCTGGACAAAGCCAAAACCTCGATCATCGTTATCCCAGGTCGGGTCTCTCACAGAGTCCGCAGAGTCAGTGGCCCTTCTGAGGCCACTCGGGTTCCTCATACCAGACGCAGCGCTTCAGAAGCTGGTAACATCACCCTGTTCTTTCCATCTCGAGCCAGACCCTGGCATAGCAATTATGACCATGGAGGTAGTGGCTTCTCCTAATACAGGATACCCTCAGGTAAGCTGCTATCATATTACCCCTTCCTCTCTGGTTCTGGTAGGGGGATGTCTCAGTCGGTTTTACCACAATTGGCCGCTTCTTGCCAACGATACATGGATTCTGGCCACCGCTATTGCTTAAGTTATGACATTTGAAAATAAGTTTATTGGTTTAAAGTGACATTAAAGTCAAAAAAAAATTCCCTCTCCCCAATGTAAATTAAAGCACTCACCTTAAATGATGTCTCTTTTTGTGATCTTCCTCTTCTTTTCACCCTCTTCTCCAGCGCTAACACATTTGGCTCTTCTTGTCCCACGGAGTCACCAGGCGCGATCCGGCGTCCATAGACTTACATTGCGCGTCACGGCCGAAAATGGGTACGGCGCATGCGTGCGCCCCAAGATCCTTTTGCGGCCACTCGGGCCGTAAAGGACATTCAGCTCGTGAGCGCGCCGGCGATCGGAGGCAAGTTTAAACTGCTCTTGCAGCGTTTTTTTTTTTGTTTTTTTTATATATATAACTTTTTGCATATATCTACTGCTTGCTAGCAGTAGATATATGCAAAACAGTTTTTTACTGCAAATATCCTTTAATGTACTTGCGTACACTCTGGTTCTTTTTGATTGATTTTGTGGTTATGAACTTCGTTTCGGCTCAAATTTTAACCACTTCCCGCCTTCCCGGTGTTTGTTTTCTTTTAGCCGCATGATTGGTTCTTTCCGAAATTTGGCTGATTCTGCTGGTTCCTTTTTAGTTCTTTTTTTTTTTTTTTGTCTGTAATTCAAGGTTTTTATTTTGTAAGAAAAAAAACACATAATCAACAGAGGTGGCCTCGCAGGGCCAGGAAAACTCGCATACGTAATACATAGGACACAAAAGATCTATTGACATAGAAATGTCTCAGAAAATAAGGGTGGGTGTAAGATAATGGGGAAGAAGGGGTTTATATACGCAACGCTGCCAAAAAGATGGTGATCCAAATAACCGTGGGGGGTGGTGGGAATGGCAAAGGCCATATCCGTGACGCTCCTGGCACGCTCCCGAAGGAGGCCATGGAGGGACAATGTCACGAGGCCCGGAATCCTAAGGGCCAATCATAACACTTAGTCATGGTGGCACACCTCAGGCAACCCAGTATTGCCAAAAATATTTAAAGAAAAAAAAGGGGGGGAGGGGGGAATGGATACATCATCTCCAGCAGAACAAGTATCTATCATACCAACTAGGATAAAAGGGGAAAGGAACAGACAAGTAAATAATACAATAGTCACGCAGGACTACCATGCTAAGAACAACAGTCGCCCACGGAGTCAGGGTTCCTTTAGTTCTAATTTCTGAAGATACTTTTGTATAACCATTGGTATTTTTTGTTCTTTTTTTCTTTGTTGGGCCTTGACTTTTTGGTTAGCAAAGAAAGAGGAATTGCTGTCAACAGGCAATTCTATGACCTGTTGGGAGGGGATTGTTGGGGGCATGGGTTGAACCGTGTTGTCTGGGGAAGTCTGTTTTTTTTATGTTAACATTTTCATTGCTACTGAGAGAATAAAAAAGAGAAGGCAAATACTCACCAGAGTCCTTTATTAAAATCTAATTTTTACTTCATAAAATAGGAAAAAATTCCAATTTCACGGGCTCTGCATTATTAGCATACAGGCAGAAATGGCCTTTGTGTCAAATACAGTAAATGTGATAAATATAATGTAATGATCACAATGAGATGCTTAGCAATGCAGCTTTCAAAAATACAAATAGAATATAAATATCTGTGGCATAATACCTGTTTATGGAAATTACAGAACCACCTTCATATTTGTACTGTAGAGGAATTTTCAGCCATAACACCAGGAATCCTATCTCTGTACAGTAAGTGTTCTAGAGCTCTCCCTGTAGTCTGCCCTCTCCATGGCTCTTGTAATGCAGCAATAAATTGTGAACACTTTGTTTCAGTGAGGGTAGGGGCTGCTCCTCATAGCTTCATTACAGTAATACAGGCTGAAGCTTATACGCAATGTTTCATTTTACTATTCAAAATAGTGTATACACACAGGGTTATTCAGAGAGCGTGAAAAGCAGGAGAATGACTGGAGAAGGAAAAATTCTAGGTCAAAATAGCCGATTTGGAAAGTGAGATGAAAGGGAGAATTTTTCTGGTTTGGCTATTTTGACCTAGAATTTTTCATTCTCCAGTCCTTCTCCAGTCCTTGTCCTTCTTCTTTTCACGCTCTCTTAATAACCCTGACAGTTTTGGTAGTTATGGTTAACAAGTATTTCTAAAGCGCCAACAAGTTCCATAGCGAAAGGGTTAATGGCAACTTATATTGTCTTGCCGAACTGCAGGACCAAAACCAAAGGTTTCTGAGAGTGATTTTGGAGACCTCTTGTCTAACCAAGGATTTTCTGCAAAATGTGACAAAGGACCAAGAACAATTGCTGAAATGAGAAGGCAAGAACTTACCAAGGATATTGATCCCCTGAAATTAAAGGTAGGCACTCCTTATGTCTCTTATTTGACCGTAACGCCGCCGTTACATGTATTCAATTTACAGTCAATCAGGTTGTAGAGATTATTACAAAATATAACTCCATGCAACTGTTTTTTTTAGGCGTACATTTGTGTTCGTTATGCTGTCGTGGGCATATTATCCTTATTTCAGGAAATTCTAGCAAAGTATATAGACTCAACTTTCTGATTTTCTGGCTTTAAGGTACCAGGCTATGACTTGGTTCGGTGCCCTCCACAACACGGGTGCTTTGAGGGTATATCCCTCATGCTTGGCCAGTAAAGGGGTGCGTGGGGGGGATGCTAGCTTACTCTTCCTGATTGAAGAAGCGTACTTGGTTTAAATTAAATCATTAGATCATGGAGTATCTGAAAGCTTAGTCTGTGATAATATTGCAAAATCATTTGTGTTATTTAAAGCATGTGCTTGTATGTAACCAGCATTTTTGTTTAGATTTTAGACTGGATTGAAGGAAAAGAGAGAAATATAAGGGCACTCATATCAACACTACACACTGTGCTTTGGGAAGGTGAAACCAAATGGAAATCAGTTGGCATGTCTGAGCTGGTTACCCCTGATCAAGTGAAAAAGTACTATAGGAAAGCTGTGCTTGTAGTTCATCCAGATAAGGTAAGATCTCTTGTGCTATATAAAGGGATAATGCTTATTTTGACAGAGCATGGGTTTTCATAACAAAGTATTTTTTCCTAAAGGGACATCCATTAGGATGTTACATTAGGCTGTCTCAGCCTTCCAAATGGGGGGTAGCCTTACCCCTCCCACAACGCTGATTTAAAGGGATACTCTGTTACAAAATGTTAACCTTTTTTTGCCCTTAACTAATTGGGCAGAGGGTTCTGACGGCCTTTGCCCAATTATTTTTTATTTTGGGATAATTTACTCCGCTCTAGCCACGCTCTAAATCTCCTCTGTGGCTCAAGGACTCCCAAACCCGGTAGTCCCTGAAGCTTTCATGCAATTTGCACTCCCACACCACTTGCGTAGTATAGGAAACCGCAAATTGCGCACTGAAATAGGACTTGCACACTTTACTTGCACAAGTAGGCACCTGTGCAGATCGATGAATCAAAGCTGTGTGCATGCGCACAATGATGGATTGGAGCTGCACAATTGCAGAGATCCGATAGTAGCTTCGGCACGCTCTCTGTGTGCTGACGTTACTGGAGACAAAGTTGGGAAATTTAAAAATCACGGCAGCTGGTGATGCTGGGTGGGATGGAGCAAACTCCCTCCACTCTGCATTTTCTTGATTGGGGGATTTAGGAGGGGGTGAGACCATTTTAAAATGGACACTCTACTAACGGTCCCCAATTCCTTTTTTTTTGTATTCTTTTTTTTTAATCCTTTTAAGTAATTGGGCAGATGCTGCTGACCTTTTGTTATATATTTATATATATATTTATTTATTTTGGGTGAAAATACTCACCTTTTCTCCCTTGGCGCGTGCTGCTGCTCATTAGCTCAGGGCTTCCGAAATGCAGAAGTTGCTTCAGCTTCTTGCGTAATATACATAGCATGTGCTATGCAAACTGTGTGTCACTCAGAATTTGTATAATTTTGTATGCAAGTTCCAGGGATGCACCGGAATTTCGGCCACCGATAGATTCTGCCAATAATGGGGTTTCCTGTTTCGGCCCGAAAGCAAAACCCCAGCTGAGAATTAATGATCCCAGCTGACACTGAGCGAGCACTCTTTCAATGCTGCTTAGCTGGAGATAATTGTAATTGGAAAGAGGCAGGAGCTGCTACACATATCTATTTCTGCACACAAAGGGTTAACTGCTTGATCCACAGAATCAGTGCACGCCTCTGGCTTCTCAGTGATGAGGAACAAGTGGTTTATCACTGACATCCTGCCAGTGGTGTCTGCTCTGAGGACAAGAGGGGGGGGTTAATGTGGGATAATGTGATATATCTATATATATCACGAGTATAGCAGTCTGTAGTGATACCTTTTTTATTGGACTAACGTTACATTTTAAGTACAAGCTTTCGAGCGTGATCCTCTCTTCGTCAGGTATATTGAAGGTTACTGCTCAGAATGATAGAAGTAGAAGTAAGCTTCAATATACCTGACGAAGAGAGGATCACGCTCGAAAGCTTGTACTTTAAATGTAACGTTAGTCCAATAAAAAAAGTATCACTACAGACTGCTATACTCGTGATTTTGGCATCTGGACTAACACGGCCTACCTAATCTAATATATATATCTCTATCCAACACATGTATACACAGTATGTGTGTGTGTGTATATATATATATATATATGTCGTTTTCGGCCAAGCTCATCGTGCATTTTCGGTATCGGTTTCAGTCCCAAATTTTCATTTCGGTGCATCCCTAGCAAGTTCTGCTACGCTTGTGCAGAACAACGTATTGGTGATGTGTGCTCTGGCACAGCACTGGTCCTCATTTGTCCTCTCCCAGAAGCCGGAGGAGAATGCGATTGCGGAGGTCAGCGAGGGAGCACCGGACAGGTAATGTATCCAGCCCATGTGGCTCTGGGTTACCGCTTTGAGCACTGAAAGTCAACCCCGAGCCAAGCTCGGGAATACAGTCAGGGAGGCTAAACTGTAATTTCATCTTCTCTGGCGACGCCCCTCAGCTAGGGGTGTTTCTTCAGCTCACACTTCCTGAATATTCCCCACCTCCTCCCCGCCCACTACTACTCCCATCAAAGCTTCACCTGAACTACATTTCTTGCTCCATCTTGGCCACAGCCCTCATGCACCTCACTACTTCACATACTCAGCTATTACTCTCACCTCGTGTGTCACCCCCCTCCTCTTAGGACCCGGCCCAAGAGCTTACAATCTATCTCCTACTGTTCTGTGTGTTTTAACTTGTATGGACATTTGTTATTCTACCTCGCCCTTTTGTATAGCACTACGGAACTTTCTAGCACTTCAGTCATACAGTCACAGGTATTTATAGACACAAGCTGTGCAGCTCAGGACCTCAGACTGGGGAAACTGAATATTAGCATTTCTGCAACTGTGAAAGCAAAACACACTCGCCCGCTGACTCGCTCACACACTCACGCTCTCTCACAGACTCACTCACTGAGACGCTCACTTGCACTCTTTCCTGGTTTACATACTCACTGTCTCACTCAAACTCCCTCACACAGTCACTCACACTCTTTCTAGTGCTGTCTCTTATGCGCGCTGTGTCTTACTGCACCTTTTCTTGTGCTTTGTTTTATCTTGCTGTCGTTCTCTCTTTACCGTTTCTTGCTGTGTCTTTGCTTTTCGTTGTCTTTTTTTCCTCCCTGTGTGTATGGATTTCTTTGCTTCCCTGTCTCTGCAGTAGCTGGGGGGTGAAAGTTCAGCCCCGCCCTTCCCTCAGCTCACAGCTCAGGAGGGAGGAGCAGCAACTCGGTCATACATGTTAAGTGCGTTTTTTATCTATACCTAGTTATAGGCACTGATTGTTTAGCACAAAGTGTCTCCTGAGGTGGGTGTGGAAAACGCTAAGAAAGAAAGGCGAATAAATGATAAAATGTCATATATACTTGCTTTTTATGCCTGCCGAATGACACTACTGACTCATTCTAAAGGCTTGTTTGTAAAAGCACAATAGCAAAGCATGCATGTCTCTTTAACTGATACTCAAGTAATTTGAGAATATCATAAAGTACTCAAGACGTTAACCACTTGAATGCGGAGGACGCGCTCAGCGCGTCCTCCGCATTACCGCTGGTATGCGGAGGACGCGCTGAGCGCGTCCTCCCATTGGGGTCAGCGTTCGGCCGAGTTCCGGACGATCGCTGGCCCCTCCGGTGCAGGCTGACATCCGGAACCGCAGCCGCTGGAATTAGGTGTCATCGCTGCAGTGCGATGACACCTAATTCAGGCGGCCCCCCCCCCGCATGTGCGGAGGAGGCGCCTGAAAGGGAGGGGGGGAGGTCCTTCGGACCTCTCTCCCTCCCGATCGGCGGCGTTGCGGGGGTTAACCCAGGCATCATTTGGAAGGGCACAGCCTGCCCTTCCAAATGGTGCCTGGCATTAACCCCTGGGGAGCTGGATCGCGAATCGGCGCTGAAAAGCGCCGGTTCGCGATCCTTTCCCGGAGCTGGCCGACATCCAAGATGTCGGCCAAGCCTCCGGGAACTCCCCCTGAGGACTGGCGTCATCGTGCGTAGCACGATGACGCCAGTCCTAGAGTTAACCCCTAACTGCCACCAACGGTGGAGATAGGGAGTTCATTGGAACTCCCTATCTCCCGATCCGTGGCAGCTAGGGGTTAATGTTTGGTATGGTTGGATCGGCCAGAGCATGGCCGTTCCAACGATACCAAACACGAATGTGAAAAAAGTTTTTAAAAAAAAAATTAAAATTAAAAATAAAAATATAGGGGCGTGGCTAGGTGCCTGAAGAGAGCAGTCGCATGTCCGAGCAGCTCCCGCAGAATCAGCTTGATTTAAGTTACTTTTACGCTGCCATCGGACTTTCCCTGCTTTTCCCTCCCGCAGCGATATACCCTGGACCGGGTGGTGTCAAAAGTCTTGCCGAAGGTGCGTCTGGTTGTGGACTTTCAGACCTTGCGGAGTTCGGGACCTTGATCGGCCTACTCAGCCTGCGTAGGCCGGAAGCCTTCAAGCAGTTTGGAACTACTGCCCGAGTTCTGCTCCTCTTGCCGCCTATATGGGTAAGAAATTGCCCACCAGCGCTAGCCGGAAAAGCAGCCCCCGGCAACGGGACATTAGAGACTCACTGGCCAGCGGAGTGCTTCCCGGGGAGCAGCGGCCTTACCTAATTTGCCTTCGGGCTACGTATCCACGGATGATGAGGGCTCTACCTGGTCCCTGGGTGGTGGCGTGGGCATGTCCTGGCTTTCCCCTTCATCTCATGGAACAGGCTTACCACCGAAGTCGGCGGCTGCAAGAAAGAGGGCACAGAAAAAGCGGAAAGCTGCACAGGCGGCGTCATTAACGGAGGCGCAGGAACCCTCGAGGGGGGATCTGGTTGAAGACCAGCTGCCCTCTGTTGCCGATAGCGAGATCTCAGACCGCGACGTCTCTTCCCCGGAGCCCCGAGGACCAGGAACTCCGGTGAAGGCTTTTAGATCTGGAGAGGCTGAGGGAATTGTGGAGGGGGACGACGGTCTCCCCTCCACGAAGGGAGACTTACGCAGGATTCTGGCAGAGATCAGGGATATGTGGAGGCCAGAGGTGGCGGCAGTTCGGCCGGAGGTGGAGGTGATTCGAACCCAGGTGTCGGAGGTCCAGGTGAAGACGAATGAGGTCGCGCAAGCACAGACGCACCTCGCTGGACAGATAGATGGCCTCCGCTCTCAGGTGGAGATACTGACACGCTCGGTGGAAGCGCTGGAGACTCGACATCGTCGACGAAACATAAGGATAAGAGGTATTCCGGACTCGGTCTCAGAGGAAGCTTTATTGCCCTATGTGACTCGGCTTACACGGCAGGTGACTGGTCTGCACCCCGATACGCCGGAGTTTATTGGAACTGTGTTTCGGGTCCGGAAGGCTGCGACGGCACCCAGAGGGAAACCTAGAGATGTTGTGGTGGTTTTTCGTGACATCGCCATGAAAGTGAGGGTCATGACTGCACCCGGAGCACGGGACCCTGTGCAGTTTGAAGGTGTCATGCTGGCCCTGTACCACGACCTCCCATTTTTGACCCTGTTAGCGCGACGCAGGTTTCGGGACGTGACCTCAGTCCTTCGCAGAATGGGAATTCGGTACCGATGGGGCCTAGCCGGCTCTCTGGTGGTGACCCACGATAACATCCCCTATATGGTTACTGACCCTGAAACAGCATGGGCCGCTATGGCTGCGGCAGGCATATCACCGGACGGGTTGGAGTCTCAGCCGGGATGAGTTGCAGAACACTTTCGCGTTTATTATACTTGAGCCGGTCTGGGTTTATCCGGACGTATGTCTCTGGACAACCAGGGACTCTGTTTTTGATGTAGACCGACTATGAACATTTTGTTTTTGTGGTTCTCGATACCTGTGATCCCGGCCCCGCAAGATCACATTTCGTTTAAGCACGTGGGACCCCTTTTTGTAATTTTTTTGAAATATTGCTCTGCCTTATCCTGCCTGCTTCGCAGACGCCTCCATTTCGGGACACAGGCTGCAAATGGTTTGTTGTTTTCCTTTCCCTGTCCTGTCTCTTTGAAGATGACCTGCTGTTTCCCTTATCAAACCTCTATGTTTACCCACAGGCTGAGACTTTTTATATTTTCCTTTTTTTTTTTTTTTCTCTCTCTCTCTTTATTTTGGCACTCTCCGTGTGGTCCAGAGGCGTGCCATTATGGCTCTGCTTGTCGTACTTGGCCCTCGGAACACCGGGCCTCGTGACGTTGTCCCTCCATGGCCTCCTTCGGGAGCGTGCCAGGAGTGTCACGGTTATGGCCGGTGCCTTTTCCCCACCCCCTTCCCTCCTTTTTTAGTTATTTATGCTTTTCGTCCTTTTTATAATTAATATTCTATTTCTCTTTGTAAACACACGCAGAGTTTTCTGATTTTGAGTCCCCCTCAATTGGGGACGTTACTTGTTGATGTATCGCTATCCTTTGACGACCTTTCTGTTTGTTATTAATAGGTTATCCAGACAACATTTAGTCGCCCTGTGTGGCTAGAATTGTTTGGCATGTTTCATTGTTTGGCACTTATTTTATACCATGATGTAATGCTGACTTCTTTCAAAATAAAAAACTTTAAATTTAAAAAAAAAAATTATAAAAAAAAAAAACTTTTTTTTTTTCTTTTTTTTGGTTTGTTAGTGTAGCAATATTGTTCCCATTTCAATTATAATGTGAACAATGATGCTGCACTAACGATTTTTGTATGCGGTGCGTTTGTTAAAAATCGCGTAATTTTCCCCCAAAAAAAATGTAGCGAGACCCCATCTCTAATTTTTTTAACAAGCGCACCCCATACAAAATATAACCGCAATTGCTCGCATGTCAAAATGTGAAAAAAAACACTTTACACGTTGTAAATTATTGAAGATACATATTTTATTGCATTTTTTGTTATAATATACAGACATGACATAACGTATACATATAATAATGACATATTATGAATCTACCGAGTCTGACGGAAAGAACGATATATAATATGTCTGGGTAATATACTAAAATAAGCCTTCAAAACACGTTTAAACATGATGAGCAAAACCGGTAAAAATGACCTCAGCACAGAGGCGGGAAAAGCCTCAGCAGCGAAAGGGTTAAACTGTAGGGGGTATATAATGGTTAAGGGTCAGTGAGCTGTCTCTTAAAGGAATTACGAACAAAACACTATGAAATATCTGCTGTGGTTTTTTCTCTGCTAGAAGTAATTGCATGTAAATAGGAATTTTTCCTTTTTTCTTTTTACCTCCTGTTTGCATTTTGTGGATTTTTCCCATGATGCAACATTTCCAAAATCGTATGGCATAGTCTTACTTAACTGCTTTGGTATAGCTTCTACAGTAGTGAAGAGGCAATGGGGTGGAGGAGTGAATGTTTAGATAAGCTGCATGGGGATCTACTGTGCTGTCTAGTAGGGGTCGACCGATTATCGGTACCACTGATAAGCCGATATTTAGTATATTTCATGTTATCGGTATCGGGCTGTTTCATTGCCGATGTACCGATAACTCCGAGAAGCTGCGATCCCTCCGAGCATGTGTCACACATCCCGGCACTGACTAAGCATCTCCTTACGCGAGCGACTCTGACCAGCAGTGATGAGGTCACCACGAGGTCTCAACCTTCCATCTGCTTGTCACAGTAAGAAACAGAGAGGGAGGAAGCTCATTTAATTGTAAAAAAAAAACAGGATGGTTCGAGTGATTTATGAGGGTCCATTCCGCTCCGCTGGTCCCTCCTCGATCTCACTCTCCCTGTCTGCTCCTCCTTCGTGCTGTACAACCAGCCAGTCTGTAAAACTCCCCATCCTACTTCAGACTGGCTGCATAGGAAGCATAAATCTTGCTCATTTCTACTGCCTGGACCCCCCCTCCCCCCCAATTAAATAAGTAACTCAAATAGTTCACGGAACCCTTTATGTGCATGCAAACTGCAATGTAAAGCTTTCCATGCAACTTGCACTGCAGGTTACTTTGTAATACCAAGAAAGAGAAAATAAAGTTTGAAAAGTTGTGAAAGAAAAATGGGGTGGTTGCGATTCCTTAACCCATCACTTTTTCAAACACTATTTTTCTCAGTTATGTTTACAAATTTTACACAAGAGTTGTGTAGAAATTGTGATTTTTTTCCCCCCCCCCCCTTTCAGAAATTTCAATGTACAGAATATCGGCACCTGATATCTGTTATTGGCCTGAAAGGCTGCCGATAATCGGTATCTTCACCTAAAAAGTGATATCGGTCTATCCCTACTGTCTAGGCTACCCAAGGGAAGAGATAAGACAGGGTGCTTAGAAGAGAAGACTTTAGGCCGGGTCAGACGAGTGTTTTGCCGAGCGGAAGGAACGTCTGTGAGGCCTGGACGTTCTTTCCACTCTGACACCCGTGTGACCAACTCACTGAGCGCAGTTGGTGCGCTCAGTGCTGCATGGCTCTATCCTCCAATGGAAGATCGCGCTTTACAGCCACGTCGACCGCGCGTTGTAGCGCTTTGACAGGGAGGCTTTCAGAATGCCCACTGACCCGTGTGCTACAGCATGTGGCCAGCCCCATTTGAAGCGTCACAACGCTGCGGCGGACACCGGGAGGCACGTTCGTATAGGCGCACATAGTGCACTCGTCTGACCCCAGCCTTAAACTACTCCCTGGTCATGTCCTTTGCATATATTCCACACAATGCAATCTTAAAACGTCAGATTTTTGCCCAATTCACTCCATTCTATGTCCAATGCCACACGGTGAGTAGCAAGTGCTAATTGGGGGCAGTTTACAACACACAATGGATGCACACAGTGACACATATAGAGTAACATATTTTCTTAAACCTACAAGAGAAGAACAAAGCACGTGAGATATCAGCAACATACCATAAACACAATAAATTCATTTTTTGCTGATAGTGGCCCTTTAACAGGGTGGTTAGCTGGGATTGGAAAGCGGGATTAATTTAATTCTGGAGAGGTTGCCTGTTAACATCGGTTGTGAAAATGAATTTGTTTTGTGATTGTTGTAGTACAACCAAATTCTACTGCCTCAGAGCAGTAGTTATTTTAAAAAATGCCAAAAGATGTGACACTTATTTAGAAGGTGTCATAGGGAAGTGTGATCACAGAACTCTTTCTTTTTCTTTCTTTTTTTTTTTTTGGGGGGGGATTAGTGACCCTTTGTGACCAGGTTTTGATTTAAACTAGTTTTCTAAGTATTCCGATTTCTACCTGGTTTGGCACCTACAAACTCCAGTTGTATGGAGCCCATAAAAAAGACTGTGTTTAGATGGAAAAGCGAGACCCATTCTGTTCTAACATCTCTTTTTGCTTGTGCTCTTTGTGCCTGCAGGCGACAGGAAAACCATATGAACAGTATGCCAAAATGATCTTCATGGAATTAAATGACGCCTGGTCTGAATTTGAGAATCAAGGATCACGTTCCCTGTTTTAAAGCATAGCTGCTCGCTGAACCTGCAACCTTTGTGTAACTGACTGTTTTGCTCTGTTGTCTCCTGATTTTATTGAATTTTCTGGGATGTAATGAATTTGTACCCAAAAAGCAGATGGCTTATTAAATTGATTTCCATTGACGGGCATACCTTTTGTCTCTGTATGTTCACTCAATACCCACATGCTTCAGGTCATGATCCAGCGTTCTGTAATAGGCGAGACTGGACTTCTTCAGCATGAGGTGTTCAGTTTATGTATCAGATCTGTAACTCTGCTACATTTCAATCATGGACTTTGATTTACTTGGCACCTGTTTTTATTTTCTTTTTTCTAAAGTGTAGATGTAAATTTTCCATTTCTAGTAAATACATAATCATTCCCATTGCATTGTGTATATAATTAAAACACTTTTCTTTAAATCGTGATCGTTTGTGGTTGTTGTCAAGGTTTTTAATTTTTAATTTTTTTTGGTAACCTAAAACACATGGAGACTGATGATAACTCAGAATTCTATTAATATTTATCTCCTGGTTGATAGAAAAATAATGCAAAGAAATCTCTGCCTTTTACTGTGGCTGCCAGATCTAAACCTTTAACTTGGAGTTGCTGCTCACAAAACCATTTGTTCCCAATATGAAATTGGGTAGCATGACTAAATCTCCGTGTTCTGGTTGCAAGCAATCCTGCAATAGCTAGTCGCAACGGATTACTGATCCCCCAAAGGCTAGTAAGGATGGCCTAAAAAGTGTGCTTTGCTGCCTAGAAGGGATATCAAAAGCTTTCACTGCCACTGTGCCCATAGTAGTACATGTGGTCTGCAGGGTTCTCCTTCCAGGCTTAAACACATTCTTCACCCAGAGTCCTGAAATTTCCATGCATTCCTCATTAAGTCATATGTAGTATGACATTTTTCAGGGTTTATTTTTTTAATCTGTGGTGACGTGAGGAGCTGGTAAGTAAAAAAAAAAAAAAGTGCTTTTAGATCAGGAGGGAGAATTCCCTACACTGCAATGTAGGGACTGTCGTCTATTCTCCCTTTGGAGTCTTTACATGGCTCCACACTTGTACTCTGCACTACTTGCCTTTCATATTACTCCTGCAGCAACCTGCTGCTTCTCCCCTGCATCCATGCCCTGCCAGAGGAAGCTCTTTAGTATGTAGACATAGGATAAACCCCTAAACACCAGCAGAGCAGGAGAGAATTGAGGGGGGTGTCGGGGTTGGGGGTCTGGTGTATACCCTTGTATCTCCACTTATGTGCCCAAAATTGTATAAAAATACTCGTGTGAGGATAGACGCTCAGAGAACTTGGTTAAGGAATACCTTCACCTTATGAATACCACCAACCTTACTCATTAAATATGCACCTCAGAATTCTTACACAAACTGTACTAAACAAATGGACAGACTGTGACAAAGTAATGACAAGTAAAAAGCAAAACCTTTTGAGTCATGTACTGGCTCTCCTAAATTGGTATAAATGCTCATTAATGGAGGAACACCATCTCCAACAGAACTTTCCACACTGAATCTTTAACTTCAAAAAGAAATCTTATGTAAAAGGGGACATCTAATGTATGTTAGAATGCATTCACTGGCACATACGCACAGGTTTTGATTTAATTACTATAACCTTGTGTGTACGGCCTGTGCCACGCTGTCTGTTTAGTGAAGAAAACCATGGGAACTGGTTTTTAGGGCAACCATAAATTTTATACAATTCGTTTATTTCAGAATATGTGCAATTCACTTTGCTTAAATGATTGCCTTTTAAAAAGTTAGTGACACATGATAAAGTGTATTTTATAACTTCTCATCTGGTTGTAGAGTATCAGGGTGACATTTGTAGCAATTGCATTGTCCCTCTGAGTATTTTAGTTCGTCAGGGCTTCTAATGTGGAAAAAAAAAGGATTGTATTTGTAGTGTTCTGGATAATACGGGTTTTTATTAACTAAGCATACAGGTTCTATGTAACTGCAACTGGCTGCGTCTCTAGGTCGTCCATTTTGTCTCCCAGTTGAGGCCGACAACTGTCAACAGCCAACCGCCAAAAGAAATGCCCAACCCCCCCCCCCCTCATTGGCAATCAGCGCACCACAATATTGTTGCTTATATCTATAGTCTTCTATTTCTTGGTTGCGTTGGTATAATATGTTGCTATAAATCTCCTGCACACATTTTCTATTTGATACAAGTCAGGACCATTACCCTGGCCTTTCTAACAGTATAATATGATTTCCCTAAACCACTTTCTGAGCACAGGAGCAACCTGACCAGGAGCAGAGTCCTGTAGACATGCAAAGGCTTTATCCTGGAAAGAATCATGGTAATTGTGTGCCAGAGGCTTTGGTTTTGGCTGAAGTATATCGCTGATGTATTTTTCCTACGTACAGTACAATCAATCCCACAAAGTCTGCCCACTCCTGCTTTCATACCACCTAAGATCATAATGCTTTATTCCGCTATAATGCATTCTGGCAGGAGAGATTCACTTCAGCGCACCACAATATTGTTGCTTATATCTATAGTCTTCTATTTCTTGGTTGCGTTGGTATAATATGTTGCTATAAATCTCCTGCACACATTTTCTATTTGATACAAGTCAGGACCATTACCCTGGCCTTTCTAACAGTATAATATGATTTCCCTAAACCACTTTCTGAGCACAGGAGCAACCTGACCAGGAGCAGAGTCCTGTAGACATGCAAAGGCTTTATCCTGGAAAGAATCATGGTAATTGTGTGCCAGAGGCTTTGGTTTTGGCTGAAGTATATCGCTGATGTATTTTTCCTACGTACAGTACAATCAATCCCACAAAGTCTGCCCACTCCTGCTTTCATACCACCTAAGATCATAATGCTTTATTCCGCTATAATGCATTCTGGCAGGAGAGATTCACTTTTTTTTTTTTTTTTTTTATTGCCCCATAGAATATATAACCACAAAAGGTTTTGATGATAAAATTTACACGCTGTAAATGATTGAAATCTGAATGGTAATTTATATTTTCTTTTAAATATTTTTGGTATGATGGGACATTACGTATGCGCATAGAAGTTATTTATCTTTAATCTGCCGTGGCTGCTTAAAATAAGGGTACATTATATGTCTGGGTCCTAAAATAAAACCCTACTTCAAATTGTGTTTATACTTGATCGCAAAACTGTCAAAATGAGCTCAGTAGGGGGGAAATGGCTCAGCAGTGAAGGGGTTACAAGAGTTGCAAAAATGGTTTCAAATGAGTGGGGTCATGCCCACTCTATGTATTATGGGGGCTTCAGAGAAGGATACCCCAAAGAAATTCCACCACATCATATAGCGATATCTACAGAATTGGGCTGGAGGGAGGGGGCACTCTATATTGCTATAGTGGTCAAGCTGCATAAAGTGGTCAGGGTGTGTAGAAGAGTGTCCCTAAGTGTGCCCGTACTGACGTGCCTTCCGGCGTCTGAGGCAGCGTCACAACACTGACGGGGTCGGCCACACTGTTGTGGAGCAACAGTGGCCGTTCAGCAAGTCTCCACATCGAAGCGCTAGGACGCGCCTTTTGACGCTGCAAAGCACGATCCTCCATAGGAGGATCGAGCCTCTCATCACTGAGCGCACTAACTGCGCTCAGCGAGGTGTCCAAATGGGTGCTAGAGTGGAAAGAACGTCCACTCACGAACGTTCCTTCTGCTCTTAAAAACGCTTGTCTGACCCCAGTCTTAAACCTAGCAAAACGGAGTTGGATAAGTGGAGTGAGGGGAGACTGATCATTAGACCTAAGTCATAGAACCCCAAATTAGGTGTTGTTGGAAAGCTAATGTTTTCTACACAAGACCATCCAAAACCTTTTATATTGTAAGGGAATCAGACCAGAAATAGGCCACCATGATGTTCTAAGTGGCCATCTTGAGCAGGACTTTGGTTCACGTAAATGTACATAGCGAATATTAGCTGAATTAGACGAGTTTGCATAGATTCTTTGGAATTCTTTAAACAGGCAGAGCAATTAAATTAACAAGATCCTGTCAGAAAACTAGCAGAAGTGTCAGGATGTAGATTAGTTACATCAAGGTCAGAAAGCTAGGGACAGAACAAAGATGAATGTGAAGCCATCTGGCTGCTTATCTCTAAACCCCACAAACCAGTTACAGAGAGGCGGGTAGAGTCAGGATCTGGCCGAGTGTTAAATTATCCAATTGTCGTAATAATGTGAAAGCTGCCAATTTGTGGAATGTCTTTGTATTCTGAAAGGGGAAGGTACAGACCCACGTGGGGTGGGATAGTGTCACCGTGGGGTGGGCTAATTGGGATGTACCTGATTATTCACTGTATAAAATGCTATGTTTAAATGTGTTCGGAGCACAGTCTTTGCGCTTCAATCCTGTCTGAGCATTGGTGACATCACAATAAAGTTCGCCTTTCCTGAAGAGTCTCGTGTCCAGCCAGTCATTGTCCGCGCTGGCCCGACTTTCTCCCGAGTGAGCCAGGTGGATTCCGGTAACATTTTAGTCATGTTTTAGGTACTCTTGTAAAAATATTTGGAAATGGAGAGCATTTTTTCATTAAAATAAGCAATTTTAATAAACTATGTTGAATTTTTGCACAATGCATTTCATGCACAAAATGAGCATGTATAAAATACTGAACATGGAATTGCCATCGTATAGTCCTAGTATAGTCAGCATTCTGTTATATCGCTTAAGAGAAATGGTGTTATCCTTGAAAAAATAAACTTGACATAATACCTAGTGTGACATGCGTCACTTTGAACTTGGGCCTACGTGGGTATTTGGGAGGTGCAGGCCTCATGTTCTATATTATTTCCCTGCCCCCTCATATATTGAAGTCACCCTGTGTCTTTAGAGTGCAGAGTGTTTGTGTAATTTGTTTATATATGAATAATATTATTGTCTGTGTATCTGTTGCTATCTGCTGATAGGTTTGCTCGATGGGTTATCTTGGCCTTTTCCAGAACCCCCTCTCAGGAATGTTAATATTCTGTTGTATGTTTTGAGTTGTCTTTTTTGATCTGCCTTGTCAGGCAAACACTGCCCCATTATCTGATTACTGTAACTATGGTTTATATTAGGGATGCACCGATACCACTTTTTTAAGGCCGAGTACCGATACTTTTTAAAAGTACTCACCGATACCGAGTACCGATACTTTTATTTAATGTCATGTGACGCTTTCCAATAAGAACAGACCTCATATAAAAATTTATGAGATTTGCCCCCAGCACTCATGGATTTGCCCCCAGCACTCATGGATTTGCCCCCAGCTCTGATGGATATGCCCCCAGCTCTGATGGACTTGCCCCCAGCTCTGATGGACTTGCCCCCAGCTCTGATGGATATGCCCCATCTCTGATGGATTTGCCCCAGCTCTGATGGATTTGCCCCAGGTCTCATGGCTTTGCCCCCAGGTCTCATGGCTTTGCCCCCAGGTCTCATGGATTTGCCCCCAGCACTCATGGATTTGCCCCCAGCTCTGATGGATTATGCCCCAGCTCTGATGGACTTGCCCCCAGCTCTGATGGACTTCCCCCAGCTCTGATGGATATGCACCAGGTCTCATGGCTTTGCCCCCAGGTGTCATGGCTTTGCCCCCAGGTGTCATGGATTTGCCCCCAGGTCTCATGGCTTTGCCCCCAGGTCTCATGGATTTGCCCGCAGCTCGAACGCTGGGGAAGCTGGCCGCATGCATGAAAAGCACGCGGCCAGCGTTCCCTTCCGGCGCGCCGCGATACTCACACATCCTGAAGGTCCGGTCGCTTGTTGGCAGTGATGCGATCACGTGGCCGCCGGGCGCATCTGTGACGCTGCCTCCAGCCGAGAGGCAGCGTCACAGGAGCGCCCATTGGCCGCCGGAACGCATCACTGCCAAGCGACCGGACCTTCAGGAAGGGTGTGTATCGCGGCGCGCCAGAAGGGAACGCTGGCCGCGTGCTTTTCATGCACGCGGCCAGCTTCCCCAGCCCAGCGGATAACGGCAAGCCGGCCCAGCGCCGGCTTCCGGTATCGGCGGGATGTATCGGGCCGTTTGCACGAGTAACAAGTACTCGTGCAAACGGCAATATCGGCCCCGATACCGATACTAGTATCGGTATCGGTGCATCCCTAGTTTTATATAACTACTTTGTAGTCACTGTAGCCAAACAAAACTCTCCCTATCTATAATGTGTTTGCTCTGTGACAGATTTTGGTATCAGGCTATTCTCTATTTATGTAACTTCCCCTCTTATCTAATGTATTCATACAGTCTGATGCTCAAGCTTTGATTCCATGGCACCCTATTATTTCATGTCTGGACATGTTTCGTTCACTTGGAGGGGGCGCCAGGGTGCAATTTTCCATTGCTCTCTAGCCCCATCTGGGACTGTATATATTCAACCCAATGCTGTTTAGTTGTTGACGCTGTAGATCTGGGATCTTTCACCAGTTTTATTTCTGGGAGATGCAAGCAAGGCTCTTTGTGTGTACCTGTCCTTAACCCCTTCACTGCAGATGCAGTGTGGGGGTCGTCATTTTCAGGCGACCACCTTTCGGATCCCTCTCCCTCCGATCGGGAGAAGCTAGAGGGAAAAGCCAGGCACTGCTTGAAAGGGAAGAGTCTTCCCTTTTCAGCGGTGCCTGAGTTTAACCCCTGTGGTGCCGGCCCACGATCCGGCTTCGAATTGCAGCCTAGTACCGGTAGGGGGCGCAATCTTGGGTGGCATGGCGTCAGTTAGCCAGGGAACCCCTAGCTGCCCAGGGATTTCCTAAGGAATCCTAAGGAGCATGGACTTTCTCATGATACCAAACATGACCATGTTTAAATTAATAAAAAAAAAAGGGGGGGTTTTGTGTGTTGTTTATAAATGCAGCAGTATTGTTCCCATTTCAATTATGTGAACAATGATGCTGCACTAATGATTTTTTGTATGAGGGGGCGTTTGCTATAAATCGAGTCCCCATTTCAATTTTTTTTTTTTTTTTTTTTATAATTCTTTATTTTTCAACAAGATGCTTGTACAATAATAAAACAACTCCCCATCGGGGATAGCTATCAGAAACAACTATCAGCATCCTTTTTCAGAGTTAATCAGAGAATAAACAATATTCAAGTGAGAAAATAAAAATAAAGAGACTAGGAAAGACGAAGTTGGAAAAGACAGAGGTAGAGAGGAAAAAGAAAAGATAGAGAGGGGGGGGAACCGATAACCCCAACCGCGAACACTTGAGGGGCAGCCCCCTGAAGTCCCTACTGGACGTTTCTATCCATCCTATCCTGGCTCGTATTCCAGCCAGGGGGCCCAGACCTGGTCGAACAGGTGCATGGTATCATGTACCATCGCCGTCAATCTATCCATCGTCATGGCTTCTCTTATGTTAATTCGTACCCTCTCCAAGGAGGGGAGACTAGGTGCTGTCCACTGCTGCGCCACCGCTCTCCGAGCCGCCAGCGCAATTCTGTGAAGGAGTTTGTTCTCCGGCGGGAGCATGGCCTCCTGAGAGCGGTGGAGCAAGAATGACCAGGGATCCCTGTCGACAGGGTGACCCAATACGTCTTGTGTCATGACATGTATCTGGGACCAGAAGGGCTGAATAGACGGGCATGTCCACCACATGTGATAGAAGGAGCCTTTCAGACCGCAGTTTCTCCAGCAAAGGTCCGTGAGTCCCCGCCCCATATGTGACATCTGTGAGGGAGAGGTATACCAGCGAAACAGCATTTTATAGGCTTGTTCTTGATGGGCTACATTGATGGAGCAGTGGGCCACATTGTCCCATATATCCTCCCAATCCCCTCCCGGGAGTTCCTCCCCCACATCTCTCTCCCAACGGTTCGTATATGTGAGTGGCCCCCATTCCGGGGAGCCCGAGATTAACGTGAGATAGAGAGAAGATATCAAGGAGCGTGGGTGGACATACGGAAAACACATATTCTCAAAAAATGTAAGCGGGTTCGTAGCCGCTTTTTTCACCTCAGGGGACCGGGCAAAGTCCGAAATTTGTAGGTATCGAAAGAAGTCCGAGGGCCGCACTCGGCCTCTGTTCTGTATGTCCTGGAAGGTGAGCGGCGAGCTCTTGTGGTATAGATGATGGAGTCTCTGAAGGCCGAGACCCTCTAAGGTAGCAAATGGTTTTTGGTCGAGTCCCGGTTGAAAGCTACGATTTCGGAATATAGGGGATAAGGCTGACTCATCAGAGGAAAGTGAGTGTTTGATGCGGAGTAGATCCCATATCCTCAGAGAGTTAATAGTAGCGGAACATGTGGAGCGGAGGATAGGTCTGTGTGCCTTGGGAAGCCAAAAATATAGGTTCGGAGTGTCCGGGGCGGCCATGTGGGATTCCAGGTCAACCCAGCGGTGGGTGCCTGAAGGGGCATGAAACATCACAAGTTGCGTTAATTGCGCAGCATAGTAATAATATAAAAAATTCGGTATGCCCAGCCCCCCCCCTATCCCGGGGCCTGTGTAAAACTCGACGTGCAACTCTCTGCCGTTTGTGCTGCCACACGAACTTGGCTATGTGCTGCTGAAGGTGCGCCAGGGAGGATACATCTACGCGGGTGGGCAGTGCCTGAAACAGGTACAACAAGCGAGGTAGCATATTCATCTTAACGCAGGCCACTCTGCCCACCCACGAGATAGAAAAATCATTCCATCTGTCCAGGTCCTTAAACAAGCTAGCAAACATGGTATCGTAGTTGGCTTCGTGGAGTCTCCCGGGGTCACTCGTCAGAAAAACCCCCAAGTATTTTAAAGAGTCAAAAGAGAATTGGAAGTCAGTTAATCCGCGCAGCTCGGCTATTTCCTCCCGAGACAGACCCAGCGGCATAGCCCTCGTCTTGTCATAGTTCACCTTGTACCCAGAGATCTCTGAGAAAGAGTCAATAGCAGTCAAAAGGGATGGGACCGAGTGCAGGGGATCCGCTATCGTCAGTAAGACATCATCCGCATAAGCGGAGACCAAAAATTCCTCCCCCCCCGTCCCCCAGTCCTCTGATTGTAGGTGAAGCTCGGAAATTCGCCAGTAACGGTTCTAGGGAAAGGGCAAAGAGGAGGGGGGACAATGGGCAACCCTGCCTGGTTCCGTTTCCTATGGAGAAAGTCTCTGGGTTCGCTCCCGGGGTGAGGATCCTAGTTAGAGGAGCAGCGTACAGGGTCCCCAGGGCCGCTCGGAATCGGGGCGGAAAGCCCCACTGCTCTAAGAGTTCAAACATATATGTCCATTCTACTCTGTCGAACGCCTTCTCCGCATCCAAGGAAAGGAGCAGAGAAGGCGTCCGGGAGGCCAGCGCCCATTCCATCAGGACCACAGCCCGTCGTGTATTCTCAAAAGCTTGTCTGGAGGGGATAAAGCCCACCTGGTCGGGGTGAACCAAGGAAGAGAGAAAGCCTCCCAGCCTATCAGCTAACAATTTCGTAAAAATTTTGTAATCCACATTTAGTAGGGAGATGGGTCGGTGGCTTTGGGGTAACGCCGGGTCCTTTCCCTCCTTCGGGATCAAGATCACGTCAGAGCGCAAGAAATCCGGCGCCACCGGGGCTCCCCCCAGCAATGCATTATAAAGCTTCGTCAGATGGGGAAGCAGTTTAGCGGAGAAGCTCTTATAATACGAGGCCGAGAACCCATCCGGGCCTGGCGATTTATGTGGCTTCATACCTTGGATTACCGAGAGTACTTCAGCCTCCGTCACCACCTCTTCCAGGCTGTCCAGGCAAGCCTGTGAGAGGGCCGGTCCCCTCCAGTTGGACAGGTAGTCTCTCACTCTCTGCATGTGAACCCGATTAGAGGGGATGTGAGTCGGGGAGTGGTTATACAGTCGCTTAAAATATTCTGTTCACCTCCCCAGGCACTGTAGTGCACTCGCCCGAAGGAGTGCGGGCAGAAGTTACCGCGTGCGATCTATGTTGATTTCGTAATTTTCTCGCCAGAAAGGTATGCGCCTTATTAGAGTATTCGTAAAACGACCGTTTCGACCAAGCCAGGGAACGGGCCGCATCCGAAGTCAACTCAGCCCTAATATCCTGTTGTACCAACAGGAGGGCCTCATAATCCCCCTGGGATCGAGAGACCTTATGTGCAGCCTCTCTATCTGCCAACAGTGCTTGCAGATCTGAGAGCCTCTGAAGCCTCTCTCGCTTGAGCCTACTCCCTATTTGGATGAGGAGGCCCCTGATGACCGGCTTGTGAGCTAGCCACAAGACATCCGGGCGGATGCCTTCTGTTGCATTTTCTTAAAAGTATCTATTGAGCGCGGCCGCTAGTTCCGCTTTAACTTCCGATTTCTGCAGCAGGGAGAAGTTTAAGCGCCACTACCAGGGAGCCCTCCCCCCAGGCAGCGAGATCCACAGTGAGATCGGGGCATGGTCCGACCAGCTAATATTACCGATATCCGAGCGGGTTACCCATTGCAAAGAGGTGGGGGGTAGAAGGAATAGATCTATTCTCGAGTGGGAGGAATGAGGGTGGGAGAAGAAAGTGAAGTCATGCTCCCCTGGGTGCTGTAGTCGCCATACGTCTAACAGGTGTGTGTCCGTCAGAAAGCGGGCCAGTTGTTTATCCTGAGGTGTCCCTGTGTGCGTCGCCCCAGGTGTCGGACCTCCCCTGTCAATCGCTGGAACCGGGGTTGCATTTAGGTCGCCCCCCACCACCACCAGGGAGTCAGTGGTGCCCTTCACCAAACTCTCCAGACGCTCCCAGAAGGCAGCGTCCGGCGCGTTCGGCGCGTACACGTTAAGAAAGGTCACAGTATGCCCCGCCATCGTTCCCCGCAGCAGCACATATCGACCCTCCACATCACTTTCAGTGTGAAGCACCGTAAAATCACATTTTTTATGTAACAATATCGCAACTCCACCATGTTTGGTATTGGCCGAGGCCAGGAAAGAGCGGTTGAATGAGCGGTCCGTGAGACTGAACTGGCGTATTCTGGTAAAGTGTGTCTCCTGTAAGAAAGCGACTTGACAGCCGGATCGTCTCAGGTCTCTTAAAACTAACCAGCGTTTCGTCAGGGAATTCAGGCCCTTGACATTTTGGGAGATTATTTTAAGGTCTGCCATCATGGCGGGCGCAGAAATGGCCATATCTCATACCCACGCCATGTCAGTGTCACCAGGAACGCCCATCCCCCCCAGAGAAGGAGTAAAAGAAGAACAGACTAAGAAGAGCCAGAGAAAAAGAAAAGGAAAAAGGGGAAGAAAAACACAGATAACATATCAAAAAACATAGCAAAACAGGCCGGTCTTACGAATCGCCGGACCAATCGAGGGAGTGTTCCGGAGTCGTCGTCCGTTCTAACCAGAGTGAACGGACCAAAAAGCGACGTCCCCGGATCCTCCCCGTAACCTCCAAAAAGTGGGTACCCCCACCCTACCTCCCCCCAAACCCCTGGCAGCCGGGTGACAGGGTCTCCACGAGTCATGTACAACCTGCCGTGACTCCAATTCTGCCAAGTACGGGTGCATCAGCTATAGTCGAAACGGAGAGAGGGCCCTCCAGGGTCGTGGAGGAAGGAAATAATGGGCACGTGGGCAGCCGCAGCCGCAACAAAGAGGACTATGTAGCATCCGTTCAATCGGGGCCTCGGTTCTCCTCTTCCCGGTTGCGGTCAGGAACTTTCTCCCATCTAGAGACCACGCAATGAGCCTGGAACGGTGGTTCAAAGAGGCTCCTTGCTCCCTCCAACGGCGGACAGGCAAGGCGAGAGAAGAATTTCTTCGGATCGGAGTGAGGAAGCAGGACCGCTGTCTTTCCACCTGCGAATGCCAATAATTTAAAAGGGAAGCCACAGGCATATTTGATGTTAAGACTCATCAGGTGGGAAGTGATGGGGCGCCAGTGTCGTCGTTGTTGTAATGTTTCGGGTGCCAGGTCCTGGTAGAGGGCTAAGGTAGAGTTCTCATACGTCACATTCACCTCCCTGCTTTTCCTCATAAGGATCTCCTTCGTGGCATAATAATGAAGTCTCATAACGACGTCACGTGGCTGAGATTCAGCTCCTCTCGGGGCACGCAGTGCCCTATGCACTCTATCAATCATGAGCCGCACAGGGGGAACCTCCGGCGCCAGGCGACCTAGTATGCCCAGAACTGTATCTTCCAGCTCCGGCATCAACACTGTCTCAGGGAGGCCCCTCAGTCTAATATTGTTCCTCCGGGATCTGTTCGAAAGATCCTCCATTGCCAGCTCTAGCCTTTCTACCTTATCCTGTAGAGTAACAGTCTCTCGTGCCGCCTCATTATGGGCCAACACCATCTCCTCCGCTGCCTCCTCGAGGGCTGTAGTGCGTGCTCCCAGGTCTCTGATCTCTGACCGCACTTCGGACGCCATTTTGGACATTTCCTCGGCTAAATAACGTTGCATGTCTCCCATGCGTTCCAGGAGGTGGGAGATATCTGCTTTAGACGCCGGCTGTGTGTCTCGTGTATCCGCCGTCGCCTCCGAGACCAGGCCCGAGCGCCTCGTGGGGCCGCCATCCTGGGCCTCCGTACCCTCACGGCGCAGGAAAATCGGAGCCACCTCTGTTCCCTGCGGTTTGGGGTTTTTTCCGCTCCGCACACTACCCGGCATGGTCCCTGATCCGGTGGGGGTGGAGGGGGTATGCTAAAGAAGCGGTGTGCTGTCAGGGGTCACGGGGGAACTCCGAATCCTCGGGAGCCCTCCTTACATGCGGCTGCTCCGCCGGACGTCCAGACTCCGCCCCTCTCAATTTTTTTTAACACGCGCACCCCATAGAAAATATAAAACGCAAAGGCTCGGATGATAGAATGTGAAAAAACTCCTTACACAGTCTGATTGAAAATTCAAATTTTATTGCATTTTTTGTTTAACCGTCATGTCCTGCCTGAATATAAGTGATAGCACATGTATAGTACAGTCAACTATAACTAATGGCTCCGCCCCAGGATGACACAGGTCAGAGGGCACAGCAGCCATCTTCAGGAGTCCGTTAGTGTGATGCAGTTATGAAGGCAGATGCATGATCCTGTGTTCCTGTAGTTCTCCAAGCCTGTATATAACAGTAAGTGTCCTGCAATAAAGCAATGGTGAACCTGACAGCCCAGCCTCCTAACAGTGGCGAGGAGAATGAGATTTGTAAAGGCCTGCTCAGCCTGAAAAATAAAGGGGGATTGACAGCCAGATAAAGCACACACACTGCCATCCAGCAGCAAGAACATGGCACTGATAGGCAGGGCAGCCATCAGAAATGATGGGGCCCCTTACTAAAGCTCACGATGGGGCCCCCCCCCCCGGCACTCCATCAACCTCTAACAGCTTTTCTCCCCCTTCAAAAAAAAAAGGACATAAAATAGCACCACAGCAATAAAACTCCCAGTACTGTGTAGTGTGTATGAGCGTATCACAGAATTCACAGCAATAAAACTCCATAGTAATGTGCGGTGTGTATGAACGTATCACAGAATCCACAGCAATAAATCTCACAGTAATGGGATGTATATGATGGCCTTTGGGTCTGGGCCTGGTCCCTGAGTCTGGTTTGGTCCTTGGGGTCTGTGCTCTGGGCCTTGTGGTCTGGGCTGGGCCTTCGGGTCTGGCCCCTGGGGTCTGGCCTGGGGTCTAGGCCCTGAGTCTGGCCTGGGGTCTGGTCCTTGGGGTCTTGGCCCTGGGGTCTGGGCCCTGGGTTCTGGGCCCTAGGGACTGGGCCTTGGGGGTCTGGTCCCTGGGCCCTGAGTCTGGCCTGGGGTCTGGGCCCTGAGTCTGGCCTGGGGTCTGGGCCCTGGGGTCTGGGTCTGGGCCTGGGTCCTAGGGTCTGGGTCTGGGCCCTAGGGTCTGGGCCTTGGGGTCTGGGCCTTGGGTCTGGGCCTTGGGGTCTGGGCCCTAGGGTCTGGGCCTTCGGGACTGGGCCTTGGGGTCTGGGCCCTAGGGTCTGGGCCTTCGGGACTGGGCCTTGGGGTCTGGGCCCTAGGGTCTGGGTCTGGGGGTCTGGGCCCTGGGGTCTGGGCCTTGGGCCCTAGGGTCTGCACCTTGGCACTGAGGTCTGGGCCTTGGGGACTTGGGACTGGGCCCTGGGGTCTGGGCCTTGGGGACTGGGCCCTGGGGTCTGGGACTGGGCCCTGGGGTCTGGGCCTTGGGGATTGGGCCCTGGGGTCTGGGCCTTGGGGACTGGGCCTTGGGGTCTGGGCCCTAGGGTCTGGGCCCTAGGGTCTGGGTCTGGGCCCTAGGGTCTGGGCCTTGGGGTCTGGTCCCTAGGGTCTGGGCCTTGGGGTCTGGTCCCTGGGTCTGGGCCATAGGGTCTGGGTCTGGGCCTTGGGGTCTGGGCCTGGGGTCTGGGCCTTGGGGACTGGGCCCTAGGGTCTGGGCCTTGGGGACTGGGCCTTGGGCCCTAGGGTCTGCGCCTTGGGACTGGGGTCTGGGCCTTGGGGACTGGGACTGGGGTCTGGGCCTTGGGGATTGGGCCCTGGGGTCTGGGCCTTGGGCACTGGGCCCTGTGGTCTGGGCCCTGGGGTCTGGGCCCTGGGGTCTGGGCCTTGGGCACTGGGCCCTGGGGTCTGGGCCCTGGGGTCTGGGCCTTGGGGACTGGGCCCTGGGGTCTGGGCCTTGGGGATTGGGCCCTGGAGTCTGGGCCTTGGGCACTGGGCCCTGGGGTCTGGGCCCTGGGCCTTGGGCACTGGGCCCTGGGGTCTGGGCCCTGGGCCTTGGGCACTGGGGTCTGGGCCCTGGGGTCTGGGCCCTGGGGTCTGGGCCTTGGGGACTGGGCCCTGGGGTCTGGGCCTTGGGGATTGGGCCCTGGGGTCTGGGCCTTGGGCACTGGGCCCTGGGGTCTGGGGTCTGGGCCTTGGGGACTGGGCCCTGGGGATGGGCCTGGGCCCGGTGTGGTCCCTGGGGATGGGCCTGGGCCCGGTGTGGTCCCTGGGGATGGGCCTGGGCCCGGTCTGGTCCCTGGGGATGGGCCTGGGCCTGGGTCCGGTCTGGTCCCTGGGGATGGGCCTGGGCCTAGGCCCGGTCTGCTCCCTGGGGATGGGCCTGGGCCTGGGCCTGGTCTGGTCCCTGGGGATGGGCCTGGGCCCGGTCTGGTCCCTGGGGATGGGCCTAGGCCCGGTCTGGTCCCTGGGGATGGCCCTGGGCCCGGTCTGGTCCCCGGTGCCTGGGGATGGGTCTGGGCCCGGTCCCCGGGATGGGTCTGGGCCCGGTCCCCAGGATGGGCCTGGGCCCGGTCCCCGGGATGGGCCTGGGCCCTGTCTGGTCCCCGGGCCCTGTCTGGTCCCCGGGCCCGGTATGGGCTTGGACCAGGGGATGGGCCTGGTCCCCCGGGCATGGGCCTGGTCCCTGGGGATGGGCCTGGGCCCGGACTGGTCCCCGGGATGGGCCTGGGCCCCGTCTGGTCCCTGGAGATGGGCCTGGGCCCGGTCTGGTCCCCGGGCCCTGTCTGGACCCCGGGGATGGGCCTGGGCTGGGCCCCGGGCCCTGGTGCCTGGGGATGGGCCTGGGCCCGGTCCCCGGGATGGGCCTGGGTGCCTGGGGATGGGCCCGGTCTTGACCCCGTCCTACTCACCCGCCACTACAGTCTTCTGTCCTGGACTGGTTCTTCTCCGCTTCTTGCTTCTTTCTTCTCCGCTTCTTTCTTCTTTCTTCTCCGCTTCTTTCTTCTTTCTTCTCCACCGCGCGGTGTCACAGCTTTCCCACGTGTGCGCCGTCTCACACGTGACTGGGGGCGGTGCCAAAGCAGCGTGCCTTGGAAGTAGACGCACGCTGCTTGGCCCGCCCCTGGCCCGGCCAGACCAAGGAAAATAAAATGATATGCGCCGCAGGCGCAGCGCCAGTAGGCAGCGGCCGCCATCATAGTAACAGCGCAAGGGGCCCGGCGGCGGCCCCAGCGGGGGCCCCGGCGGCCCAGCGGGGACCCCGGCGGCCCGGGCCCCCCCGGGCACCGGGCCCCTTACTGCTGTATGGGGCGTAATGCCCTGATGGCGGCCCTGCTGATAGGCACATTAACTGAGTTTGATGGAGAGAAAACTTCTTGGAGCTCCTGGGCTAACACCATACCCCCTGAGAGACCGGTTGGAGTGTTTCTCACAGCCGTGGGGGCTAAGAGACCTTCTGTTCCCTGAGAAACCAGCAAGCAAGGCTCTACAGGATCTTCTGAAACTATTAGAGGATCACTTTCAGCCAAAACCGCTGGAAATTGCAGAAAGATTTTGTTTTTATCAACGGCAGCAGCAGCCCGGCGAAGATATTAAAGCCTATGTGGTGTTCCTTCGCAAATTGGCCTCCACCTGTTCATTTGGGTAGTACCTACCGACAGCTTTGAGGGACAAGTTTGTCCTGGGACTGAATAGTGAAACGATTCAAAGGAAACTTCTGACAGAAAAGGGACTCACCCTTACAAGCGCAGTTGAGATAGCATCAGTCATGGAGATGGCTGTCAGGGATACGGAGGAATTGCACCCTCAGAGTCACAAAGAAGGGGTGAAAGAGGACGTTTTCAGAACCGCAGTTGCTAGAGCCAACTGGAGATACAGACTCAAAGCCACGCCAGCTTGTTACTGGTGCGGTAATACAGACCACGACTCCAAAACCTGACGGTTTAAGGATCAACCTTGTCATCAATGTGGAAAAATGGGCCATCTCAAACGGGTTTGCCATAATAGGAATGTACGAGGACAAAAGCCGCAATACCCTAAGAAGAAGACTTACAAGGTACAGAAACTTACATCTTCATCTGACTCAGACAACGATGAGGCATTACATAGTTTATCTATACATCGTATACACTCGTCACACCCTGCAATGACAGTACAAGTAACCATTGAAGGGAACAGACTAAAGATGGATGTTGATACCGGAGCTGCAGTGTCAGATATCACACAAAAACAGTGGAAACAACTTCAGATCCAGGCAACTGTCCGCTCCACTCCAATAAAGCTGCAGACCTACTCAATGCAAGTACTCCATCCACTTTGTTGGAGATTATCGACTTCTTTAATAGGTCAGGGATATATTAATTATGACGCATATTTTTCTTATTGTTGATATACATAGATATATATATATTATTGACAGTGCCTCCAATACCAGTGGTATAAATTGGTATTTAACCCCTAACATAGGGATTAATAACCAATCAATAAATATACGTCTTAACAAATATATGGCGCGTTATCCCGAGTTCTTTTGATGCTCTCTAGATATTTTTAACACAATAAAATCAATAAAGATATGAGGCTGCGTAACGGTAAAACAATTCAAACCAAAATTTATTCACACGTCAAGTTTCATACAATCGTATGTTATCAACGGATTAACAAACTACAATTTACAAGTGATTATAGATCGTGATTAGTAGCGATACTGTGACACGCAATAATCTAATGGACAGATATTTTAGGCTTATAGACCGCACCACAGATATACACGCCTCAATTCTTAAACACCAAGCTCTATTCTATTCACTTAAACCTTTCCCATTATAAACCAATCCTCCACCTGGCTAAGATAAACACTCAGTTACTGGGCATCACCTGCAGCACAATTTATTATTGTGGGGGCTATTCACTAAATGCAACTTCCTTCAGGGAGATACATAACACACTCGATAGGGAGACTATCTCTCCACAGATCAATCACAGCACTTCATTCGATATACGTTAACCTAACGCTTCTTAATGACTTACGGTACATGCATTCATTCGGAAGGGCTGCAAGATGGATATGGAAGGAGTTATGCTAGGTTATGAATGGGGCGGACGGCACTTGACATATAAAAGCTATTTCACGGTCCCAGCGTATCTCCCCATAGGTATAAAATTGATATTTTTAGATGTCCACAAACAGTATTCTTGGAATATAAATAATTTCACTAAATTATGGCTCAAGTATGCAGCCGGAACAGCTTTCCTCCTTAGTAGTCCTCTGCAGTGGACTGTAAAGGCAGAATTTCTATTCTACTGATTATTAGGCTCAAACAGCAAAATAATTCATTTATATTCCTTTAGTTTGTGATGGACATCTAAAGTCAGGACTATGCAATTAGAAAATAGATATCATATTATTCAGGTATACTTTACCATCTGGTTAGTGAAGATAGAGTGGTGGAAGATTAGGGTGTGGTCGGTCTTAAAGGGGCGGCCGATGGTGATTGCCTTTCTTCCCTCCAAGCGTCCCTCAGGTCTCTCTCCAAGCTTTTCTCAGTGTCCTCTCTCCTTGGAGTGTCCCCTCTATATAGTGGTCTTCCGCCCAGTTTTAGATCTAGCCCATCACTATGTGGCCTCATTTGATTGGAGGATATATATTCATCAACTCCAGGGGTCTGTCCAGGTGTTATGTTACCTGGCCAGCAGATGGCGCTCTCAGATCAACCATCAACCTTCTGCAGGAATTACTTTATGGGCTTGGCCAATCTTTTACTGGTTTGGGGTCGTTTTATTCCTATATCCCGGGACTCCATAGATTTTATTAACAAATTAAAATGTATTTCTATTGTGGCATCGCCAGCATACTTCGCACGGCGTGTGTGCCCCCTTTACTTATATCCACAGGGATGTGTATGTGAGGGGATATCCATTCATTCGTGGTATCGTTTTTAACATTCGCACGTTATCCGACTTAATTGGCTTCATGCGGATTAGTACACCAGACATTTGTGATGATCAACTAAATGTGGTAGGGCCTCTGTTTTTATAAGATGCTAAAATTATCAGTTCTAACTAATAAATATTCTCATACCATATAGTACATATTGCCGAATAGCAAGCTGGTTTACCCAAGCCATTTAACCTTCTTTGGGTTTTTTTTTCTTTATTGGGCAACCTATTGTTCCATGTTTACGTGGTCTTTCAGAGTTTCGATGTGACGAAATAAACACAATACTGAGATATCTATCTTAGTTGTCATTGTGTTCCCTTACTTTTAAACCATTTGATCTAAACCCTGTTTGGTTGTAACAAATAAATAAAATAAACAGAGTCCATTAGACTGTCTTTGATCAATGTTAAATGTCCTTTCTTGTATGCGTAACACTAACGAGTTTAGCTTATCTCTTTTTCTTGTTATATATTAACGACGCAGACAAGTTGTTTGCGTGACGCAATTCCTGGCCCCAAATTTAAACATTCCTGCGTTATAGAAATTTCATATCTAAAAAGGTCTGACAAATCCCCCTTTTCAATATCTACTCATCCAGATTCATGAGTAGGAATTGACATGGACCAATTGGATAGGAAATTTTACATCTGTATGGTAGCTTTAGTCTTTAACAAGTTGTTAGGTATCGACTCCATGCGATAATTGGTGCAGAAGGAAAAAAATTGGTAAATGCATGATGGGTTCTCACGACCATCCCCCTTTTGTGGTTCCCCCATTTCTTTTACGAACGGGGTAATCTGAGGGTGAATCAATGAACTCCAGTTGATGAAAAATGGATTTGAATCAAGCAGTGTTTTCCCCGGGTAAAGACCTTTCAAGCGAAACATCTTGTGGCTTGTTGATCTTTTCATCTATGGAGGTTGATTTTCAAATAACCAATAATGCACTTGTCGTCATCCTTCCGTTTCTTTGGGTATCCTTTATGACAGGGTGCTCCCATGGCTTTCTGTCACTTCCAGCATGGCTGCTCCTGACATCTGAGTCTTTAGGACACGTCTCCATGCGAGTGACCAATTGTCACTTTACTCATCTTATCTTTCTAAAATGAGATGAACTTCATAAGAATTGATATACACAACATGTAAATATTTGGGTTAACACTTCATCTATGTGACTTTAGGATCATGGTAAATGGAAATGGGTAATCTTCCCCATTTCTGATTTATTCCATGCTTTCCCTTAGATGCAGCGCGGCATTTATTTTAATTTTAATGCATTTCATCAGGACAGTGACACATAGATTATTAACCCTTTCAATTCTTGTGAGCCATTAAGTATATCATCCCCCTTTTGTGGGCTTGCTTTCCTAATAGGGGACTGAATAGGATATCGCCCTGTAGAGATATATATATACGTATTTATATATATATATTTCCTACAAATTTAATTTCTTTGACCGTATTAACGGGTTAAAACCAGTGATTGGATTCGTCCTTCCCACGAGGTTTACTCCTGCAATCATGCAGTTATCGTAGGGATTTATTATAACAGACCCTGTTAATACCTGTTTCTAACCTCCGAGGGCAACTCCATGAACTGGTGTTTAAAATCACTTTACCTGGGGTAGGGAGATTCTCATCCTTACCCACCGTACAGAGAACCTTAGGTTTCTTGTAGGCTAATGCGCAACGGGTAGCTGGCTCTCCATCGGGGCATCTGGCTACGACGATCTCCTGAGAGTCGGTTGCGGTTAACGGCCTGTTTACATCAGAGGGACTAGAAGTAGGCTGAAAAATAGGAGAGTGGTTAGCATCCAACAGCAGAAATCCCCCTTTACATACTTTTAGATTCCTTATTAATATGTAGACCTGGGGATTAAATGGTGTTAGGTTGTGCCACCTATGCTATTTCATTCAGTTGTTCCCTCTGATTCAATAACATCTGAGGTGTTATTGATCCTGTGGCCCTTGGGTGGCCACTGGATTTATCCCTAAAGAGTTATCAGGCCGCTGTGCCCATACATACTCGGTGATCTTCACCAATTGTTCAGCTAATTGATATAACCGGTATTCTAATTGGTTTATTCGGTCATTCTGATAATTTCGTTTAAGGTATCTATTTCTGCGGATCCTATTACGCTCGGGCCTAGAATTATTTGATGTGTCAGAATCAGCATTACTACTTCTGTTCTGACGGTGTGATCTGGGCCTGGGGTCTCCTGTCTGACCTCCCCTTCTATTTTCAGGGACCTTAACGTGAGGGGGTGACCTACCTATTTGAGGGGGATCATCAATTTGAGGAGAATCACTAGATTGGGGATACCTATTTCTTTGGGCAGGCCTAGGCCCTTGGGCATATTCCCTGTAACTATTGTGCGGTCGTGGCCATTGCTCATATCTTCTACAGTCATTGGGTGACCTCTGCTCCCCACTTCTTGGTGGGTGCGGGGCAGGCGTGACCCTGGGGTTCCTATCTGGATTATTCCCTCTTACCACCTCAGCGTATAATTTCCTCCTGGCAACATATACCTGGGAGGCATCCTGATGTTGCTTAGGGGCAACTTGGCTTGTGGTATGGGCCCTTTTATTTGACCTATGACTCCCATGACTGGTCTCATTAGATGGCTGGACCTGCACTTGTATAGGCCTTGAAGGGATCCCCCTTTCGCCCTGTTTAACATCATCGGCGGGGCCACTTACAGAATCTACCCCGCTGTCTTTGGCATGCTCTTTTAAATGAGGGCCAGCATCAGGCTTATGGTCAGATGAAACAGTTTCTGTTTGTCTACCCTTTACCTGGGATATGGAGTCTATCCGGGCTTTTAGCACCTTCAAGGTTTTCAGTGGGCATTGAATTTCATCTGTGTCAGTTTCAACACTTTCATCACTGCTTGACACCTCGGACTCACTTGAAAGCATTATTTCTTGCTTATAGCCATACAGTTTCTGCTCTAAATTAGAACATTTCTCTTTAAAACTGTTTAATTCAACACAACTCTCTTTATATACAGCTTGTAAGCTTTGGAGTTGTTCTTGCAGTTTCTGGCTATGTTCGTTTAAAGTAATTATTTCTGTACTGGCATTCTCAGGTTTGTCTGTTAAATCATTACCATTTTCTATTTTTGCATTTAAGTTAGCGATGGTCTTCATCATGGCAACCTTTTGTTTTGTGTTTTGTTTATCCAATGCACAACACAAATACATTATGGAGGGCCATGATTCCATTATAATACAATCCCTTCTTTGCTTGTTGTTTGTGTTTAAAAACAAATTCAAGAACGTACGCACATCACCTTCTTTGTCCCACATATCGTGTACAAGATTTTGGGCGCGGTCTTTGATAGTATTCGCAAATACAATCAGATCGGTTTCAATATGCAATGACTCTGAGATATGTTCTACCACTTCAAATATTGCCATCTGTCTTCCTGCTTCTATAAGACTCGATTGAGAGATTTCCTCCTGGCTATCAGTATCTGAATCAGACATGTTTCTGTATTACAGCAATCAGATAACAATGCTTTAAACAGGTATCCACAGCCAACAACAAACGTTACGTGATTACCACTGTTTTAATCCAATAGCTTCATCTGATACTTAACGACCAGCAAATTTATGTTACTTTCACAAATACTTGATCTGGCGCTCACAACCACTAACTTGCTCTCTTACTTGATAGATAAACTTGATTTTATTGTGAAAAATTACTTTAGCATCACAACAGTGCAACCTCCAAATATCTTAGATAAACTTGATTTTATTGTGAAAAATTCATTTAGCATCTCAGCAGTGCAGCCTCCATTATGTTGGAGATTATCGACTTCTTTAATAGGTCAGGGATATATTAATTATGACGCATATTTTTCTTATTGTTGATATACATAGATATATATATATTATTGACAGTGCCTCCAATACCAGTGGTATAAATTGGTATTTAACCCCTAACATAGGGATTAATAACCAATCAATAAATATACGTCTTAACAAATATATGGCGCGTTATCCCGAGTTCTTTTGATGCTCTCTAGATATTTTTAAACACAATAAAATCAATAAAGATATGAGGCTGCGTAACGGTAAAACAATTCAAACCAAAATTTATTCACACGTCAAGTTTCATACAATCGTATGTTATCAACGGATTAACAAACTACAATTTACAAGTGATTATAGATCGTGATTAGTAGCGATACTGTGACACGCAATAATCTAATGGACAGATATTTTAGGTTTATAGACCGCACCACAGATATACACGCCTCAATTCTTAAACACCAAGCTCTATTCTATTCACTTAAACCTTTCCCATTATAAACCAATCCTCCACCTGGCTAAGATAAACACTCAGTTACTGGGCATCACCTGCAGCACAATTTATTATTGTGGGGGCCTATTCACTAAATGCAACTTCCTTCAGGGAGATACATAACACACTCGATAGGGAGACTATCTCTTCCACAGATCAATCACAGCACTTCATTCGATATACGTTAACCTAACGCTTCTTAATGACTTACGGTACATGCATTCATTCGGAAGGGCTGCAAGATGGATATGGAAGGAGTTATGCTAGGTTATGAATGGGGCGGACGGCACTTGACATATAAAAGCTATTTCACGGTCCCAGCGTATCTCCCCATAGGTATAAAATTGATATTTTTAGATGTCCACAAACAGTATTCTTGGAATATAAATAATTTCACTAAATTATGGCTCAAGTATGCAGCCGGGAACAGCTTTCCTCCTTAGTAGTCCTCTGCAGTGGACTGTAAAGGCAGAATTTCTATTCTACTGATTATTAGGCTCAAACAGCAAAATAATTCATTTATATTCCTTTAGTTTGTGATGGACATCTAAAGTCAGGACTATGCAATTAGAAAATAGATATCATATTATTCAGGTATACTTTACCATCTGGTTAGTGAAGATAGAGTGGTGGAAGAGTAGGGTGTGGTCGGTCTTAAAGGGGCGGCCGATGGTGATTGCCTTTCTTCCCTCCAAGCGTCCCTCAGGTCTCTCTCCAAGCTTTTCTCAGTGTCCTCTCTCCTTGGAGTGTCCCCTCTATATAGTGGTCTTCCGCCCAGTTTTAGATCTAGCCCATCACTATGTGGCCTCATTTGATTGGAGGATATATATTCATCAACTCCAGGGGTCTGTCCAGGTGTTATGTTACCTGGCCAGCAGATGGCGCTCTCAGATCAACCATCAACCTTCTGCAGGAATTACTTTATGGGCTTGGCCAATCTTTTACTGGTTTGGGGTCGTTTTATTCCTATATCCCGGGACTCCATAGATTTTATTAACAAATTAAAATGTATTTCTATTGTGGCATCGCCAGCATACTTCGCCACGGCGTGTGTGCCCCCTTTACTTATATCCACAGGGATGTGTATGTGAGGGGATATCCATTCATTCGTGGTATCGTTTTTAACATTCGCACGTTATCCGACTTAATTGGCTTCATGCGGATTAGTACACCAGACATTTGTGATGATCAACTAAATGTGGTAGGGCCTCTGTTTTTATAAGATGCTAAAATTATCAGTTCTAACTAATAAATATTCTCATACCATATAGTACATATTGCCGAATAGCAAGCTGGTTTACCCAAGCCATTTAACCTTCTTTGGGTTTTTTTTTCTTTATTGGGCAACCTATTGTTCCATGTTTACGTGGTCTTTCAGAGTTTCGATGTGACGAAATAAACACAATACTGAGATATCTATCTTAGTTGTCATTGTGTTCCCTTACTTTTAAACCATTTGATCTAAACCCTGTTTGGTTGTAACAAATAAATAAAATAAACAGAGTCCATTAGACTGTCTTTGATCAATGTTAAATGTCCTTTCTTGTATGCGTAACACTAACGAGTTTAGCTTATCTCTTGTTCTTGTTATATATTAACGACGCAGACAAGTTGTTTGCGTGACGCAATTCCTGGCCCCAAATTTAAACATTCCTGCGTTATAGAAATTTCATATCTAAAAAGGTCTGACAACTTGGTTGCGCAAAGGTAAAGGTATCATACAAGGGCCAGACAAAGAGACTACCACTGTATATCCTGAAAAACGGAGGACCGCCTCCCTTTGGCAGAGATTAGATCACTCCTCTGGGAATGCCAGGTATCATCAAGAATCCTTGCAACACCCTGACAGTCCCGTCAGGACATGATGATGGATGGGTGGAATCCTTAAAACAGCGTTTCCCTGAGGTTTTCGTTGACGAGTTAGGGAAAATCAAAAATGACTGTGTGAGGCTCAAGCTGAAACCGGATGCTCATCCCAGATTCTTCAAGGCTCAGACAGTACCGTTTGACCTTACAGCGGGAGTGGAAGATGAACTAATCCGGCTAGAAGAACAGGGTGTCATTTCCAAGGTAGAGTGCAGTGTTTGGGCATCACCTATTGTTCCAGTAAAGAAATCAAATGGTGAATTACGCATCTGTGGGGATTTTCGCATGGTACTGAATAGCCAACTGGAGGTAGACCAGTATCCTCTACCCAGAGTAGATGAACTCTTCGCTTCACTTGCTAGGGGACAGAAGTTCACCAAGATTGATCTATGACAAGCTTACTTACAGTTTGAGGTCCATCCCTTTTCTCAAATACCTCACCATTAACACTCACAGGGGTTTGTACGTATACAATCGAATTGTGTTTGGCATTGCATCTGCACCAGCCATCTGGCAAAGAAAGATGGATGAAATTTTAGCAGACATTCCCTTCACTCAGTGTCTATTAGATGACATGCTCATCACTGGTCGCACGGACCAAGAACACAAGCAGAATGTAGAGCTCGTTTTACAAAGACTTCAGGACCAAGGTCTCAAGGTAAATTTGACAAAATGTAAATTCATGATGCCTAAATTGGAGTTTTGTGGCCACTTAGTAGATGCAGAGGGCATTCATACTGCTGAAGACAAGGTCGATGCTTTAGTCAAAGCTCCAGCCCCAACAAGTGTCCAACTACGATCGTACCTTGGCCTGCTTAACTACTATAATAAATTTCTTCCAGACCTTGCTCATACATGGTTTCCACTGCATAAGCTCCTGGAGAAACACTCCAGGTGGGACTGGTCAGCTGAATGTCAACATGCCTTTGAGTCCTCTAAACGGAAACTGTTGGCGTCACGTATGCTTGTGCACTACGACCTCCAGAAGCCTCTCACCCTGGCTTGTGATGCCTCTCCTTATGGTCTGGGCGCTGTTCTTTCTCACATCCTACCGGATGGCTCTGAGAAACCGGTGGCCTTCGCCTCCAGATCCTTGACGAAGACAGAGCAATTACGCTCAAATTGATAAAGAGGCACTTGCATTGATATGGGCAATTCGGAAGTCTCACCTTTACCTGTATGGTAGAGAGTTTACCATATTAACGGATCATAAACCGCTTCAAATTTTTAGCCCTGACAAAGGAATCTCTGACAACTGCAGCCCGTCTCCAGCGATATGCTCTGTTCTTGGGAGCATACAGCTAATGCGTACAGTATCGAAGTCAGGATGCCAATGCGAATGCAGATGCAATGTCCTGTCTCACAGAACTGCGCCTCTAGAGTCGACACCATCAGTCAAGAGTTGTAGGTACACCACCTCACACCTCCTGACTTCCAGAGAGATACCAGCCCATACTGTGAAAGATACCCTTCTGACAAATGTGCTTACCCTTATACGAGACGGCTGGCCTGCGACTGTATCACAGGCACATGAACCTTACTACCGTAAGCGAATGGAATTGTTTGTGAAGGATAATTGTGTCTTATGGGGAGACCGAGTGGTCATTCAAAAACCTTCCAGAGACACATCTTGGACTTGCTACATACTGGTCCCCCTGGAACCACGCGGATGAAACCGAAATCACGGGGCTATGTGTGGTGGCCGAACATAGATGCAGATATCACAGCATATGTCAATGCTTGTGTAGGATGTGCACAAACTGCCAGAGACCCCCCCTCGAGGATGCATTCAACCCTGGACTTGGCCCACGGTTCCCTGGTTTCACCTTCACTTGGATTTTGCGGGTCCCATAAGGGGACAAACCTACTTGATTATAATTGATGCCCACTCAAAATGGCCAGAGGTCATTCCAGTTACCCAGCTGACTACAAAGGCAACAGTTGCCATATTATTGCATCTTTTTGCTTCGTTTGGGTATCCCAGGGAGATTGTCACAGATAATGGTGCCCAATTCACAAGTCAGGAGTTCCAGAGTTTTGCTACGGTCCATAATATCAAGCACAAATTAACTGCCCCCTATCAACCTGCCACCAATGGGCAAGCTGAGCGGTTTGTACAAACTTTCAAGAACTATTTCAAGGCCTCAGTAGCTGTGACTAGCCAGAGGTCTATATCGCCTCAGCAGTTGGACTCTTTCCTTTTTACTTACAGAACTACACCACATGCCACCAAGGGTACAACACCAGCTGAGCTTATCTTGGGAAGACAGCCATGGACTGCTTTTGACATGCTTCGCCCTCAGACCGTTCATGAACATGTATTACAATCCCAAGAAAAGATGTGAAGTCCAAAGAGTCTCCTGTTTTTGCAGCCAACCAAGAGGTCTGGACTCGATTGTGTGGATCTGCTGACACTCGGTGGCTACCTGCTACCGTTGCAGAATCTTTGGGACCCTAGATGTACAGAGTCCACCTGGAAGATGGTTCCATTACCAGACGACATGTAGACCAGCTACGGTCTCGTTCACGGGTGCCTGAACCCTTGATGTCCCCAACCCTACGGGGTCCGGTGTCCACATCTAATGCGTCGGAGGACATCTGGAATGGTGTCTGGGTTGACTCGGAAACTTTGGACTCGTCTCCTGTGGGTATTTGTGACTCTGGTTCAGAGGTTCCCCCTGACCCCTCTGTACCCTACTTGACCCCACCAGTTGATCTTTCATCCAATCCTACCGCCTCCAACACCCCGCCTGCTGGTGGGCGTCCAACGTCACCGACGCCCTCCTGACCGCTTACATCTTCAAGAACGGATAAGAGACTTCCGTCGGTCCTCGCATAGGGCCCGGAAAGATACGAATGATGATTTGGCCCCGCAATTTTCTTCAGGAGACTAGTCAAGTTCCTCAGATGAACTGTGTACGATTGTTATGGTTGTTGATTTGTTACTAGGTTTTTGTTATGTTGTTCTGTTTTGGGGGGTTTTTTGGGGTGGGGAGGAAGGTGTTATAGCTGACTGTACTATACATGTGCTATCACTTTAACTAGTGGCTCCGCCCCAGGATGACACAGGTGAGAGGGCACAGCAGCCATCTTCAGGAGTCAGTTAGTGTGTTGCAGTTATGAAGGCCGATGCATGATCCTGTGTTCCTGTAGTTCTCCAAGCCTGTATATAACAGTAAGTGTCCTGCAATAAAGCAATGGTGAACCTGACAGCCCAGCCTCATATCTGAAGAAGCAGAGAGAAATAACAATGACGTATACATATAATAATGATATATTATGAATCTGCAGAGTCTGCCGAAAAAAAGGATACATAATATGTCTGGGTCGTATAATAAAACGTGACTTCAAATCGCGTTTAAACATGACGAGCAAAAGCCGTAAAAATTAGCTCAGCACACAGATGTGAAATGGCTCCGCAGCGAAGGGGTTAAACCCTTCACTACCAAGCGTTTGTTGAAAAAAAACATAGCATTTATTTGAAACATGGGATGTGATAATTAAATATAGGGTGAAATAGACATTTTGCACAGAAATTGTTATTTTAAGATAGTTTACAAAAATAAAATTTTGCTAATTTTGAATTTTTCATGTATTCGTTTATGCTTTTTCAGAAATATTGTTGAAATGCAAGATTCTGAGCTCTAAGGCTAATGTCAGATGAGCGCATTCTGAGCGCACTCTGCGTGTGTGCACAACGGGCGGATGCACTGACGGAAGATACTGTAGACACCACACGGTCCGTTTTTGTTGATGGACGTAGGAGAAAAAAAAGGGAATTATGGGAAACAAAATTAATATGAAAAATTATAAAAATGTGAAAAGGATATGAAAAGCCATTCTATGCGTCAAGGTGCTGGACGTCGCAAATGCGCTGCGGCTGACATCTCACACAGAACGCTACGTGGACAGGGCGCACTCTGCACGTCCGTCTAGCGGTTTTACGTTTTCCTAACGTGCGTCCGTTTGCCACGTGCATTGTGCGTGTGCAATTCGGTGCGCACATACTTCGTGTGTGGACCTCTATTGCTCATGATTCTATGCTACGACGGACGTTAAACTGTGCGGCAACACTAACATGATCACTGCGTTCGTCTGACTCCGGCCTAAATGGTGGCCTGTATCTTAAACAATTTCAAACAGGGTCTGCATTATTATCATATAAGCAGACATGGCCTTTGATAGATGCAGTATTTGTGATAAATAAAAAAAATTGTCAGGTCTCCTGCTTATGGGGATTTGTAGTGATCATAATGAGATTATTAGCCATGCAGCTTCCAAAAAAATACCAGCACAATATAAGTATATTATCTGTATGTGGCATAATGCCTGTGTGTGGAAATTACAGTAATACCTTGTATCTGTACTGTATTGGGATTTTTACTCATAACCCCTAAATCTTATTCCTGTACAGCGGTGAGTGACCCCGGAGCTCTCCCTGTATTCTGCCCACTCTCTGGCTGCTATAATGCAGCAATAATCTAGTTGAACTTTTTGTTACAGTGAGGACTGGGGCTCTACTTGCAGATGGTAAGGTCTCTCCAGGGTGCTTGGAGAGCCATAAATCAAGCGATTTTGTTTCTCCACAGGGGACAGGCTAATCCTGCATTAAACTCTTAAGGACCACTGACGTACATAGTGCTTCCTGGAAAAACTCCTGATAAGGACCAAGGACGTACTATGTACGTCAGTGATCTTTTGCCTCCCTCCATATACTCACCTCTCTGGCCGGGGTCCCACGTTGGTCTTGCTTCCTTAAAGCCAGCCGGATGGATTTATGGGTCCCGGCCGTCGCACTGACGTCAGTTTCAGGCATCCGCGGTGCCTGCCCGGAGAGAACCTGAAGGGGGGGTCCTTTGGACTCCCCTCCCTTCCAAACGCTTCAAGGTAGAAAAAAAGGAGACTGCTGGAAAGGACAGAGTCTGCCCTTTCCAGTGGTGAATCTCTTTAAACCCTTAGGTGTCGGATCGCGATTTGGCCACGGATCGTGGTCTGCTCCTGGAGGTGGCTGACGTCTTGGATGTCAGCCAAGCCTCTGGCCACTGCCGTCATCGCCATATGTGCAATGACGTCAGTTGGCAAGTTAACCCCCTAGGTGCCATCTCTCCTGTTCCGTGGCTGCTAGAGGGTCATAGAAACATAGAAAAATGTCGGCAGATAAGAACCTTTCGGCCCATCTAGTCTGCCCAATTACATGGATACTTTACCTGGATTTATCTTTTGTTTAGGATAGCCTTATGCCTATCCCATGCCTGCTTAAATTCAATTACTGTTTTGGCTTCTACCACTTCAACTGAAAGGCTGTTCCATGTATCTACCACCCTCTCAGTAAAATAATGCTTCCTGATGATACTTTTAAACCTTTGCCCCTCTAATCTAAGACTATGTCTTCTTGTTTTGCTACTTTGTTTCCTTTTAAATATACTCCCTTCCTCTACCTTGTGGATTCCCTTTACGTATTTAAATGTTTCTATCATATCTTCTCTGTCTCATCTTTTTTCCAAGCTGTACATGTTAAGATCATTAAGCCTTTCCTGGTAACTTTTCTCCTTCAAGCCGTACACCATTTTAGTAGCCCTTCTCTGAACTCTCTCTAAGATGTCTATATTCTTCTGGAGATACGGTCTCCAGTACTGCACACAGTACTCCAAGTGAGGTCTCACCAGTGCTCTGTACAGTGGCGTGAACACTTCCCTTTTCCTACTGCTAATACCTCTCCCTACACAACCAAGCAATCTGCTAGCATTTCCTGCTGCTCTATTACATTGACTACTTACCCTTAGATCCTCTGAAATAATAACCCCTAAATCCCTTTCCTCAGATGTTGAGGTTGGGACTGTATCAAATATTCTATATTCAGCCCTTGGGTTTTTACGTCCCAGGTGCATTATCTTGCACTTATCCAAATTAAAACTCAATTGCCACAGCTCCGACCATTTTTTTAGTTTGCCTAAATCATTTGTCATTTGGCTGATCCCTCCAAGAACGTCAACCCTATTGCAAATCTTTGTGTCATCAGCAAAAAGACATACTTTTCCATTAATACCTTCTGCAATATCACTAATAAAAATATTAAAGAGAATGGGTCCAAGTACTGACCCCTGAGGTACCCCATTGGTAACAAGACCTTGCGTCGAATAAACTCCATTTACCACAACCCTCTGTTGCCTGTCACTCAGCCACTGCCTAATCCATTCAACAATATTGGAATCCAAGCTCAAAGATTGCAATTTATTGATAAACTTTCTATGCGGAACAGTATCAAAAGCCTTACTGAAATCTAAATAAGCAATGTCTACTGCACCACCTATGTCTACTATTTTTGTTACCCAATCAAAAAAATCAATAAGATTAGTTTGGCATGATCTCCCTGAGGTAAACCCATGTTGTTTCTGATCCTGTAATCTATGTGTTTTTAGATGTTCAACAATCCTTTCCTTTAACATGGTTTCCATTAATTTCCCCACTACTGACGTAAGACTAACTGGCCTATAGTTCCCCGATTCCTCCCTATTACCATTCTTGTAAATGGGCACAACATTTGCTAATTTCCAGTCTTCTGGGACGACTCCCGTTAACAGATTTATTTAACCAATCCTTGTTAACGGTTTTGCTATTACACCACTGAGCTCTTTTAATAATTTAGGGTGGATCCCATCAGGCCCCATTGACTTATTTGTCTTTACTTTAGACAGCTGCTGTAGAACCTCCTCCTCTGTAAACTCATATGTAAATGTCTCGTTAGTGTTTCCTCCTAACTGAGGTCCCTTTCCTTCCTTTTCTTCTGCAAAGACTGAACAAAAATATTCATTGAGGCAGTCAGCGAGACTTTTATCCTCTTCTACATACCTTCCTTCCTTTGTTTTTAATCTAACTAATCCTTGTTTTACTTTTCTTTTCTCGTTTATGTATCTAAAAAATATTTTGTCCCCCTTTTTTACTGACTGAGCTATTTTCTCTTCTGCGTGTGCTTTGGAAGCTCTTATAAATTGCTTTGCCTCTTTCTGCCTAATCTTATAGGTTTGCCTATCTTCTTCACTCTGAGTTTTTTTATAATTATTCAATGCTATTGTAGCGCTGTGTTAAAAATCTTGCTGTGGCAGTACCTATTTTTGGCCACAAGATGGAGACTATCGCGATCAGAGATACTGGACATTGGGACTACAATGCCCGGCATGCTTTGCAAGAAGACAGGAAGTGGGTGGGGACTGGACACTTACATCCTCTGCCTCGTGGAGAACGCGCCAGAGCACGCCAGGGAACGAGAGAGAGCAGACGCAGTGCCATACTTTGTGAGAGGGCCTAGGGCGGAAAGCAAGTGAGACCTGTCAGTTCGGTTACCGGGTCATTCAGTCCTCAAGAGAAGGAGCCCTCCAAGTTCCAGAGTTGCTGCAGAGGGAACCAACCGAAGACCTCGAGTAAGGAGTCACCGCAAGCGGATCGGGGACAGAGAGCAGGCGGTGAGCTGAGGAAAAGTCGTGGACAAGCTACGGGAAGTCAGACAACGGATCCGGCCGCTAGTATCCCCAGTCAAAAATCCAGCGGAGAGACGTCCTGGGTCAGCGGAGCCTAAAGCAACCGGCGGATGGGTGAGAGGCCTCCAAGGCCGTTTAATAATACAAAGAGCACGCTGCTGTTTTCTCTTTAAAGTCCACAGGGCCCCAACTTGACTAGTCGAAGACCTTTCTTAAGTAATTTCACTGGCCAGTTGAACAGTACCCGGGTACTTTACACACATACACACCTTTTACATTCCAGGACTTAACCTGTGCAGGACTCATTTTGTTATGAATTGGAACGGGGGTTAAAGATACGTTCCGAATATATTTTTCTCTTTTCCGCTGCGCGTTTGCCGTGATACGAAGTGATTGTATATTTTGGGGTTCCGCTACGTGTCCCTTTTCTGAATATTCGTGCAATTGCATTTTCTTTTATGTTCGGTTACGAATATTTTATTTTCCGAAATACGAAGCCTCGTGTTTCGTTTCTTTTCCGCTACGCGTTTTATCGCGATACGACAGTACTGTAATAATATCTGTGAATACCGTATCTTAATATCTGCCAAACATTTTAGTAAACTATTTAAATGATAAAAACACACAACTGTGTTGGAGTATATTTATTCCCTAGTGCGGGGAGACTGACCCGTGGTTCATTTTCAGCGGCTCCTCCGGGAGTGAGCGCTACACTATCTTTTTGTTCTTCACTATTTTGGCCACTTCTGCAGAGTACCACAGTGGTTTCTTCCCTTTTTTGTTTTTGCTAACAAGCCGAATGCAATTGCCTGTGGCCTTCAATAATGCTTCCTTTAAATAATCCCATTTCTCCTGGACTCCCTTTAAACTCCTCCAGTCTGATAATGACTCATTCACACAAAATCTCATTTTAGAAAAATCTGTTTTTTTAAAGTCTAAAACTTTTGTTTTTGTGTGGTGCGGCTCCATCCCTGTTCTTATATTAAACCACACTGACTGGTGATCACTAGATCCCAAATTTTCACCTACAACAACGTCTGATACCAAACCTCCATTTGTGAGTATTAAATCCAATATGGCCTCTTTACGGGTCGGCTCCTCAACTACTTGTGTTAGAGATAATCCCAGTAAGGAGTTTAGAATATTTGTACTCCTGGTGCACCCAGCTATTTTGGTTTTCCAGTTCACATCAGGAAGATTAAAGTCCCCCATGATAATAACTTCCCCCTTCATTGCCATTTTGGCTATTTCCTCGAACAGCAGATTATCTAGCTCTTCTACTTGTCCAGGGCACTGGTGTATTTTGGCCTAGGCCAACAAGGCCTAGGCCTAGGGCGGCACTTTCCATGGGGGCGGCGGCCTGCCGGGTGGCCCCACCCCTAAAAAAAATATTAAAATTTCCCCACCCTGAAGTGAATTCACCATTCACCGCAGGGTCCCCAAAGTGCATGAAGTCGGCCGCTGTATGCTGCCACCGCAAACCCATGGCCTGCTGTTTTCAAAAGAACTACTGAACGAAAATGTCTGGAATTTATATATAAGATCCTATGATTGATAATAAAAAGTTCTGTTACAGAAAAAAGAAAAACTGCTATTAAAAAGAAGGGGGGGGAATTTTGCCCAAAAAATTCAGAAAAATTACTAAAAGGTACTAAAAAATTTTTTTTATAAATAAAGACTTTTTACTGCAGATTAAAATAATAAATGGTTTATTAGATATTGCATAAAAACGGGAATATTTTTAACATTGAAACCTATGGGGTTCGCCTGAATAAACCTGCTGATTGAAACCACCAAACATCAGGGCATTTCACTGCCATTTCTCTGCTGATTGGTGTTCTCTGAATAGATTAACCATTACTTCTCTATGGGGATTTGCAATGCCTTCAAACAGCACCGTACTTGCTGGCAGTTTGCCAAACTTGTGTGTGAGCATATCACCGTAGCAGTGGTGTACTTAGAGGAGTGGCGGAGGGCGGGCCGCCCCAGGTACCAGTGATTATTGGGGTGTCATTAGGGGGTACTAGGAGGTGTCACTGTCACTGTGTGTCAGCTTTGAGCTGTGTTCTCAAACAACGAGCAGCGGAGCAGGGCGTTTGCATACGGAATAAAATCGAATAGAATAAAAATCCCCCTCTCCTCCCTCCATAGCTCCTCCCCTGCCCCGCAGCAGCTCTAGGAGAGGGGAGAGGGATGTGATTTGTGTGCAGAGAGAGAAGATGACCGTAAACAGCAGGGCAGGTAAAGGGGGGGGGTTATCAGCAGAATATGAAGCCCTGTCTGCTTACTGCTGTTTAAAGTGGACCCTTTCCTTAACCAGCACTGCAGTGATAGAAATTTGTCATTGAGCTACCTGGCTCCTGGTGAGGCTGCGTGCGTGCAGGTCACACTCGGTCCGGCCAGTCAGGTGGTACTGAGTCTCAGTACCACCTGACTGGCTGAACCACGTGACACGCACGCACGCGCGCAGCTGCCCGCCCTTTCGTTAACATGGACTGTCACTCTATTCTGGACTGAACACCAACCGGGAAGGGAATCAAAGCCACGGTGCACCCTCTGGCAGTGGCACCCCACTGCTGACAAGATGGCTCCACGCACAGGCACAGCCGCGATCCTAACGTGGCCTGGAGGGACCTCCTGCTGAGTCTGTACACAGTCTCTGCTGACTCTGCACACAGCCCTACCGCGGACGGCGGACGGTAAATGTAGAATAAATAATTGCTGTGTGCTCATATACACTCGGTTTGCTGGGAGTTTTATTCCAGTGGATTCTGATGCACTCATACACACCGCACATTGCATTGCTGGGAGTTTTATTGCTGTGGATTCTGATACGCTGACACACACCACACATTGCATTGCTGGGAGTTTTATTCCAGTGGATTCTGATGCACTCATACACACCGCACATTGCATTGCTGGAATTTTTATTGCTGTGGATTCTGATACGCTGACACACACCAAACATTGCGTTGCTGGGACTTTTATTGCTGTGGATTCTGTGATACACACTGCATAGTACTGTGAGTTTTATTGCCCTGGAGCTCTGGGATACGCTCATATACACTGCACATTACTGTGAGTTTTATTGCTGTGCAGTTCTGTGATATGCTCATACACCGTGCACATTTCTGTGGGTTTTATTGCTGTGCAGCTCTGTGATACGCTCATATGCAGTGCACGTTTCTGTGGATTTTATTGTTCAACCAATTAGAGCGGCTGTGATCCAGTATACTTGACATGCGTGGCTGTTCTTTGTAAAAATGCTTGAATTTAAACATTTCATAGTTTTATTTATCTCAATAGATACATTTGAAATGGTATACAAAATATACAAGTAGGCACTTGGTACCCACTTTTAATATAAAGAGAGGAAAAGGCGGAGCTCTAAGAGGAAAGGGTGGAGATTAACCAGGAAGAGGTGTGTCCTTGACAGGAAGGGGTGCCTCAAATTTAAATTAGGGGGTGCACGAGTTTAGTCAGGCCTAGGGCAGCACAAAATCTAAATACACCACTGGTCCAGGGGGTCTATAGATCACACCTACACGAGCTACTGTATGATTGCCAAATGTTAGCGTAACCCAAACTGACTCTATGTTCACCTCGCTCACTTTTATTTGGTTTGTTTTTATGTTGTTTTTCACATACAGGGCCACTCCTCCTCCTTTCCTACCTTCTCTGTCTTTTCTATATAAAGAGTACCCCGGTATTGTTATGTCCCAGTTATTTTTCTCACTGAACCATGTCTCAGTAACCGCCACTAAATCTACCTTTTCAGCTGCCATCATTGCCTCCAGTTCATTGATTTTATTGACTAAACTGCAAACATTTATAGACACGACTCTGAGCTTGTCATTTTTTACCCCGCATGTTGCTTGCACCCTCCGATTTAGTTTTGGGGGACAATCGGGCAGATTGTTTTTTACCCTTTTGTCCCCCCTCCTAGTTTAAATATTCCTTTGTGAAACCTTTGAACTTCTCACTGAGAACATATGTTCCCCTAATGAGTAAGATGCAAACCATCTTTTTTATACAGTTCCTTTCTGCTCCAATTAGAGCTATCATGGGACACAAAGCCAAATCCTTGCTCCCGACACCATTCCCGAAGCCACAAATTAAATTCCCTATTGCGCATCTGCCTATCCTGAATGTTATGCACAGGCAGAACTTCAGAGAATGACACAGTGGACGCAATCTGCTGTATTTCACCTCCAAGAACACAACAATCTTCCTTAATCTCAGAAACCTCATTGCTAGCCAAGTCATTTGTCCCTAGATGGACTAGAACATCCACTTCCCCTTGCTGCTTTGCTTGTTTGACAATATTGAGAATACGTCTCTTGTCTCTACGAGCAGTAGCCCCAGGAAGACCTCTCACCAAATGTTTGGTATCATTTGAAAAACCATGACCATGTTTGGTGTAACTATAAATAAAATAAAAAAGTGGGTTTTCTTTTTTTTAAAAAAAAAAAGTATGTCTGGGTCGTATAATAAACTAGAACTTCAAATCGCATTTAGACATGATGAGCATAAAACGGTTAAAATGAGCTCGACACACGACAAACGCCTCAACAGTGAAGGGGTTAAAAAGCAAAAACATGTACGAATCCGGTATTTCAAAACTATTTAGCCGGGGTCCTTTTTGGCGGTTGTAGATTTGGGGGGGGGGTTCCATTTTTTTTTTTTTCATCATACTTCATAACTTTTTTTATAGATAATTATACAATAAAATGAAAATAAATGTGTCTTTAGAAAGTACATTTAATGGCGAGAAAAACGCTATATAAGATGTGTGGGTTCCATAAACGAGTAAGTGGAAAATTAGAGCTAAACAAGAACAGCAGAAATGTTAAAACGGCAGTAGGTACTTTCGGACAGACAATGGTAAAAATCACCTGGTCAATATGGGGCTAAAAAGGTGTGAAATGGCCTTTTGATAGGAGTGCTTTTCAATGCATTACAATGCAAAATCGAGATAAGCTTCATCTAAGGACTGGAGGAAAGCATGAGAGTCTGCTGGGGAAAGCACATGGGTCCAAAAAGGAAGCTACATTAACAGATATGACCCAGTCCGGGTACTGAGATCTGTTACACAAAGTTTTAGGTGTCTTGAGAAAAATTGTCTCCTTTGGTTTGACTGAGTCACCATGAAGATAGAGTTCATAATGTGCACCTTGCACAACCTCTATATAACACCAGTATTTTCCTGCCTTGGTATTAAAGGGCATTCCATGAAAACGACACTACCTTTACTTCATGAATAGTAAAGTTGAGGAAAAACACACATTAAAAAACACCACAAATATAAAATAACTGGTTAAAAAATAAATTTAAACAACACAAGCTGTGGTATCACAAGGAAAGGAAATTTTAACCTTAGAGTTTCCGGACAGCTCTTCCCCAAGTGTCCTAGTACAACATACAATGTATGAAAAATGGGAATCTAAGGAGTAATAACACAGAGAACCTTACATCAATGTATATATTATGAGATGACCCTTTTGATTGCATGCACAAGATTCATATACTCTTCGGCATATAAAAAAAAAATCAACATCGACATTTGTTACCCCACGTCCGCATATGTCTGAGACCCCAACTCGGTGACACCAGTAAAAAGTAATAGCAGAAATTTCTGCTTTTACATGGAAGAGCCTCATTGGTGTCCCTGTGGCGGCGAGAGTCACCGAGTCGGGGTCTCAGACGTATGTGGACGTGAAGTAACAACTGTCGATGTTGATTTTTTTTATATGCCGAAAAGTATATGAATCTTGTGAGTAGGGATGCACCGATACCACTTTTTTAAGACTGAGTACTGATACTTTTATTTTCTGTCATGTAAACGCTTTCCAATAAGAACAGACCTCATTTAAAAATGCCCCCAGCTCTAATGGATATTGCCCCCAGCTCTCATGGATATTGCCCCCAGCTCACATGGATATGCCCCCAGCGGTGTGTGTGTGTGTGAGAATATATTACACATACACACTGGCGCACACACACAGACCCCAGACCAGACTTGGGGCGCTGTCCCAATGCTCTATCGGCATTCAGACAGGCCCCTGCAGCTCATCGCGTTCATACTTACCGTCCACGAGCGCCGCTGGCAAAGTCTTTGCGCGTGCGCTCGTTGGAAAGCCCCCAGCCGCGATCATGTGGGAGTTAGCGAGATCGAAGCTGGGGGCTTTCCAACGAGCAGACGCGTGGAAACTTTGCTGGTGGCGCTCGTGCCTTTATTTTTTCATCTGCCTCTGGTGGTGCCCGCACATCATCTGGTGGCGCCTGCTCATCTCCATAAGACGCCCACCTCCTGCACTGCTAGCACAGGTCCGCGAGCCGACAATGTCGGCTTTCCAAGCTGCCACTGCCGGCTACACAAGCCGCACAATGAGAAACAGGTCCTTTTGTAAGGGCAGAGGCTTTGACCCCTGTATGGTGTTGGTTGTATGGAACCCAATGGCAAGCCGAAGGAGGAGACCAGAAGGAATATGATCGATTAAACTTTACTAAAGGCAACAAAATATAAGTCCAGCATAAAAGTAATGTAAGGTTTCTTTGACAGAAATAAAAGTCCAGAACGGAGAGTTGTAAGGATAAATAAATACGGTTGCAATCTTGGAAATAGTCCAGGGGTAGAGGTATTGGATTTGAAGACCGGATCTGGAATTGGTGTCGTAGAGGTAAGCCGGGAGGTGGAACTGGCACTGCGATGGCAAGCTTGAATATGGAAGCAGAATGGAGCTGTACCTTGGCAACAGGAACAGAAGTGGAGCTGTACCGTGGCAATAGGAACAGAAGCGGAGCTGTATCGTGGCAGCAGGAACAGAAGCGGAGCTGGTACCGTGGCAACAGGAACAGAAGCGGAGCTGTACCGTGGCAACAGGAACAGAAGCGGAGCTGGTACCGTGATGGTCGGAACAGAAGTGGAGCTGGTACCGTGGCAACAGGAACAGAGGCGAAGCTGGTACCGTGGCAACAGGAACAGAAGCGGAGCTGGTACCGTGGTGGCCGGAACAGAAGTGGAGCTGGTACCGTGGCAGCAGGAACAGAGGCGAAGCTGGTACCGTGGCAACAGGAACAGAAGCGGAGCTGGTACCGTGGTGGCCGGAACAGAAGTGGAGCTGGTACCGTGGCAGCCGGAACAGAAGTGGAGCTGGTACCGTGGCAGCAGGAACAGAGGCGAAGCTGGTACCGTGGCAACAGGAACAGAAGCGGAGCTGTATCGGCAGCAGCAACAGAAGTCAGAATTCTCTTAGAGGAACATGAAGGGGAACCACTGGGTAACGTGGTGTAACCACAGTATAACCTGGTTAGTGAACTGGAGAAGGCGGCAGGTTTAAATAGGGTTCAGGGAATCATACGAACACCGTTCACCTGGGACTCACAGGTGGAATAGGGATACCTGTGTGCTAGGTAGATTAATTGGTGGTATACGAGGATCTCCAGTGCAGGTGGGATGCAGTACCTTAACTTGACCAGCAGAGGGCGCCAGAGTACCTAGGTCTTCATGCTCTAGGATGGACGATCGCGCATGCGTGCCTGACTTCTGCTCAGATGGATCGCGGAGGCGGCGTGGAACACATCCTGGCTCTCCTCCCTCGAGCTGCAGGCCGGAACCAGGGAGCGACGCGCCACGAGGGACCTCAGGTGAGTTTGTAAAGCGTCCCAACATGGCGGCCGCGGTCCGACCGCGGCGCAGGGCATTACAGGACCCCCCACCAAGGCGCGACCCCCGGGTGCGCTTGGTCGACGGCTTGGAAGGATAATGGATATGAAAGGCACGAACCTTTGCAGGAGCATGGATGCTGGCACTGGGTTCCCAAGATCGTTCTTCAGGACCGTATCCCTTCCAGTGTACCAAGTATTCTAACCTGCCGTAACGGAGTCTCGAATCCAGAATACGTGATATCTCGAATTCCTCTTCTCCAGATATTGGTACAGGAGAAGGTGGTTTAGTATTCCGATCGGGGAACGGATTCTCATGCCAGGGTTTCAAGAGAGATACATGGAAGACAGGATGGATCCTGTAGGAAGGAGGAAGAGTTAAGCGGGCCGCCACGGAGTTAACCATTCTGAGGACCGGGAATGGGCCAATGTAGCGAGGACCCAGCTTTTTCGAAGGACAATCCAAACGGAGATGAGCCGTGGATAGTAACACCTTGTCTCCGGGTGCATACACAGGAGCTTCCTTGCGACCACGATCAGCATATTTCTTTTGGTTTTGTTGGGCTAGTAGCAACTGGTGGCGTAGCGTTCGTAGTTGACCGCATAGGTTTCTCAAGCGGGTTGATACTTCTGGAACTGGAGTGTTGAGCGGCATCTCCGGAAGAGTGCTAGGATGATAAACGTAATTGGCAAAGAAAGGTGAAAAGCGAGTTGATGAGTGTACCTGATTATTGTACGCAAATTCGGCAGTCGGTATGACGTCCAGCCAGTCGTCTTGGAGATGCGTGGTGAAGCAACGAAGGTATTGTTCCAGCGTCTGATTTGTCCGCTCAGTCTGGCCGTTACTCTGTGGATGAAAGGCTGAAGAAAGACACCTGGCAATTTTTAAGCTACGACACATTTGGGACCAAAAACGGGAAGTAAACTGAGATCCTCTGTCTGTGACAATGGAACGAGGAGTACCATGGAGGCGGAATATTCCTTGATGAACAAGGTGGCTGTTTCAGCTGCTGTGGGTAGGCCTACTGCTGGTATGAAATGGGCCATCTTGGTACAGCGGTCTACCACTACCAGGATGGTGGTGTAGCGATGCGAAGGGGGAAGATCTACTATAAAGTCCATCGAAATATCTTTCCACGGATGCAGCGGTGGAGCCAGGGGTTGGAGAAGACCAGCAGGACGGGTGCGGGGTTGTTTGTTGCGTGCACAAACAGAACAAGAGGTTACAAAGGCGATGATGTCCTTCTTCACGGATGGCCACCAGAAGTGTCGATGTACGGCATCTATGGTTTTCTTGATGCCACCATGTCCAGCAGCCGGGATGTCGTGGAGTGTTGTAATACCTGTAGACGAACCTCCGGAGGAACATATATTTGTTCGTCATGATAGAAAAGACCATCGTTGGGTATGAGCCCCTGAACGTCAGTCGGTGGTTGAAGACTATATTTCTTTATATTTTCTATTAAGGATCCTTGTGAGGCACAGAAGAATTCGTCAGGCAGGATGGAGTCGGATTGAGTGGTGGAAGGAAAGGCGTCTGAGTCGTACCGACGGGAAAGCGCATCTGCCTTACCATTTCTTACTCCAGGTCTGTAGGTGATATGCAACAGAAAGCGGGCGAAGAATAACGCCCATCTGGCTTGTCGAGGTCGCAATCTTTTGGCGGTGCGGAGATATTCCAACTTGCAGTGGTCCGTGTAGATGACCACGGGATGTTTCGCCCCTTCGAGAAGGTGTCTCCATTCCTCGAGGGCACTCTTGATCGCCAGGAGCTCTTTCTCACCTATACTGTAATTCTTTTCGGCTGGGGAAAGACGTCTGGAATAAAAGGCCACGGGATGCATAAGGTTCTTGACTCCCGATTTCTGGGAGAGAATTGCTCCTAGGGCGATATCGGAGGCGTCTGTCTCCAGAGAATATGGTAAATCGATGTCTGGTTGTTTCAGGATGGGGGCTTGGGTGAAGCTTTCTTTCAGCTTGTCGAAGGCCTGCTGAGCTTCTTCAGTCCAACAGAATCTCACATCTTTTTTGGTCAGGGAAGTGATGGGTGCGGTGAGATGAGAGATGGCCTGAATGGAGCGACGATAAAAGTTGGCGAATCCCATGAACTGCTGAACCATCTTTTTATCTCTGGGTGTCGGCCAGTCTAGGATCGCCTTAATCTTGGCTTTGTCCATCTCAACATGTCCTGGTGATAGGACATATCCCAGGAATTCTATAGAGGATTTTTCAAAAGTGCTTTTCTCGATTTTGCCATATAGCTTATGTTGACGAAGACGAGATAACACGAGACGGACGTGCTGTTCATGTTCTTGGATGGTTCGAGAGTATACCAAGAGATCGTCGAGGTAGACCACAAGGAAGGCATCCAGAACGTCACGGAAGATGTCGTTGAGAAAATGCTGGAAGGCGGCTGGAGCATTGCATAACCCAAATGGCATGACGAGATACTCGAAGTGACCGTATCGGGATCGAAAGGCGGTCTTCCACTCGTCTCCTTTTCTCATGCGGACCAAGTTATACGCTCCGCGAAGATCAATCTTAGTAAAAATACACGCATCCTTCACCCTATCGAGTAGTTCAGGAATCAATGGGAGCGGGTAGCGATTCCGTACTGTGATCGCGTTTAATGCTCTATAGTCAACGCAAGGGCGGAGACCGCCGTCTCTTTTCCCAACGAAGAAGATACCCGCTCCAGCAGGAGATGTAGAGTGACGGATGAATCCTTTTGTAAGACTGTCTTCGATGTAGTTTCTTCAGAGACTGTGATTCGGGAACAGACAGGTTAAAGATACGTCCATGGGGTATAGGTGCTCCTGGAAGGAGGTCAATAGGACAGTCGTACTCTCTGTGTGGAGGAAGTGTATCGACCCCTTTTTTCTCAAATACGTCTTGAAATTCTGAATACTTAGGTGGTAGCGTGGAAGATGGATAGGTGGAAAAGGCGACCTTCTCGGACTTGGAGCCGTTCATGCAGTGGACTCGACAGTGACAGGAGGGGAAGGACACGGTATTGGAAGACCAATCAATATATGGGTTATGGGTGCGGAGCCAAGGAAGTCCCAGAACTATAGGGAATAAGGGGGAAGGAACAATGTCCCACTGAAGATTTTCTTGGTGCTTGGTTCCAATTAGGAGCTTCAAGAGGGTGGTTTCGTGGGTAACTGGACCGGTGCGTAGGGTGCTTCCATCCACCATATGCAGAGGCACGGGTTTCTTTTTTAGTTGAGTAGGAACAGCCAAGGAGGTAGCAAGGGATAGGTCAAAGAAGCTGTTACTGGCTCCGGAGTCGATGATGGCGTTCAAATCGACGCTTCTATCTCCCCACTGTAAGGTGACAGGAATGGCTAGGTGAGTAGAAGCAGAGCCGACCACACTTTGAAGAGAGGCAATAGTTGGATGGTTCTTACCTCTTTCAGAGGGACGTGGTGGTCGTGTAGGGCAGCCACGCAAAAGATGACCTGGTTGGCCGCAATACAGGCAGAGATTCTGGCTGCGACGTCTATCACGCTCAGAGGGCGACAGCGGACCTTTGGTAGTACCAATCTCCATGGGTTCGGGATTTGAAGAGGAGGAGGTCGGTCGTGGAGAAGACACAGGAGAAGGTTCGTGTCTTCGAGGAGAGGTGAAAGGAGCATTAGAGAGTCTCTCTTGACGTCGTTCTCTGAAGCGTTGGTCCAAGACCAGAGACTGGGTAATCAAGGCCTCCAAGGAAGTAGGTACTCCTATACGAGCCAATTCATCTTTCAATTGTTCGGAAAGACCATGACGAAAGTGATCTTTAAGGCCCACATCATTCAGGCCTGTATCGGCTGCCACTGCCCGGAACTCAGAGATGTAATCCTCCACCGGTCGCCTTCCTTGTTTTAGATGTCGGATGGTGGTTAGTGCAGCGGAAGACCTTAGAGGGTCATCATAGATAGGATTCATAGCTCGGACGAAGGAACCCCAGGAAGTCAATAGGGGGCTTCCTTCACGTAGTAACTGGAAGGCCCATTCCTGTGGAGGTCCAGACAGTAAGGAGATGGCTGACCTCACCTTCACAGAGTCCGATCCATAGGTACGTGGACAAAGTGAAAACATGAGCTCACAGGCGGTGATGAACGTACGATACCTTGTGCGATCACCGGCAAACCGTTCAGGCATGTTGACTCTGGGCTCGGGAGCGGGCAGATCCACCTGCTGTATCATAGAGCCAGATGGTGATGGAGGTAATGCAGTACTCTCAGCCCGGCTTCTTTCCTTGTGCAATAAGGCTTCTTGGCCGGTTTGTAGTTTCTGTACCACCTTGGTTAGTGCTGACACTTGTTCTGTAAGTACAGCAAGGATTTGGTTCGAGCTTGCGGGTTCCATGTTTTCGAACCAGGTTATTCTGTAAGGGCAGAGGCTTTGACCCCTGTATGGTGTTGGGTGTATGGAACCCAATGGCAAGCCGAAGGAGGAGACCAGAAGGAATATGATCGATTAAACTTTACTAAAGGCAACAAAATATAAGTCCAGAATAAAGTAATGTAAGGTTTCTTTGACAGAAATAAAAGTCCAGAACGGAGAGTTGTAAGGATAAATAAATACGGTTGCAATCTTGGAAATAGTCCAGGGGTAGAGGTATTGGATTTGAAGACCGGATCTGGAATTGGTGTCGTAGAGGTAAGCCGGGAGGTGGAACTGGCACTGCGATGGCAAGCTTGAATATGGAAGCGGAATGGAGCTGTACCGTGGCAACAGGAACAGAAGTGGAGCTGTACCGTGGCAATAGGAACAGAAGCGGAGCTGTATCGTGGCAGCAGGAACAGAAGCGGAGCTGGTACCGTGGCAACAGGAACAGAAGCAGAGCTGTACCGTGGCAACAGGAACAGAAGCGGAGCTGGTACCGTGGTGGTCGGAACAGAAGTGGAGCTGGTACCGTGGCAACAGGAACAGAGGCGAAGCTGGTACCGTGGCAACAGGAACAGAAGCGGAGCTGGTACCGTGGTGGCCGGAACAGAAGTGGAGCTGGTACCGTGGCAGCAGGAACAGAGGCGAAGCTGCTACCGTGGTAACAGGAACAGAAGCGGAGCTGGTACCGTGGTGGCCGGAACAGAAGTGGAGCTGGTACCGTGGCAGCCGGAACAGAAGTGGAGCTGGTACCGTGGCAGCAGGAACAGAGGCGAAGCTGGTACCGTGGCAACAGGAACAGAAGCGGAGCTGTATCGGCAGCAGCAACAGAAGTCAGAATTCTCTTAGAGGAACACGAAGGGGAACCACTGGGTAACGTGGTGTAACCACAGTATAACCTGGTTAGTGAACTGGAGAAGGCGGCAGGTTTAAATAGGGTTCAGGGAATCATACGAACACCGTTCACCTGGGACTCGCAGGTGGAATAGGGATACCTGAGTGCTAGGTAGATTAATTGGTGGTATACGAGGATCTCCAGTGCAGGTGGGATGCAGTACCTTAACTTGACCAGCAGAGGGCGCCAGAGTACCTAGGTCTTCATGCTCTAGGATGGACGATCGCGCATGCGCGCCTGACTTCTGCTCAGATGGATCGCGGAGGCGGCGTGGAACACATCCTGGCTCTCCTCCCTCGAGCTGCAGGCCGGAACCAGGGAGCGATGCGCCACGAGGGACCTCAGGTGAGTTTGTCAAGCGTCCCAACATGGCGGCCGCGGTCCGACCACGGCGCGGGGCATTACACCTTTAGACCCTCTCCCTCAGGAGGAGATGTTTGTAAAAGAGAGGCAGCGCTGGAAAGGTAACCGTGTGACCTTTCCAGCGCTGCCTCTCTTTTATTAAGTGTGACCTTTCCTGCCTCTCCTTTACTAACAGTGTGACCTTTCCACTGCTGCCTTTCTTTAACCCCTGAGGTGCCGAGCCTCTGCCAGACGTGGCTGACATCTTGGATGTCAGCCAAGCCTCCAGGGCTTTTCCCTACCCACTGACATCATGGCGCATTTCTCAATTCCCAGTTCTAATTTTTTTTAATGGGTCAGTTCTTTATTTCAAAGATCTCAACAATATTTTTACTTTGTTTATTTTTTACATAATAACATTTTTATTTGAGATAGAATAGTCAGTGTAAGACAATCAAATCAAAGAGGCCACAGGGCCAAGATCTTGTGAAGCTTCAATACAACGCAAGAGAGTCAACAGCACCATAAGAGTTGCAGAAAAAGTCTCAGAAAAGCTCAACTGGCAAGGAAAACAAAAAGGATAAATCTGATGTCCCCATAGAGTGGATTAGGGCCAGTAGAAAAAAAAAGGGGGGGATAAAGGAAAATGGCAAAGGCCAAATCTGTGCTGTCCCTGGAGCACTCCCGTGAGTCCGAAGGACCGTGGAAGGCCATGGGAGGTAAATGGCACCAGGGCCGGGCGCTCAGGGGGGGGGGCACATCAGGTTGCTTTGGCAGTCCCCATGGCAACTCAAAAAACATATTTTATTTTTTTTCGAAATTACAGGGAGGCCACTGCAGGGGACAAGCATGTCAGGAAAAACAAAATCAAAAGTCCACATAGATGTCACACAAAAGAAGCAGGGGAAGGGGGGGGAAACTCAGCAAGAAAGAAAACACTCAGCGGTGGGAGTGGGTGGAGTCCACATGGGGTAGCTATCTCTAAAAGGTACAGGTCAGCATCAAAAAGGACATGCAGAAAGCACAACAGCCCGCTTCAGCCCGTGTCTAGAGGGTCTAAAGCCGTGTAAGCAGCTCTGACGTGTCTAGGGAGCTCACAGAGGGTGTGGCAGCCAACTCCATCTCCGCTAGGGTCACATCACCGGGCCTGAATAGGCTATTCAGTCCGCTGAAAGACAGTCTCTTGGATATCCACCAAGGTCCCAGCTCAGGGGACATGGGGGGAATGACCGTAAGCTGCAGAGTCACCGGTCCCTACAGTCGGCAGCCCCTCGTCATCTCTTCGTTCTGGGATCTCAGCTTCCATCACAGAGGCGTCCTCCACACTTCTGGCCAAGGATCCATCCACCGACAGAGCCGCAGCAGTCGCCTCTGTCCACAGATCCGTCCCCAGTACTGCCATCAGCCAACGCCATACACCATGTGTGAGCGTGCTCTCATCTTCGTCCGCGGACATCAACTCAAGGCAGGCCTCAAGGCTCTCCAATATAGCTCCCAGATTTCTGGTGGGGGTAGGCAGGCCAGTCACCGCCAGTCCGCACCCACCCCCGTTAACTCTGTTATAAACAGCAGCTGCAGCCGGAGGACCGGAGCCATCCATCCCGCGGCAACCGGGTACCCTGGTAAGGGGGCCGGAGGAGGGTCAGGCCGTGATAGTGCTGAAGCCTAGGGCCAAAGATGGCCGCTGGGCGGTCGTGCTCGGCAGGGAGCTAAGGCACGAAATGGATCGTCTCTGGTCCGGAGGGGGGAGACCAAACGGACTCCAGACAGCACTGTTCCGTTGGCCAGACACCCCGGTACCTTAAAAGTAGAAAGTCCCCATGATAAGTCAGCTAAAGGTCCCTAAGGGCGGCTGACTTGCAGAGCTCCAGCAAAGCACGTCTGTTCCGGTTCCCGCCCTCCAGTTCTAATTTTTTTAACTCCATAGAAAATATGACCGTAAAGGCCCGGATGATAAAATGTGCGGTGGGGGGGGGGGGAATCATTTTACACGGTGTAGATTAGAACTTCCCAAACCTGACCTCAGGACCCACTGACACACTAGGTTTTCCAGGTATTTGAAGCACAGCACAGGTGATATGATTTGTTTCTCAGTGATTGCAGGATTCAGTCTCGAGCAGGTCCTCTCTCCTTCTGTTTGGTGTGTGTAATGTGTATGTATATTTGTTATTCTGTCTCTCCCATTGTGCAGCGCTAAGGAACTTGTTGGTGCTTTATAAATGTGTGTAACTGTAACAGTCTGCATTTCCCCAAGGTGATCTGCAAAATCTGGCCTGGTTGAGTGTCCCAAGGAGAGATTTGGGAAACACTGCTGTAGATCAGTGGTTCCCAACCACGATCCTCAAGACCCCTTAACAGTCCAGGTTTGCCTGATAGCTGAAGCACAACACAGATGATATGATTATACACCAAGACACGGAGGCTTCATATTATGCTTAACTCTCCTTTACTGAACCATAGCAGCAAAGAAAAAATACAATAATGTTTTTAATTTGGGACAATGAAAACAAGTTTTTGTATTCAGAAGAGAAATTGTACAGAACCAATAAGAATAGGACAGTCCAAACAGTAGCCAATCAGCAGTCACCAGCGGGCATAAATTCCTGGACTGCGCTAACCAAGCTCTCGTTTCTTTGCTGCCATACAGCTAAGTACTTCTCTCTGTTGCTACTGCAATTATTTGCTTTAGTATATATATATATATATATAGTGTATATATTTATATTCTGTTTGTTTAAGGCGCAATTTATCGCCGGTTTTGTATTCCCTCAGTCCCGTTTTTTCATCTGCGGTACTTGGTGGGGAGGTTGCCGCCAGCTGGTGTGCGCGTTGCTAGGGAGCAGGACGCTCTCTGGCCGCGTTCATTAGGGATGGTTTTTCTTTTCATCTCTCTTCCTTTCTAAGCGCGGCCGCATTGTCTATTCACTCAGTGGCCAGCGCCATTTAGCATAAGGGGCGCGGTTTCGCGCCATTTTGTAGAGGGGCGTCGACTTTCTCCTCAGGTTGCTCCCTCACACTGCGGGCTCGCGCTGAGAGAACTGGCAACATTGTTTCAGTGATTTTCACACTACTACTGTCTCTGCAATGTCGGGTGAAGAAAGCCCCATGACTTCTAAACAGAACTCCGCTTCTGCGGAGGTGATGTCTGCTATTGCACTTATGTCTTCTAAGTTTGAAAAAACACTTTTAAAGGTATTTAGTGCACAAAATGCTGACAGACAAAATTTGAACTCAGAATCTGCAAGACCAAACACCTCAGACAGGTACTGGTCAGCCCGTGAGGGTGGAGTACCCTTTACTCCTTATGAGGGAGATAGTCGTCTCCCTAAAAAAACAGTTATAGAAAAGCCTGGTAAAACCCAGACGCCAAAGAAACATACTTGCAAGAGTGACAAATCACGCAAGTGGAGGCCTACCCGCGAGGCCAAAAAACGAGGGTGGAAACGGGCCAGACGAGCTGATACGAGCTCAAGCAGTTCTGAGATTTATAGTTCAGAGGCTGAAAAAAGTGACGAATTTTCAAATTCCAGTGATTATGAGTGGGCACCGGGTGACTCGGAAGGCTCCATTTCGCCTCAGGATGAGGCAGCCCCATTAGATGCTCTGGGGCGAGCAATGTTTGTTCCGGAACTGATCACACATCCACGGTCATCTGAATGGGCTCCATTGGAGCATGTGGCGAATTACATTGAGGGTCGTATCCGCAAACCATTTGACACAAAGACCCGCAACAAAACTAAGGCTGAATGCCCACGACCAACATTGGCCTCTGACGCTGCTTCGGCACTGGAGGTTAATGAAGATATAGTTGAATTCCTCCAGAAGACTGGTTGGAACCCCAAGAAGGGTTTGGAAGCGACACTTAAAACGTGTCAAGACAAATTGCTGGACATTTTGGGTCCACTGACAAAATTGTTTAATGCCATTGAGCATGACCTCTTGGAAAATAATAGACCTGATCTTTTCGAGTATCGGGGTTGGGTACAACGAATGGTCTGTGTCCTTGGTAACGCCAATTCGGCTATCTCTACGGAGCGTAGACGTTCCATTATTTTACGTATCGAACCAAAATTGGTATCCATGGCCAATAAGGAACCTGGCCTGGAGGCTAATGGTTGCCTTTTTGCAGAGGACTTTATCAAACAGATGAGCTCTAAGGCTAACTCTTTTTCGACCATTAATAAGGTCTGATCTTCGATGAAACGTGCTTTCCCCAACAAAAGTTTTGACCGGGCCGGGAAAAGTAGAGGCCGTTTTCCCGGCCGAATCCCACAATCTCATAACCGAGGCTTCTTTCAGTCTACCGTCGACCAGAGCCAGCAAGGAACAGCTGGACAAGGGAATTTCTTCCCGCAACGAGCAAGACCAGGTCGAACTAGATTCTTCCGAGGCTCTCGTAGACCACCTTATGCTGGTGAGTATGGTAAACAACCAATGTTTTTTACAAACCCCAATAGGGGGCAGAGTCCATCTTTTTTTCCCAAATTGGCGTCAGATCACTTCAGAACCGTGGGTACTAAATACGATTATGGGTCACACCATAGAATTCGATGTATTACCAATCCAGACACATATGCCTCGACCACTGTTTATGACTCCAGATCACAGTCATTTGATAGACCAAGAAATCTCGGATTTATTCCAAAAAGACGCTATAGAAAAGGTGTTTCCACCAATCCCGGTATTTGTAAGCAACATTTTTCTGGTACAAAAGAAAGGGGGAGACTTTCGTCCGGTAATAAATTTAAAAAGCCTAAACGAGTACGTTTCTTATTACCACTTCAAGATGGAGGGTATCCCATCGTTAAAAGACAATCTGTGTCCAGGCAATTGGATGGTCAAGATAGACCTCAAGGATGCCTATTTGATGATACCAATGGCGGAACACAGCAGGAATTATCTCCAATTCCTTTGGAACGACCATCTATGGCGCTTCAAGTCCCTTCCATTCGGCCTTTCGTCGGCCCCCAGATGTTTCACAAAGATCATGAAGCCGGTGGTCTCGTTTTTAAGGACCAAAAGGAGTTCGTTTGATTGTATATCTGGACGATATAATTCTTATGGCTCAGGATATTTCCGTCATTATGGTTCATCGCGATTTGACGATCACTTTATTAACGAGACTAGGTTTCATGATCAACTGGGAAAAATCCAGCCTGGAACCAGCCAGGAATATATAATTTCTAGGGTTTCTAGTAGATTCAGTTCTTATGTCTCTCAGTCTCCCGACCGTGAAAGTCCTCCAGATTTGAAGGGAGGTAAGAAGGTTGTCTTCACGACCGATGTTTCCTCTGAGGGCTCTGGCTCGCCTGCTGGGGATGCTATCAGCATCAATTCAAGCAGTATTTCCAGGACCTCTCTATTATCGAGCCCTGCAAAGGCTCAAAGCATCATGTCTACGACAAGGAATGCTTTATTCGGATTTGATTTCCCTAGACAAAGATTCGCTCATAGAACTTCGGTGGTGGAGGGATCACATAGACTCTTGGAACGGTCATTCCTGTTTCCCTCCTCAACCAGAGGTAGTTATAGATTCCGACGCCAGCAATTATGGTTGGGGCGCGCGGCTAGGTTCGATATCCACTGGAGGCAGATGGGCTTTGGCAGAAGCCTCCTTACACATAAATGTTCTAGAACTCCTAGCTGGGTTATTCGCTATACAGAGTTTTCTCAAAGACAGAATTTTCCATTTGGTGTTACTCCGCATGGACAATTTCTCTGCAGTAACACACATAAATCGGTTAGGGGGTCCCAGGTCAAAACAATTGTCAGAGGTGTCCAAAAGGTTTTGGGGAGTTTGTCTTTCCAACAACATCACAGTGAAGGCCCAATTCATTCCAGGATTATGCAACGTCGTGGCAGACTGGAATTCCAGGCATTTAGTAGACCTCAGCGATTGGAGATTAGACAGAATGATATTCCAATCTTTATCGTCCCTATGGGGTCCGTTTACAGTAGACCTCTTCGCTTCTCGTTTGAATACACAGTTACCACATTATTTCAGTTGGAGGCCAGATCCAGAAGCGTTAGGAACAGACGCTTTCTGTCAAACCTGGCCTCAGGGAACCCTTTATGCATTTCCTCCTTTCCTCCTGATTTCCAGGATTGTTCGGATAATGCGATCCAATCTATCAACGTTAGTTCTGATCACTCCATGGTGGACGACACAACCGTGGTTTTCTCAGCTGTTGGAGTTATCAGCGGATGTCCCTCGGATCCTCCAGGCAAACCCTGTTCCTCTGCAGGATCCGGAGAAAAACGTTACACAACGTTCTGTCCGTCCCTTCGTTTCGCCTCATCGCATGGAAGGTCTCGGGCAACCTTTCACTGGTCCTGGAATTTCGGAAGCTACTTCCGATTTACTCTCCAGCGCTTGGGCACCAGGTACTAGAAAACGATATCGTTACTATTGGAACTGCTGGGTCACTTGGTGTTTGGGCAAACAGGTTGATTCCTTTTCAGCTCCTATAGAAGATATTCTTCAGTTTCTCACCTCATTGTTTGAAGAAGGCAGGGCCTATCGTACAATCAATAATTTCAGATCTGCTGTCTCAGTTTATCATCCCAGTATCGATGGTACCCCTGTGGGTCAACATAGATTGGTATGCAGATTACTTAAGGGTATTCGTTTTAAACGTCCTCCTCGTTCACGTTACACTTTTACATGGGACGTAAATGTAATGTTAGATTTTCTGGATCAATGGCCTCCCAACACAGAATTGTCAATTAAGCAATTGTCAGGTAAATTAGCCATGCTGTTATGCCTAATCTCATGTAAAAGGGTCTCTGACGTCTGTGCTCTGGATTTGTCAGGACGTTCCTTTACCCCAGCTGGGGTAGCTTTTTCCATTTCTAGACGCACAAAAACTGCCATTTCTCACGTTTTCTATCCAGCTTTTCCTCAAAGACCAAATTTATGTCCTGTATCATGTTTACAAGAATACGAGAGGGTTACAGCCCCTTACCGTCTCCTGTCTTTCGATCGCTTATTTCTTACTATGACGAAACCTTACCATCCGGTTTCTTCCACTACCTTGGCTAGATGGGTTAAATGGATTATGGCAGAAGCTGGTATTGATATCTCTGTGTTTGGGGCCCATTCCTCTCGGAGTGCGGTAGCCTCTTACGGCAATGGCGCAAGGGTGTAGATTAGAAGATCTCATTAAAACTGCTAATTGGTCAAATGATTCAACTTTTAAAGAGTTTTATTTTAAACCCATTATTCACTTTGCACATTCTTTTATTAATTAAGCTTTCAAGAAGCATAATATGAAGCCTCCATGTCTTGGTGTATAATCCCTAGATTCTCCTATACGTTTGACGGGGAATCTGGATTATAAATAAAGACACGGAGACGAATATTATCCCACCCATATTTGGGTATTACACCACAAACATTTTCCCTACCCAGGGTAAGCTATATTTCAGGTTATGGTTATATTAATCATATTAAATCTGTGTCTCATGACTTCCAAATGAATTTCTGATTCTTTCATGATATTAATCTTCAGATTCTTTTTCTCCTGTTCCAGGTACATAATACAAAGGTCCGAATCACCTTCTGTTTCCTCCGTTCGTTTTCCTTTCTACTATTCAAAGGATCTTTGTGATGGCTACATCCAAGAAAAGAGGGCGTGGTTAGCGCAGTCAAGGAATTTATGCCCGCTGGTGACTGCTGATTGGCTACTGTTTGGACTGTCCTATTCTTATTCGTTCTGTACAATTTCTCTTCTGAATACAAAAACTTTTTTTCATTGTCCCAAATTAAAAACTTTATTGTATTTTTTCTTTGCTGCTATGGTTCAGTAAAGGAGAGTTAAGCATAATATTCAATAATTTAACTCACATTTGGAGGTGTCATAAATCAGACACTAGATGTACTGTGCAGCCGATATTTTTAGGAGATATCGGTCTCCCCTCTTTCACCTTTGTTATGACGATATTCCTCCAAGGAAAAATAAGGTTGCAGGATCTTGAGAGTAGATTTTTAAAAGCTTATTTATTCCATAAAACAATTAAAACAATAATAAAATAAACAATTGGTAAACTTGGCGTTTATAAAAACGCTTTTAAAAATCTACTCTCAAGATCCTGCAACCTTATTTTTCCTTGGAGGAATATCGTCATAACAAAGGTGAAAGAGGGGAGACCGATATCTCCTAAAAATATCAGCTGCACAGTACATCTAGTGTCTGATTTATGACACCTCCAAATGTGAGTTAAATTATTGCATAAATTTTGGGGGGCTCAGATGTACCATACAGATCACACTATGTTTGCCCTGTATCCCTTTATATTCTGAGGGTGATGACTGCATAAGAAAAGGAGACCCAAGTAATAAGAAGATCTCCCATCAGAGAACATTACTTTCAAAGAGAGAAGCGCAGACTATCACCACATTCCTTTTTGTCATTTATCATTGTGGTGGTTGGAGGTGAACCATCTGTGTGTGATTAATCTGCTGCTGACTTTTGAACTGCAATTTAAATGTATAATGGACTTTAGAATACTTTGTGTATAAACTGCATTGTTCAATTTTGTCCATTAGGGGGCGCCAGATACTCAATTTTCGTTCATAAGCATAATATTCGCCTCCGTGTCTTTATTTATAATCCAGATTCCCCATCAAACGTATAGGAGAATCTAGGGATTTACTGCTCAGTGATTGCAGGATTCAGACTACATTCCCCCAAGGTGATCTGCTGTAGATTGAAATTTTAATGGAAATTTACATTTTCTTATTTATAGCATTCAGGCAGGGCACAATGTATACATATAATTATATATTATGAATATGCTGAAAAAAAGGGATATGAAATTTGTCTGGATCTTGTAATAAAACATGATTTCAAATCTCTTTTAAACATGATGAGCACAAATCTGTAAAAATGAGCTCAGCACACAGAAGTGAAACGGTCCAGCAGTGAAGGGGTTAAAAGGGGATTTAGAACATATGTGAATACAACACACCAGAAAGGGAGAACTGTTGCAGAACATAGCAAAGCTAAAAAAAAAAAAACCTAGCCCGTGTAGATACTGTGTCCCCCCGCGTCACTGTGGGGTTGATGTGTCATTCGTGCAGAACCATTTAAAGAATCAATAAACCCCCTGCAGCACAGAAATGACATCATACAAGCACAGCCCACACTGGCTCGTGACTGCCGAGCTCCACACAGCGACCACTCCCTTTATAAACGTCACACGCTGCTCGCCAGCCCCGCACTTCCTCAGAGTTCACTACAGCAACCGCCACTCGAGAAAGGGGCGTGGTTTCACTTTAGTCTGTACTTACGTACTTACGTACGTGCGTGCGTGACGTTACACGCACGCGGCCATCTCCCGCCCACTTCCTAGTGCCCCTGCGTTTCTTAGTGTCACTTAGAGGAGACATCATGGTTCCACCGGTGCAAGTGTCCCCTCTCATTAAGGTGAGTCCGGTCCGAGCCGTGCAATCTCCCGTGTTATCCTGCTGCAGGGTTCTCCGGACGTGCACGCCGGGCTTTTAGCCGCTTACTGCCTGAGGTTTGAAGGTGACACTGAGCCTGCGGCCTGCACTGGAAAGGAAAGCCTCGGGTCTCTGCCATTTCCCTTCAGCCCTGAGCAGTGTCCAGTCCCTCCTTCATGTGACCCTGCGCTCAGTACGGTCAGCTGGAGAGACAATCTGCCCCCCCCCGTTGCTCTCCCCACAGGGGTCACACTCCCTGTATGTGCCTCATGCTTTCCCCTGCTCCCCATAACCCAAATAGCTCCTCTCTGACATGTGTGGGCTGTAGGAGGCTTTCACTGACCTTGCCATGACTGGATGGCAAAGGGTTCATACCTTAGCTGTGTCAAGGTGATGTCAAAGCGGTTATTCAGAAAGCCCTGAAATTTCAGCACTTTCTAGTTAAGTGCATCTTGGCGCTTCCATTTCGCTGACCCTGTGGTGAATTTACTTTTCACTGAAGTGCGGCAAACATGGAGTCAACGTGACCGTTAAACCGCAGAAAAATAAACGGAACTCCTACTTTTCTATCGGTGTTTAACCCAATAAGAATGCATCTACATATTAAGGAGGGTACTATGCCATACCCGCTGGCGTCTATGTTCTGTGACTGGCCCGCCCACCAGCTGGCGCGTGCTGCGTGTCATTTGCAGCTGAGGGACTGCTTGAAATGAAGCCGTCCCCCTTGCAACCAATGAAGTGCGTCAGCTGTGTGGGTGCCCTGGAGGAGGGGCCTGCAGCAGGAGCCTGCGTTAAGGCTGGGTTCACACCGCAGCGTCGCGCAATGCACGTGTTTTTTTTACGCGCGTTCGCGCATACAAAAAACCGCGTGAACGTGCGTTGCAGCGCGTTCGTGGCTATGATATGGCCGCGAACGCGCTAACTGCCCCAAAGAAGCTCCCGCACTTCTTGGGACGTAGGGCGTTTATCAGCGCGTTCATGCGCGCTGAGAAACGGCCAGGTGTGACATGCCCACATAGGGAATCATGGGATTTCACTGTTTGAGCGTTTTACAGCGCGCAGGAGCACGCTGTAAAACGCTTAGGTGTGAACCCAGCCTAAATCTCTCCTGCTGAGCACATCCTGCCTGGCGGTAAAGGGTTAATAATAATGTCTGTTACAGATTTTAAAATGTTGAAGCAAAAACTTTGCCAAAAGACACAAGTGTTCTAAAAAATAAATAAGCTTTTTCCTGAAAATGAAAATAATAAACAGTTTAATACAAAATTTATATATATTTTTTTTTACATTGAAATCCTATGGGATTCGCCTGTTTGAACCTGTCAAACTGAATCCCTGGAAATCCTGAGCATTTCACTGAGATTTTGGTGCTGTTCGGCGTTCTCTGAATAGATTAACCATTACACTCTATGGGTCAATTTCACGATCGCCAGAGATCACCGATCTGCGGGGAACTGCATCATATTTTGCCAGTGTTTAGCCAATTGACAGCTTACTGAATAGACTGTCCCAAAATAGCACCATATGGTGAATCTCAGTTTGGTGCCTTTTTGGTGGCAAGTTCAGTAGTTTCTGAATAAGCCCCGCCTCCAGGTGTGATGAGAAGGGTGACTGATTTAAGCCTGTATACTGACAGCCATGAACAGGTGGACATGCCCTGTCCATTGCCTCTGCCACCCTTCATACTGTTCATGTTGCGCAGTCCCAGGCTGTGCGGATGATCTCCTCTCTGACATTGGGCTATAGTGCTTTTCTTTAACTCTTGCAGACACTGTAACCGCCAAACGCATTGGGATGCAATAGCTGCTCAGCATTGCCAGCTCGTGCTGTGCAGATCATGGCCTCCAAAGGCTGCCGATGTAAGCCGGTGGCTGTCGAGGTGGAGAGCAGGCATGAGTTAATGGGATTCATTTGTTCATGGTGACGTGAATGTCCTTTTTTGTAAATAAACGCGCACCTCCACTCTGACCCCTTCCTCTGACCGCATTGAGGGTTGTGTCCAAACAAGATTGAGAGCAGAAGGGGGTGACTAAACTTCCAATAGTTTGTAGCGATTAAGCTCTTGTGGCTATAAAGCAAGTGAAAGTTGAGTCGACAAAGATCCTAGTGAGTCCCAGAAGTTCCCCCTATAGAAGTGCCTGGTTACCCTTCGGTTACTTTATTATTGTCAGTCAATTTCCCACTAGTAATTCCATGAAAACTGAACCTGTCCATTTTAAATAGTCCAAAATGTCCATTAATGAAATATGTACTGATGGGGAGGGGGTCTTTAATGTGTGACAATATTGTAACGTCTTGAACTCCTATTTTTGTGCAGTTTACCCGATATTCAGCATTGCTGGTCGGCTTTATTTATGGAAAGACGAGATATGGTACGTACAAAATCCATACTTTGAACTGCTTTCAGGGGTAATTGGAACCTACATAAAATGATTAGGGTAACGGTACGAATGGCTGCAACAACTTGGATTACATCTAATTATTTATGTTTGTGTTTGCTTGACAATTACACAGCTCTACAAAGTAGTGCATTTTAGGGATGTCTTGAAAGGCTGGAGGCACAGGAAGAGAGTTGACTATGGTGATGAGGGAGTATTGTAAGTAAAGGGCAGTTTGGACATCCAGTAGGTGAGAATATGCGTTGTGGGTATAATGAGTTGACTTTGTTGGCTGCTAATGGTGTAGAAGGACCAGTATTTGGAATTGAAAGGAAACTGGGGAACCAGTGTAACAGCTGACAGAGGAATGAAGTCATTAATGTGACTAAAGGGGTTATTCAGAGAGCATTGAAATGTCCCTGACATTTCGGTGCTGTGCTGTTCTCCGCACTTCAGTGAGTTAAAATTGCCGACTATGCAGTAAATTCAGCATTCACCGCAGGGTCCCCAAAGTGCAGCAAATCAACCCGCCGAACTCCTCCTCAAACCACCGAATAGATCACATAACCCACCAAATGCATCCAACGATCTGCCGAAGTGATTTAGAAAAAGTCGACCAGCTGCCGAGAGTTGTAAAAAAATAAAAAGCTATTGCATGGAAATTATATATAAGGTCCTATGAATCATAAACAGGTCTGTTACAGAAAAAAAAATGCCATTTAATAAAGGAAAAAAATCCAAAAAAATAGGCTTTTTGCTGCAAATGAAAAGAAGAAATGGTTGAATAAATATTTTTCGAAAAACTGAATTTTTTCTTCGAAACCTGTGGGATTCCCCTGATTTAAACCTGTCAAATGAAACCACCGAAAATCAGGGCGTTTTATTTTTGGTGCTGTTCGGTGTTCTCTGAAAAGATTAACCATGTCTTCTCTATGGGGGTTTTCACTGCAGCTGAAGGTCACATATTTCACTGGCAATTTTGTGAATTGCCAGTTTTTGGCCACGAAATTTCACCGTACTCTGAAATTCACTGTTATTGGCAATTTCATAGCCAATTCAGTGTTCCCCTTCATTCAGTCGGGCTGCTTTGGCTCCTAAATTGCCAAACTCTAAAGCTATGTATCGCTTTGTCTTTGTTTTATTACAGGTTCCTAAGTGTGATAAGGGCTTGTCACCTATTACTGATAAGAGTATCTTGGAAATAATGGAGAATATGACTGTTTTTGCAGATTGCAACATTGTATAAACAACAACGTGGGCAGATGATATGGTAGTTGTTGAACCATATATACAGGTTGAGAAACCTTAATCTGAAATGCTAGAGATTATGAATGTCTTGTGAATTATCCAGTTTATAGAATCCTACCAGGATTCCATACAGCTAAAGGGGAAGTGGAACACCTCAGGTTGGTTTCCTTCAATACTGGGATAATGCTATGAAAGTGTAACACCCTGTGAAACAAATGTCCATTTCTTGTTTTTCTGTTTTCAATTACTTTAACCTCCTGAAAATTTTTTTTTTTTTTCTTTTCTTTCAGATCATTTAAAACCAATTGCTGAAGAGGAAAGGAGGATAGAAACTGAGGAAAAAGCGAAACGCGATGAAGCAGAACGGATTGCAAAGGAATTGGCAGCAGGTAGGCATTCATCCTGTTTGACGCTGCTGACAGTCTCTTCCCAGTTATTTATTTCTACCTCTCCTCACACCCTGACCACTTTATGAGTAAAGTGCCCCGTTAACTGGGTTAATGCAAACCTAGCTCTGCTCTGGGGGTTTCGCTATGGAAGATGCCCGTTAATAATTTTTGTCAGAGTCCTAGAAATACTGCTCAACCACATACTATATAATTTTCTTGTCACTTTCCTCTTGAGCAGGTCCTCTCTCCTACTGTTGGGTGTGTTTTACATTTGTGTATATTTGCTATTCTGTCTCACCCATTGTACAGCGCTATGGAATTTATTAGCGCTTTATAAAGACTGGGAACTGTAACGTTCATTAGTGTGCGCCAATTGTGCCCAAAACAACTTTTTATTGTTTGACTGTTGAGAGCAACCTGAAGTTGTTACTGGAAAAACTTGGTTGTGGATGCCTAGTATAAGGAAAACACACCTAATCAATGTGAGTTTTTCCAATTACAGAGACTGTCGGTAATAAGATTGCTATAGCAGTTGCTTATTACTGCTCCAGGATGATCCGTCTGACTCCAATTTGGCTACCTGGAAAGGCAGCAGTTGACCGTCCATTCCCCCCCCCCCCCTTTGGTTCTCCTGCTAGATTGTTGTTACAGCAGCTGGGGTTACTGGTCTCCGGCTTGTGGACTAGACCTGAACCTCTTACAGTGTCCGTTCTTTCTCTTCAAGCTGATCCGCAGCAGCTTTTCTCACAACCCTCAGCCAGAACTTGAGGGAGTGCTGTATATTTCTAAATATCTCTCACCATACACCAGACACATCTTAATGCTTTATTGGAAATTGGGCCAGTTATATGAGAAACGGGGGGGGGGGGGTTTAACGTGACATAATCAGCAGAGTACATGGTCTCATGAGGGGATGCTCATGTACATCTCATGAGGGGATGCTAATTCCTCATGCGATGCAGACCCTAATTAGTACACCACAGAGATTAGCAAACACACAGAATAAAGATCAGTCTTTATTTTAGGACAGATGGCAAAAACAATAAGTCTACATTGTATCACTAACTCCTAAAATACAAACTGCATCAAGTTAGAAATACATTTAACTCATTAACCCTTAGATGCCCCTTATGCCCATTGTCCTTGAACTGGCTTTTCCAAATTGGCCCATGATCTCTTGGCAGGAGGCCAGCAACCACACTTCTCCAACAGGCACAGCGTTCATGTATAGCGTGGGCAAGGAGGGTGAGGACACAATTATTTTGGGAACTGATGTACTCGGCATCCACAATCAGCATTCATTTAAGATTGTTTGCAATGCCTCTGCTTAAGTCTTATTTTTGGACAGCTGAGAGCAGTGGGATTTGGAAGATCCTTTTTAGATATATTTTTTTTTTTATTCTGATGCTAATAATATGCACTGTTTTGGTCTGTGGGTTGTACGGTCATTACTGTTCTGCATGCAAGTCAATTTTTTTTTTTTGCTTTCTTTTGGGAAATGACAATCACTGTGAAATGTATTGTATTTGAAATTTAAATAATTTGCATTGATGTTTATATCACAAATCACTTTTTTTTTTTTCTTTCAATTTGTAGCAAATGAAGATACCATCTTGAAATGAGTGCCTATTTGTCACTTGTAAGAATTTTTACTAGCTCTGCAACGGCACATCATCGTTTTCACTTACACATACTACAGTGTACCTGCATATTGAAAATATAAAAGATGAAAAAATGACATCCTTGTTTTTGTGCAGTTATTTTGGGATTACTTTTGAATGTTTTGCAAAGTGCAACGTGGGGAAATTTTACGAAGGAGTACATCTGATCTTTAGCAAATTGGATGCATGGAGATATTGGCATTTATTTGATTTTAATCTTGAGTTGTGTGTGTGTGTGTGTCCAACGACTGAAGCCAGCAATGTGCCTGAAAATAAAATCGTATTTGAAGAAGATTCTGATTTTGTATGGTCTCCTTGGGGTCTTTGAACTATAAAAATGGTAGAGATTTTATTCAAGTAAGTTGACTTGTCTACCTCCCAGTTTTTGGGTGGCATTCACTAAGCACAAACACTCAGTTGCACATGTCAATAGTGCTGAAACTAATTTTATTGATCGATCTGTACAGCACACATTGTTTTGAGTCCGACTGAATTAAACATTAATAACCTCACGCTTTTTCAGAACCTATTGGAAAAGGATTGCCAACTGCTTTACTTGGTATGATTTTTAGTTCTAGTGTTTTGTCCTTGCACATAACCAGTTTTTTTATTCAGTATACAGCAGTAGCAGAACTAAGGCCCCATTCACACTGAGCAGCATGAAAATTGCGTTTTTACGCACGATTTTTCATGTAAGCAACATATAGCTGTTATGCGCTATATTGATGTGGCAAATCGTGGGGGGGGGAGGGTCATCGAGCTACAGGCGACATAGAGCTGTGAGATGTGAACAGCTCAATTTGAAATGCATTGGAGAAGCTACATAGAGCGATATCGTGTGGAAATATGCGCGATATTGCGGCAAAAACACGATAAATCGCTTAGTGTGAATGGGGCCAAATGCACAGAACATTGAGTATTGCTACTGGAAGGAGGAGCAGTACCAAAGTTTTATCCTTAACTAGCTCTTTCATTCGGATTCACTCCTAGGAATTTGGGGATTTGTTAAACTCATTTCTTTTAAAACCAATTTTATTGCTGAAACTGTATGCAATATATTTTACAGGTTAATGTCTTTTAAAGTAATATAAAAGTAGTAGAATAACCGTGTTCCACCCCCCCCCCCCCCATTACTTGGATTTGTGGAAAATGGTAAAATGTTTTTTGTTTTCTTTTCTTAAATCTAAATTCCAATTTTCACGTCTAACATTTTCGGTGTTTGAGATCTAGGTATCCTGTTTAAAATATTCACCCCCTTAGGGGTGGAATTTCCCAGGAAAACTCAACTTTAAATTGTGGTGGGCAAAAAAGTGAGATTAAAAGCCTCCACACTGCAAATAAATTTTATAGTTGCAGAGGACATTTGCACAGCCCAGCAATTCAGAGAACCACTTATAGAGCTCATGTGCTACATTCCCCATATGCAGCAAAGAACTCTGGGTAGTATATGCAAATTAATTCCTCAGGTTCTTACTATTTTGCATCTAATCTCTGGAATAACACAACCCTCCTTGTCCATAATCTGGCCTTTACTAAAGAAAGTCATTTTTTTTTTTTTTTTTTAAATTCTTTATTTAGAAATTTCAAATAGGGCCACATGTCGACCAACAAGAAAGCAGCCACACAGGGCTGTGATATCAACTGTCGTAAAGCATTATATAGATAAGAAATAAAAATAGATAAAGATGCGTATTGAGACATCTGCAAGCGCCAAGGCAATGCCATCATAAGGGGGGGGGGGGGGAGAAAAGGCCTGAAACCTAAAGGGAAAAGGGGAGCATAAGACACTTCCAAAATCCCAAATAGCAATACAGGCAATGAGGGAGGGGGGGTTATCAAAGGGGCTCACATCACAATCCCCGAATCCATCTAAATAGCTCCTCAAACTATATAAAAATTAAAAACAACAGAGAAAGAGAGGGTCTTCCTATAACATTCCGAGCAGCAAAAGACATCAGATAAACAACGAAACATGAGTCAAAAATGCAAAACCATGAACTAAAAAGAACGCATTGAAAAAGAGGCGGCTTCTCGTAAAGGTGTTGTGCAAACAAGTCAGAGATTCCCATCACCTAAGTTCTCAGCCGGGGAGACGAGCGCACCATCCGGCGCAAAACCCGCCCCCAGTAAAACAGGCCAGGCCTCGGCCGGGTCCGAGATTACATACGACATTTTGTTATGGGTAACCACTAATGAGCCGGCTGGACCCCAGCGGTACCGGACCCCTTTATGCCTGAGGAAAGTTGTCACCTTGCGATATCTGCGGCGCGCCATCAGCGTTGCGAAGGGCAGGTCGTGAAATAATTTCAGGGTTACTCCATCGAATAGGACATCAGCTCGCGCCCCGGCGCTGTCATGATCCGTGTTTTGGCTGCCACATCTGCTGTGACCGCGATCACATCTCTCGGGCATCCCGTGGGGCCTCAGCAGCCTTGCGAATGCGGTAGACTGTGCTAAACACCTCCGGGGTGTCAGGCGGATCCTCCAAAACCTGGCGTGCCAGACTATTAGTGTACGAGAGTAAGTCCGCTGGAGTAACCGACTCGGGAACTCCCCGGACACGGACATTACGCCGACGGTGCCGGGACTCCAGAGCCTCCACTGAGCGTGTCAAAACCTCCACCTGAGACCTGAGAGCAGTCACCTGTGCCGACAATACCGTCTGTTCTTCTGCCAACTCCACAGTCTGAGCCTGAACCGCCACCATCTGTGAGCGCACCTCCTTTACCTCAGAGCGCACATTAGATAATTCGGTCAGCCATATTGATTTGATCTCCGCTATGAAGTTGCTATAGTCCTGCATCGTAGTGGGGCGCATGTCATCTGGGGCAGCCGCAGGGGTCCCGGCAGAGCCTGGAGGCGTTGCTGCACCCAATAGAGAGCCAGTCTCCCCTGGGGTATCCGATATCCGCTGCGGTTGTAGGTCTCCCTCTTGTTGCGGCCGTCCGTCCGTCGTGACAGGTCCTCCGCATCCGACATTAGCGTATCAGCCTCTGAGCCACCTGCGGAGGGCTCCGTAGCTGTGGCCTCAGGTAACTCCGCTGCCAAGGCCTTTTTCCTCTTTTTCTGCGCTCTCTTGCGTGCAGCGGCACTCATAGTCATTGGATTCTTGTCCCGGGACGTCTCGGCGGGCCAATCGGGCCCCCGTCCGTTGTGCCAGGAGCAGTCTTCCTCCTCAGAGGAGTCATACCACATGGGCAGGAGGGAAGGAGGGGGTATAACTGTTGCAGAGCGTCTATAATTCAGTGAATCTCTAATGTCCGCCTGTCTGGTGTCCACCAACCTGCGCTGTGGAAGTGTTTTCAGCTTCTTCCCCATGCTCAGTCGACAGTAAAGTCTCTCCAGCCAGGAATCAGGTCCGATATGGCCTCCAGGAAACACCCCAGGCTCCACAAGATGGCCGCCGCAACTAGGCCGCACCAGGCCCGAAGGTCCAGGAAGTCAGATGGGGGCGATAAAACGCTCGGAAATCAGCGGCGCCGTGAGCACCACACAGTCCACTCGTCCTGGGGGCCCTCAGCAGATCAAAATCGGACGGTTCAGACACTGTAATTGTGACCCGGTATAGGGTAAACAGCGGAGCTCCTCTAACATGCGTCTGCTCCCGTCCGTCGCTAGCCGTCACCAAGAAAGTCATTTTTTAATATGGAATTGGACAAGGAGGGTTCGTTATTACAGAGCCTAGATGCAAAAAAAAAAGTGAGCTGTGGATTTGAATATGAATATCATACCCAGAGTTCTTTGCTGCATATGGGGAATGTAGCACATGAGCTCTGTAAGCGGTTCTGGAGTCCTGTACAATCACCCCACCCTCCCTGCCATCCATCCCTTTTGGTCTTGTGCCTTCCCTCCCACAGTTGGATCTGGTCTCTTGCCCAAATTCAGTCCCGTGCCTAAAGGTATTCCCTCCCCCTACTGTTTGTAGGCTGTCCCTTTAAAATAATTTAACATACTCTAATCACTTTAGCTTATTAAAGTGGTCAGGCTGTGTGGAGTGCCCTTCTTCTCACTCAAATTTGCATGCTGACATCCTATCGATCTGTGCACTCCTAGTAGCAGCATTTGTTTGGGGGGGGGGGTAAGCAGACATTGGTTTAAGCTGCGCACACAGCATCAATCCTTCTCTCTGACCAGAAGCTTACGAACCTTGTGTGCGAAACGTACGCAAGATACACAATTTGCTTATGAACGCAGTTACATATATTTTGCAAAAATAGTGGAAAGGAGGGTGGGGTTGATTTGAGGTTTTTTTTTCTCTTTCATTCGATTTTAATTGGCCACCTAATTATGAAAATAATCATTGGCAAGTAGGGCTGCTACTACTACTAATGTTCACTTGACTAATGAAGGTGTATATGAAGAGCTTTTTATATGCAAAAAGGTAGCATTCTGCTTAGATTGTTTCAGCCTTCGGGGCATCTACAGAGAGGGGTTGATTTAGCTCAACAGGGCAAATGAAAATTTTGAATGCTGAGCCAGTTCACCCCTTTTGGGCGAGTTACTTTAGACAGTCTGTTTAATGCTAATCACTATTTTAGTTATTGCCGAACCCAACATTATACAGGGTGTCCTTAAAATCGCTTTACAATTTCAAAAACTTCTATATACACACGTCTCATTTTGAAATAAGGTTTTTTTTTTTTGCCTCATTTAATACACCTTTTTATATGGGCACCATTAGCTGCACCTAAAGACAGTACTCGATTTCTTGCCATGTTCGCTGTAGCATACCCTCATCAATGGTGGCAATGGCATCAGTGATCCTCTGCTTTAGATGAATATGTGGGGTGGGATCATGTGCAATCGAATCATTGGTCTGTTTTTCTTCGAGACATCAATTACTGCAAATGTTTACCTTGACTTTTTTTTTTATATAAAATGTAATTTTTATTTCCATAAAACAAGTAATTGTGAATACAAACATAAATATTCCTACTTTTAATAGGTGTGTGGGTGAGAAAGGGAAAGAAGAAAAAAGGGTTCCCAGACCCAGAGAGGAAAAGAGTAAAGAGATAGGGAGAAAGATAAGAAAAAGAACTGGCACTTCCGTGAGATATGCCATAAGCGATGCATGAAAATATTAAATCAACATCATATTATGTTCTCTGCTGTGTCCCCCACGTCTGGAAAGTATCCCCGACTCCATCCCCACCCCCGCCTAACCCGATCCCATCTGAGCCAGCCAGGGAGTCCAGGTTTTGTAGTAATTTGGTAGAGTGTGATTAGATATAGCTGTCAACTCATCCATTAGTTGAACGTCCCTCATTTTTGAATAGAGTTTCTGGAAAGAAGGGAGTGTCGGAGAGTTCCAGTGTTCCGCTAAAACTCTGCAGGCTGCAAGCGTAATTTTGGCGATCAATTTATTTTCCTGCCTGGTCAGTTCCGGGAAAGGTCTAGAGAGAAGGTAGGCCCAAGGGTCCATCAAAGTAGCACCTGGAAGTACGGCTTGTATCAAGGTATGTGTAGCATCCCAAAATCTTCCAACCTCGGGACACGACCACCACATGTAGATATATGTCCTCTTTTGCCCACAGCCCCTCCAGCATAGATCCGGTGTAGCTGAGGACATGTGTGAGATCTGAACAGGTGTGGTGTACCAACGGAAGATCGTCTTGATAAGTTGTTCCTGATGAGTGGTACACACGGTGACACTCCTCATAGCTTCCCAAATATCGACCTATTCCTCTGCCTCTAGTTGTTCTCCAAGGTCCCTCTCCCAGGCTTGAATATAGCGGAATTCCTTCCAGTCCATTAGGGCAGTAAGTTGGCGGTATAGTGTAGAAATAAGACCCTTCGGATGAGATCCCCGCATGCAAAGGTGTTCAAAAAAAGACTGAGCAGTCAGCGCCGCCAGTTTTATATGTGGTCGGGTTGCAAAGGCCTTCAATTGAAGATACGGCAAGGGGTGTGCTAATCTGGACTGAATGGAAGGTGTGAGATCCACAGGCTGGAGCACTTTACCCTTGACATAGAGATGGCGTATCCGTGATATAGTGGATCCCATCCATCCTGAGGAGGAGGTGGAGGTGAGTCCAGGCGGGTATTCGCGATTCCGCATGATCGGCGTAAGTGGAGATGGAAACGTTGTGAGATCGCATTTAGTCGCCAACCTGTCCCAGAGTCTGAGAGAATTCACGATAGCAGGGCATATGGTGCGTAGTAAGGGCCTCTGAGTCCTGGGAAGCCACATCCACATGTCAGGGGAATCCGGGTACATAAGATCTCTCTCTAAATCCACCCATAGACGAGAAGAACGCGGGGAGTGCCAGGCCACAATTTGGGCTAGTTGTGTAGCGTAGTAATACAAAAAAAGACATGGCAAGCCCAGTCCTCTCGCCTCCTTAGGTCTGTACAGTGTGGCTCTGGCGACTCTATGGCGTTTGCCCCTCCAAATAAATGAGTCAATGGCACGTTGTAAGTCCGTGATATCCTCCGATTTCAGTGCCACGGGAGCGCCTGGAAAAAATATAGTAACCTTGGTAGAACGTTCATTTTGATGCAGTTGACACGACCCACCCAAGAAATCACATACTTATCCCAAGATTCTAGGTCAGTTTTCAGTTGCGCCCTTAGTTTATCATAGTTAGAGTAGTAGAGAGTGTGAGGGTCGTTAGTTAACACGATGCCTAGATATTTGATGGAGGAGGGAAAGATAGTGATAGGAAAGGCAGAGCACAAAGAGTCAATAGTATCCTGAGGGACATGGATAGTGAAGGCCTCTGATTTTGAGATATTAACCCTGTACCCTGAAATGTGTGCAAACTCATCCAGGATCTCAAATAAACAGGGAAGGGAGATGAGGGGTTGAGTTATGGATAGAAGAATATCGTCAGCATACGCCGAGACCTTATACATTTCATCCCGCACTGCTACCCCACTAATCAGCCGGTGAGCTCTAATGTGTTGGAGGAGGGGTTCTAAGTATAGTGCAAATAGGGATGGGGAGAGGGGGCAGCCCTGTCGGGTGCCGTTAGATACCGAGAATGGCACCGGGTCCGCTCCAGGGAGCGAAATCTGTGCCGAGGGGCAAGAGTACAATGCCCCAATCGCTGCGACAAAGGCATCCGGAAGTCCCATACGTCTTAGCAGGGAAAAGAGAAAAGGCCATTCCGCCCTGTCAAACGCGTTTTCCGCATCTAGGGACAGGAACATGGCTGGCGTTTGTGTCTCCCTTACCCTCCATACTAGTGTAGCTGCCCTTCGGGTGTTCTCATACGCCTGTCTATGGGGCATGAAGCCCACCTGGTCCGGGTGTATAAGTGCATGTAGGAATGGGTCTAGTCTGAGCGAAAGAACTTTTGCAAATAATTTAAGGTCGGTATTGCTAAGGGAGATGGGGCGGTAGTTCCCTAGGAGATGAGAGTCTTTTCCTGGTTTGGGCAGAACAATTATAGAGGCTAAAAGGGCTTCCTGCGGTAAAGGGCCTCCCTCCATTAAAGTATTGAACATCTTAAGGAGGTGCGGGATTAGAGTATTGGGGAACGACTTGTAGTAATGGTATGTTAAGCCGTCAGGTCCGGGAGCTTTATGGGGTTTCATCAACCCTAAGGCCGTCAATATCTCCTCCTCCGTAATTGGGGTAGCTAGGCTATCTGCTTGTGTTTGCGTTAAGAGAGGGTAATGAGGCTCTATCTAGGTAGTCTTCAATCCTGTCCTGCAAGGTCGGGTCAGGAGAGGAGGGAGAATGGTTGTAGATGGAGTTAAAAAATTGGGTGAAAGCATCTCGAACCTTATTTGGTGAAGTCAGTGGGTTGCCAGAGTCATCCAATATTGGAGGCATCGTCAGCCCACGAGGTCGGGGTCTAAGGCTAGGGTCAGACGAAAGCATTTTTCCCCGCGAACGTGAAAAAGTGCGTCCAAACGCATTGACGTATTTTTATCACAGAATGCGCAAAAACGGTCAGACGACGTGCATTTTCGGGCGTGATTTTGTACGGATCGTCAATAAAACTTTTTGCGTCTGGACGTTATGTTGGCTGGACATTAGCAGTGTCTGACATCTCCTAATCACGCAAACACGCCGCTATGCCGCAGCTGCGCACTCATTACGTCAGTACTAGCGGTTCAGCGTTCTCAGAAAAATGCGTTCAAATTCCACTTGCGTTGCACGGCCGGACTTTTGTGCGGCCGTACATCGTATATTGGCCGTCATTGCCCGTCATCTGCTGCTAGTGCGGCCGTAATTATGTGCGCCAGAACGCACGTTAAAAGTGCGCTGGTCTGACCCCAGCCTAAGTAAGCGCGCCAAAGGGGTGTCAGATTTATTCGATCGTTCGTAGTATCTCTGCTTAGACCAAAGAAGTGACCTCCCCACATCCTCCAGAAACAGGCGGTTTAGGTCCATTCTAGTTTGCGACAAAGCGGTGTATCCTTCCTTAGAAGGAGCGGCCTTATGGGCCAACTCCTGGTCCCTAAGACGGCGCTGAAGGTCTTGGATGTCAGCCAGTTTCTGCTTTTTATAATGGGACGCTAGGCTTAAGAGTTTACCCCTGATTACCGCTTTATGGGCGGCCCAGAGCATCTGGGGGAACATGTCAGGTGTGTCATTTATTTGGAAGTATTCCTGTAAGGTGTCCGCTACCGATTTACGTACCTCTAGTTTGTCCAATAAGAAGGGGTCTAAGCGCCACTTTCGTCCCATTAAAGGTGCGAAAGGCTGAAGTTGTACAGTGACATCTGCATGGTCTGACCATGTAATAGAACCAATAGAGGATGACTTAACCGTGGGGAGGCATGAGGGGGACGTCAAAATACAGTCTATCCTGGAGTATGTGTCATGCACGGGGGAGTAGAACGTATAATCCTTGACTGAAGGGTGGTGGACCCTCCACACATCTATATAACCCAATTGTTGAACAAAATTGTGAAATTGTCTATCCTGCGTGGAAGGGGTGTGAGAGGTCCGAACACTGTGTTGGCCTGACCCGTCCAGGGGCGGGCACAGGGCCGCATTGAAATCTCCCCCCATTAGGACGTGACCCCTTGCGTGGGACGATATGAAGGATTGCGTGGAGGACCAAAATGCCGTGTCTGAAACATTTGGACCATATAGTGAGATAAATGTATAATCCTGTCCATATGCCGTGCCTGTCACCACTACGCAACGTCCCACATCATCCATATGAGAGCTCATGACAGTAAAAGGGCACGAGTTCCGTATTAGAATCGCGACCCCATTCCTTTTAGGGATGGCACAGGAGAGGGAAACCCTAGAATATGCCGGGTCAGAAAGGCCGAAAGCCACAGTCCTGGGTATTCTAGTTTCTTGAATCATTGCTATGTCAATAGATTTGCGTTTCAACTCCCGGAAGAGAAGACGTCGCTTGCGGGGAGAGTTTAGGCCCTTAACATTTAAGGATAAAACATTCACGGTGGCCATCTTGGTATAGGGTCGTGCAGCGCCGATAAAGGGCCCCCCACACCCCTCCTCGACCGCAGAGCAGGATCACTAATATGAAAGGGAGGGCCTGTCCTAAAGAAGGTGCGGAAAGGAAGAAAGAAAGTGGACAGCAGACCCTGTGATGGGCAGTCACAGGGGTAGAAAAGAGCGCCAACCGAACGGGGAAACCGGAGGGGAGGCATCTGGTGGGAAGGAGAGACAGAAGGGAGGAAACCGACCCCAATCCTGCACAGAGGGAAAACTACACAGATGGGGCTCCAACCCCCCGCCGAACAGTGAACAGAAGCACATTTAGTGTTAATAAAACAGAAACAAACATTTCCTACATAGCTGGATAAGAGAAAAAACATCTATTAAACAACCTGCAATGCACCAAAATATAACCTGACCAGAGAGCATCGCATCCATTAGGGCCTTGATACGCTCGTCCGAGCAGGGCCCAAGGAGTGGAGGAGCCCACGGCCGCCTGGGGACGAACCCAGGGGGGAAAAAAACAACTCCTCGTACGAGGTCGCAGAGGACGTAGAGAACCCAGTCAGTCCCGGTCAGTCCGCAACCGTAGACCAGTCCTGGTCCAGGCGGGGTAGCGGTGGTTGATGCTCTAGCTCCGCTATCTCCGATGGCACTGGTAGATCTAATAGCCGTAACAAGGATTTGGCTTGGTGTAGATGAGAGAACACATGAGTGCGATTATTTTTCGTAACTATGATCTTAAATGGGGATCCCCATGCGTAATGGATGCCTTTTTGACGCAGCAGGCTCGTGACATCCCTCCATTCCCTGCGGCGCGCCAGAGTGGCGGGAGATAAATCCTGGTAGAAGGAGAGGGGGGTGCCCTCATAGTCCACATTCTGATCTCTTGTGACTTTCAGCAGGGCCTCCTTGGTAGGATAGTAATGGAATCTTGCAACTACATCTCGAGGCGGTGCTGTCTTGTCCCTTCTGGGGCCCAGGGTCCTGTGTACTCGGTCAAAAAGTAACTTTACCGGGGGTAGTTCTGGGAGAAGCCGTTTAACGATCCCTGTCAGCGTGGGCTGCAGTAGATCCCCTGTGATTGTTTCTGGCAGGCCCCTAAGGCGTATATTATTGCGGCGAGATCGATTAGATTGATCCTCCAGGGCCTCTTCTAGATATTGTACCCTTGTCCCCATCGCATCAGCGTGAGCCGCCATCGTATTATAAGCGGCCGCAATGTGGTCTGTCCTGTCTCCGATCTCTTGTATGTCCGCCGATAGGCAGCGCGATGTCTTGTCTAGTTCGGCCGCTATGAAGGCCCGTAGCCCCAGAATGTCCGCCTTCGTTGCGGGGCATGCTGCAGACTCGTGCTCCTCCTGGGCTGATGTTGGCGCCGGATCCGATCGGGCGCCATCTTGAGAGGCAGCTTCCGGCCTGGCCCGCGGGGAAAAGATCGACGCTACTGCGGGTTCTGCGTCTTTTTTTTTATTTTTGAGGGTCCTCTTCAAGGCTGGTGGATAGGGACACCCCTCTGTGAGCTGTGTCGGCGGTTGTTTTGCTGGTAGGAGCAGCTATTCGGCGGGTGTTAGCGGGAGCTCACTCAGGTCGCGGCCATCTTGGTTGCCGGCTCGACTCCGCCCCTACCTTGACCTTTTTGACTGAATAAGTGGCACCACAATTACATGACCTTCAACCATCATTTTCCAGCAAGATGGTGCACCACCACATTGGGGGACTGCATGTTCGTGGGTTCTTAAATGAAACAGTTCCAGACCGGTGGATTGGAAAGGGTGGCCCAATTCCCTGGCCACCTCGTTCACCAGATATCACTCCCCTTGACTTCTTTCTATGGGGTTATGTTAAAGATGCCATTGCCACCAATGATGAGGGTATGCTACAGCGAACATGGCAAGAAATCAAGTACCGTCTTGATGTGCTTCATGCAACTAATGGTGCCCATATAGAGGTGTATTAAATGGTTTTTATTTTTGAGAGAAATAAAGGGTCACATACCGACTAGCTAGGTTGGCCTCGCAGGGCCAAAATGTATACTCACAAAGAAAACATGCAAAATAAGAGGGGGGGGGGGTCGTAGAAGAAAACTGCATAAATCAAAAAGGGGGAGGTAATAACATACAGTTGTGTTCAAAATTATTCAACCCCCACTGAAATTGAGTGTTTTGGCCAGTTTGACATAGATTTTGATCATTCAGTCATCTTGCTTACAATTAAATCAAAGAGGCACGTGTAGGTCAGACAAATATAACATAACATTTATAATGAAATAACCACAAATGTCTTTTCTGCGCTCACATCATTATCAGTTTTATTCAACCCCCAAGTGACATTCAATCTTAGTACTTAGTACAACATCCTTTTACAGTTATAACAGCTTTTAAACGTGAAGCATAGCTTGACACAAGTGTCTTGCAGCGATCTACGGTATCTTCGCTCATTCGTCATGGGCAAAAGCCTCCAGTTCAGTCACATTCTTAGGCTTGCGCACTGCAACTGCTTTCTTTAAGTCCCACCAGAGGTTCTCAATCGGATTTAAGTCAGGTGACTGCGATGGCCACTCCAAAATGTTCCAGCCTTTAATCTGCAACCATGCTCTAGTGGACTTGGAGGTATGCTTGGGATCATTGTCCTGTTGAAAGGTCCAACGTCTCCCAAGCCTCAGGTTTGTGACGGACTGCATCACATTGTCATCCAATATCTCCTGGTACTGAAGAGAATTCATGGTACCTTGCACACGCTGAAGCTTCCCTGTACCTGCAGAAGCAAAACAGCCCCAAAGCATGATTGACCCCCCGCCATGCTTCACAGTAGGCAAGGTGTTCTTTTCTTCATCGGCCTTGCTCTTCCTCCTCCAAACATAGCGTTGATCCATGGGCCCAAACAGTTCTAATTTTGTTTCATCAGTCCACAGAACACTATCCCAAAACTTCTGTGGTTTGTCCACATGACTTTTGGCATACTGCAGGCGACTCTTCTAATTCTTTGGAGACAGCAAGGGGGTGCGCCTGGGAGTTCTGGCATGGAGGCCTTCATTACGCAGTGTGCGCCGTATTGTCTGAGCTGAAACTTCAGTACCCACATCTGACAAATCTTTTCTCAGTTCCTCAGCAGTCACACGGGGACTTTTCTCCACTCTACGCTTCAGGTAGCGCACAGCAGTCGAAGTCAGCATCTTCTTTCTGCCACGACCAGGTAGCGTTTCAACAGTGCCCTTTGCCTTGAATTTGCGAATGATGCTTCCTATGGTCTCTCTTGGTATGTTAACATCTTTGCAATCTTCTTATAGCCATTGCCCTTCCTGTGAAGAGTAATCACCTCTTCTCTTGTCTTCCTGGACCATTCTCTTGACTTCACCATGTTTGTAACCACACCAGTAAATGTCTAGAAGGAGCTGAGTATCACAGTCATTTTAAAGCTGCCTAATTGGTGCTTATTATGCTTATTGCTGCTCCGTGACATCCACAGGTGTTTTCAATACCTGATTGAAAACACTTGAATGAACCTCTGTTCTTCAGAGTGGTAGTCTTTAAGGGGTTGAATAATTGTGTCAATGAAGAATTCACAAAAGAAACATTTACTACTGTATTACAAAACCAATTGATGTCATTTTAGTTGCATATGGTTCTTTAAAAAGTCCTTGTAGGATTTCATTCTGAATACAATTACAAATGTACACTAAATTCCCTAAAACCCTTTACAGTATTGGGGGTTGAATAATTTTGAACACAACTGTAAGTCTTCCACAGGTTGCCTCAAAAATAAAAGTCTTCGAAAAAGGAACAAAATATTCCCCAGCCTGGGGAACAGCAGTGAATGAGTCCTCAGAGTCCTTCAGCAAAGGGGAGTCACAGCAAAAATAGAAAATCTCAGCGTAGAAGGGGAAAGGGAAGGGAGAAAAAAAAAAGCCTTCAGGTTACTCCGCAACAATCGAGGGGGAAATAACACGGCAGACAGGGTGGCGTAGTTGTTTCAGCCCGTGTCCTGAAACGGGTGGGGCACCAGGGCTCCCAGCATGACATAAAGGAGGCATTGTAAATCATGCCAAGGCCTCGCATTCTCCTTGGGTTTGCATGCACTATAGGGTGAACCTAGGGGAGACAAGGCCAGGTCGAGGTCCCCACTCACCCCAACCAAGACCTGAGGAGGATTTGCAGGCAGTGTCTCGCGCGAAGACGGCAAGGGGAGACATCTGGCGTCTTCATAGGGGGGCACGTAGATCTCACTGGACCTTTGCCCGCTTCTTCTGGGGTCACAGGGTCCGTGACGGTCCCAGCCTTGAAGGACTTCACATACCCCGACAGCATGTGTGGGTAAGTCTTCCGACACGCATGGGCTGAAGGTCAGTGGCTCTCTGCATCCCCGCAGTATGGCCATCATCCGGCTCCAGGTCCCCTTCGTGAGTTGTCCCAGATCGTCCCCTCCAGCATCGCTAAACAGGCCTCAAGGCCCTCAATCACTGCAATTTTCGCTTCAGAGGGGGGGCAACCCGATGCCCAGACTCACCCTCCTCAGCCATCCACAGTGATCCGTCCCGAGCAGTGCACGAGAGATGGGGGCCCTCCGTTTTCACAACTCCTGTCGCGGGCTCAACCAGAAATGGATCCACAGGCGAGCACAGCAAGTAGGAGGCTGGGACTGAGGGGTAGGCTCCAAGATGGCGGACAGCAGCGACCTCCGTTAAAAAACGCCTGGCTATCAGTTGTCTCAGGTCCGGAGGGGGGGGGCAAAACGGGCCCCGGACATCACCCCCCCCCCCCGATGGCCAGCTATTCAGGACTCTAAACGCTTGCTTCTCAGAGGTAAAAGTCTCCTTAGAGATCCCTTAGAGAGAGGACGGGTCGGAGCTCCACAGACACGCGTCATCTCTATTCAGCAGCCGGCCACGCCCCCCACCGTATATAATATATATATATATATACGTCTCATTTTATAATAATTTTCAATTCTCTGTTTTTTCATTTGGCTTTGTAATAATTTTTTTAAGTCGTAAAGAGACTTTATGGACACCCTGTATATCCATATGTTCTCATTGGACCCAAATGCAAAATATATGTTTAAAGACATCAGTTCAAATATATATATATATTTTTTTTAAGCTTTTAAATTCTGAGAAATATATAGCAGGATTCAGTCTGTATTTTCCCAAGGTGATCCTCAAAACCTGGCATGTTAGGGGGTACTTGAGGACCGCGGTTGGGAACCACTGCTCTAAAGAATTGAATCTTTAGAGTAAGTGGACTGTTTTTCCATTAGAGATGCTGCTTGCAGTAAGGGTGTGTAGAGAAACATTGCCTACATTCCAGAGTGAGAACACACATTTCCTGTGTGTCCTTACCACTCAGGGGGTTAATTTAAACCAAAAATAATAACTTTGGAAAGATCTGGTGGTTCTTTACAAAAAATATATTTTTGGCTCTAGGGCATTAACCTATGAATAATGGGGGGTCTACATGACCTGGTACATCTCTGCAGTGCAGAGTGAAAGCACAGTGCAGCACTTGCAAATTAGATGATGCAGTGCATACATCTGTGTTATCTTATCCCCAATTGTGTGAGAAATGTTTGTGGAACACAAATAACATACAAAAAAAACAGTAATCCTGTAATGTTATTCCACAGCCCATGGTCATCAGTTGCGTTACTAGACTTTGTGAAGCTCTACATTAACTTTCATTCTGTTTTTCAATAGTTGATTTTCCACAAATACCATGGAGGTCATACATATGGTGCATCTTGTAGGATATCATGTCTTCGTGTTGTGAGGCAACTTATTTGAAGAGTTTAAACAGCAAATGCATTACCTTCCCTGGATTTGCATTAAATGAAGATTGTTCACAAGTTGTTTGGGTACCAAATGCCATTCAACCACCTGTAATGATATGTGACAAATCTCTGTATAAAAACACCTGGAGACATCAATGGAGTGATGAAACGTTTAGTTTAGAACATTGCATCATGTTGAGACAGGTGACTGTAAACAATTAGAAATGGCATAGCTGAAAGTAGAGATCATAGTTATTGATTTGAATACATAAAAGATAGCCAAGGCTTCTCCTTATATAATTTTTCTCCTTCAAATAGGCTGGTCACATTTCATTGTACAACACAGTGATATACCGTCACACATGTGTATTAACCTGTTTTTGCCAGAATTAGTTTTCTCTCTCCTGAGTGTGTTCCAATATTGGAACACTGAGTAAAAGTGGTTTAAAGTATAGCTCTGTGCTAAAATCCTATTAAATATACACTGAATTTTATGGCACATTCAAAAAAAGATTCTGGAACTGCATGAGTTAAAGGCTAGAAATTACACCACCCCTCCCTTTTCCTGAGAAATGGCTTCTAAGGGGAATGTAGTAATCTTGGAATGTGTCTGCTGAGCCCAGGCAGATACTAGCAGCATGGTACAGGAGCACCTAGGGATGCACCGATACTAGTACTTAGTATTCGTGCAGATGCCCCCGAAACCGGAAGCCAGCATTGAGCTGGCTTGCCGGCATCCGAGGGGCTGGGGCGGCTGTCCGAAGGCTCTAACGGCATTCGGACAGGCCCCTGCAGCTGACCGCGTTTCTTACAAATCCAACGAGCGCCACTGGCAAAGTCTTCGAGCGGCCGCTCGTTGGGAAACCCCCAGTCGCGATCTCGCGAGATTGTTCCCAGCTCGATCTCGTGAACTCCGCGAGATCGCAACTGGGGGCTTCCGAACGAGCGGCCGCTCGTTGGATTCGTAAGAAACACGGTAAGCTGCAGGGGCCTGTCTGAATGCCGATAGAGCATTCGGACAGCCGCCCCATGTCTGGTCTGAGGTCTGAAACATGTTAGAGTGTGTGTGTATGTATGTATGTGTATAATATATATATATATATATATATACACACACACACACACACGTCTGGTCTGAATATATATATATATATACATACACACACACACACGTCTGGTCTGAATATATATATATATATACATACATACACACACACACACACACACACACACACACACTATCTGGTCTGAGGCATGTGTGTGTGTGTGTGTATATATATATATTATACACTATATTGCCAAAAGTATTCGCTCACCCATCCAAATAATCAGAATCAGGTGTTCCGATCACTTCCATGGCCACAGGTATATAAAATCAAGCACCTAGGCATGCAGACTGTTTTTACAAACATTTGTGAAAGAATGGGTCGCTCTCAGGAGCTCAGTGAATTCCAGTGTGGAACTGTGATAGGATGCCACCTGTGCAACAAATCCAGTCGTGAAATTTCCACGCTCCTAAATATTCCACAGTCAGCTGTATTATAAGAACATGGAATTGTTTGAGAACGACAGCAACTCAGCCACAGAGTGGTAGGCCACGTAAACTGACGGAACGGGGTCAGTGGATGCTGAGGCGCATAGTGCGAAGAGGTCACCAACTTTCTGCAGAGTCAATCGCTATAGACCTCCAAACTTCATGTGGCCTTCAGATTAGCTCAAGAACAGTGCGCAGAGAGCTTCATGGAATGGGTTTCCATAGCCGAGCAGCTGTATCCAAGCCATACATCACCAAGTGCAATGTAAAGCGTCGGATGCAGTGGTGTAAAGCACGCCGCCACTGGACTCTAGAGCTGTGGAGATGCGTTCTCTGGAGTGACGAATCGCGCTTCACCATCTGGCAATCTGATGGACGAGTCTGGGTTTGGCGGTTGCCAGGAGAACGGTACTTGTCTGACTGCATTGTGCCAAGTGTAAAGTTTGGTGGAGGGGGGATTATAGTGTGGGGTGTTTTTTCAGGAGCTGGGCTTGGCCCCTTAGTTCCAGTGAAAGGAACTCTGAATGCTTCAGCATACCAAGACATTTTGGACAATTCCATGCTCCCAACTTTGTGGGAACAGTTTGGAGCTGGCCCCTTCCTCTTCCAACATGACTGTGCACCAGTGCACAAAGCAAGGTACATAAAGACATGGATGACAGAGTCTGGTGTGGATGAACTTGACTGGCCTGCACAGAGTCCTGACCTCAACCCGATAGAACACCTTTGGGATGAATTAGAGCGGAGACTGAGAGCCAGGCCTTCTCGCCCAACATCAGTGTGTGACCTCACAAATGCACTTCTGGAAGAATGGTCAAAAACTCCCATATACACACTCCTAAACCTTGTGGGCAGCCTTAGGCAGCAGTTGAAGCTGTTATAGCTGCAAAGGGTGGACCGACGTCATATTGAACCCTATGGATTAGGAATGGGTTGTCGTTTAAATTCATATGCGAGTCAAGGCGGGTGAGCGAATACTTTTGGCAATATAGTGTATCTCCACATATCCACTCTGTGGTCTGGTGTCTGTTGGCTATACATGTATCTGATGCCTTTGGGGTATATTATATATAAATAATATACACCACAGGCATCAGATACATGTATACCCAACAGACACCAGACCACAGAGTGTACGTGTGTGCAGGCTGTGCAGTTGGTATACGTGTGTCGTCAGGGTGTGTGCAGACTGTGCAGTAGGTAAGGCTAAGGTCAGATGAACGCATTCTGCGTGGACTGTATGTCCGTGCACAACGGACGTACTTTCTAACTGACGACAAGGTAGTGGCCACACGGTCCGTTTTTGTGACTGATATTTTTTTTGACTGATGTAGAAGGGAAAATAAATTAATATGAATAGCATTTTGTCTGTTAAAATGCTGGACGTCAAAAATGCAGTACGTCTTATTACGTTCCATTACTCACACACAAAGCTATGTGGACGTGGTACACTCCGCACGTCCGTTCTAGCGGTTTTACGTTCTTGCCTAACTTGCGTCCATTTGCCACGTCCGTTGTTTTTTGGTCCTGATTTGGTCCTGATACGCTAATGATTGCTTTTTAATTTATTACAATGCAAAATCAAGTTAACTCAATTCTGGGAGTGAAGGGGTTAATCACTTGTTTACTTCTGCTGTGTCGTGATCAGTTTATCAGACAGAAAAATTAGCAGTTTGCTTTTAATGTAAGGTGTCACAGCTCATTGCATTATGACAACACATGACCATTATGATATCACTAAAAAAGGCCTCTCATTTGTGCACTGCAACATCCGCAGTTTACTCCCTAAACTGGACGAGCTGCGAGCCTGGTGCTGCTATTACAAACCCAAAGTCATTGTGCTCACAGAATCATGGTTAACCCCAAAAGTACCCGACTCTGACATATCAATACAGGGGTATTCGTGTTATAGAAAGCACAGAGCAAAGAGAGGAGGAAGAATTGCTATTTATGTTGATGAGTCCATAAAGTTCACCCCTTTATACAATTCTAGCTCCCCGGCCACCTTTGACTTCTTCTCTGGTATAATTGAGATCCCTTTCAGTAAATCAATCATTGTTGCAGGATTCTATCGCCCACCGAGCTCTCCAGTGCAATCCCTCTCTGACATAACTCAAATCCTTAATAACTTACTTGCACAAAACCAAAACTGCTGGTCCTTGGCTACTAGCAATCGAGGTACGAGTTAAGACTTTTACTTCTTCAAATTCTAAGACTTTGCCACATCATCGCAAGTCACTGACTGAGTGGACCCACCAATCCGAGACAATGAGCGCTGGTTCCTCCGGGGCCGGCTCATCGGATGGCCGCCTCCACTAATTTTTATCTATGGATGGGCCTGAACCAACCATTGATATCATGGAACAGGATCTGTTGTGCCCTGTTTGCTTCAGCCTGTTTGATGAACCCCAAGTCCTGCGCTGTGCTCACAGCTTTTGCAAGACCTGCATGGACGGGGTGATTCAAAACAGCGCCGTAACCATAGCGACACCATCATCTATTGCATGTCCTGTTTGCCGTATGGAGACCTGCGGTACTGGACCAGACGGTCCAAAGGACAACTTTGTACTGAGAGGCATCGTGGGAAAATACAAACTAATAATGGCGTCCCAGAAGAACTCAACATGCGAAGTGCACGCCATGCAGCCCCTTAACATGTATTGTTCAACGGATCACAAACTGATCTGTGGGGTCTGCGCTACCAGCAAGTAGCACAAAGAACACGTCTTCTCCTCCTTGCCTTATGCTTCTAATCAGGAGAAGATCTTACTTGAGGAGCTGATTCAAGAGCTGGAGAACAGACCAGATCTCCTCACCGCCATCAACACCTTAAAGGCCGACAGGGATAAAGCTCTTCAAGAACGGTCTGCACTAAAAGATCAGATAAAAGCCTACATTGGCAACCTCCATCATATCTTGGATCAGAGGCAGAACCGAATGAGCTCCAACCTGGAAGCTAGGATGGCTTCCCTGTCACGAGACTATAACGGTGAATTGGGAAGAATAACATGTGTCCACAATGAACAGAGGAATGCACTGGAGATGGCCAGAGGATTGAGGAGTGCGTCTGAACCACTTCTGTTCATGCAAGAAGTGCGAGAGACTGTCAGTTTAAGGCAGGAAACACCCAGTCCAACTGTCACTGGCCCAACAGACAGCGGCTCACTGAGAAACCTTTATGTGAGAACATGGGACTCCATCAGACTGGCAGACGCTCATACAATCAGCCTGCCAGCCCAAGATATCCAGAGGACACGCCGTGCACCATCAACAACATCCAACTCAACCTGGGCATGGTTTTCTGGGGTCCTGCTTTCCACGCTGATGATGGCAGCGTTCTTCGCCACCTCCTTTTATGGTCCTGACCAACACATGTCGGGTCATGTGACGGGAGAAGCAAGTGACCCCGTTCTGGCCTATTGGCACCTGACAGTGAACAAGATAGCTGTACTGGGAGAAAGATGCCAAGACTTTACCATGCGGTTTATGAGTCGCGCAGCTGGATATGTTAACTCTATGATATGGAAGAGAGGAATGAAGAAAGAAATCCTACAACTGGGTTGGGAAAAGAAGGACACACCGACTCCATCCATCATAAAAACCACAGGCAAGCCAGAGCAAAAAGTGCAATTGTGCCCGACGCCCTCAACCAACACCAGGGAGATGGCGTATGCGACCATGTCCAACAGCCAAGACCTGCAAATGACACGATCTGCTGAGAGACACCTGGCTCTCCACCACCGCGGACACATGCTGCTCTCCTACGTGTCTAAAGCTATCATAAAGGCAGCCGAGCACGTGTCTGATTATTGGTGGATTGTGGTCAAGGAAATCCATCACTTGGGTGGACGCTGCCACACCTATATCCGGGAATTTGCAGATCTTCTGTACGAGTTGGCATAGATTGATCCAGGAAAAAATCCAGTTGCCATTGTGGAACCAAGAAGGAATTTTTTCCCCTTTTGGGCACATTTGGATAATGCACCAAGAGGGTCTTTTTGCCTTCTTCTGGATCGGCAGCAGCCATAGAGTTATGTGGAAGATTGAACGTGATGACCCAGAATCACAAAGACATTCCAGCAGAATAAAACATGATCCTTCTCTCCCATTAAATAAAGAATGTTACTTTTATACACATTATATTTGTTTGTGTTTTCTCCGGGTTGAATCGCCGTGTGAGCCTCCACCAGGGGCTTCTCTGAATAAAATGCTTTTGGAGGATAAATCTAAGGTACAATCATTAAAGATGTGGGATGGAGGTTTGATAATTGTATTGTAGGGAGTAGGTTATGGCAGGTAAATAAAAAGTGGGCCATAGCATTTGAAAAACCAGTGGGTCATGGCAGGCGAATAACCAGTGTGTCATGACAGGTCAATCAATGACCAGTGGGTCATAGCAGGTCAATGACCAGCAATTGCCTGTGTAGAGATGGGAAGGCCTGATTGCCTGATGTAAGTAACGTGTTTTCATGGGTGCTCACACACATAAAGCTCCTAAACTATATATACAGTATAACCCGTGTGTGTCTGTGTGTAACATGTCAAATAATTAACATTCTTGTTCACCAAGGATAAGCAAACCCCTAAATACAACTCAAATAATATAAAAATACAAAAGGTACGATTTTTAAATTCAAACCGTGTCTTCAGGGGGTGCCGTATTTGCTGCAAGATAAGGGGCACTATTACATTCCTAACGCAAACGTTAACGCTCACTTGCGTAAGCATTAACGTTTGCTGCGGTATTTACCACATATTACAATCCAAACGCAAACGGGTTAAAAAGCCCATTTGCGTATGGTACCTTGCGCTCCTCTGTGTGAGGTTACTGTACTTTGTGCTCCCTATCTTTAACATGGGGAGCGCAAAGTGTTAATCAGCGCTGGTATTACAAAGTCCCAGCACTGATTAACACCTGGCTCTGGTCAGCGCAAAGTTAACCAGAGCCAGGACTTGGTGGTAACAGATTCCGCTTCCACGGAATCCGTTAACACCAGCTTTAAAAATAAAAACCAGAACAGATACTCACCCTCTGTCTCGCGGTGAGGACCGCGGCTCCAACCGCCTCCTCCGTCCCACAGGAGCAGGGAAAGACTGTGGGAAAAAGTCCCCCCAGTCTCTCCCTGCGTATCACTACGTGAGGCGAGATCCAGCTGGTCACGTGACTGGCAGGGAGGATCTCAATGGAGTCCTATGGACTCCAGCGAGTGGATGCTCGCGGCTGCACTCAGCGCTGCCGCGAGCATCCAGCATTTTACGCTCGATAACAATGCAGGCAGCATTTTTTGCGCTTGCATTGTAATCCAGCGTTAAAACGTGGGCGCAGTTTTTCCTCCCTTGCGCCTGCTTTTTAACACTAAGAGCGTAATAGAGCCCAAGATCGGTTATTTTCTGGACACATGTGGATCGCAGGGAATTTCCGCATCTAAATTAATCTCGTCGCACACAGGGTTGCTTCAGCTTATTAATAGGGCTCGATATCGTGTCTGTACACGGCTATTGCGACCGTGTATAATTTCCTAAAAACATTGCGTATGAAAATATAAATAAAAAAGGCTTCCCCAACATAGGTCAATCAAATCTCCGACTGTGCCGAGGTGTGATTGACAGGAGGGAGCAAGAGATTCCTCCTATTAGGCAGTTCCCCTGCTCCCCCTGATAGCCAATCAGTACAGACATTGACACCAACATGGCAGCCTGTGCCAGTGGCTGTCTTTGGACGTTAAGTTTCCACATATTGGTTTAATGTCCCAGTTGGAATCAGCCTCTTGTTTTTTGGGTTTGTTTTTTTAAAAAAATAAATATGTTTTAAAGTTTAAAATTTACATTTATTTCTCTGCAAAAACACAAGGTTGCACCACCTAACTATGATACTGCAGAGTATTTATGATCATATCGCTAGAGACACTAATGGCCATATTGGACATATACAGTTGTGTTCAAAATTATTCAACCCCCAATGCTGTAAAGGGTTTTAGGGAATTTAGTGTACATTTGTAATTATATTCAGAATGAAATCCTACAAGGACCGTTTAAAGAACCATATGCAACTCAAATGACATCAATTGGTTTTGTAATACAGTAGTAAATGTTTCTTTTGTGAATTCTTCATTGACACAATTATTCAACCCCTTAAAGACTACCACTCTGAAGAATAGAGGTTCATTCAAGTGTTTTCAATCAGGTATTGAAAACACCTGTGGATGTCACGGAGCAGCAATAAAGCATAATAAGCACCAATTAGGCAGCTTTAAAATGACTGTGATACTCAGCTCCTTCTAGACATTTACTGGTGTGGTTACAAACATGGTGAAGTCAAGAGAATGGTCCAGGAAGACAAGAGAAGAGGTGATTACTCTTCACAGGAAGGGCAATGGCTATAAGAAGATTGCAAAGATGTTAAACATACCAAGAGAGACCATAGGAAGCATCATTCGCAAATTCAAGGCAAAGGGCACTGTTGAAACGCTACCTGGTCGTGGCAGAAAGAAGATGCTGACTTCGACTGCTGTGCGCTACGTGAAGCGTAGAGTGGAGAAAAGTCCCTGTGTGACTGCTGAGGAACTGAGAAAAGATTTGTCAGTTGTGGGTACTGAAGTTTCAGCTCAGACAATACGGCGCACACTGCGTAATGAAGGCCTCCATGCCAGAACTCCCAGGCGCACCCCCTTGCTGTCTCCAAAGAATAAGAAGAGTCGACTGCAGTATGCCAAAAGTCATGTGGACAAACCACAGAAGTTTTGGGATAGTGTTCTGTGGACTGATGAAGCAAAATTAGAACTGTTTGGGCCCATGGATCAACGCTATGTTTGGAGGAGGAAGAACAAGGCCTATGAAGAAAAGAACACCTTGCCTACTGTGAAGCATGGCGGGGGGTCAATCATGCTTTGGGGCTGTTTTGCTTCTGCAGGTACAGGGAAGCTTCAGCGTGTGCAAGGTACCATGAATTCTCTTCAGTACCAGGAGATATAGGATGACAATGTGATGCAGTCCGTCACAAACCTGAGGCTTGGGAGACGTTGGACCTTTCAACAGGACAATGATCCCAAGCATACCTCCAAGTCCACTAGAGCATGGTTGCAGATTAAAGGCTGGAACATTTTGGAGTGGCCATCGCAGTCACCTGACTTAAATCCGATTGAGAACCTCTGGTGGGACTTAAAGAAAGCAGTTGCAGTGCGCAAGCCTAAGAATGTGACTGAACTGGAGGCTTTTGCCCATGACGAATGGGCATGACGAATGGGCGAAGATACCCGTAGATCGCTGCAAGACACTTGTATCAAGCTATGCTTCACGTTTAAAAGCTGTTATAACTGTAAAAGGATGTTGTACTAAGTACTAAGATTGAATGTCACTTGGGGGTTGAATAAAACTGATAATGATGTGAGCACAGAAAAGACATTTGTGGTTATTTCATTATAAATGTTATGTTATATTTGTCTGACCTACACGTGCCTCTTTGATTTAATTGTAAGCAAGATGAAAGAATGATCAAAATCAATGTCAAACTGGCCAAAACACTCAATTTTAGTGGGGGTTGAATAATTTTGAACACAACTGTACACATATTTTTCACACTGACACATTAACACATACACACCACAGTGATACTGTACATTCCACCATCTAATTAAAATGCCTTGCACTTTGTGATATCCCACAAAGAGGTGGCTATGACATTGGTTTGATGCCAGTTCCTTTGAGCTTTCTTTGTTTCGCTGTACCTTTTTGGAGCATTGTGCCACAGTTTTTCCTCTTCTGGGGAGCTTGATTTGGGCCTCTGCATGTTTAGCTCTCAATGGTGATGTTGGTGTGCTGTCAACAGTCAATCCGCTACCTGGAGCAAATGGGGGATTGTCCTGTAGAATGTTGTTCCACTCTGGAGCTGTCACTCCTCCGAGGCATGCTGCATGGGAAAAAAAATACAAAATATTTCATAGGGAATTACTGTTTTATACATATGTTAGGATAAAAAATAAATAAAAATGCAGACACCTAGATGGAGTAATTCCCTATTAAATGAGCACTTTTACTTCGTACACAACTCCTTTATGCAGACCAAAAGAGGGGTCAAAGGGCAAGATCTGGCCTGCAAAATTTAAACATTGCATAAGGGTAACCTATTACCTAATTAGAGTACAGTACTATGGCTGTCCTGATCCAATATCATGGATTTGCGTCAGAATCCTAATCAAAGGATTTTTCAGGCACCAGCTTTATTAACATGATCTGACAGCTGAGTCCTACAGTGTCTGTCTGACGGCCCCTTGTGGCACTCATGGAGATTTTGCTCCACGGCTACTCATTGGCATCCAATGAGGGGTCCTCTCTTTCTCGAGGATATATTGGCATTTTGGCTACAACCGGCAAGTTATCTCATGCCCAGACGGGATGGTAGGCAGATACAGTTCATTTTGTGTACCAGGTCGGTATACTCAGTATCTGTAAATACGGATTATTTAATGGATCTGATCAGAAAAATCTGATCAGGACATCCCTGTAAAGTAGATTATTTGGCGGCACTGACATGTTTTGATATAAATATCGATACAGAGGGAATAGGGGATCCTGCCCTTGGAGCAGTCTGCCAATTGCAGCTCTCATACAAGAACTCTGCCAGACACCCTGAGAGCTTACAATCTAATATCATAAAGGAATGAGATGAAAGGGAGCAAGGGATAGTATGGGGTAGACATGTGCACAACAAAAAAAAATTTTTGTTTCAGATTGATTTGTTCCGTTTTTCAATTTGTTTCGGGGCATTCGTAATGTTACAGTGATTCGTATTTTGGATCGATTCTTTAGCTCGGACGATCGGTAATTCGTATTTCTGATTGATTTGTTATTTCTCTTTTTATTGGTAATTTGTTTTTCGGGTCAATTCGTATTTTGTTTTTATTAGTTATTTCGGAATGTAAAACGGATGAATTAGTTACTTAGATTAAGGTAAAAAAAATTATAAAAAAAAATATATATTCCTAATCCCCCCTGTCTTTGATGCTGAAACCTATTCAGTACCAAAGGGTAGCAGCTATTCTTGGTACTGAAACCTATTCAGCACCATGGATAGCAGGTCTGCCGATGCTTCTGTCCTTGGTACTGAAAATGGTCTCAGCACCAAGAATAGCAGCTCCGCGGGGCTCCGTACCCCTGCGGGGCAGCCGTCGTTGATACTGAATAGGTTTCAGCATCAAGAATAGCTGCTGTCCTGGGAACTGAGTAGGTTTCAGCACCAAGAATAGCTGATGTACTTGGTACTGAATAGATTTCAGCACAAGAATAGCAGCTTCACGGGGCTCCTGTCTTTGGTACTGAATAGGTTTCAGCACCATAGACAGCCCCACTGAACGCAGGCAGACTAAATGAAAGAAAAAAGAACACTGCATTTGGCAAGGAAAAAAAGCCTTGTTGCTTTAACCCCTTCGCTGCGGATGACGTGTGGGGAACGTCCTCATTGACTCCCGCTATATGCGGAGGACGTTCCCCACACGTCATCCGCTTGCGGGAGCCGCAGAGGAGATAGTCACCTCTCTGTCCGGGGTCCCGCGACGTTCTGACTTCAGCGTCCTCAGACGCTGAAGTTAAGCCCCTCCCGACGTCATTTCCAGGCGAACCCCCCCCCCAGCAGTTTCGGGAGATTGCCTGAAAGGGAGGGGGGATCCTTTTGGATCCCTCTCCCTCCCGATTGGGAGGGTTTACAGAAAAAAATAAGGCACCACTTTGAAGGGTAGTGTCTGCCCTTTAAAGCGGTGCCTTTTTTAACCCCTTGCATTCCAGATCGCGATGCAGCGCCGTTCAGCGCCACAACGCAATTTAGCTCCGGTGGGGGCCTCTGGGTTCCCCCTCGCCTACTGACGTATCGCGCATAGCGCGATGACGTCAGATAGCCGGGGAACCCCTAGCTGCCCTGGGATTTCCCAAGGAAATTCCCTGTTGGAGATAAGGGATTTCTTTGAAGGAACAGCTAGGGGGTCATGGATGGTGTCATTTGAAAGGCCTGAGCATGGCCTTTCGCATGATACCAAACATGACCATGTTCAAAGTAAAAACAAACAAAAACATGTATTTTTTTGTGTTGTTTTTATTAATGCAGCAATATTGTTCACATTTCAATTATAATGTGAACAATGATGCTGCACTAATGATTTTTTCTATGGGGTGCGCATGCTAAAAATCACGTAATTCCTCCTCAAAAATGTAACAAGTCCCCATTTCTAATTTTTCTACAAGCGCACACCATAGAAAATATAACCGCATATGCTCATGTGATAAAATGTAAAAAAAAAAAACACTTTACACGCTGTAGATGATTAAAAATTCAAATTGTATTGCATTTTTTGTTATAATATACAGGTAGGACATGACGTATACATATAAAAATGATATATTATGAATCTGCCGAGTCTGCCGGAAAGAACGATATATAATATGTCTGGGTCATATAATAAAATGTGGCTTCAAATCCCGTTTAAACATGATGAGCAAAAGCGGTGAATGAGCTCAGCACACAGCGGTGAAATGCCTCAGCAGTGAAGGGGTTAAAATACATTAGGAATCCATAAATTTCACCAAAAAAAATCAGAAAAATGCAAAAAAAAATCCTTGAAAAGAGACCTTTTGCTGCAAGTGAAAAGAATCAACGGTTGAATAAATATTTAATAAAAACAGGGAATATTTGTTTACATTAAAACCTATGGGATTCGCCTGTTTAAAGCTGTATATATGTTTCGAACCACCGAAAATCAGGGCATTTCACTGATATTACGGTGCTGTTCGGCGTTCTCTGAATACTTGTCTATGGGGAATTTCACTGCCGCCAAATCACACAAAACGGCACCATGGCACTGTCCATGGCCTGTGGTGCTGAATACAACAGATTTAGCACCACGGCCAATGGACAGGGACGTGGTGGCAAGTATAACGAATTGATCCGTAAAAACTAAATCAATAAATTTTATACCGTTTCGTTTTCATTCCATTTCGGTCTGAATTGATTCGTTTTCTTCCGTTTTCTTTCTGTTTCGGACGGAACCATTTCGTATTTCGGAAGCACTTCTGAAATACGAATCTGTAAATTTTGTCCGAATTTTGATTCGGAATGAAAAGCACATCTCTAGTGTGAGGTTTACAGGAGAGGTGAAACACAGGAGAATGACTGGAGAAGTGAAAATTCTAGTTCAAAATAGCCAAACCAGAACAATTCTCCCTTTTAACTCACTTTCCAAATCTGCTATTTGGTCTAGATTGTTCTCTTCTCCGGGCCAATTCTCCTGATTTTCACCTCTCTCTGAATAACCCCCTTAAAGTCAGAGAAAGCATGAGAAAGCCCTGTAAACCTGTCCTCGGTACCCCTAATGATATGTGAGCAACAAAATGTAATTCTGGACTTTCTGGCAGTTACTATCTCCGCTTTGAAGTCCTTTTTTAAGAAAAATAGTTTTGGCACTCAGGACAGCAGGAACATGGTAGTTACACTAGAAATCTCTTGTATGCTGACGCTGCTTTTGAACGATACGCAAAACTACATAATTCACATATGTATTTAGTAAGTTGCATGCATCAGGCCACAGTCTATTTTTATTCATTTCATCTAAGTAGCATGCTATGATAATACGGTTTAAATAATAGAATGCCTTTTGAATGACAATACAGCCGTTTGATTTCATTAATTATTATTTTAGTATAAACACTGCACACGTTACATAATGTCCTGTCTTTAGGGTTGAACAATTCCTTTCAAATTCTGCACAGGAAAGGCTTGATTTAAAACCTAATTTAAGAACTGAATACCTGAGGGGTCAATATTCAGAGATACAATGCAACAATAATGTATAAGTATCAATTATTTAGTAGTGCACACCCAGAGGCTTTTATCATGTATCATCCTTGACACTGTACTGAACAGCTGACTCATATCCTAGACCTATGCATGACACATGGTTTTATGTATGCATATACATGCTAATTATTTTGTAAACCAAAAGCACATTACCCAGAGTTCTACAGTTGATTTAGTTTCTGTGAAACTTGTGGTGAAATAAGCTTTAGAAATGTATTCCCCACTCCGTGATTCCTTCAAAGATTTAACTATAGGGGTTATTCAGAGAGCGCCAAAATTTCAGCGCTCTTTTGTTCTGCGCACTTCAGCGAATTTGCAATTCATCCCAGCGTCCCCGAAGTACGTTGAACAAGGAGTCGCCAATGATCCGCTGAACAGACCATTTCACACTGCCGAACGCCGCCAAAAAAAGACGATCAGCCGCCAAACTGGGGCAAAAAAAATTTAAAAATGTGTTTTAAAACAATGAAAATGCATGGAAATAATAAAAAAGGTCCCATAAAAAAATTTGAAATTGGTGTGTTACAGAAAATAAAAACAGCATTAAAAAAAAAAAATAATAATTACAAATAAAAAAATCTAGAAAAATACCAAAAAAATAGAATAAAAAGAATAAAAAGGATTTTGCTGCAAACGAAAAGAATTAATGGTTGAATAAAAAAATAATAAACACTAATTTTTTTTACATTGAAACCTATGGGATTCGCCTCTTGAAACCTAACTGAACCACCGAAAATCTGGGCATTTCGCCAACATTTCGGTACACTTCAGCGTTCTGTAAATAGATTAAACATTACTTATCTATGGGACAATTTCACTGCTGCCGAATTATGGCAACTTATGGTGAACTGAAATGTATTTCCTGACAATCCGCCAATATTTGATGATTTGCCAGCTTTCTGAATAGCCAAACTGCCACGAAATTCCACCATACAGCAAAATTCACCGTTCGGTGCAATTCAGTGGCAAATTCGGTACTTTTTGAATAACCCCCCTTATGTGTATTATTTACTAATGCATATCTATACCTGAACACTTGTTATTAGTGCATCTCCAAGCCTACCACTGCCCACTAGTGCGGCATCCGTTCAGAAAGCCTCCCCTCCGAAGCACTACGACGCGCATTCGACGGGGCTGCAAATCGATCCTCCATAGGAGGATCGAGCCTTGCAACGCTGAGCGCACTAACTGCACTCACAAGGACGTTCCTTCCGCTCTTCAAAACGCTCGTCTGACCCCAGCCTAAATGGCAAAGCATTACATATTCCTATTTGTAAAGTAACACCAGGATACATTTTAATCGAATTCTCTGACCTGATTCAGATCTCCAGCAAAGTGCTAGTCTCGGTACATTTCCCCTGCACTTCCCTGGCAGATTGACAGTTTGAAGTTGAAGTGTATACACCAAAATATTTTGTTCAAAAAGGTTGGACTGAGAATAAATGAAGTTCATTTCTTCTAGTTCAGAATAATGGCAGTGTCATTCTTTACCCTTATTCTGTCATCGTTTGCCTTTCTTTGCAACCTTACTACCTGAAGATCAGTATGTCCAAGACCAAACGCCATTGTTGGCGGTATCACTATCCTTCCTTCATCCCAAATCTATGGAATTAGTTCCCTTTATAATCCTGGAGACCAATAGGGGGTAACATCTCCTTCTTTATCTTGCTCTTGGAATGGACCTTGTATCACTCAAAAGAAATGTAAGAAAACAGCAGCTCATAGGGCAGACAATCCATAGCTCATTATGAAGTAATAAAATTAACCCCATCTGTGATTAACCTTCCTGGCGGTTTTCCCAAGTGTGGCTCGGGGTTATATTTCACTGCTGAAAGTGGTAACCCCGAGTCACACTCGGGCTGGACACATACCTGTACCTGCGCTCCCTCGCTGACCTCCCGCAATCGCATTCTCCTCTGGTGGTCATGGTGTCCTGGTTCCCTTCTCGCGAGAAGGGAACCAGGAAGTAGGACATCGCAATTGTCCAGAGGTGACAGCGAGGGAGCGCAGGTACAGTGATGTATCCAGCCCGAGTGTGGTTCGGGGTTACCCAGTGCAGTATCTTGGCCTAGGCCAACAAGGCCTAGGCCTAGGGTGGCACTTTCTAGGGGGGCAGCAAAAAAAGCCTTGGGCTCGCATGGAGACTGTATAACATTGGAATTGGAAGTTATGACCGCCGAAACTACAAAAAAACCTTATGTGAACTACAAAGATGGCCACCGGAAGTGACCAGAGCAAGGATCGGCTGCCTAGTCACGTGGACTGGAAACGCGTCACTCGGTGGGGCGTTCCAAGATGGTGGTGGTAGGGAAACAAGAAGCACCGGTAGAGGACCCGCATCCCTCTTAAGCATGCTGCACCTTTGCCGATCGGCTATTACAGGGGCAGCTGCAGAGGAGAAAGACCGTTTGTGCTGCCTGCGCCTTGAATCTTCACTCGTACGCAGGGCAGGCTGCATGCGAGTGAGAGACGCTCCGCACCACCAGTCACTGACATCCATAACATACTTGAAAACGAGAGAAATATCATTGTATCCTTCCTGGTAAAAGACTTTATAAATAAATAAATGTGGGGGTGGTGCGGTGACAACTCTTGTTCCCCACTCTGCCAGGTCCTCCTCCTCCCATCAGCCACTTGCTCCCGCTCAGGCACACGTGACCAAGTTGAGAGAGGTAGCAGGACTCCCAAGATGAGCTGCTCTGAGCTGTGCCTGCTGCAATCATTCAGGGATCTGGATCCATTCCTCAGGCTCCAAGAATCATGGTGACAATAATGATCTTGATGATAAGAAAATCCCTCCCACCTCTCTTAATACCAGTCTGCCATATATACCACCCAGTCTGCCATACATACCAGTCTGCCATACATGCCAGTGTGCCATGCATACCAGCCAGTGTGCCCTAATAATAGTCTGCCATATATACCACCCAGTGTGCCATAATACCAGTCTGTCATACATACCTGTGTAGTATAGCTAACGAATGTGGTGTATACAAATACTTAACTTATGAAAGACAGGACAATCTTCCAGGAGACGGTTCAACTTTCTTCTTTAAAGCCAAAAAAGAAATACAAATCGGAAGATATATGTCCTACGAGTCAAATAAGATAGATGAAAACTCACGAAATCTGAGAGGATGGAAGTGTCCTTGGAGTAGGTGCACTAGGTCTGGATGGATTCAGGTTCCATAGTTCACCAATGGGATTCGTGGTGGGTGTGTAATGCCAGGAAATCGCCACAATGGTTGCAAAAATGAAAGGATATTTATTCTTAAAATCTATTAAAACAAATAGAATAAAATGCCCATAGGCCCGACGCATTTTGTCTGCAAAAGAACAGGCTTCCTCAGGGGCAATGTACAAAATAATACAAGGCAAATCATACATACCAGTGTGCCATACATACCAGCCAGTGCACCATAATACCAGTCTGCCATGCATACCAGCCAGTGTTCCCTAATACCAGTCTGCCATACATTCCAGTCTGCCATACATACCAGCCAGTGTGCCCTAATACCAGTCTGGCACATATACCACCCAGTGTGCCATATTACCAGTCTGCCATAGATACCAGTCTGCCATACATTCCAGCCATTGAATCATAAAACCAGTCTGCCATGCATACCAGCCATAAAACCAGTCTGCCATACATACCAGCCAGTGTGCCATAATACCAGTGTGCCATAATACGAGCCAGTGTGCCATAATACCAGCCAGTGTGCCATAATACCAGCGTGCATATCAGTGTGACATACATTCCATTGTGCCATAATACCTGCCATGCATACCAGTGTACTGTATTACCAGTCTGACATATCAGTGTGCCATCATAGAAGTCTGGCAAGCATTGCATACTACGTGCCATAATTTATACGCATAATGGCGTAATGGATACGCTACCAAAAAAAATTGACGCCCAATCCTAGCACTAGAGTGTTTGGGTTTGGCTTGAAGAAAAGGTGGCAACCCTTAGCACCAGTCTTCAATTAACTGGTCTAAGGGGTGGTATATATACAGTATATACAAAGAATGTATATATTTTGAAAGGATATTATCCTTGAGAAAGTCACCGCTGTGCGATGAAATGCGTCGGATTTGCATGTCCATATATGGTTTTAATTCATATTGATTAAATTGAAGGTTATTTTACTATCCAAAGTTTACAGTCTATTCTGTCTATCCACGGCAGTCCTGTGGTTCCCATCCCATATCAGGTTCCATCAGACCCAGTCATCATGGAGGAAGCTGAGTATACAATCAGTGCTGCAGAGGAAGGGGTGGGGTTTAAACAGGAAGAGGTGTGTCAAATTTAAATTAGGGGGTGCACATGTTTAGTCAGGCCTAGGGCAGCACAAAACCTAAATACACCACTGGGGTTACCGCTTTCAGCATTGAAAGTTAAACCCGAGCTATACTCTAATACCTCTAGGGGGCCAAATAAATTGTACCGATTCTGACATATAAAATACTTCAGAATCGGAACGTCCGGGAGGTTAACATACTTCTATTTAAAGACGCAGGAGTACAGTGGATAGGAAAAGTCTACACACCCCTGTTAAAATGTTAGGTTTCTGTGATATAAAATATTGAGAAATAATAATTTCAGAACTTCTTCCACCTTTTAATGTGACCCATAAACTGTATAACTCAATTGAAAAACAAACTGAAATCTTTTAGGTGGACGGAGGAAAAATAAACTAAAATAATATGGTTGTATAAGTCTGCACACCCTCTTATAACTGGGGATGTAGTGGTGTTCAGATTAAGCAATCACATTCAAAATCATGTTAATAGGAGTCAGTACACGCCTGCCATCATTTAAAGTGCCTCTGATTAATTCCAAATGAAGTTCAGTTGTTCTAATAGGTCTTTCTTGACAATTTCTTAGTCGCATCCTACAGCAAAAGCCATGGTCTGCAGAGAGCTTCCAAAGCATCAGAGGGAGAAGGGTACAAACGAATTTCCAAGGCATTAGATAAACCATGGAACACAGTGAAGACCGTCATCAAGTGGAGAAGAAAATATGGCACAACAATGACATGACCAAGAACTGGACGTCCCTCAAAATGTGATGAAAAGATGAGGAAAACTGGTCAGGGAGGCTGCCAAGAGGCCTACAGCAACATTAAAGGATCTGCAGGAATATCTGGCAAGTACTGGCTGTGGTGTACATGTGACAACAATCTCCCGTATTCTTTATATGTCTGGGCTATGGGTAGAGTGGCAAGATGGAAGCCTTCTCTTTCGAAGAAAAACATCCAAGCCCTGCTACATTTTGCAAAAACACATCTGAAGTCTCAAAAAACGCATGTGGGAAAATGTGTTATGGTCTGATGAAACCAAGGTTGTACTTTTTGGCCATAATTCCAAAAGATATTTATTTGGCGCAAAAAAACCACACATCACCAAAAGAACACATACCCGCAGTGAAGCATGCTTTGGGCTGTTTTTATTCAGCTGGAACTGGGACCTTACTCACGGTAGAGAGAATTATGAACAGTTTCAAATACCAAATGTTGGCACAATACCAGCCAGAGCCCAGACCTCAATGTGATGGAAAATCTGTGGGGAGATCTGAAGAGGGCTGTGCACAGGAGACGCCCTCGCAATCTGACAGATTTGGATTGTTTTTGCAAAGAGTGGGTAAATATTGGCAAGTCAAGATGTGTCATGCTGATAGACTCCTACCCAAAAAGACTGAGTGCTGGAATAAAATGAAAAGGTGCTTCAAAGTATTAAAGGGTGTGCAGACTTACGCAACCATATTATTTTAGTTTTTATTTTTCCTCCCTCCATCTAAAAGATTCAGTTTGTTTTCCAATTGAGTTGTACAGTTTATAGGTCACATTAAAAGGTGGGTAAAGTTCTGAAATGATTTATCTTTGTCTCATTTTTTTTTAAATCACAGAATCCTGATATTATAACAGGGGTGTGTAGACTTTTGCTATCCACTGTATATGAGACACCTTTGATTCATTTCATGGCTACCCAATGTAATTACTGATGAAAGGGAGGGAGAGATTGAAACCACTGGGCCTGAAAGGGTTAAAACAAGTCCAGATAATTGCGGTGAAAGAAAGGCAGGCGAGATTCAAGATAACAAATATGGCAGGCACTACTGATGCCGCCAACAGTATTGGAGATCTGGGTTGAGTCAAAAAGTACACGTAGGAACTCATTCTTTCTAAGAGGTATGCTAAAGGTAGTTGCTAAGAACCAAAGCATAGCGGGAGAGAGGTCACGCATGGACAGGTAATTCTGGGTATCATCTCCATGGAGGTGATATTACAAACCCCAAAAACCAGATTGGTCTTCCAAGGGAGGAGGTAAAAATCTCTAAATACATCTGAATTATTAAACATTTTTGAAAATATTATAATTTGAATCTAATACAAATAAAAACGACATTCTGTACACACCCTAATGATATGAACTGCTTAAACTTCTAGGACTGAAACCTGCTTGCAATTTATGGGTCAGATCAACTGGCCTGTTAAGGAGGGCCACAGAAGAGAAAAGGCTGCGCAAACCTTACTCTTGTGGCTCACCATTAAGGGCTCTATTCTGCTGAGCCGCTATATCAACAGCGTGAGCTGTAACCTTTTTTTTTTAGTTATTCAGTGATAGCAATAGTATCACTGCACTCCGCCATGGGTATTTGCTCCTGGAGTCCCTAGAACTCCATGGAGCACAGCACATTGCAGCATGAGCTCTTAGAGCTCACTTGAGCAGGAGCAGTGGAAGAAGCCATGGAAGTACACTGGGAGCTATTTGTTCCTGGTCTCCTGTTGCTCACGGGCAGACTGTGATGCCCTCTGCACTGTGGGATTTCAGGTAAGTAAGGTATTTTACATTCCCTTTATATTCAAGTCTTTAGTGATTCTGCAAACGCAAAATCACTAAGCACCAGCCAGTATTTCCTTTCTTCTCCTTCTTTTTTTAATACCTGCTCCAAAGGGGAAAAAAGAGCTTTGTTCTTCTCCATCTACTGTAGGTGCATATTAACAGCTCCAATGCAAAGTATGAGAGCCACTAATTTAAAGTAACCTGCCAGTACATCAGAAACCCAAGCAGAACTTGCAGTCCAGTGGCAATATCGGAGGGAGGCTCAGGGAGCCATTAACAATACACATATTGTCTGCTGGGGGCCACAATGGTTTAGCACAACAGCCAAGCCACTGGTTTAAACCAGTAAAGTGAGTTACTAGAGGGGTTATTCTGAGAGAGCTGATCTGGCCCCGAAATGTCACCGAATAGGGAATTTCCCTGTACAGTGCCATTTCGGAGCCATTCAGCTATTCAGAGAGCAGGCAGTTCACCAAATATTGGCAAACTGCCAGCATGTACAGTGCCTGTTTGAAGGCAGTGGAATTCCCCAAGCAATGGTTAATCTATTCATGGAACACCGAACAGCAGTGAAAAGTTGCCAAAGTGCCCTGCTGTTAGGTGGTTTCATTTTTTTTTTGTAATTCAAGGTTTTTATTTTGTAAGAAGAAACACATAGTAAATCAACAGACGTGGCCTCGCAGGGCCAGGAAAACTCGCATACGTAATACATATGACATGAAAGATCCATCGACATAGAAATGTCTCAGAAAATAAGGGTGGGTGTAAGATAATGGGGAAGAGGGGGTTATATACGCAACGCTGCCAAAAAGATGGTGATCCAAATAACCGTAGAAAGGAAAAGGAAGAAAAACAAATAAAGGAAAAAAAACAAAAAGGGGGGGTGGAGAATGGCAAAGGCCATCTCCGTGACGCTCCTGGCACGCTCCCGAAGGAGGCCATGGAGGGACAATGTCACGAGGCCCGGGATCCTAAGGGCCAATCATAACACTTAGTCATGGTGGCACACCTCAGGCAACCCGGTATTGCCAAAAAAAAAAAAAAGAGGGGGAGGGGGGAATGGATACACCATCTCCAGCAGAACAAGTATCTAACATGCCAACTAAGATAAAAGGGGAAAGGAAAACATACATCTAGTCTCAAAAAGTAAAACAAGTCTTCGGGGTACATCAAGATAAAGCAGGAGTCCTCAGACACAAAACAGTAGGGGCGGTGTCTCATAAGTGCGCCGCAAAAAATGTGAAAAAAGAGGGGGGTTGATAAAGATCCCATCAAAAAGCAAGAGTCCTCAGAAAGCGACATAAGTAATATCAAGCAAGGTCTCATAAAAGAAAAAAGATAAAAAAAAAAAAAAAAAAAAAAAAAATATTATTTCAGCCGAAAGAGGAGCACAGCAATCAGCGGCAAGGCCATCTCAGCCGGCATCCCTTAGCGGAATCTCACGTACAGCAGGCAGGTTACTGCGAAGGCCAAAGTCCACAATGTCGACAAACCTGCTACCACAAAATAGCTCGCCAAGTATATCCAAGGCCCGGGTCATCTTAGGCAGCCCAGCGTCGCCAGCTCGATGTAGGGCCGGTCGTGGTGCCAATAGACACAGCCACGCCATCTTCTTACCCCGTTGAGGGAAGTTCTCCACTAACCTCGGGTAGCCCTGTGCGCACACCCAGGTAGCCATCTTTACATGCGTCGCTATCCTCTGCTCAACTGTAGCATTTTCTGAGAGAGCCACGCTGGCCGATCTGATGGTCGCCGTCAGGGCAGCCATCAGAAATGATGGGGCCCCTTACTAAACCTCACGATGGGGCCCCCCCCCAGGGCCCCCCCTCAACCTCTAACAGCTTTTCTCCCCCTTCAAAAAAAGGACATAACATAGCACCACAGCAATAAAACTCCCTGTAATGTGCAGTGTGTATTAGCTTATCACAGTATCCACAGCAATAAAACTCACAGTAATGAGCGGTGTGTCTGAACATATCACAGAATCCACAGCAATAAATCTCACAGAAACGGGCTGTGTATGATGGCCTTTGGGTCTGGGTCTGGGCCTGGGCCCTGGGACTGGGCCTTGGGGTCTGGTCCCTGAGGTCTGGGCCCTGGGGTCTAGCCTGGGCCCTGGTCTCTGGGTCTGGTCCCTGGGCCTTGGGGTCTGGGCCCTAGGGTCTGGGTCTTGGGGTCTGGCCCTGGGTATGGGGTCTGGACCCTAGGGTCTGGGCCCTGGGTCTGTATTTGGGCTTTGGGGTCTGGGCCTGGGTCTGGGCCTAGGGGTCTGGGCCCTGGGTTTGGGCCCTGGGTTTGGGCCTAGGGGTCTGGGCCCTGGGTCTGGGCCTAGGGGTCTGGGCCCTGGGGTCTGTGCCCAGGGGTCTGGGCCTAGGGGTCTGGGCCCAGGGGTCTGGGCCCTGGGTTTGGGCCTAGGGTCTGGGTCTGGGCCCTGGGTCTGGGCCCTAGGGTCTGGGCCCTGGGTCTGGGCCTTAGGGTTTGGGCCTAGGGGGTCTGGGCCCAGGGTCTGGGCCCAGGGTCTGGGCCTAGGGGGTCTGGGCCAGGGTCTGGGCCTTGGGTCCTGGGTTTGGGCCTAGGGGTCTGGGCCCTGGGTCTGGGCCCAGGGGGTCTGGGCCCTGGTGTCTGGGCCCTGGTCTGGGCCTTGGGGTCTGGGCCCTGGGTTTGGGCTAGGGGTTTGGGCCCAGGGTCTGGGCCTTGGGTCCTGGGTTTGGGCCTAGGGGTCTGGGCCCTGGGTCTGGGCCTGGGTTTGGGCCTAGGGGTCTGGGCCCTGGGTCTGGGCCTAGGGGTCTGGGCCCTGGGGTCTGTGCCCAGGGGTCTGGCCTAGGGGTCTGGGCCCAGGGGTCTGGGCCCTGGGTTTGGGCCTAGGGTCTGGGTCTGGGCCCTGGGTCTGGGCCCTAGGGTCTGGGCCCTGGGTCTGGGCCTTAGGGTTTGGGCCTAGGGGTCTGGGCCCAGGGTCTGGGCCCAGGGTCTGGGCCTAGGGGGTCTGGGCCAGGGTCTGGGCCTTGGGTCCTGGGTTTGGGCCTAGGGGTCTGGGCCCTGGGTCTGGGCCCAGGGGGTCTGGGCCCTGGTGTCTGGGCCCTGGGTCTGGGCCTTGGGGTCTGGGCCCTGGGTTTGGGCCTAGGGGTTTGGGCCAGGGTCTGGGCCTTGGGTCCTGGGTTGGGCCTAGGGGTCTGGGCCCTGGGTCTGGGCCCTGGGTTTGGGCCTAGGGGTCTGGGCCCTGGGTTTGGGCCTAGGGGGTCTGGGCCCTGGTCTGGGCCCTGGGTCTGGGCCTTGGGGTCTGGGCCTTGGGGTCTGGGCCTTGGGGTTTGGGCCCAGGGTCTGGGCTTTGGGTCCTGGGTTGGGCCTAGGGGTCTGGGCCTGGGTCTGGCCCAGGGGGTCTGGGCCCAGGGCCCTAGTGTCTGGGCCCTGGGTCTGGGCCTTGGGGTCTGGGCCCTGGGTTTGGGCTTAGGGGTCTGGGTCTGGGCCTTGGGTCCTGGGTTTGGGCCTAGGGGTCTGGGCCCTGGGTTTGGGCCTAGGGGTCTGGGCCCTGAGTCTGGGCCCTGGGTCTGGGCCTTGGGGTCTGGGCCTTAGGGTTTGGGCCCAGGGGTCTGGGCCTAGGGGGTCTGGGCCTTGGGTCCTGGGTTTGGGCCTAGGGGTCTGGGCCCTGGGTCTGGGCCTTGGGCCCTAGTGTCTGGCCCTGGGTTTGGGCTTAGGGGTCTGGGCCTGGGTCTGGGCCCTGGGTTTGGCCTAGGGGTCTGGGCCCTGGGTCTGGGCCTTGGGTCCTGGTTTGGGCCTAGGGGTCTGGGCCCTGGGTTTGGCCTAGGGGTCTGGGCCCTGGGTCTGGGCCCAGGGGGTCTGGGCCCTGGGTCTGGGCCCTGGGTCCTGGGTTTGGGCCTAGGGGTCTGGGCCCTGGGTCTGGGCCTTGGGTCCTGGGTTTGGGCCTAGGGGTCTGGGCCCTGGGTCTGGGCCTTGGGGTCTGGGCCTAGGGGTCTGGGCCCTGGGTTTGGGCCCTAGGGTCTGGGTCTGGGCCCTGGGTCTGGGCCCTAGGGTCTGGGCCCTGGGTCTGGGCCTTAGGGTTTGGGCCTAGGGGGTCTGGGCCCTGGGTCTGGGCCTGGGTCTGGGCCCTGGGTCTGGGCCTTAGGGTTTGGGCCCAGGGGTCTGGGCCCTGGGTCTGGGCCCAGGGGGTCTGGGCCCAGGGTCTGGGCCCTGGCCCTAGTGTCTGGGCCTTGGGGTCTGGGCCTGGGTTTGGGCTTAGGGGTCTGGGCCCTGGGTCTGGGCCCTGGGTTTGGGCCTAGGGGGTCTGGCCCAGGGTCTGGGCCTTGGGTCCTGGGTTTGGGCCTAGGGGCCTGGGCCCTGGGTCTGGGCCTTGGGTCCTGGGTTTGGGCTAGGGGTCTGGGCCCTGGGTTTGGGCCTAGGGGGTCTGGGCCCTGGGCCCTAGTGTCTGGGCCCTGGGTCTGGGGTCTGGACCCTAGGGTCTGGGCCCTGGGTCTGTATTTGGGCTTTGGGGTCTGGGCCTTGGGGTCTGGGCCCAGGGTTTGGGCCTAGGGGTCTGGGTTTGGGCCTAGGGGTCTGGGCCCTGGGTCTGGGCCCTGGGTTTGGGCCTAGGGGTCTGGCCCTGGGTCTTAGGGTCTGGGCCCTGGGTTTGGGCCTAGGGGGTCTGGGCCCTGGGTCTGGGCCTTAGGGTTTGGGCCTAGGGGGTCTGGGCCCAGGGTCTGGCCTTGGGTCCTGGGTTGGGCCTAGGGGTCTGGGCCCTGGGTCTGAGCCTAGGGGTCTGGGTCCTGGGTTTGGGCCTAGGGGTCTGGGCCCTGGGTCTTAGGGTCTGGGCCCTGGCTCACCACTCGCTGTCTTCTATCTTCTTTTCTTCTGTCTTCAGCTCTTCTTTTCTTCACCTTTTCTTCAATCTTCTTCTCTTCTTTTCTTCTGGTCTTCTTCCTGGCCCCTCCAGCTCCAGCGCGCAGCTCCACTGAGTGGAGGGGCGGAGCCAAAGCAACGTGCTTGGGAGGCCCCTCACACGCTGCTTGGCCCCGCCCAGCCAGGAAGTGAAGCTGCCAGGAGCCGGAGGAGACACAGTGTCTCAGTCTCCTCCGGCTCCTGCAGCAGCAGCAGGGACACAGCTCCGGATTCGGACTCATCGAGTCCGATACCGGAGCTGTTAAAGGGCGACGCCGCTGCCGTTGGGGCCCGGGATCCTCCCCCCAGGCCCCAGCGGCCCGGGCCCCCACCGGGCCCGGGCCCCTTACGGCAGTATTGGGCGTAATGCCCTGATGGCGGCCCTGGTCGCCGTGCTAGCAATGCTCGAATAAGCAGTCTCTCCCTTGCTCACTCGCGGTTCAGGGGTCCCCCCCAAACACGGAGAACTCCAGCTCGGTATGGGATCCCCCAACTCTTCAGAGTCCTCCACCGTTGCACAGCCAGGCTCCTCTGCTACCTTCCGGTCTCTCTCAGGCGCAGGCGAGTTCAAGGCAGCCGCCTCTCTGTAGCTCTGCAGGACCGCTGTGAAGCGCCTCATGTCTCCCCTCGTCAGCGGGCGATCAGCCTCTCCCTCCTCCAATAGCAGGGTGTCCAGGCGCAGGAACAGTGCCTCCATGCCAGTCAGCGAGGGAAGCATCAGGGCATCCCCCCCGCGTGTGCACTCCACTCTCCCCCTCCACCAGGACAGTCACTTGTGCTGGGAGACGGGGGCCCTCCGTCTTCCCGGTATTCATCCAGGCAGGGGTTGGTGGGGGCAGCAGAGGTGCTGCGGAGTGGGGCAAGGTCCCGAGATGGTAGCCGGAAGGACACCCTGGCCGGGAAGTACTCAAGGCTCCCGGTCCAGGGATCTGCCCGATGGTAGGCCGCAAGATGGCCGACGGCATTTTCCTCAAATTTTTATAGTCGCTGGTCCGGAGGGGGGGAACCAATCGGCCTCTGGACAGTGTTAAACCGATAGCCAGCCGCCCAGGAACACTTCAAAGGGGAATCTCTGTAGGAAAAGTCTGCTAATTGTCCCTATACCGAGCAGACATGCGGAGCTCCTGGAGAACACGTCCGCTCCTGTGAACAGCCGACCACACCCCCCCTAGGTGGTTTCATTTGACAGGTTTATTCAGGCGAACCCCACAGGCTTCAATGTTATTCCCGTTTTAATACAATATTTAATAAACCGTTTATTATTTTAATCTGCAGTGAAAAGTCTATTTATTTATTGTTATTTTTGATCTTTTAAGCATTTTTCAGGATTTTTTCCGAAACATTTTTTTTTAAATGCGTTTTTTCGTTTTTCTGTAACAGACCTTTTTATTATCATTCATAGGACCTAATATGTTAATTCCAGGCATATTTGTTGAGTAGTTTTTTTTTTGCAAACAGCATTTACATTTTGATACTTTCAATCCTATTGTTTTTTGGGTTTATTACCCCGTTCGTCAGCTTGTCGGCGTTTTCCGGCGCTATGTTTGGCAGCTCGTCTGTTTTTTCCGACGTGTTCGGCGTGTTTTTTGTGTCGGTTCCGGCGGGTTTTCGACAGGTTTGCGGCGGGTTTTCCTGCACTCCGGGGACCCTGTGGTGAATGCTGAATTCACCACATGGTGGGGAAATTTGATTCACAGAGATACGACATTTTGGTGCTCTCTGAATAACCCCCCTAGGTGTTACATTATTTTTAGATTGGTGGTGTTTTAGCACACGTAGCTTCTACACAGACTTCCCTCTCTTTTTGTGTTTTTTGCCACTTTTCCTTCATTTTCCTTTTTTGGTTTTTGTGCATTTGTTTTATTACATTTTATAAAAGGTTAGGTTATAGATTTCGAGACCTTGAATTCAAGGTTGTCATGCACATTTTTGTTATTTCTTTTGGCCAAGTACACTTTTATTATTATTATTATTTTCATTTGGCAAAGCACACTTTTTAAAATTCACCACTAGATGGCGCATTGCACTAGGATCACAGTGTAATGCGATACACCATTGGATAAAATATCCTGGGTTTACACCAAGGTTGACCAGATAATTCAGGGACCATAATCCAAGCCTGATGTAAACATAACCAAAGCTTTTTTAAATTTAGCAACTCCATGGACTTGGCTCTGGTAAATTTACACTAGCCTTAGAATAGAGCCCCAGGTCTCTGCGCACATATTCCTTGTACAGAAATGCTGCTCTGCAGTATTGAATACCTATGGACAGAAAGTAAATAATTTCACTCAAGAGTCCTACATATTGTTTGGCAGCACTTTTCCTGCTCTGGCCATACATATGAAAGGAAATGCATTTTGGAAATCATGGTGGATCTTGCAAGCACATCATGTTCATAATTCCCTGATCCACTGCTATTTTTGCAGCAGTGCAAGCATTCCCTAGTGTGAAACCAGAAAAATTATGTTAAAGGGATACTCCAGGCAATATGACCACCTCAGCTTTTTAAGGTGGTCATATTGCCTGAAGTATCCCATTTTTTTCCCCAGCCTTCTACCTTTTCCCAATCGGCTGATATTGCTGAGAGAAGCAGTGGACTTTACTCCGCCCTCCCAGCTGTCAATCAGCCGATCGGGTTTCAAGGTCCCCGCGTTTTGGAACTCTCGGCAAAGCTGGGACGTCATCGCGCTAGAAGCGCGATGACGTCCCTCCACTCCGGCAGAGTCGCGGGAACTCGCAGGAGAAGGAGCCGGAGCCGCTGCCGTCTCCTCCTCCTTCTCCTCCGCCAAAGAGTTTTTAGACGAGCAGGCGGGGTGAACTTCAGCTCACCTCGCCGCTCGTGAACGGGCGCTGCTCCGCGCATGCGCGGTTGAATGAGCAGGATACCGTGAGGAAGCCTGCTGATTTTCTGATTGGCTGGTTTACGTGATAGGCGCGCATGCGCGCTTTGCACGTAAACCTGTAGCCAAGTTCCAAGTTTCCACGACGGGAGCGGAAGAGGGGGGAGGTGAGAAAAGAAAAAAAAAAACGCCGTTGGAAAAGTGTCGTTTTTAGGGTAAGTATTACATTAAAAATATATATATATACTGAATGACTAGTTAGGGCAATAGCTTTAACATAATGTAAAAAAGGGGGGGTGATTTTCAGACTGGAGTGTTCCTTTAAGGATTCGTGAAATTATTTCAATGTTAATTATGTCAAAATTGAAGCATGGTTTGCCAAGCTCAGTGTGCATAATAGTTGCTAACACAAAGATAAAAATATTTAAAAAAACTAAGAATTAAAGCAAAACACTCCGTAACTTCTGTTCACAAGCAGATGGCTATTTAAAAGGCAATTTACAGTTTGATGCTATCGAAGGGTGAAACATTGCCTGTAAAATATGAGCAGCTGAAAATAACATCTCATTTCCTTCGATTTTGAAGACTATGGCTCTTTGTACGTATGAATAATCTCTACCCACCCTTGTTAATTTCAAAGCTCTACTGATCACAAGATGTATGAGTGTCCAAGCAAACCTCTGACCCAGATTGAGGTCCCGAATCCTCATTCAGAAATCAGCATCTATCAGGTTCCCTGAATTCCTTCTAGGACTAGATTAAGCAAAGATATGTTAGACTTTGCCAACCAAACATGGGGCTCTATTACATTCTTCGCGCAAACGTTAACGCGTGCGCAAAAACACATTAACGCGAGGGGAAAAACCCTTTGCGCAGAAAGTGGTATTACAATGTCCGCGCAAAAAATGCACGTTAATGACTACTGCGGGTGAACCTGCTTGAACCCTTTGCGAGCGTAATGTACTTTGCGCATCCTATACTTAACATTGTGAGCGCAAATGCGTTTGTGCGCTGGTGCGCGCAAGGTATTGCAATCTTAGCGCAAAATTTAACGGACAACGTTTGCGCGCATAATTTTAACATCTTTTAAAAGCTGGTGGTAACGGCAAATCTGAACGTCCTGGCCGAAACCAAATACACCAGCACGAAAAAAAAAAAAAATACAGCAACGTATAGTTACACATTCTACACATACCCAAACAATAAAATTGAGAGGTTGTGCGTGTTTTTATTATTGCTGCAGCATATATACTCTGATTTTGACAGGAGCAAAAACTGAACAGGAGACAATTGTGTTACTTAATTATGATTGGCTGAATCGTGTGAAAAAACAGTCCCCCCACCGATTTCTGCGTGCAGCCTTAATACGCGTGCGTTTTTGCGCGTCTTTTTTACGTGCGGTATTTTTTGACGGATGAAAGAATGCGCTCGGATTGTAATACCAGCGTTAATTTACATGCGTTAACGTTTAACTCTGCGCGCAAAAAAAAAAATAGTTTTGCGCAAAGAATGTAATAGAGCCCATGGTCTTTATAGTGGCGCTGTCACATGAAACATAATTTTCATAAAGGATTATTCATTAAGCACCGATCCTCAACATTGTTGCAATTAAGGTGAACTTCATCTATGCATGGAAGAAAAAAAAAACACCAAGCAGGTGCAATTTCGGCAAACAACACTGAGCTATGGTTAAAAACAGTATGAACATTATTCTAACAAACTGAAGCTATCCCCAGTTTACTGTTGTTACCACCACATTACCAAAGCATATTCAGTGGCGAGTTTAAGGTGGTGATCTCCATAGGCCAACCATACAAACTACATTGACAAAAACCCTGGAGAACTTTGAATGAAATATCGGTGGAAAAGAAGCTGTTATAGATATTGGAAACACCATGGTAAACACTGGCCAAACCCTACTGAAATCTATTTTGTAAACTACAGCTAGACAACATCAGCAGTAACTATTGTCGAAAGAACAGTGAAAAGTATAGCGAACTACAGTGGTAGTTCCGTAAATGGAGAATTCACCATAGTTTAGCTATACTTGCTACACCAAACTTAAATCACCATTCTTCTAATGAACGAATAGTGACTAGTGAATAATCCCTATAGTTTGGGTTAATAAAAAATGCCATAGTACTGTATATATTATTTTCATATAGCCAAGCTTTAGTAGATTTAGTTGGAATCAGCCCATTAAGAGCTATCAATATTTCAGTGAGGTGGTGGCCATTTTGAAATTGCAGAATAATTTTTCAGTTCAGCCCATCAGGGAGTTTCTTCCTGGCCAGAAAGCTGACACTCAAATTTAGCTGATCATCTTTCTGGGATTTATGTCAGGAATATGTATTCCTGAATAGCCAATGGATCTTAATGTACTTTCATTGAGAGTTATTGGTTTGGATCAATGTGACATGTCGACCTGCCACGATTACAGAAAGTACCAAGTGTCAACTCGGAGCAATGTCATGGCAGCCCAGCACCAGATTGAGGGTAATTAGGACACTTGTGGGTCCATACAGGAGGAGGCAAAGGGATAAAGTAGAGTTTAATATTAAATCTCTTTGCATTGCCCTTTTATTTTAACCTCTGTCTTTTTTACTTTAAAAATATATATATTTTGTAATCTCTGATGATGATGATCCTGTAGCTGCCTAAAATAGTATGGTTTTCTTAGCTTAGTAAATGTGTCGAAAACATGCTGACCAAAGGACTAAGGCTGGTGACAGACAACCGTTTTTAGGAGCGGAAGGAACGTTCGTTGAAATGGACGTTCCTTCCACTCTGACGCCGTCTGGCCACCTCACTGAGCGCAGTTAGTGCGCTGAGCGCTGCAAGGCTTGATCCTCTTAAGCTGGGGTCAGACCAGCGCACTTTTAACGTGCGTTCTGGCGCACTTAATCACGGCCGCACTAGCAGCAAATGACGGGCAATGACAGCCAATATACGAAGTACAGTCAGAACGAAAGTCCGGCCGCGCAACGCAAGTGGAAAATGAACGCATTTTTTCGAGAACGCTGAACCTCTAGTACGGACGTACAGAGTGCGCTGCGCCCACTAGCGGTGTGTGTGTGTGATTTGGAGACGTCAGACCCTGCTCGTGTCCGGCCAACATAACGTCCAGACGCAAAAAGTTTCCTGGTTTGGATCCGTAAAACATCACGCACGAAAATGCGCATCGTATGACCGTTTTCGCATATTCCGTGAAAAAATACATCAATGCGTTCGGACGCACTTTTTTACGTTCGCGTGTAAAAATGCTTTCGTTTGACCCTAGCCTTAAGGAGGATTGCACTTTGCAGCCCCGTCGAATGCGCGTCGTAGCGCTTCGACGGTGAGGCTTTCTAAACGGACACATCACGCCTGTTGTAGCGCGCAATTTGTTAGTGCACAACAGCGTTTGACCGGCCCCATCGCAGCATCACAACACTGCGCCAGACGCCAGGAGGCACGTCAGTACAGGTGCACATAGTGCGCTCGTCTGACACCAGCCTTCTAGTAAAACACGAGAGAAGCCTTTAATTTTGTGTAATCTGAACAGAGATTAAGAAATAGATTTTATAATCCAGTCACTCACTGCAAATATTGGGTGGCAGGTCAGTATAAGGTCTGGCTACATACCAAATCTCTTACAGGTAATTCTGAGGTGATAATTAATCCATGAGGTGAACATGTATCTTGCATTTCTAACGCAGCCATATTGATTTATAATGTCAGTCACACAAACAGGTTAGTATGAAGCAGGTACTGAAGTCATGTGAGGCCCACAGTTTTTGGCTTAAAAAGACCAAAACCACAATTGTTGTTATTGTTTAGATTTGTAGGAATCTCAGGGCCCTTGTGGTATCATTACTGGTTTGTTCTATTGGTGACTGTGAATACAGGTAAAAACCGTAGCTATAGTGGGATTATTTAGCCCAGTGATGACAAACCTTGGCACCCCAGATGTTACAGAACAATATGTCCCATGTTGCTTAGTCAAACTCAAAACTGTCTGAGCATCATGAATCGTAGTTCAGTATCATCTGGGGTGGCAAGATTTGCCATCAGTGATTTAGCCCATGGGTCGACAGTCTTGGTCTTCCAGGGGCCATATTCCATAGTTGTCAAAAAGATAACTACAATAAACGTTACACATAATGTCTCCTGTAGTTATTTTATCGACAGGAATTGCTATTCCATTCCTGCCGGCAAATTGGGCTTTGGTTCAAATGTAGCATTTCCTGCGCAAGGTTACTGTAAATTAACATCTCCTATATTTTTTGTGGGAGACGACATTTTTGTATTCACCTCCGAGTGGAAGCGCGGGCAATTGCAAAGTAGCCTGCGCCTAAACCCGGGACACGTTATTTCACTGTGAAATAACGCCTCCTCAAAGTAGTGTTAAGTGATTTTGCATTTAGCCCCAGAGCTCGCGGCCAGGACGTGCAGGGCTCCATGGAGTCCTATGGACTCCAGAAGCCGATACTCGTGGCAGCGTACTTTGCCACTATCAGCATCGGGCAGCCTTACGCTATGCTCCAAGGGCCAGGCACTAATAAAGCGCCTACTATGGAATATGAACAGTAAGATGGAGACGGAATTTTCCTGTTTACCGTCGGATTTTAATGTCAACTATGGAATAGGGCCCCAGATGTTAAGAAACTACATCTCCCATGATGCAATGCCACTCATCAGGTTGGTGACGACTCATGGGAAATATAGTTTCAGAACATCTGGAGGGCTGAGGTTGCTGACCTCTGTTTTAGCCCAACCACTGATTGACTGTCAATTAAATTTTTTATTTTTTATAAAATTCTTTACATTGTGGTAGCAGATTTCTAGGCTGTAGAACTGTTTTATCGTTTCTTTTTTAATAATGACTTATCCTATCAAAAAAATCCTCTATGTACTTAGAATCGAATGACGGGAGGGAGCTGGAGAAAGCTTCTACAGCCTCTTCTCCTAATTCGCCTTCTCTCAGTTCAGGCTATACTGCTGGCATTTAAGCCAACATGTTGGCATCGCATTAGTATTGTTCCCTGCTTGGATGATGTGTGCAGTGTGTTCCCACTTTGAGCTCATACAATAGGGTAATATAACCAAAGAGTCTGTGTGATGCAGGTGAATATATCAATAAGGAAAGAGATATTCTGTCAATCTGTATGATCTATTTTTCGCTTAATGAGATGATTCATGAAAAGTCAATTTGATGACATGTTAAAAGCATTTGAGGCGGTACAGATTGCAAGGTTATATTGTTCATAGCAATGTATATTAAGAGAGCAAGATTATGCATTATGTCAGAGTAACCACACAGGAACATATGCCATTTAATGTACCTCTGATGATACAATTTTTGGAAATCATGAACTCATGTAACAAGTGGCTAAATAACTGGGTGATACTAGTCAACCCTTTATATAACTCAACATCAGGCAGCTGTGCATCTGTTATGAAAGCTATACCTGTAAATATTATGTGTCAGTGAACCTCCTAAATTAGCCTGGCATCATACACATTTCACATAACATACCCTAACAAGTTGGAAACCTGTGTAAAAGATTACATGTTCTATATACTGTGTATATATGTTACACAATAAAATTGTGTATGTGGAAATTACAAGGTAGCACATTTCAAGACACTCAAATGTTAGATACAAGTGGAAAATGTCTCGTCGTGGCATACTACCATTAACTGCTGTGAATTCACTCTGGTGTTTTAGAGACATATTCTTGCAGTGTTCGGTTATACCCTAATAATATCCAGTCTCCTTTCTGTGTTCCTGAGCAGGCCCCCGAGATGTGTATCGTCCCTTGAATGCCTAATGCCTCTATAAAAAAGCATTCTACTCCTTTGGTCTCAGTAGGGTATGTGTGGCCTAATTTGACTGAACCATCCGGACTCCCAAAGTCCCCCCAGCGGTACATCATCCCCTGTTCCCAGAGGATCCTAGTGGACCCGCTAATATTTGGAGGGCCACGAGGTCCATAAAAGGTAAGTCCTGGAACAGGGTAATCTTAGCTCTCCAGAATTCAAAACTGGAAGTGTCGTGTACCAGCGCCAGCAGATGGACCCGGGTGGAGGCATCTTTAGTAATAAGAATCACAACTTTTGTGGTAGAAGTAGGAGCCATAGCCACCTTTTGGATCCTCATATATTCTCTAAAAAAGGTTGTAATCCCCGATGAAGTAGATTGTGTCGCTAGGTCATTAGTGTAGATCAGCCATGCATCTTGTTGGATCTCTTTGGAACCCCCTCAACCTGATGTCGTCTGCATCATTATTTTATTTAGATCTTTGAAAAAGCTTGTCGGCTAGTGATAATTATTACCATTTTAGTGACCTAAGCTGCAATATTTGCTAGTTTCCTAACATCTCCTGTCGTTGTGAGATTATCTCAATTCCTATTCTGTCTAATAGATATTGATAAATAAGGCTGTGATATACGCCATCGAGGAAGGTAAAACAAGCCAAGGTCAATACTCTAGAGGGGAAAGTCAAACCAGAGTATCAGGACACGAGTGAAGAAACAAAAGAAGAAATAAGAAAAGTTTGATACACAAAGATAACCACAGCTATCAGCAACACACTCTTGGATAGAAAAAGAGCCACAACAGGGCAAAGAGTTTGAGGACTTTAATAGCCTAAAAGAAAATCCCATTGGATGGTGTCACTCCCTTCGTCAAAAGGTTGTGGGAAATGTTCCACAAGACACACTGACGTCTAAAAATAACACAACAAGATGGCTATAGGAAATTGATGCCAGCAAGTGCTATAGCTTGAATTATGCTGCTAGGATGTGCGCAGAAAAAGTGTTATTATGATGCTTGCTGAGCACAGTGGTGCAATATACAAGGCAACCCCTGGGAAGCAGCTGGTACTGTGATACCCTGTGGTACCTGTAATGGGAGTTGGGGGGGACCATGAAAAAAGCCAGAAGCTCCCACACCCTGGTGTGAACCAGGAAAATTAGGATCATTCTTAGTCTGTAGGCGTTAGACAAAGACCTACCAATTTACACAGTCTGTCCATTTGTCACACGATTTTACTTCAGACCCCTTGATCTCTCTGGAACTCTAGTCTGTTGGGAAAAAAGCACTGTGATCACTTGTTTAATGGCACGCAGGGGCCTTACAGGGTTAAAATCAGGGCTATTGAAACACATACTGACAGCTGCAAGCAGTGCTCGGCAGTCAGCATGAGCAACCCTGATTTTCTGCTCTGCAGGGCAGGTGACCTCTTTTATAGGGACCTGGGGGTAATGGGAGTTGGGGGGATTTATGGAGACCTGGGGTAATGGGAGTTGGGGGGATTTATGGAGACCTGGGGTTAATGGGTGTTTGGGTAGGGATTTATGGAGACCTGGGGTTAATGGGTGTTTTGGTAGGGATTTAGGAGACCTGGGGTTAATGGGTGTTTTGGTAGGGATTTATGGAGACCTGGGGGGTAATGGGAGTTGGGATTTATAGGGACCTGGGGGTAATGGGAGTTGGGGGGATTTACAGGGACCTGGGGGTAATGGCATTGGGTGATTTATAGAGACCTGGGATAATCGGTGTTGGGGAGGATTAACAGGAACCTGGGGTAATGGGAGTTGGGGGGGATTATTGGGGCTATGGTTAAGGAGGCCTCTGATTTGGGGAAAATGTCTTCCCCCCCTGTTCTACGGCAATGGCATTATTCACTTATAACGCAAACAATGTCACTGCACTAATTCTATTTCTCATTTTCCACACTGTGAGCAAATTTGAAAGTGATGGCATAATGCGTTACTAAACATGGGGGGTGTGCTAGGGGAGGTCCCCCGGGCGTCTCTTGCTACGCCTCTGGGTGGAAGTATGGCTTCTCTCATTAAATTGGGGTCCAATAAATGGAGGTGCTCTTCAGGCAAGTATACAAAAAAATGGAATGAATTTTTTTTCTGTTTTAAGTTATATAATAGAAAAAAACATCGGCTGAAAAAAATCCTAATCATTTTCACGTTTTGTCAGGGTGGTTACCCATTTCACCTGTAGGTGTCATTATATAGTAAGAATATAATATCATACGGTTTCAATGTGAACACAAAAGAAATATTGAAGCCATTCCTCGCGCAGATGATATGTAGATGTGCCAGCTTTGGTGTTGTTCATAATTTTAAACTATATTACAAGAAACAAACCATGAATCTGTTTATAGCAAGAGCCATGCTTTGGTTTTCAAATAATCTTTAATAAATCCAATCTGGTGGAAACAGCAATTTAGTTATTGAAAATAAAGCTATTTTCTGCCTACAAGGAGTTAAATCTATATATATATGACATACTACTGACCCCACATTCTGCTCCTTACCTTCCTTATACACAGCAGGCCTAGGTAGTTCTGTGCAGGAACTGAGCGCTGTATTCAGTTATAGAAGGAAGGGACAGGAAAGATGGAAAGATCAGAAGTAAAACAAAAGATTAATTCACTGCTCTACTCTTCAACTGAGTATTGTATATATATGCCACAACATTAAAACCACTGAAAGGTGAAGTGAAAAACATTGATTATATTTTTACACTGGTATTTGTCATGGGGTGGAATATATTAAGCAGCTCATGATCAGTTAGTTCTTTCATTTCATGTGTTGTAAGCAGGAAAAATTGGAAAGCAAAAAGATCTGAGTGACTTTGACAAGGACCAAATAGTGATGGGTAGACAACTGCACCAGAGCATCTCAAAACAGCAGGTCTTGTGGGGTATTCCTGGTATGTTGTGGTTAGTACCAACCTAAAGTGGTGCAAGGAAGGACAACCATTGAACTAGCGTCAGGGTCATGGGCACCCAAGGTTCACTGATGCACATCAGGACCGAAGACTAGCCCGTTTGATTCGTAGACTGTAGATTAAATGGCTGAAAAAGTATTACTGGCCATGATAGAAAGGTGTCAGAACACACTTGACATGTACCACCTACCTAGAGATTGTCACAGCCCACGCACACCCATTCATAGCAATAGTGTTCCTTGATGGAAGTGGCCTCTTTCAGATGAATAATGTATCCTACCACACTGCAAAAAGTTGTTCAGGAATGGTTTGAGGAACATGACAAATTCCCTACATCTCAATCCAATTGAGCATCTGTGGGAAGTGCTAGAACAACAAATCCAATCCAAGGAGGCCTAACCTTGCAGCCTGCAGGACTTAACGGATCTGCTGCTAATGTCTTGGTGCCAGATACCACAGGCCACTTCAGAGGTCTTGTGGAGTTCTTGTCTCTGCACCAGAGCTGTTTTGGCATCAAAGGAGGTCCTACCTATCAGGTAGGTGGCTACAACATAGTGGATGATCAGTTTATATATACCTACGATATATGTATGTATATGTGTGTGCACGTATAATTACGTATACAGAGTTTAGATTAGTTGCCTATGGGAGATTTTGCCCTGTCGAGCTTTTCTGGAATTTAGTACATTCATCAATGCATATACTACATGCAGTTGCAACGTTGGCAGCCTGTGGCAGAAGAATGAGAGGAATGGTGACAGTGTGAGATGGGTAGTCATAAAAACCTTTAGTGACATTCACTAGGTGAAGCAGCTTTAAAAGCAAAGTGTCAGAGAAATGCCATCAGCAGACAGTGTGTATGTGAACTGCTCAGGCAGCATACATTGAGATCATCAGAGACATGCAGTTACAGTAGGCAGAGTTTCACCTGTCACAAAACACAAATGCTGCGCACTGTTGTTTCACATCTCTGGTATTCATTCAAACCAGCGATGTGAAGCAGCAACAAGCTACTCAGCCTCCGCTTCCACAATCTATCAGTAACTGAATGGAGTGCGCACATACCGGTGCACCACTAGTTTCTAACAGGTTGAGCAGATATAGAGGGCTTACAAAGCAGTGCTCTTCACTTCCTCACAGACCCCGCTCATATGGTGTGAAGCATAGTAGATGTGTCCAGTGACAATGCACCATTGGGTCTGGTGCTTTTTCAGTGGATGTGGAGCGAACAAAGAAAAAGCACCAGGGAAAGCAGTTGTCACATCTGCCATAATAAGAAGGGTCAGGTGCTCCACGGTCACGGTCTGTCTGAGGTCTGAAACTTTGATCTGGGGTCTGTCAAGTGGGGCATAAAATGAAATGGGGCAAAAACACAAAAAGGGGATAGAACTGGCAGCTGAAGTGAACAGACATGCCTTAGCAAAGCTTATGACTTCTTCTGTATAGCAGCACAACATCACAAAGTTACTGATTATAAAAGGAATTTATCACAAATAGGCGCTATCCATTTTTAGGCCCCGTTCACACTGTGCGGATTATCGTGCGGATTTTGCCGCGACGTCGCAGAAAAATCCGCGCGACGTCGCACTATGTAGCGTCTCCAATGCATTTCAATGGAGCTGTTCACATCTTGTCGCGCGACGTCGCACGTCGCAGAAGCATGTCGCTGGTACATGACCCTTTTTTTGCGATTTGCTATCTGCGATTTTTGCGATTTGTATTGGTGGTGCTTTGCAAAAATCGCACAAAACAGCGATGTCGCGCGACGTTGCGCGACATTATCGCACCATGTCACGAATATGAAAATCGCGCGGAAAGTCGCGCGACTTTAAAATCGCACAGTGTGAACGGGGCCTTACACTCTTTAGTTCTTTACACCATAGATCAGGGCATACCTGCCCATGATGTGTTTGTGTTCAGGGGACCGACATTGGCAGTGTCTTTCCCATGATCATTGCCTCGCTCTCCCTCTGCCTGCTGGAGCCCAAAAGCTGGTAATTTACAGCTGCTAAAAGCTGGCAGGCACAGGGCTGTGCGACCTCTGACCTGCTGATCATACTGAAGGGGCGGCCTCATCCTTTATTTGTCAGAAGGGTAAAAAAAAGCAGACTGGACAGACAGATCACTGTAGGACAGGTGAGGTGAGTGAATGCTATGGTCTATGTGTGTCACAGATAAGGAGAGCAGAGAGATCAAGGGGTGATTTATGATAAAATGCATGGGGGAAGGAGAGAGGGATGTGATAAAATGTGACTGTATATAAGTAAAGTGGCAATGATTTAACAGAGGGAAGCAAGGGGATATAATCTTTACATATAAAACTGTTTGTGTCCGTCGCCGCTGGTAGGTGCGCACGCATCCAGCCCGGGCAACGGACACCCAACAGCTCCCTGATACGCACGTGTCTGTGATCTGTTTGAGCACAGTATCACCGCGCGGATCAGGAGCCAGGCGCCCCCTGCTGGACAGAGGGAGGACGGACAGGCTGAAGACGTCTGGCACAGGAAGGGCAGCTAATGACAGTAAGCGGTCACCAGGGGACCTGCATGGGCCCAACCCCCTGTGACTGCAAGTCCCCTTGCACATGGCACTAGAGGAACAGCAACAGGGGTTTGGATGAGGTGTATGTGTATGATCTGTGTGTGTGTATGTATGTGCTGTGGTCTGGCTGCTCAGTGCCCACCCCAGGGTCCTCAGGGAGCGCGCCAGGAGCGTCAAGGTTATGGCCACGATTCTTTTTCCCACCTCCTCCTCCACACCCTCTCTTCCCCATTTGGGTTGCCATCTTTTTTTTTTTTTTTTATATTTCAAAGTTTTTATTTTGAAAAAGAGTCAGCTTAACAACATACAAAGCATGGAATGACCTCGCAGGGCCATGAAATGTCATCAGAGAAACACAGCAGTATAAAACAAAAGAAGTCATCTGAGGAAAATCACATGTTAGCAAACATCCCCTAAGAGGGGGGTCTCATCGAGGGTAAACAACTAAAAATAAGAAGTATAAAGAGAAATAAAATATTCATAAAATAGGAAAAAACATAAAATAAAAGGGGAAGGGGTGTGGGGGATAGGCACAGGCCATAACCGTGACACTCCTGGCACACTCCCGAAGGAGGCCATGGAGGGACAACGTCACGAGGCCCGGTAGTCCGAGGGCCAAGTACGACAAGCGGAGCCATAGTGGCGCGCCTCGGGACCACACGGAGAGTGCCAAAAAATAAATAAATAATAATAATAATAAGTAAATTAATAAAAAAAAAAAAAAAAAAAAAAGGGAAGGGGGGGAGAGACAGGGGTCTCTAATGATAGGACATCGAAATAAAATGGGGGGGATATCGAAAAATGTCCACAATGGCAGCCGCTGAAGACAAAAATTGTAAAAATAAAAGTCCTCATAATAGAGCACAGCAAGGGAATAAAATAAAAGAAAAGTCATCAAGGAACAGTTCAGCGATGGGGGAAGATCCGCCGAAAGGAGCAGGGGAAGAGACTCCTCATTCAGCATCCAGGAACGGCATCGGGGCCATCTCAGGCAGCGCCCCGCAGGTCATCTCAGGTCGCTTCAAAAATCAGCACCTAGACATCCAAGTGACGGCAAGAACGGCTATAATATCTTGGAGAGAAAAAAAAAATCTCAGCATAGAGACAAAGGAAGGGGGAGAGTCAGCAAAAGTAGTCATCGAGATGGGGGAAGTCAACACGGGCCAGGCCAGGAACCAGGAGGAGAAGAAAGGAGTCAGCGAACCTCTTCATCCTGTATCTCGCCAGGGAACTGCCAGGGCCGCTCCCGTGGGACCGTCAGTCTCATGTAGGGTCCATTGCGCAGAACCCAGGGCACGTCGTGCACCCAGCCTCCATGGTTCACCCTGGGCTATCCAAGCCATCAGCCCGGACCAGGACCAGCTCAGCTGCTCCTCAGCATCCAGGCCTCCAGGCCCGAGCATCACTCCCAACACAGACCTCATAGGAGCCGCGGCCGCCTGTTCAGTGACCTCCGGTTCGGCGGGTCTCGTGCAGACAGTGCGTCCGGTGTCCTCTTGCGCCGCTGGGGTCCCCCCCGATGTGAGGCAGGGCGAGCACAGCTTGGTCAAATCTCTCGGGTCAGCACCTTGCGGCTCCTCTACAACATCAGCATCCACCCTGGCCATCTGTGAGACAATCTCCTCAGCTGGGTACTCCTCGACTGTAGGAGGCTTCGGGCCTACAGTGGGGTCCGGCGATGGGGCAGCCGCGACCACGTGCTCCCTCGGGCTAGCCACATCCCGGCCCGTCATAAACACACACATCAGCCGGCGCCAATCACCTTTTGTAAGTACTCGAGTGTCGTCCTCTGGAATCGACGCCAGACAGGCATCTAATGCCGCCAGTCTAGCATCCACCGTCGCAGGTTGGAAGAGGACGGCGGCGCCCAACACAAGATCCCCGAGTCCCGCGACAGCAGTCTCTGTGGGGACATCTTGGTTGCCGGGAGACGGGGGCCCTCCGTCTTCACAGCCAGTAGCAAGGCATCATCCAGAGGTGACAGGGTCCATTTATGCAGTGATGCCACCGAGCAGGGCTCCATGTCTCAGAGCAGGCCGCAAGATGGCCGCCAGGTGAACGCCGCGGCCCAGAGTCGGCGGCCAAATCCCGGGTCTCTGTGGTCCGGAGCGGGGGACTAAACGGGCTCCAGACCATGCACGCCTGATGGCCAGCCTCAGGGGGACTCCAATACTGGGAGAAAAATGGAGATACTCAGCCTAATTGTCTCTAAAAAGTCACCATGTCGAGGAGCTCCATCCAAACACATCTATTCCCCTCCGCTGCCGGCCACGCCCCCCCTGCCATCTTTTATAACGTATGCCACCCTGCACCGGACTCTTCGCAGTACCCTTTGTTTAATATTGAAATGTACTATGCGTCAGGCCCTGCGAGGCCTTTTCTCGTTGGTCAATTTGTGACATTTTATTCTACAATAAAACTTTGAAATATATAAAAAAAAAAGTGTGTCTGTACTGCACGGCCGCACAGTCCTTAGAAAACACGCTCATCTGACCCTAGCCTAAGTGAAGAGATGGGTGGAAATTTTATTGCTTTTATTGTGCATAACTGTAGTAGGGTTATTGGGGATGGATATAGAAGAGTTGATGTAGTGGTGGCACTTTAGGCCAGTGATGGTGAAAGTTGGCACCCTAGATTTTTTGAACAATGTGTCCCATGATGCTTAGTCACACATAAGGTTACGAAGTCATGGAGGTGGGGATTAGATTTAGGGTATAGGGACAAAATGTGAGAGGAAATGGAGGTGAAGGAGGAACACACGGACAGAATAGAGGTTGGGTTGTCAGATTGTCCATATGTTCCTGGACACATATAATTTATTCATAGTGGAGAGTGAACCTGTGACGGTTCTCAATGTGATGGTGCTAAAAATATTGCAAAGTTCTATTCTTTTGAGCGGCTCACCTTACAGGTGTTATCCCACACCCACAAATAGAACAGATAAAGGACACTTAGGTAAGTATAGCGGGAGCGCTCCTGATATCTTAACTATACACATTTATAGACTCATTCTGCCGCTTTGTTCTACAATGTAACTACATGACCCACCATTGTGACATGTTAAAAGAGCTAAACTGGCCGTCGCTGGACTCTAGACGCATCCTTCACCTTTCCAACCTGGTGTTTAAGAGCTTTTCTGGGAAGCTACCACCCTACCTGAATAGGCTGCTTGCCCCAGCGGCTCCCTCATCCTATAACCTCAAATCCAGGACCAGCACCTTACTTGCAATACCGCAATACAAAAAGAAAGTGGCTTAATCCTCATTTTCCTACAGAGCACCGCAAATATGGAATAACCTCCCAGACACCATCAAATCTTCCCCCAGTCTAAAGTCACTTAAGACTTCCCTATTAATATACCTCAATACGGAATGCACCTGTAAACATAATCAGGCCCGTCTTTAATATTGATTGGACCCTGGGCAAACATTTTCTTGGGCCCCCCCTGAAAGCCCACCATCGCATAATTTTGCTCTCCACCCCCAACATCCCGAAAAGAAAAAAAAAACAAATACATCATAGACTTGTCTCAAAAAGCTTTAATAATGTGCATTGGGTATGAGTACATCACAGAGCTCCTCAGACTCAGCAAGTTTATACACTATACATGTCATACACTATATAGTATGACAACTGTACTCAGTACACGACCCTAAATTATGTACATTATACAGTCAGACTACCCACTACATACAGGAACACTATATACTCCTACATATTATAGTATACACATAAGCTCATACACATATACAAACTATATTCTCAGGATATACACTATACATTAGACACACTATACACTTAGCATATACCCAGTATGCAGTATATACTCATTGTATAATGTATGTTGAGTACATTGTGTAAATACTATATAGTGTGTATATTGTGTATACAAAGTACACACACATATAACTACTATACCCCTCAGTAGTACACACACTAACTACACATCTTACACACACAGCAGCAGAAAGGTTTGGCGCTGCCTGTGTGTGTGGTTTTTTTAAAAAACACACACACACTGTATATTCTCACACACACATACACTGTATGCTGGAGAGTGTGGAGGGGGGATTGATGCTGGAGGGGGGATTGATGCTGGAGGGGGGTTTGCTGCTGGAGGGTGTTAAGTGGGGGATTGATGCTGGAGGGGGGTTTGCTGCTGGGGAGTGTAGAGTGGGGGATTGATGTTGGAGGGGGGGGTTGATGTTGGAGGGGGGTTGATGTTGAAGGGGGGATTGATGCTGGAGTGGGGATTGATGCTGGAGACTGTTAAGTGGGGGATTGATGCTGGAGGGGGGTTTGTTGCTGGAGAGTGTAGAGTGGGGGATTGATGTTGGAGGGGGGATGATGTTGGAGGGGGAATTGATGTTGGAGGGGGAATTGATGTTGGAGGGGGAATTGATGTTGGAGGGGGGATGATGTTGGAGGGGGGATTGATGTTGGAGGGGGGATTGATGCTGGAGGGGGATTGATGCTGGAGGGTGTGGAGTGGGGGAGGGTTAATGCTGGAGGTGGGTTTGATGCTGGAGAGTGTGGAGTGGGGGGTTAATGTTGGAGATTGCGAGGAGCAGGATCCATGGTCAGCCCACAGCTGTTGAGGGAGCTTTTGGGGGCAGAAGGGAGCAGAGAGCTGCCTTCCTGTGTGAATGATGCCTGCAGCTCATGGTCTGAGGGGGGGAGCTGGATGCAGATCTCAGGTGGGCGCAGGGGCTTTGCACACAGATTGTTGAAAAAACAAATACTTCATAACTGCCTGGCCCTGCACCTCCCTGATCCTGGTTCACGTCTGTCTCCAGCTCCTCCTCAGCAGCCCCCATGCACACTGACTGTGTGCAATGTGCAGAGACAGGAAGAGGACGTCAGAATGGGGGAGGAGCCAGATACGGAAGTCCCATATTCTCTTCCCGCACAGCCTTGACTGCATCAGCGGGCGGCGCACAGAGAATCTAGTGCCCCCGCTGTGCAGTCTGAAGTTGCTGGGGGAAAAATAGGTAGCTGTTTTTGAAAGCCATCACTGCCTAGTATACGTGGGCCCAAGGGTCAGCTGCTTTGGGCCCCTCAACAATAACTGGGCCCGGGGCAGCTGCCCCTTTTGCCCTGCGTTAAAGACGGCCCTGAACATAATCAGGGTTATTCAAAGAGAATCGAAAAGTCACCGCACATTCGGTGACTTTTCGTTCTCTTCAATTCGGTGCAAATCGGCTTTCCCATTTCGGCGACCCTACGGTGTATTCAGCAAGCACCACACGGCTGTCGAAGTGCAGGGAAAAGCTGCCGAAAAGCTGGTGAAAACCCGGCGAATGCACGCCGAAAACCCGTAAAAACATCTGGATTAACCCGTCGAAGATGCCGGAAAAACCCGAGCAGGAGCCGATCACAAGCAGCGAAGCCGCCGGAAAAAGCCGACACCGCAGAAGAAGGCAGTGAATAAATTAGGAAAATAGTTTGCATGAATGTTTGAAAAGTGAAATGCTGTTTGCAAAGAAACTACTGAGCGAAAATGTCTGAAATTTACATATGAGGTGCAGGGAATGATAATAAAAAGGTTTGTTACAGAAAAAAGAAGTTAAAAAAAAATCCAGAAAAATGCTTAAAATATCCGAAAAAATCTTTAAATAAAGAGACTCTTTACTGCAGAATTTTATAATGAAAGGTTTATTAGATATTGGATTAAAACGGGAATATTTTTAACATTGAAGCCTATGGGATTCTCCTGAATAAACTTGCCGAATTAAACCACCAAATGGCAGGGCATTTCGGGAACCTTTCACTGCTGGTTTGTGTTCTCTGAATAGCCGAAGCCGTGCTTTTTTATGGGGATTTCACTGCCCTCGAACAGGCACCGAATGTGCAGGCAATTCGCCAGGATTTGGCGTATTGCCTGCTCTCTGAATAGCCGAATGGCCAAGAAAGGTAACCGAACGCCCTGTATGACTTTATTTCCTACATATTTATTTTTCTGTTAATCTGTATATTTGGTTTTGTGTTAATATCTTGCATTTTACTATTTTGTATTTCTGTAACCACTCAATGTTCTTGAACCCAGGACATACTTGAAAACGAGAGAAATCTCAATGTATCCTTCCTGGTAAAATCCTTTATAAATAAATAGACAAATTGAATATAGACTTATCTTAATATCCCAAAATGGTTCTCTATATATTACCTTCAGTGGTTTTGTTGTAACCTATAATGGAAGCAATAAAAAAATAATTGCACAGTATAAAGTACATGGGAAAAAAATTCCCTATGGTATCAATAGATGTATACACTCACAAAGATGGAGCCTATATTGGCTCAAGATGAAACACCTCTGGATCTCTATGGGGGATCCCGCCCGCCTCCACTCGGTAGTAATATATATCGGAGATGATGAAATTATCTCAAATGAAAGGAGAATATATACATAGTGCGTTATCCTTATGCATGTATATATTTGAAAAAGCACTTGGTATAAACTCACGTGGTTCAGAGCCTCCTTTTGGGGTGGCTCTGTAATTAAGCCTCTGGACCTCTTATGTAAGAGGGGGTCCCTCCTCACTCAATTGGATGTGGTAGAAGTCAATTCAGGAAAAGATGTTCCAAATAAAAGTCTGTGTTTATTTAAACATAAAATAGATAAAATTCAAGTCAAACCTGAGACGCCTTTCACTTGTAAACTGCAAGCATCCTCAGTCAGGAATAGTCTGCAGACAGAGGCGCACTCCGGCGCTGACCCGGCATTTGGTGAGTCCCCCCTGTGTTAGCCACGCTGTGTTTGACTTTCCTTAATATTTAACATGCACCATGATGACATTTTCTGACTGTCCATGCTGTTTTCGAAAGGGATTCTTCTCTGGTATCCTGTGCTTGAGGGAGTCCAGGAATACAGGTGAGTAGCTCACATACTTGACTAACCCATTCAAACAGGGATACATGGTGGTGCGCTTTTGTATTTGAGGTTTTGTCATCTTTCTCTAATCTGAGTAGATCTGACTCTGAGTTCACAGGTCTACTACTGATGATGCTGCTTTGGTTACTATGCAACAAGACTACATGGTGGGGTTGTGATAAAAAAAAAAAAAGCAAAATCAGTCTTGAAGTGCATCCTACTGCCCAGGTGCATGTGGTATGCCAGGGGTGGGCAAACATTTTCTACGGAGGGCCACATTGAAAACTTTATTGTTATCGGGGGGCCGCATATAAACAATATTGCATTCTTATGATTCCTGGCCGTTAAAGCCATTATCAATAACACCCCCCCCCCAATGAGAAAGAGTGTGCAGAGAATCAGTTGCTAGGGCTCAATTTTCAAGAGAAAACCCCTCACCAAACATTGCCATTTTATTTAATTGCTAGCTTAACATTGGTCAAAAATTAGATTTTTTTCTTAAGAATATTAATGACAATAAAGCAAATTGTCCTGGTCCTTTTTGGACTTTTTCCTGGTCATTTATTTTGGGTATATTTGCCCCAGCTCATATGGGTATATATTGCCCCAGCTCATATGGGTATATATTGCCCCCAGCTCATATGGATATATATTGTCCCCAGCTCATATGGATATATATTGCCCCAGCTCATATGGATATATATTGCCCCCCAGATTATATGGATATATATTGCCCCCCAGCTTATATGGATATATATTGCCCCCCAGCTTATATGGATATATATTGCCCCCCAGCTCATATGTGTATATATTGCCCCAGCTCATATGGGTATATATTGCCCCCAGCTCATATGGATATATATTGCCCCCAGCTCATATGGATATATATTGCCCCAGCTCATATGGGTATATATTGCCCCCAGCTCATATGGGTATATATCGCCCCCAGCTCATATGGGTATATATTGCCCCCCAGCTAATATGGGTATATATTGCCTCAGCCGATATGGATATATATTGCCCCCAGCTCATATGGATATATATTGCCCCAGCTCATATGGGTATATATTACCCCCAGCTCATATGGGTATATATTGCCCACCAGCTCATATAGATATATATTGCCCCCCAGCTCTCACCTCCTCTGTGGCCCCAGGCTCCGCATCTGCCGGCGTTCTACTCCCAAGGCGAGCAGCCGCTGACATGCAGCTCTGCCGCTAGCCGGGGATGGGAAGCACCTGACCAGCCGTGTTCTCTCGAGATCGCGCGCTGGTCAGGTGGTTCCCATCCCAGGCGAGCGGCCAAGCAGCAGGTCAGCGGCCGCTCGCCTCGGGAGTAGAAGAACACCACTGGTTGGTGGGCCGCAAAAAACTCGGCGGTGGGTCGCATGTGGCCCGCGGGCCGTAGTTTGCCCACCCCTGTGGTATGCTATAATCAAAAAAATCTGTGAGATATCTTCTTCCTTCATGAGATATCGGGTTTGTACTCTCCCTGATCCAGGGATGGTTGACCTGCCATGTTTCACCCTCTGTGGGTGGTGCTAACATGAAACCATTGCACATCATGGCAGCCCTCAGCTGTGACCCTGGCACAGCGCATTGACTGAGTGGAGGACTATCCTGTAGGACGGCTCCCTGCTCAGAGCTGTCTCTTCCCCCAGTGCCATGCTGAAGTGACTCGAGTGTCAGCGAAACTTTGACAGGAATCAAATCCATTATTTTAAATTGTATGTCAACAACAAAAAATGCCCTTCATCCTGCCAAAATGAGGAATTGACAAAATATGTCACCACAGCATCACCTACATTATATATACTGTAGGTATATCGGTATAAAAACATCACATTGCATAACATAATAAAACGTCTGTTCCCTGCTGGCATTATTTCTCAGGACATTCTAAATTTATGACTGGCCACCTAGGAACATACAGTCATCCTCTGTGAATCTTTGTCTAGAGTCAGTGTAATTTAGTGCCAGTAAGGGCACTTGGTGATATCATTCCAATCGGCTGATATGTGCGCTGTCATTGGCTGTTAATACCTTTGTTCTATTGATTTTTAGATATTTGTTTGTGAAGGTCAGGAAGCACTGCGTAATGTACAGTGATTTCTTACAAGAGGCAGGAATGTGCCAGCACTTGTCCTTGGCAGTGACTGGTATTAGGTGGTCACACTCTGCAGCTGTTTACTATAAAGGATTATGCTGTCACCTTATAAAAATCAAGGCAATATCAATGTTGGACTATATGCTGTAATCACACCGCACATTAAATGGCAGAAAGAAAACAAATCAGTCCTTATGGGAATGGAAATACTTCTCGTTAAAGAGAATGCAGCTAGACTTATTATCAAGTTAAAATCTGTGTGTGGAAGTATAGGCATTAACCCTTCCTTAACCCATCCTGTTTTGGCCCTTTAGATCAGGGATCTCAAACTCGCCCCCCCCTCCCATGTTGAAGATAATATACAATTCTTTGAATGCAATATATGGCCAGAGGATCAAAGGAGGTGTAGTTCAGAAACATCTGGGGGGGGGGGGTGGCGTTTGAGACCCCCCCTACGTTTACGTTGAGGACAGGAATGCCAAACCCAGCCATGTGGATGTTGATGTCCTACAATTTCATAAAAATTTATGAATGCAACAGAGAATCATGGGGGTTATAGTTCAACATGTTACTTGAAAACGAGAGAAATCTCAATGTATCCTTCCTGGTAAAATACTTTGCAAATAAATAAATAAATAAATGTGGAGGGGGTCAAGGTTTGACATCGCTGGCCAACATCTTAATGCCATGGGACGTTCTATGACATCCACGCGGTGGGTGGGCCTTAAACACTTCAATGGGCTGCCTCGACCCACTCCCTGCAGCCGGCGCGCACCACATAACTTTGGCTGCAGAGAGACAGCCTGAACTCAGTCAATGACGCGCGTTAGCTCCATGTGCGGGCTAAATCAGAGGCCCAGGTTGCCACCTGTCAGTGAGGGGTACATGTATGCCTCGCCAGCGTTAACCCCTGTCTGTCATGAAGGGGTTAAGGGGTCATGGCCTTTAACGCTGGGATTTTAAACTCCAGCACCCCAGATGTTTCTGAACTACACCTCCAATGATCTATATATATATATATATACATATTTCTGACATTCCATTAGTAATGTATGCATCCACGTGGGTTTATTCCATCGGTTGGTTAGCGGCTATTCCATCAAGAGAGGGCAGAAAACACAAGAGATCCCTTTCTACCACGATGCAAGGATACAACACACTGAAACTATGCATTCCAGGGTTTGAGGAATGTACAATTTCCTGAGCATCATAGGATCACACCTGAGACCGCTCACATCTGAGACCCCTGCTCCAGTCACATGGTCAGCCTGTTTTTTTTTCGCGGGTGCTACCAGCCAGACACATGATGTGATTGGTTATTGCAAGCCACCACGCGTGACGCTGCTCGCACCTTATTGGGGAATAGCCCCGCGCGCTGTCCAGCGTCTCACGCCGCGCTGATTAAGGACACGCACTCTTGGCGGCGCTGATCATCCACTAGGAGCGCTGCGGAGCCTCGGTCTGATCAGGCGTGCGGCTTCAACAAACGCTACTCAATGAACGCGGCCACTCTGACGCCGGAATCCTTTCTCGGCCAATGGTAGGCGCCAAACAAGCTAGACCCCGCCCAGTTTGACAGCAGATATATAATGAGCAGCAGCGCTGCATTGGAAGCAGAACCTGCCTTTGTAGAGCCGGGATTATCGAGTTTCTGTCAAATCATGACACTGGAGGATACTGCTGCTTGTGACAACCCAGACATGTGAGTACACAGCCAGCCTTCTGTGAACTTAACAGCCACTGCTGGACCCCAGCTCTACACACTTAACACATATTGAGGCTGATCAGGGGGTAACGTGTATGTAGATGGTGTCACTTATTGTCCCCCTGGCTCCTTTATCTCTTGCAGCCTCCCTGTGTCTATGAATGTCACCATATGAGCATGGTGTAGGTCTGACCTGCACATGGGGGGGGGGCACCATTTACTGAGTCCCTTGCTCTGTCTGGTCTGTTGCTCTCCATCACCCTGCTGTCAGATACTCTGGTCTCTGCCTCCTGCCTCACCTGCCCTCTTCTTCCCATAGGATGCATCCTGCGGTTGCTGCTGTCGAAGAGGTCCTGGTTGCGGCCCAGCGACGGGGTTCCCTCACTGTTGGGGTGTACGAGTCTGCCAAGCTGATGAACGTGTAAGTATATAAACAGTGGATTTTGAGATGATAATGTGGAGTTGGAAGCCCTGTGGACAGGAGGATCACATCTACAGGTTGGGGGGGGGGGGGGATTCAGCCAGGACATAGCATAAAGCTGAGCCAAAATAAATATACTTTAATTTTTATTTTTTGATAGTCTTACTTCTTAGCGATGTAAAGATGACCTCTTATCCTGTCAGGACCGTTGCATCATGCTGTCTTACCTCCTGTCCCATTCATACACTCCTAACCTGGACCTTTGTTTTGCTGACGCAGAGATCCAGACAGTGTGATACTCTGTCTCCTTGCTGCGGATCCAGAGGATGAAGATGACATTGCCCTGAACATCCACTTCACTTTGATACAAGCGTTCTGCTGCGATAACGAAATTAACATTGTGCGGCTGTCTGGGCTGCAGAGGCTGTCGGAGATTGTTGGGGGTCAGACGGAGCCAGGAGCTGAACCCAGAGACTTGCACTGCATCTTGGTGACTGTAAGTACCATCCTTCATTTAAAAGAAACCTTTTTAACTAAATGTGTTTCAAAGTGGGAAGCGTCCGGTAGATTCAGTGCTAAACAGTTCTACAGAATAATCGTTTTCGTATTCGTCTTCCTACAGTCAGGAGGATTATTTATCCCTAATGATGCCTGGATGTGTTGTGCTCGAATACCTCTAAATGTGTGTCTTTCTCTTCCACAGAACCCACATGCTGAGCCCTGGACATGCTCCAGTTTGGAGGCCATCTCTAATTACTGCACCGAAAGCCGCTGTCGTAATCAGTGGGTTCCCTTCTTGACTCTAACAAATGATGAGAAACCCAGCACATTGACATGATGTGACGCTTCTGTTCTGCTTCACTGATTAGTGACATTGCAGTCCTAGAGGGACTGATCATTTTCTGTTTGGATTATTTTGATCCTGTACCGTTTCTTGTTTTTCACCATGTGGAGTCGAGCGGCACACAAGTTGGCACAAATCAAACATGGCCCCTGCGTGTGTTTAGAAGGAAAACTGTGTATCAGGACTGTGATTCATTTTTTATTTTTATATATATTGTTATAACGTTGGACTGAAAGCAGCTGGATCTGCAAACACTTTGTTTACTATATGGTGGTTTAAAGACGTTGACACTTCGGTCGCTGGGTGTTCCTGTATTGGTGCTTATTTTTTTTATTCTGGATTTATCATCACAATCCCTGGATTTAAACTTTATTGTCACTTTCAACATTTGGATTAATTCTCAGGAACCTGTTACAAAGGAAATAGGCTTTCATTCCAGCTTGATGCTAAACCAAACGTGAAAGCCTGTTAGATCAAATCACCCAGATGGCCTGTGTGGACGATGCTCTTTATTCTCTTTTCTGAATGTATTGCAAATGTAAACCTACAATGTTGTTTTCATAGTTTTTTAATAAATTCTATTTTGCAAGTTTATTACATAATTATGGGTTGTCTTGGCTTTCAGGGCACACAGCTCACATATTTGTTTTCAGACCTATACGGGTGATTGAGATCGGCATGATGTGATATGGAAAATCCAAATCACGTTTGTTAGTCATGTACAACCGATATTCTGCTCATTACACTGCACGGGAAGACCTGAAAAATCCGTATGGATCCTGTTCTTCTGCACAACAGATGATGCCACCGTTTTAAAAAATAAGTCAATGGCAGGTTTTTTTTCTTAGCAGAATGAAGTTTGGGTAAGGGAAATGACAGTGGGTACAGAGAACATGAGTGGGTGTAAAAATAACAGTGGGCTGATGGGAGTATGAAGAGCGCTGTCAGTAGGAGTGCCAGGATCTGGATCCAGAATTTATCTGTTCTGATAGGCAGTAAGCTGTCTGGAAATGTGTAGGGTACCATGGCTAAACACGAGGGGCAGAGTTAAAGGATGAGAAGAGCACAGGAGGATGTGAAAAAGTCACTATCCATAGACATAATTCGGATATTAGTTGACTGAAGCATCCCTGTGAACTGAGTAAGAGCTTGTATAGAGAGGTTAATAGGTCTGGGTAGATTGAAAGAATCCTAGCTCTAATGTGGACATATAGGAGGTACCATGCTATTGGTCTGAGGAAAATAAAGCACAGATCCTTGAAAGGCACAGATCTCAAACTGTTGCTCTACAGATGTTGAGGACTTAGAATTCCCAGAATTCTTTGAGTGTAATAAATGGCCAGATAAGTTTAGTTCAGAAACACCACCCGTTCCCCCCTGGAGGGCCGGCAAAGTTTGCGATCCCTGCTTGAGGGGCTTCTCCATTCACAATATTGCTTGGAGCGCCTTTTATTTTTATACACACATTTTATACCTGATCCCTCTGTCAAAACATTTTGTTCTAAAATCTAAATCATAAAGCTGAAGGGGAAGGGACATGGTGATCTCCATTGCAGTGTGGTCCGGATCAGGCATACCATCCACTGAGGTGCTAGAGCAGTGATGTGAACCTTGGCACCCCAGATGTCTCTGAACTACATGGCCCATGATCCTAGTGACAGATAAGGCTGGCTGAGCATCTAGGGACATGTAGTTCAGAAACAGCTAGTATGCCAAGGTTCGCTATCACTGATCTACAGTTATATTATTGCATTATTAGGTTAAATATAAAAGTCCATCCAGTGTAGAGTGTTTTTTCATGTGCTTTTAATTATATATTACAACAGAAACTGGGGGGTGCCCAGTCTTTGGCTTGAGGACCAGACTCCAGCCTGTTACAGGGTCTGTCCCTTCTCCCCAAGTAAAGCAGATCTGCAGAAGCTTTCCTTCACAATCCGCAGCCAGAACTTGTATAACTTTTAGGCTCTGGCCAGGCGAGCGCACTGATCACGTCCATGTTGCCGCATATTTTAACGTCCGTGGTAGCATACAATTATGATCAATAGAGACCCACACATGAAGAACGTCCGCACAGAAGTGCGGACGCACAACGGACACGGCAAACAGACGCAAGTTAGACAAGAAAGTAAACTCGCTAGAACGGACGTGCGGAGTGCGCCACGTCCGCATAGCTTTGTGTGTGAGTGATGGAACGAAATCAGACGGACTGCATTTTTGACGCCAGCATTTTGACGGACAAAATGTCTTTCATATTAATTTATTTTCCCTTCTAAATCAGTCAAAAATAACATCAGTCACAAAAACGGACTGTGTGGCCACTACCTTGCCGCCAGTCAAAGTACGTCCGTTGTGCACGAACGCACAGTCCGCACAGTATGCGCTCGTTGACCCTAGCCTTAGTCCAGCGTCAGACGAGAGCGCTATGTGCGCCCATACTGACATGCTTACCGGCGTCCGTCGCAGCGTTTTGACGCTGCCTGCAACGGGGCCGGTCACACACTTGGGCACGTGCACGAAATGCGTGTGCAACAAACGTCCGTTATCCAAGCTTCTCTGGCAAAGTGCTAGGATGCTCTTTGACGGAGCTGCAAAGCGCGATTCTCCATAAGAGTAATCCTTTTAAGAAACAACCAGTTTTAAGATAATATCCTTTAGAACATTAACCTTTAACTATTTATGCCCACTATCCCTTAGACTTGGCTTTGCCACATTGGTCCATGGTCCTTGGCAGGAGACCAGCATCCACACTTCTCCAATGGGCACCGAGGTCATATATAGTGTGAGCAAGATTGAAGCATGTGCCATGGAGGGTGAGGGCACAAAAGATGGACGCAGCTTTGGTTAAATATATGTGTATATAGATGCGTGCTGGCATCTCCCTCTCTGACCGCCCCCAATAACGAATGTCTGAGAGAGGCAGCCGATGGATCAGTTCTGCGCAGGTGCTACGGAACTTGCGTACGGACGAGAGAGAAAATGGGAGTATTTATTCCTTAACCTCCATATTTTATATGTCAGAATTGTTACAATTTATTTAGCCACTGGTGGTAATCGAGTGTGGCTTGGGGTTAATTTCATTGCTGAAAGCGGTAACCCGAGCCACACTCGGGCTGTATACATTACCTGTCCCTGCGCTCCCTCGCTGACCCCCGCTGTCACGTCCGGACGATCACGACGTCATACTTCCTGGTTCCCTTCTTGCGAGAAGGGAACCAGGAAGCAAAACGCAGCGATCGCCGGAGGAAAATGCGATCGTGGAGGTCAGCGAGGGACCGCAGGTACAGGTATGTATGCAGCCCAAGTGTGGCTCGGAGTTACCGCTTTCAGCACTGAGAGTTCAGCACTGAGGCTGGGGTCAGACAAGCGTAGTGTTCACGTCCGTGATTGCGCCTAAAAGTACGTCCGTGATAGCATGACAGAAAGCCCATTGGAGCCTGACACATGAAGTATGTCCGCACTGAACTGCGGACGCACAACGGCCGTGGCCCACGGACACAAGGCAGGCAAGAACGTACAACCCCTAGAACGGCCGCACAAAGTGCGCTGCGTCCGCAATGTCCGCATAGCTTTGTGTGTGAGTGATGGAACGTGGTCAGACGGACTGCATTTATACGTCCAGCATATTTCACGGACAAAATGGTTTTGCTTTTTAATTTATTTTCCCTCCTACATCCGTCAAAATATACGTCAGTGAAAAAAACGGACTGTCTGGCCACTACTGCGTCTTCCGTACTAACGTACGTCCGTGTGCACAGACGTACAGTCCGTAGAAATCACGCTGGTCTGACCCTAGCCTGAGAGTTAAGCCCGAGCCACACTCGAGAATACCGCCAGGAGGGTTAAATAAAAAAATAGAAAAGAATAATTGAGCAGATGCGTTAAGAAGGGGAAGAGGGTGTTCATTTTAATTAGAGTGTTCCTTTAAGCATTTTAGGATTGTTGCAATCTGAAAACTTTAGTTGCCACATCAGCCATGTTTTCCAGGAGACATACAATTTATTCATGCTGATGGGCAATGCATGAAAAATGCCACCCCGCAGAATGCAGAATCCATACTCTGCACGTAGGGAATAAAAAAGGAATCCCAGGTGACGTGCTTTAACTTCCTTCCTGCAGCAAATGTTGCATACATTTGCAATACATGTTGCAGGGCAACACTTTTCCCTATGCATGATGAAATAGTATTATGTGTCCTGGAAAACATGGCCGATGTGGCAACCCTAGTGAAAACACCTTATGGTTTGGCTCCACAGTGCCTTTTCTAGTTTCAGTATTTAACTGGCCTGCTGTATAAATTCTACCAGTTTCATTATTTTTTGTCTGTAGACCAGGGCATTTGTGTGTGGGGGGGGGGGCGGCGAGGGGGAGGCTATTGGGTGTATTTCCAGCAAGGAAACGCTGGGTCGTGTTTTACTTTTGAATGTCTGTAACGGAAAACCCAGAATAGGGGAGTCCCAGTTTGATTTTCTCCCTGCAAGGATCTCCGGTTATTGAGTGAGTGTTGGGCCAGAATAAGTACTCCTTCCCCAGACAGACGGCCGCCAGCTTGGAGTCTTGGCCAGAAGATGAGGGGGGTGAAGATGGCGCCGCGCTTACCAGGGGTCCACCTTTCAGGTAAGTATGACTCCTGGGTTCAGCTGCCCTCCCCCCAGAAGAACATGCCCCCCTATTTACCCCCTAATGAAATATTTACCCCTTAAAAAATTATAATTTGCCCCCCCAAAAAAACAATAATTGCCCCCCAAAAAAATTTGCCTACACCCTGAATAAAAAAATTCATTTTCACGAACGCAGCCGCAACCCACCGAACGTAGCCACAACACGCAGAACAAACAGCCGAACGCAGTTGCGTTTTAAACATTTTTTATTCAATTGTTTATTCTTTTCAGTGCTAGAAAAAAGTCTTTATTTTTTTAGGTATTTTTCTGTATTTTCTTTAATGTTTTTTTTATTCTGTAACAGATCTTTTTTTTTTTTAATAGACCCTTTTATTATTTTTAGGGATGCACCGATACCGATACTAGTATCGATATCGGTGCCGATACTGCCATTTGCAGAGTACTTGGTACTCGTGCAAACGGCCCAATACATCCCGCCGATACCGGAAGCCGGCGCTGGAGCGGCTTGCCGGTATCCACGGGGCTGGGGAAGCTGGCCACATGCATGAAAAGCACGCGGCCAGCGTTCCCCTCCGGCACGCCGCATACTCACCCATCCTGAAGGTCCGGTCGCATGGCAGTGATGCGATCACACGGTCACCGGGCGCTCCTGTGATGCTGCCTCTTGGCTGGAGGCAGCGTCACGGATGCGCCCGACCCATGCACGCGGCCAGCTTCCCCAGTGTTCGAGCTGGGGCAATATCCATATAAGCTGGGGGCAAATCCATGAGATCTGGGGGCAAATCCATGAGTACTGGGGGCAAATTCATGAGTTGAGTACTGGGGGCAAATCCATGAGTGCTGGGGGTAAATCCATGAGAGCTGGGGGCAAATCCATGAGTGCTGGGGGCAAATCCATGAGAGCTGGGGGCAATATCCATGAGAGCTGGGGCAAATCCATGTGCTGGGGGCAAATCCATGAATGCTGGGGGCACTATCCATAAGAGCTGGGGCACTATCCAGGAGAGCTGGGGGCAAATCCATGAGTGCTGGGGGCAAATCCATGAGAGCTGGGGCACTATCCATGAGAGCTGGGGGCAATATCCATGAGAGCCGGGGCAATATCCATGAGAGCTGGGGGCATATCCATGTGAGCTGGGGGCAAATCCATGAGAGCCAGGGCAATATCCATGAGAGCCGGGGCATTATCCATGAGAGCTGGGGGCAATATCAATGAGAGCTGGGGGCAATATCCATGAGAACTGGGGGCATTCTTATTGGAAAGCGTCACAACATAAAATAAAAGTATCGGTACTCGGTATCGGTGAGTACTTTTAAAAAGTATCGGTACTCGTACACGGTCTTAAAAAAGTGGTATCGGTGCATCCCTGGAGTAATACAGGCTTACTGTATTTTCATACATTTCCGTTTTAAACACCTTTTAAAGAATAGCAGTTTTTTAAATCAATTTTTTCTTTACCACCGTTCGGCATCTGATTGGCTTTATTTGGTGACATGCAGATCATTGGCGGTGGGCTGCTCAGTCCAAAATACCCAGGCCTGTTTTTTGTCCCAGACTGGGCCTGGTCCTAGTATTCGTAGCAACGGAAATTAAAAGTGTATATAAGGAGAAGGACTTATGTGGGACATTCATATCACTGAGGAAGTCACATATTAATGACAAAACGCTTCAGATATATTACTTTATTTTATTTGATGTAATTTTATTAGCCATACCAATAGCCTTTTTTATTTCCAGATATATGTTAGAATATTTTTGATATAGAAGGGTTCTTGCCCGTGTATGTACATTTGCCCGCAAGGTTCCTGTGGAGTCCAGCTGTGTCGTATGGTCAGTCAGTGCAGGTAACGGAGACGAGCAGACTGAGGAACTGGATGGCTGAGTATTTCTTGATGGGCGAGAGATTCTGTTGAATTCTGTGAGTGGATATTTTAGCAGGGGCTTGTGGTGTCCACGGTGCTATACTGCTCTATGATGTGTAATTGTTTTTTGTTGTAGTTGTGGCTACCCATTATTTTTGTTGTATAGTTTTTTTTTAAAAAAAAAACAGTCTGAAGCGCTAGCAGAGCTCCTTGTAAGATTTCAATGTCTGATTCTCGATCTAACCCATTGATTCTGTGACAACATTTTTTTTACATGACCATGTTCTACTGTCCCAACGCCACAGGTAGGGAACCTGTTTTGCTGCAGCTTGGCAGCCTGTGTTACTCCATGAAACAGCAGCATGGCATTCAAAGCATAACTGTGGTCTCAGGAATTGCTCACCCCTCACTGTGACTGATACACATCATGTAATTATTTTACAAAGATATGGGAACACAATGTAAAGTCTAGTGGTTTCCTGAGTCATATGTTCTGCTGAATTATTATATAATAAACAACAGCATAATAAAGGACATTGTCATGTTTTCTATTTAGTATGTTATTAATCCAATAATCCATATATTGACTCTACAGAGATATAGCGGATAGCATAAAGCAGACGGGGCCATAGGCTTAATTTATAATAGTAAGGCGCATTCATTGTTGAGCAACAAGCTTTGAAGCTGATAAAGCTTTAATAATAAAAGGTGAATAAGTTTCAAGAGAAAAAAACCCTTTGACATCACTTGATTTAACTGTGAGGGCTAATTGACATTTCATATTCTATACCACTGCATTACCTGTGGTAAAAACAACAGTATGTCCCCAAGAATTAGTTCTATATTTTTCTAAGGAAGCAACCCTAATTCCTTAATTTTTTTCCCAATAATATATTTAACTCACTCAATTAAGTACAAAGGGCACCATCAGCTGTCCTGAGCTAAAACCGGGACGCTAAGGGGAAAAACTCATGTTCTCTCTAACTTCCCCTTAGTGTCCTGGTTTTACCAACAGATCGAGGGGCAGGCGCCAAGCCCGGCAGCCTGCCCCTTAGCGATCGCTAAGCTCACGGATCCTGGGGGCAGCTCTACAGCGTGCACCGTCCCCAGCATCCTCTCCTTGGCGACCATAGGACTTCATGGAGGATCGTGCTGCTAGGTCACATGACCGGCATGATCTCGCCTCTTGCGAGATCCTGGTGGTCGGCTGAGTGATAGTGGAGGGAGACGGGGACTTTCTTCCCCCAGTCTCCCTCTGTTCTCAGAGGCTAGAAGCAGCGGATTGGGCCGCCGTTCTCACCACGGGATAAGAGGTATTTGTTTTTTTGGGGGTTTTGAGCTACAGGTAACGGATTCTGCAGCAGCGCAATCTGTTACCTACACCTCTGAGCTGGTGGTAACTTTTTCAGTTAGCGCCAGCTCTTATTAAGTAGCTTTAGGACCAAGTGATCCTAACGCTAGTTAATCTGTGTTTGCAATTTGCACTCCCCATGTTAGGTATAGGGAGCGCAAAGTACAGTAAACCCACGCAACGAATCACAAATTATTGAGCGCTAACAGGTTTTTTAACCCGTTAGCATTTCGAAGGCGATGTGGACGCAGCACTATGACCTCCTTTAAGCTAGCACTAACACTAGTGTTCGCTTGAAGGAGGTGATAGAGCCCAAAGTGTACTTCCTTAGATACACTATACTGACAAATTACAGCAAAAGATTTCTAGGACCTGCGTTGTATTCTTGCATAGGCTATCCATGGCAGCAGGCTAGAGAAAGGCAGCATCCCCTCCCCTAATTTCCTTAATTTTCGAGTTCCAATATATTTTGGGTCTGTGGGTGTATAACAGAGGTGCATAACAGAAAAACTCCCAGCAAGGAGTCTTTAAACCAGGGATCTAAAACTCTGGCCCATCAGATGTTTCTGAACGGAGCTCCCATGATTCTCTGGCCATTTCTTGTATTCTTGGGTTTCAGGGACATGTAGACAAACATCTTCGGAGCTGGCGTTTAATCCCTTAAGGACGCAGGGTGGCGCCCTTAAGGGGTCGATTTCGCCGGCGAGGCGTACAGGTACGCCTCGCTGACAGGTGCCGTTCGCGGCACTGATTCCGAGCCTTCCCCGCAGCCGGCGCGCAGTGCGCGTCATTGGCTGCAGGGGGTCGGCCTGAAATGTGCAGCCAATGACGCGCGCCATGAGTCAGCTCGCGCAGGCTGCGGGGAGGGGCCGAGGCGGCCCCATTGAAGACAGCGGGGCATACATGTACACCCCACGTCTTCAAAGCCCGCCCGCCGCCATGGAACGTCCTGCGGCATTAAGATCCCTACTTTAAACTATAGGGTCTATTCACAAAGCAACAAGCTTTTCACTGCACTTCAGCGATTCCATTTAGCCAAAAATACGATGAATTCACTTTTTAGCAAATGGTCACCATATGTTGCAGAAAGATGCCAAAGCAGTTATCGGAAGTCAGCAAAAATCGGCGAATTCTTCTGAACTGAAAAAAAAAGAAAGTCTCCGATTCTCCATGGGTTTAAATCAATACAAATGTGTCTAAATAATATAAAAGTTCCTTTAAAAAATTATAAAAAGGTCTATTACAAAATTGTCTTTTAAAATGTCTTTTAAAAAATAGACATTTTTTTTCGAAAAAGGTCTTTTACAAAGTAAATAGAAAAACCATGATAGGTCTTTATTATTTGGTATAGTGTATGATATGATACTGGGAGAGGGCCAACAGAATTTGGAGTGCCTAATGCAGCACCGAGCCTAAATACACTTCTGGTTGGTTTTGTAGTCTGAAGTGTCCCACACCCCAGATTTGCATTCAAAGTTTGTCCTTCTTTATAGATACACCTTTTTTGTGTTTCGGTTGGTCATATAGGTATGATATTCACCTTTAAAGATTATTCATTCATTGTTAAAGCAAGGGCTTCTACAATTAACTTTGCCAAGGCATGGAAGTGGCACAGCCAGCAAGGATATTTTTATTTATTACAACTGAGGTTGACTGTGGTCTATGGGATAAGTCACTCAGCACCCGACAGACGTTTGCCTCATCAGATAAGACAAATAAAACCACTGCTTTAGTTGGAGAGTCAGCATGGAGGCTGCTGTCAGCTGGCAGTTACTGTCACATTTGTGAACAGGGCTGCGATGACCACAATTGCTCAGTTGGCTTTGCAAAGCTTAAGATAGCAAGTGTTCCTGTAGGTTTACTCCTTTCCCCCTTATAGTGACAGCCATTGACGTTTCTTTTCTGCCCTTGAGCACAACATATTCTCTGGGCAGCTGGATGTTATCCAAGTCCATACCATCCCAGACAGGCTCATCCGTTGAGTGCTTTGGACAAGCCAGCAGGTTGACCTATAGAGGGAAATGTTACTATAGAGCAGTATCCAATCTGGTCCCCCTAAGGCCGGGGGCACACTAGGCGTCTTCTTTTGCGCACTAGCGCGTGTTACTGGCGCCCGTCGCAGCGTTGTGATGCTGCGGACAGAGCCGGTCACATGCTTGCGCGCGCGCACTAAGTGCGCGCGTAGCATGCATACACCTAGAGATCATCACTGTCCATAGGACAGCCTTGTGGAGGGGGGCAGGCGGGTGTCGAGGGGGGGCCGGTGCGTTAGCGTTTTCTTTAACGCACACTAGTGCATTAAAGAAAACACCTAGTGTGCCCCCAGCCTAACAGGCCAGGTTTGCCAGATAGCTGAAGCACAGCACAGGTGATATGTTTTGCTGCTCAGTGATTGCAGAATTCATTCTGCTTTTCCTCAAGGGAATCATTAAAATCTGGCCTGTTAGTGTTATCTGAGGTTAGGGTTGCAAACCACTGCCATAATGCTTAGACTAGGAATGTCAAACTCTCGCTCCAAAAATGTTGCAGAACTTCAATTCCCATTATGCTCCAGCCATCGTTGCATTTAAAGTTTTCTGGGAATTGTAGAGCCATCAAAATCTGCAGGGGCAGTTTGACGTCCCTGACTTAGACTGACCCTTTCATAGTACAGTTTCTGATTTCTCTTTTTAGGCTAGGGTCAGACGAAAGCAGTTTTAACGTGCGTTTAGACGCACGAAATCACAGCCGTGCTAGCAGCAAATGACGGGCACTGACGGCCAATATACGAAGTACGGTCGCATGAAAGTCCGGCCGCGCAACGCAAGTGGCAAACGAACGCATTTTGTCGAGAACGTCAAACCGCTAGTACGGTCGTACAGAGTGCGCTGCGGCCGCATAGCGGCGTGTGTGCGTGATTTTGAGATGTCAGACACTGCTAATGTCCGGCCAACATAACGTCCAGATGCAAAAAGTGTTTTATTGATGATCCGTACAAAATCACGAACGCAAATGCGCATCGTATGACCGCTATCGCGTACTCCGTGAAAAAATGCGTCCATTCGTTCGAACGCACTTTTTCACAGACAACGCGAAAATGCGTTCGTCTGACCCTAGCCTAAATGTCAATTAAATGTGGCATCTCTGCCTTATTTTCCATCATCTCCACTTAACTCACCTGCTATACTGACAAGTGACAATGCATAGATCAGGCGGAGCACGTTTAAACCTAATGATAAACGTGAAGCCTCGTCTTGCATTCCAAACATACCGATTAAGGTGGAGGCATCCTCTGGAATGTTTTAATAAGATGATAATAGTAATAACAGCTACAGGAATGACAGTTTCTCCAGTGAGAGGAAACACCCTCTGGGAAGCGTGTGCGGCTTATTTTTATAACAATAAAAGATCAGGTGCACGAGAATACACAGTATCCTCAGCATCGGCCTGCGGGTGATAGAAACCGCAAAGAAAGAATTGGCAACACACGCCGTTGCGTCAGGCTGGATTCTACCCAATAATGGTTGTCGTGTGACACAAAATTAACAGCATCACCTGTATGAACTCCAGGTCTTTATATAGACCTAAGCAGTTTTCATTATATATTTTGTGGAATGAAAGGATAGATGGAACAGCAACTGGGGCGGACTGGTCTCCGGCTTGAGGACCAGACTTGAACTTGTTACATCATCTGTCCCTTCTCTCCAGTCAAGCTGATCCGCAGCAGGTTTTCCTTCCCTCACAACCCTCTGTCAGAATTTGAAGTTGTGCTGTATAATTCTAAGTATCTCTCCCGAAACACCAGACAAGACTTAAACGGTTATTCAATAAGAGCTGAACTTGCCACTGAATTGCAACAAACTCTAATCGGTGCTGAACTGCAGCGAAATGCCCAGATTTGCATTGCTCTAGTTTAGTTCATCAGGAGAATCTCATAGGATTCAATGGGGAAAAATAGCATTTTTATAAAAAAAATTATTCAACCGTTTATTCTTTTCATTTGCAGCAAAAAGCTTTTTTATTTCTTAGAATTTTTAAAGGTTTTCAGGCAAAATTTTGGATTTCCACTTTTTAAAAATGTTTTTTTTGTAGTCTGTAAATGTAATTTTACTTTGATGTGAAATGTTAGAGTTCACATATTTTCTATTTTTAACATGCTTAAACTTTGCTTCTTATAACGGATACATTATATATAATACTTTGTACCGTCTGCCTCTTTGTCATGATTTCAGGTTATAGGGTTACATATTACAGAGCTGTAACACGCAGGGCACCTGTAGAAACGGAATTCATTTCTTGCAGCTGGGAAATGATAAATTGCTTCAATTGCTAAAGGGCTTCTTTTACCAGACAAAGTTTACTTTAAGAACCACAAAGAATGTCCCCTTAAAGGGACACTATTACTAACATAAACTGTAACTAGATTACTTGTGCATTTTTTTCTTTGTTGGAAGTAATTGCATGTAAAAAGAAAAAATAAAGTAAGGTTTTGATCTAAGTTCCATTTTGTGTATTTTTCCCATGATGCTCAAATTTAATTAATCTACATTATTTAACAGTTAATCAGGTGGAGGAGGAAATGTTTAGATAAGGCTGCAGGAAGGTATTGTTTTCAAGGCCAACAGAGATGAGTTGGCAGCTGAATGAGATATGACCGGGAGCTTAAAAGACTTCTAATCTATCCCTGGTGAGGTCCATTGAATACATACAGAGTTATTCAGAGAGGTGAAAACCAGGAGAATGACCGGAGAAGTGAGAACTCTAGGTCAAAATAGCCAAACCCGAAAAATTCTCCCTTTTATCTCACTTTCCAAATCGGCTATTTGGTCTAGATTGTTCTCTTCTCCTGCCAATTCTCCTGGTTTTCACCTCTCTCTGAATAACCCTGATAGTTACATAAGCGGGAAAAAAGACATGCGCCCATCAGGTTCAGCCTTTCGCACATCACCTACTGCTGTTGATCCAAAAGAAGGCAAAAAAAAAACAAGTCTGGAGAGCTCGCCAATATGCAACAAACTGGGAAAAAATTACTTCTTGACCCCAGAATGGCAGCCAGATTTTTCCTTGGATCAAGAAGCTTTTACCCACATACTAAATATTATAACCCTTAATATTCTGTTTTTGCATGAAGTCATCCAGCTGTTGTTTAAAAGTCTCCCTGTTGAGGTGGTTGGGTCAGAGTCTGTACAGAGAATTCCACAGCTTTATAAAGGGAAAATACAGTTGTGGAGGCACTAATAACTTTGTGTAGTAAACTTGTACAATGGGTAGTATAGGGTTGCTGCCAACTAAGGTGTACACAATAAGGCTAATGCGAATGCAGTCAGAGCGTACTCTTCGTGCGTGCATAACGGACAGAAGTACTGACGGAAGATACTGTAGACACCACACGGTCCATATTTGTTGACGGACGTAGAAAAAAAAGGGATTTATGGGAAACAAAATTAATATGAAAAATTATAAAAATTTGAAAAGGATATGAAAAGCCATTTTGTGCGTCAAGGTGCTGGACGTTGCAAATGCGCTGCGTCTGACATCTCTTCATCACTCACACAGAACGCTACATGGACGTGGCGCACTCTGCGCGTCCGTCTAGCGGTTTTACGTTCTTGCCCAACTTGCATCCATTTGCTACGTGCGTTATGCGTGCGCAGTTCGGTGCGCACGTACTTCGTGTGTGGGTCTCTATTGCTCAGGATTCTATGCTACGACGGACGTTAAACTGTGCGGCAACATGGACGTGATCACTGCGTTCATCTGACGCGGGCCTAAAACCCAACCGAAAAAAATGTGTCAATATGTAATGTAATATATACGGGGCCATTATAAACCATTGTCTGGAAACCTATTCATTAACAGGACTATACACAGGACAAGGGGTCACCCATTTGGACAGGACAAAAGGAGATTCAGCCTAAAGCACAGGAAGGGTTATTTTACGATGAGAACAATAAAGCTGTGGAATTTAAAAAAAAAAAGTGTGGTCCTAGTGGCGCATGTGTAATAATGTGTCTACAGTGACAAGAAAAAGTATGTGAACCCTTTGTGATTAAGTGGAGTTTTGCATGAATTGGTCATAAAATGTGCTCTGATCTTCATCTAAGTCACAACAATTTGAAAAACACAGTCTGCTTAAAATAATACAACACCAACATTATATGTTTTCATGTTTTTAATGAACAGAACATGTAAACATTCACAGTGGAGGGTGGAAAAAGTATGTGAACCTTTGGACTTAATAACTGGTTGACCCTCCTTTGGCAGCAATAACCTCAATCAAACGTTTCCTGTAGTTGCAGATCAGACCTGCACAACGATCTGGAGTAATTTTGGACCACTCCTCTTCACAAAACTGTTTCAGTGTAGCAATATTCTTGGGATGTCTGGTGTGAATCGCTCTCTTAAGGTCATGCCACAGCATTTCAATCGGGTTGAGGTCAGGACTCTGACTGGGCCACTCCAGAAGGCGTATTTTGTTTTGTTGAAGCCATTCTTTTGTTGAATTACTTGTATGCTTTGTGTCATTGTCCTGTTGCATCACCCATCCTCTGCGGAGCAATGGGGATGAGGTTTTGATGTTGGTGTGCTGTGCCTTTTTTTCTCCACACATAGTGTTGTGTGTTTTTTCCAAACAACTCAATTTTGGTTTCATCTGTCCACAGAATATTTTGCCAGTAGTGCTGTGGAACATCCAGGTGCTCTTTTGCAAACTTCAAACGTGCTGCAATATTCTTTTTGGACAGCAATGGCTTCCTCCGTGGTGTCCTCCCATGTACTCCATTCTTGTTTAATGTTTTCCTTATTGTAGATGTGTCAACAAAAAATGTTAGCATGTGCCAGAGATTTCTGTAAGTCTTTAGCTGACACTCTTGGATTCTTCTTTACCTCATTAAGCATTCTGCGCTGTGCTCTTGCAGTCATCTTTACTGGATGACCACGGTTAGGGAGAGTAGCAACAGTGCTGAACTTTCTCCATTTGTAGACAGTCTGTCTTACCGTGGACACATGAACATCAAGGCTTTTGGCGATACTTTTGTAACCCTTTCCAGCTTCATGCAAGTCAACAATTCTTGATCGTAGGTCTTCTGAGAGCTCTTTTCTGTGAGGCATGGTTCACATCAGGCAGTGCTTCTTGAAACCAGTAAACCCAAAACTGGTGTGTGTTTTTAAAGGGCAGGACAGCTTTCAGCAACACATCCAATAATATCACACTGATTGGACTCAAGGTTGGCTCACTCCTGGCTCCAATTAGCTCTTGGAGAAGTCATTAGGCTAGGGGTTCACATACTTTTTCCACCCTGCACTGTGAATGTTTACATGTTATGTTCAATAAACACATGAAAACATATAATGTTTGTGTTGTATTATTTTAAGCAGACTGTGTTTTTCAAATTGTTGTGACTTAGATGAAGATCAGAGCACATTTTATGACCAATTCAAGCAAAACTCCACGGAATCCCAAAGGGTTCACATACTTTTTCTTGCCACTGTATATCAGACATAGAAATTATATATTTTATATCTGCTGAAAATATGTTTGGATATATGTGTTTGAGTCCTATAATAAAACATGACTTCAAATTGCATTTAAATAAGATGAGCAGAAACCGGTCAAAATGAGCTCAGCACACAGGGGGTTAATGCATACCTTTAACACAATGCCTGAAATTACTTGGGTGCAAAACAGTTCTGCTCATTGCGAGTGCGACACATACAAAGGCCATAGACATTTCACTGCTTGTGATCAAGCTTCAAGAAACGGACACACACACCACCAACATAAATGTAATGAACGTATTTATTATAATTCTCAGTTAATGTTGTAACATCAATACCACAAAATATTTCATTACTGTGCAAAAAGTCTTTTGGCACACTGGAAAAATACAAATAATAAAAGTTACAATAAATGTCCAGATTAGTCTGTAAGATAAACACTATACAATATCTGGTATCGATAAATGATCAATGTATGGCAATACCAACACAGCATGTCGGGCGGAAAATATCAAGTGTGGAGAAATACTGTACATATTTTCAGTTTTAACACATGAAAACAAATCACTCAGTGATAGAACAGAATATATTACGGACATTATATAATATCAAGAATTCAACTTGTTTAAAATGTATAATTATTGAATAGAACTTTTCAGTTTTCATAAACGTTGCAGGCGCATGAAACAGGCACTGCCAGGGGAAAATTCAAATTAAAAAAAGGGAAAATCACAGGAAAACACGAGGCCTGACCTAGTTTACTGTAACATGTGGCACAATTCAGAAATTAAATTCAATGTCCCCCTCCTTTTTTTTCAGTGTTGTAGTTTTTTTAAATTATGTGAACTAGAAGAAAATGGCAAACCTTTGCTACATAATGAAGGTTCCTCAACACTCTCAGTAATTTCTGTCTGCTGTAGCCTTCTTGTAACCTTTCTTGATCAAAAATCCATCTTGCCACGGATTCATTCCGTTTGTTACAGTCAACATTTGAACGCAGCCAACCAACTAATTATGCATACCCATACAAATCTATAGGATCTATTTCTCCATCAAGAAATCAAATTCACAGTACATTAAACCACATTTAGGATTCTAGGTCAGACTTCCTGTATAAAACCCATTAATTCCCAGATTAAGGTGTAATCTGGAGAAAAGCAGACAGAAAAATATGCTCATATATATTTATTACAATGCATTAATGAAATTAAAAGAGAATGTCGCGGGTGAATTGAAAGGCAGTACATAAGTCAGGAATATGTAAACTTGGATGAGGGTGCAGAACAGAGTCTTAGATCATCTGTTTCCATTAACCCTGTGTATACGTAAAATCGGTCCAACTTCCCACTGTCAACAGCTGAGAGTCAAATAACCATCCAGAAGGAGGGGTGATATTCACCTACTTTCAAAAATTTAAAATAGGATCACAAATTGACTGTTTTATACTGTCAAGTTAAAATACAACACAAAAGAGGATATTCTGTAAATAAATGTGTCTAATGGGATTATGGACACCTATCAGTATTTGCAATGGATGCAGAGTAGAAAGAGATGCTCTCATTAAGGTGAGCAACATGCTCATGGTTCAAAATTGGCATCACTGAGCAACGTATACTTATGGGGATTCCTTGGCATTGTTCCCTGTGCTAGCTAGAGGACACCAGCCATGGTTGTCATGTAACACCCATACTGTGTAGGGCTACATGAATACCCATGTTGTATTGCTCACTTATGAGAACTTTCAATCCATTGGTTGAAGTCATACTTGGCTCGTTTAGCAAAGTTAAAAGACAAGGTGTCCCTTCTAACGTTGCTTATGGCTGTATAGACATTTAATTTAAAAAGAAAAAAAAAAAGGATTGTTCCCTAAACAAAGACATTGACAAATCCAATATCCAGCATAGTTAGATATAATTCCCCACTTCAGAGTTGGAGTTTCATTCCCCTCTCCTAAATTTGGGTAATTTTGCCCAAAATCGTGTTGGTCTATCTCATCACAATTCCCTGTTAGAAATAAAGCATGGGCCATCTATACTAGGTAATATGAGTGTAATGTACCTGAGTGCAGAATGTAGACTGTACGCTACAGGCAACCTGTAGTACACCGCACTTGCACACAATGGAAACCTTAGAACATATGGATATATATACCATTAGCGGCTCCATTAACAGAAACATGAACGATAGAAAGAGAAAGTCAATAATATCCAGAGAAAAACATTCATGCTTCTACGCAAAGTAAAATATATTTATGGTGCACTACAATATTTGGAATAAGATGCATCTGATTACACCCCTGATAGAGTGTTACTTATATTGATTATCTGGCACATCTGCTTTTTCTTGTGTGCACAAAGTCCCAGTTTGGTCGAGATGCCCTTCTTGTTAACAGATAAGTTGTTACTGGAAGAACAAGAGGTCACTTGCCCAACAACGAGTTATGGAGAGTATGAACTGTACGGGTTCCGTTTTATACATGTGGAATATACAGTGGCAAGAAAAAGTGTGTGAACCCTTTGGGATTACGTGGAGTTTTGCATGAATTGGTCATAAAATGTGCTCTGATCTTCATCTAAGTCACAACAATTTGAAAAACACAGTCTGCTTAAAATAATACAACACAAACATTATATGTTTTCATGTTTTTATTGAACAGAACATGTAAACATTCACAGTGCAGGGTGGAAAAAGTATGTGAACCTTTGGACTTAATAACCGGTTGACCCTCCTTTGGCAGCAATAACCTCAACCAAACGTTTCCTGTAGTTGCAGATCAGACCTGCACAACGATCTGGAGTAATTTTGGACCACTCCTCTTCAGAAAACTGTTTCAGTGTAGCAATATTCTTGGGATGTCTGGTGTGAATCGCTCTCTTAAGGTCATGCCACAGCATTTCAATCGGGTTGAGGTCAGGACTCTGACTGGGCCACTCCAGAAGGCGTATTTTGTTTTGTTGAAGCCATTCTTTTGTTGAATTACTTGTATGCTTTGGGTCATTGTCCTGTTGCATCACCCATCCTCTGCGGAGCTTCAGTTGGCGGACAGATGGTCTTACGTTTTCTTGCAAAATGTCTTGATAAACTCTGGAATTCATTTTTCCATCAATGACAACAATCCGTCCAGGCCCTGAGGCAGCAAAGCAGCCCCAAACCATGATGCTCCCTCCGTCATGTTTTACAATGGGGATGAGGTTTTGATGTTGGTGTGCTGTGCCTTTTTTTCTCCACACATAGTGTTGTGTTTTTTCCAAACAACTCAATTTTGGTTTCATCTGTCCACAGAATATTTTGCCAGTAGTGCTGTGGAACATCCAGGTGCTCTTTTGCAAACTTCAAACGTGCTGCAATATTCTTTTTGGACAGCAATGGCTTCCTCCGTGGTGTCCTCCCATGTACTCCATTTTTGTTTAATGTTTTCCTTATTGTAGAGGTGTCAACAAAAATGTTAGCATGTGCCAGATTTCTGTAAGTCTTTAGCTGACACTCTAGGATTCTTCTTTACCTCATTAAGCATTCTGCGCTGTGCTCTTGCAGTCATCTTTACAGGACGACCACGCCTAGGGAAAGTAGCAACAGTGCTGAACTTTCTCCATTTGTAGACAGTCTGTCTTACCGTGGACACATGAACATCAAGGCTTTTGGAGATACTTTTATAACCCTTTCCAGCTTCGTGCAAGTCAACAATTCTTGATTGTAGGTCTTCTGAGAGCTCTTTTCTGCGCGGCATGGTTCACATCAGGCAGTGCTTCTTGAAACCAGTAAACCCAAAACTGGTGTGTGTTTTTAAAGGGCAGGACAGCTTTCAGCAACACATCCAAAAATATCACACTGATTGGACTCAAGGTTGGCTCACTCCTGGCTCCAATTAGCTCTTGGAGAAGTCATTAGGCTAGGGGTTCACATACTTTTTCCACCCTGCACTGTGAATGTTTACATGTTATGATCAATAAACACATGAAAACATATAATGTTTGTGTTGTATTATTTTAAGCAGACTGTGTTTTTCAAATTGTTGTGATTTAGATGAAGATCAGAGCACATTTTATGACCAATTCATGCAAAACTCCACGTAATCCCAAAGGGTTCACATATTTTTTTCTTGCCACTGTATATATTTTATATATCCATCCCAGGGAGGCACAATGAACCACAGAAAGTCAAGATCAGTAAAAGGTTTTAAACCCAGCAAACCATATATCTGCCATAACTTGTTAAATAATACTTTGTAACCAGCAACCTGCCTGGCATAACCAGGTTGTGATGGCGTTAACGGACAATACTGGCCATTTGTAAAGCACAAACATTCAGTAGGAGCTGCCTGAACTGCCTAAAACATTTAAGTTTAGGAATTAGGTGTGACTAATTTTTCCATAATTTTATTTTATCTCTGATATTAATGTGTATGCCAGCATGACACAGGCATATATGGGCAATACTAAAGGAAAGAAAAGCTGCATCCTACTGGCCTAATTATAGGTCTCACCTGTTAATATGCATGCTTTGTAAAACATACAAATATACATTTTGGATGTTGGAGTTACGAGTTTGCCCACACAGATGGAAATAACTAACATCAAGTAAAGTCTGGATGAGAAACCCGGCTGGAAAAAAATCTTGCAGAACCAGATTTGCAAGCTGGCTTTTTTTAAATTCAGTAATTTGGGGAATGTTTTCATTGTAATGTGTTAATGGGCACTTAAGGATTTAGATCTTTCAGAGAGGAAGGATCATCATTTTACTGTCTGTTCATGTGCAAATACATGATTTTATATGGGCACACACTCAGCAATTATTAAAAATGAAAATGGGAGGTGGCAGTAGAATATGGACAGGGACCCATAATCCAGGAAGGTAATTAGTTCTCCTGATGATCTGGTGGGTGCTGGGATCTATTTGCATTTGTGCAATCAGCAGGTACAATGGAAAGCTCTAAGTAATGACACCTATCTCAGACAGGTCTGTAGTAAGGAGTCAGAATACTATTCCTCAATGCTAAGGGCATATATAATATTCCCTTATAAAGTTTCTGTCACCAGGAAACAGCACCAGAGCACAATTTGGACACAGAGATCAAAGAGCCATTGCATCCTATGCAGAGGAAAGCTGGGAGCTCTTACGATATTTTGACCGGCTGCCAAGATCACAAGATCTCTGTATTGTTGTTACTCAGATCCAATATGGCCGCCTCCACACTGAAACTGTGAAAGGGTGTACTGCCAATTCTACTATGTTTTAGGTAGGGAAATGAATGTATATTTGTATTATTTAGGCTTTTAAAACGAATTTATTGGGGAGAAAACTTCAGATGACCATGGTACTTTAAGAACATTGATCCACCCTTTTTTGTTATTGCTGGTTGTGTTACTCAGTTACCAAGAGCCTACAAGATGTTCGAGTTATGGTTGTCGTCTTATCAGGCAATGCATGATGTTCCAAGATAAAAATACCACAAAGTATTCCTAAATTAGAACACATCGGTAAATTAAGATTAATGCCAACAGTGCTGTATGTGGCAAGGTATTAGATTGACATTGGTTGTTAGGAATGAAATGGCAGCATGACAGGACATATCCAGGCAGATGCAACCAAGGATGAAAAGCACCCATTATCTCCCAGTGTGTTTTGAGCAGTTTAGACACATTTTCCTGTTGAAAGAGTTTAGTTAAAATACCAATAGGAGGATATTAGTTATCAATATAACAAGCCTCACCAATAGAACGTCATGACAGTGCTTCTCTGTTCAGTGTGGTCAAACAGATACACCAAAAAGATGGCTGCTGGAATGCGTGGGAGCAACCATGAAGAGAATCGAATTATGTGGATGCTGGCCCACTTCTGATATTTTTTTATAACGAACGTTGACATTTAGATATACAGCAAAATCCTCTCAGAATGCTATTCTGACAGAAACATTACTTCTGTCCCAGAAATACAGGAAAAATTAAAACCTACACTACAGACTACAGTCATTATTTGTCATCCTAAGGGTCACAACCGAAATCTTTCGGACAAGTGAAATCTAAGAGTCTCTCATGACATGTGCAAAGCCTCTATCTTTGTTTTGCACTCCGCAAAACATTTATGTTATCTGAGCTTTAATATTAAATTGTGATTGATTTGAACATTGGCATCAGACACCTTGAGCTACTCAGGAAATCGCAGCAGTGCCCAGAAGAGGGGCGTTATAGGATGGAGCACGGCTTCTTGTCTTTAAATGGGTTCTCTGAAGTTGGAACTCCAACCAGCAGTGGGTCATTCTTGGCATGCTGCTCACAGTAGTTCATAAGGTCCGCAGCCGCTTTGGAGACCTGGAATTGAAAGGGATGTAAAAAAATATATATATACCACAATATTACTTTGTATTACCTACCCCATAGGTAGGAACTGCAAGTCCATCATTGCAGGGAAAGTGAGCCTGGACACTATAGGTCCACTTTAATTGCAGATATTTGGCTTAATAAAAATAAAATAAGCGATTTAAGTTAAGCTTGTGCACGAAGTTTAATTGAAGCTCCTATCTCTATCTAGGGTGATTTAGTCCATTAAAGTAGATCCGTGCAACTAGATAAAGAACATCTTTACAAAGATTCTACCATGATTCAAGGGCTGAAAACTTAAACAAAATAACCATGCCATATTTTGTTGATTGTGTGCATAGGTGTGAGTTTTTTAAAGTATACAGATTACCATATTTTTCTTTCTCAGATGAGGCTATAGAACAATCTTCTTTTTTAAAAAAAGTGAAAATTAAAATTGCAGATAAAAAGACATTTTTACTCCCCCCCCCCCGGAGGAAAACCCCTAAAGATGTAATAAGTAAATAAATATGTGTATTAAAATAGCAAAAATCTAAAATAACACCTCCAAGCTTTATAATTAACATTTTTATATGCTACAAATAATACAGACAAAGCTTAACAGTTCTTAATAAACAGCAATTTATTAATGTTCAGGATTTTACACATGCTCATTTTATATACATATATAGTCAAGTTTTAGTTAAAAATTGCTTAGTTTCAACTAGAATTCTGAAAACCAAGACTACGAAAAGTGAAATTTTGGAGCCATTTGGCCATAGATCACCCTCAACTTCCTGCAGTGTCTTCCCCCATTCCCTCAGCACCAGTGATGGATTTGATGGCACACAGTGTGCAATGCCAGAGAGCAACACACTAGCCCTGCGCAGCATGGCCCCCACCGAGCTACTTGGACAATTATAGGATTCCAAAAAACAGAAATTGCCGAGATCCAAAATGCTGTTGGTCCTAAGCATTTTCGATTAGAGCTGCTTAACCTGCTTGTACCAAACTTAATAAAAAAAGTTTGAATGAAGTGGGAAAATTTAATTTGCATGCTTTAAATTCTTGAACTCCAAATGAAATTTACACTGTAGCCTATTGATGTGACATATTCACATAACAATAATATATTTTGAATATGCCCGGGCCAGTATTATTATTATTCTTTATTTGTATAGCGCCAGCATATTCCGCAGCGGGCACAATATAGGAACAATGGGCACAATATAGACAGGGTTACTATACATTGAGACTGAACAACATTTTGACAAACTAGTACAGGAGGAAACAAGGGCCCTAGTCCTGTGGGAATTTACAATCCAGAAGGGTTGGGGTGGAAACAGCATTCAGAATGGATTGTGTGTGGGGGGGGGGGAATGGAGGCCACCTAGAAGAATGTTACAATAGTCAAATCGGGAGATTACAAGGGCGTGGATGAGTTGCTTTGTTGTGTCAACGGTAAGAAAAGGCACTATTTCATAGTGGGTGCTAATGCAACATCTCGAAATGTTATCGATAGTGCTAGACGTTTATCGTCTGCCATCGAAATTCCAATTACTGTACTTAGAATGCCCAATATTTTTAAGTGCCTTGTCAAGTGAGGTATTACAAAGTGCTGGCGCTATATTAGCATCATGACGCGCAAGGCAAAATTTTAGTGAGTTCTAAAAGCTGGTGTTAAATGGTTCTGCAAATGCAAAATCATTCAGCACCCCCTAAGGCTGCGGGCACACGAGCGCACTGAGTGCTTGCGTGTGCCTGCACTTCCCTGCATCTGTGCCGTTTTGATGGGGAGGGACAATCACGTCAAAAAGCTAGACGGTTGATGTCGGGGCTACAAAGCGCGATCCTCCATAGGAGGATCGCGCTTTGTAGCGCTGAGCGCACAGAGTGGAAGGAATGTCCACTCTCACGGACGTTCTTTCCTCTCTGACAAACGCTCATGTGCCGGTAGCCTAAACCCTCCCATTAAATCCCATAATCACCTCTCATCCCATTTTTTTTTTTTTTTTTTGAGAAAGGTGTCTTGCCCAAGGTAAAATCCTAACGGTACATACTCGCCACCCAGGACATACTTGAAAACGAGAGAAATCTCAATGTATCTTTATACATTGAGATTTCTCTCATTTTCAAGTATGTCCTGGGTGGCGAGTATGTACCGTTAGGTGTCTTGCCCAGGGGCACTTACTGGAGAGGAGCTCATCGGGATCGAACCCAAGACTCTACAGGCTCTCTCCACGCAGAGCAGTGATGTTACCTCTACTCCACCCAGCCGGTACTGGCGAGCAGGGTAGCCCGATCCGGTGCTTCTTTTGGCCGAGAACAGAGAGTTCAACAAATAGTTCCTAGTGTCCCTCCGCGGTGCTGTGTGATATCGCGAGAACGAGACCGAAAGCTCAACCCACCATGAAGTCGTACGGACTCCAGGAGGTGATAATCAAGGCAGCGCTACCGCTAGTATCACTGCGGTTAGCACTGCGTTCCAGGGTGAGGTGCTCAGCTAGCGCCTGCCCTGGAATACCTCGTTAACATGGGAGCGCAGATTTTCCCAGTTTGGGTCCCCATGAACCGTGAACGATGGAATAGAACCCCTAGCTGGCTAAAAAGGAGAAAAAAATAAGGGCAGGTTTTACATTATAATAAAACAGCATTGACAGCGTTAATAAGGGGATTCATCTGTTTAATACATGAACTGAAAAAACAACCACAGAGAACCTACAGGACATTAACAAAGACCGCAGTATTTAGTACCTTAATTCTTTCAATTCCTGCTTCAATGCGAAGCTGCTCCACCAGTTTCCGAGCCTGGGCTATGTTATTAGCAGTTGACATTATTTGCCATCAGATCTTTATCCAAAGTGTTAAGAAATGTATTCGAAGAATCTATAAAAAAAAGACAATGGGCGATCAACCACATTTTTAAAATAAGTTTTAACACTGAAACATAAAATAAATATTACAATCTACACATTGCAAGAATTAAACGTTGAGTATCTGATATTACTTGCCCATGAAGGTTTCCAACAACATATCCTTGTCAGGAGACAGACTCATGGAAATATTGATTTAATGCTAGGGATGCACCGATAAAAAAAATTTAAGACAGAGTACGCGTATCAATACTGTTTTTCAGGTACTCACCGATACTGTTATTTAATGCCATGTCGCTTTCCAATAAATAAAGTAGGATTCTTCTGAAAGCCTGTCCAATTTATGGAAATATTGAATTGCATGACCAGATACCCCATTTATCTACTGCAAACACCCTGACCACACACAGACACCAGGCCTCAGATACACAATATATATATAGAGCTGCGGAACTTGGGAGCACTCTGGGACTTGTATAAAAATATATATAAATACATATATATATATATATCCCAGACCCAAGACACTGGGGCCAGCTGGTATTCTGCCAGGCCCCTTCGGTTGGCTGCGTTCCTACGAGCGGCCACCGGCATGAGAAAGTTGTAACGCTGGGGCTGTGCTCTCGCAAGATCTTACAGAGTTTGCGCAATCTCACAAACTCTGCAAGATTTTGCAGAAGCGTGACTGGAGGCCAGCAGAGCCATGTTACAACCTTTACATAGTTTACGCGTTATGTGTGTGGTCTTCATGTTTTGCGTAATTATATGCTGCGGCACGCGTTAGTGCGCACTAAAAAACGTCTCGTGTGCACCCGGTCTTAGTAAGGACAAACTGGGAAAAAACTGTATTTATTGTTAACTGAGAATAACGAAACTATAGATATCAGACATCTGTGCACGATGGGGTCGTAATATGAAGCATCCATGGCTGGTTTTAGAAGGTAAAACTACTTTCCAAGTCATAGGGCTTAGGTCCAAGTCGAGTCTTGAGTAAGACTTTGACAGCAATGACTCAAGTCACAAGTCTTCTTTGAATTAATTAACATTAATGTTGAGTCACAAGTCATCAAATTTGTGACTTGAGTCCAGGTCGTGCGACTCGTCCAAACCTCTGCATGGCACTATTGTTGCTGTCCGTTCTCAGGAATCTTGTAATTTTGGTTTTGTTAATACAATTTGAATTAATTTCCATTTTACCTATGACTGCAATGTCCCGGAGTATATAGTTTCCTCAAAACAAAATCCACACTATTCTTTTGATTTTTGAATAAACTTACTCAATTTGACAGAACTACAATTTTTTATTGTTTATACTGTAAAGAGCCTTTTTCACAAACAAATGTCCAATCTGTAAAAGGGACACCATCACTACAGGACCACATTCACTTTAAGACGCACTGCAAGCAAAAACAAAAAATCTTAGAAGGCAATAAAACATTTTCTCCAGCAGGTCCCCCCCCCCCTGCACCTTTCTTTTTGGTTAACAGTTTTTGCTGCAGGAGGCAGCATATTTCTCGTTCTGATGATCTGATGCACAACGGCTTCTGTATTTAGGAGGCACTGGACAATCAGCTTTGAAGAACTTATGGAATGCTGATCTATAGAGCAGAAGGTTGTGCAGTGTGAGCTGATTGACAGCTTTCTGAATGGATGAAAACTCAGCTTTGAAAGGCTGTCACAGCCTTCAGGATCAGGTATTGGTTGATCAGTGGTGTTTTTGACCATGTAGGGACATAAAGATGGCTGCCCACAAGGCTCCAGGAGAAGCAATGGAAAAAGGATTTGCTTTTGTTCATACATTACAAATACATAATTCTTTATTACCTAAATTATAATATTTTCCATTAACTGGTCATAAAAACGACAAACGATTTATTTTCACAGGGACGCAGCTAACATCTAATTACATTCGAGAAAAATAAATCCAAAGCCTGAGCCTCAGTCAATTTAAAGCCTCAATATGAACAGCACAAAGTGATGCTTGATATTCAGGCAGGTGTAGAGGAAGGTGTGTATAGAAAATTGAACCCTTGCTTGTTAAATATTTCTCTTGGAATCTGAACCAGCACCATTTTTTATTCGCTCTCCACCTCCCCAAACTAGTAGTTGGGTATCAGTCATTTGCAATCGAGAGGCGGCTTGTCGAGACATGCCGGAGCGGCAGAAGAGTGGACGCCTAGAAATGATTAACCGGTAGGTGCAGAAGGAGCGAGCATGTGCGCCTGGCCTCTTCCCTTTCTCTTTCAAATACAGTTTTATTGTAAGGGCAGGAAGTAGATGGCAAAAAATGCGCTGGGATTGGATTCTCCACATATTTCTCATTCCTACGAAGCTCCCACACCTCAATTACTAGATAAACAGATTATTAGTTCAGCTTTACACGTGAGGAAATAATGCTAACTATTATCAACATGTGCAAAGTCTAATTGCAAGAATTAATTTTCATATATGATGCATGAAAACACTATCATCTTTGCCAGTAAAGAAATATCAACCCCCCCCCCCCCAACTGGGAAGCCCACCAGGGATTGATAATTAACTAGATTGCATTAAATAACATTACTGGTCAAAGGGCAAACTGGAACAATCGGTTTGCAGAGTGCGAAGCACAATAATCTAAAAAGAGTATGGGAGAAATTGCTTTCTAAATCAAAATTTTAGGTCACCATTCCGAGTACAGCGGTAACGATTGTGTCAGGTTTGGAAATTACTGCAGGTCCTCATGCAATCCAGTCCAATTGCTATGCAAAGCTGACTAGAATATGCGTTGCCACTCAGCTCTAACCCTATTTAAATGCATTATTTCATGTCATACAGTCTAGATTCCTCAACCTGGTCCTCAGGTATCCTTAACGGGCCAGGTTTGCTATGATTTACTGCCTTTTGATTGCAGTATTCAGTCTGCATTTCCACAAGGTAAACCTTTAAATTTGGCCTGTTCTGGTACTCGAGAAGCAGGGTTGGGAACCACTGCTATAGAGCAGTGTTTCCCAAACCTGTCCTCGGGAACCTCAGCCAGGCCAGATTTGACAGATCACTTTGGGGAAAAGCAGACTGAATCCTGCAATCACTGAGCAGCAAATCATATCACCGGTGCTGTGCTTCTGATATCTGGCAAACTTGGCCTGTTAGTGAAGCCTGAGGACAGGATTGTGAAGCACGGCTATAGAGGATGCACAAAAGAGTGCTAAAATCTGAATAAAGAGTCATTCAAAGTTCCTCATTCTTTCTGCAAGCACAAAAATTAGGGAGAAAAAAAAACCTGTCAAAATGTATTTATGTATTGCCTATTAAGCTTCCTGACAATTTAAAGGGAATCCATGGTCTTCTGATGACTCTACTGGAAAGAACAGCAATGTAATATATTACCAGAGAGTGAGTATACTGCTAGCCGTGATCACTACCACTACTGGTATTAAGGAATAGTGGGAACTTAGAATAGCAGTGGTAACTCGTTGGCAGGATATCGCGAGCGTTAATTCTGCAAGCTAGCACTCCACTTGGTATAGGGTCCCTATCCGGAAGCCTTTTTTTTGCGTTAACCCCCTATATAAATTAAAGTCTTTGTAGAAAGCAAAAAAATGCATATGTTTATTGCCAGGAGAGCTCAGACATACAGTCTGGAAGCTAAAAGGACCACCTGTAAGTGGGATGTTGCATAAACACAGCTACAAGGTATCCGGTCCATAAGGTACTTTATCTAAACCAGCAAGAAACACTGAGGTGAAGCACGGCATATTTAACCGCACATGTATACGTGTTTAGGCAGATTTTCTTCATGGTAATGGTAGGCACAATTAAATGTTCTCCTGCTGTATGTAGAATTCATATCTTGCAGACTGGAATTGCAATCACTAAATAAGGCCTTGTGATTCCTCTTCTGCAGAAAATGAATTCTACACACTGCAAGGGAGCACTTCTATGTGCAGCCCTTTAGCATGAAGACGTTATGTACCTAGCTGATCTGCAAACCCAATCTGTATTGATCCATCAAAATCTCTGTATCTCCATCTTCAAAGGTAATTCCAAGCTACTCATCGTCTTAATAAATGTGGCAATCAATTCTAAATATGACCCAGCAACTTCACAAGAAAAAGATGAGTCAGATGCGGCTTGGCCTTTCACAGCGGTTTCACCTGTTGCTGGCAGGTGACATACATACAATTAATCGCCTTGTTTACAAATGCGTAAATTCCACTGCTCCACAAGCCCAGGCGGAAAATGACAGATCAGTGCCCAGGAATGTAGTCTTATTTGTGTTATTAAACAGCTGGTAACGTGTGATTGTGGGATCTGTATTAAGCTACTGCACATAAGCAGGGTAAGATGCAGTGTGCGTGATGCTGAAATTAAAAGGCACGTACACCAGTAGATTTTGCACAGGAACGTAGTCTAGCATTGATTTTGTGAGAGTCACTCGCAAAAAAAAAACAAAACCAAAAAAAACAACTCAAATTCCATCAAAATTAATTAAAGAATGAAGAAATAAAAATTGCATGCTTTAAAGAATGGGTCAGCAACCTTGGCCCTTCAGTTGTTTTGAAATCCTTTACCCATGAGTCTCTGCTAAAGTAATATGTGCATGAGCATCATGGGAGATGTAGTCCCAAAACATCTGCAAGGCCCTTTCAGTACAACGATGTACTACCCTAATTTATTGTAACTCTTGTATTACGCAGTGGAATAGGTTGGCACAATACAAATAATATATACGCTGAATCAGTTCGAAATGTTAATGTGGTTTGATATACATAGAGGAATAAAGCAATAAAATCATTTTTATTTTTATCGAAAGAGGGCTAGTCACTAACCACTGTCATTTACCAAAAAAGAATTCAAACAGGGTCAGAGAAGATTTGATTTTCCTTTTCTGGATTACCAGATTTTTCATACAGAGTTATTCAGAGAGAGGTGAAAAGCAGGAGAATGGCTGGAGAATGGAAAATTCTAGGGCAAAATAGCCAAACCAGGAAAATTCCCCCATTTATCTCACTTTCCAAATCGGCTATATTGACTTAGAATTTTTCATTCTCCAGTCATTCTCCTGCTTTTCACCTCTCTCTGAATAACCCCGATGGTTGCAATAACACTAATTGACAGGGATTACTGAATAACCCTGTTATAGTTAACTTCTAGCTAAAAGGGACACATTAGGAATATTTAAAAAAAAAAAAAAATTCAAAGAGGCTGTGATTGAAAAGTGTAAAATGGTTATGATAGTCAGTGTCACATACTATTGCAATGTAAGGCTCACTTTAGCATGGATAGGTCTAATGTAGTGATGGAGAACCCTGACACCTCATATGTTTCTGAACTACATGTCCCATGATGCTCAGTCAGCCTTAAAGCTGAGGCACGTTCAGTCCTTCAGCCGCTGCAGGTGCTAAGTTAGCAACTTGGCCCTGAACGCTGTGCTGCAGTTCAGCGCTCAGCACTGCTAACTTAGCTCTTGCAGCTAAGTAGAGAGGTGCTGCAGAGTAGCTGAATGTGACGTGGGAAGGATGGCCGCCTCCACGGAGCAAACAATCCAGTAAGGAAATGTTCAGTTTGAGGTTTTGGTGGACCAAAACACCAAATATTTATTGGAACATGGTAAACATTAACACTGAAGTGGTAATAAAATTGACAACAGTGGATATTGCAGAAACAGCACCTTTCATTAAGCAATCCTCTGCCCTTTCCCTTCAATATTCACAGCCAAAGCGTTCAGTGAGACTGCTGCAGCAAACTGAACTGCTGCAATGTAGCAATTCAGCAGCTGCTGAGAAAATGAACAGGCCTCTGATGGAGCAGTATAGCAGATGTAGTTCAGTACATGTAGTGCCAAGGTTCGCCATCATTGATCTAATGTGTGGTAGCTTAATAGCCAAAAATAAACAAAAAAAAAGAGATTAGCGGCAATGCAATTTAAATTCATTATGTTATATATGGCAGCTGTTGTGTGCAATTGAACATCATTTACTGTGGGGGAGTCAAATCAAATAATGAGGTTTTTCATTCTTGAAAGTATCTAAAATATAAAAAAAACAATCAGTGTATCCAATTAGTTTCAGTATAGCTCAACCAAGATGACACCTTCAGCAGTTTGTTCTTCCAAAACAGCTTTTAATACATTCAAGCGAGTCATGGCCACTGTTGTTTCTATGAATCATTCTTTAAAGCAGGCAAATGTTTTGGGTAGTTTTTTTTTCCCTTTACAAAAATTGCTAAAATTAGCCGAGAGAGCTGCAAATAGAGTATGTAACATAAGAAATAGGTCATCACATAAAAAGAAACGTATAAACAACAAGACAAAGGATTGACCTCTTGCAGTCAATGCGGTATAGTGTTTTTTGTTTCTCCTCGCTTTCGGTTGGCGGCTCTTTCCACTATTGCTCACGTAAATTATGAGGAGAGAAGCGAGGCGAGCCTGTGACTTCCCGGATTCAGGCGACTGGTTTTCATGACATCAGTATCATGTGAGTGTGTGCATCAGAGGAGAATCCCCCCAGTGTATCGGAGAGAAAAGAGTCAAATAGAGCCGGCATTGTTATGTTCCTGTTTACTGAGCAATTATGGAGGACGAATTTCAGATGGATGTTTATAAGGCACGAACTTGTATGGGACAGAAATATCGCAGTCCATTAGATAAGACGTAGGCGGAAACCGGCAGATTTAGTAGCAATCTCCAAATTAACCATGCACATAAAGAAAAAACCCTGGCATAGGTCCATCGGTACCTGGCACTACCAATGCACTATGCCATGGGTGTTGAATACTAGAAGGTAATCATACTCATGTCTCCGTATACAGTACATTCTTGGTGACTCGACGTTAAAGTATCATTAACTGGTTGCAGATGGCAGGGGTTGCCAGTGGTGGGTCAGCTAGCCTACTCTCACCTGTCATTGTGGCCAGCACAGAGTAGTTGCCAAAGATTTGACTGACAGATGAGGGCGTGGGTAGCACAATGTACAGATTGAAAATGTATGATAAAGTTGGGTAAACAAAATGCCATGATGGACAAAACATTTCCTTGATTGTTGAAAAAGTGAAACGGTCTCTTCACAATAAATCCGTGCAGTCCTATTCCAAGCCAAAAGGAAACGAGTACGTGAGACACGGGCCGGCAATTTTGATCACGGCTCACAAATCATTTACTGCACGACTTGCTATTCCAAGTACGTTACCACTTGCCTTGGTGGCCAAATTATGTGATTTTGCTTGTTCTATACCTTCTGTATGATGTAGGGTTGCCAGATCGGCCATAGTTTCCTAGACACAAAATTTATTCATACTGATGGGCAGTGCATGAAAAATGCCACCCCATAACATCTATAATCCATACCCAGCAGGTAAGAAATCAAAAAATAATCCCAGGTGACCTGCCTTGAATTCCTTCCTGCAGCATATGAATTATACATGTTGCGGGACAGCACTTTCCCCTGTGCTTCCCTCAGCATGAAATAGTAACCTGTGTCCAGGAAAACATGGCAGACCTGGCAACCCTAGTATGTTGTTCAAAAGTAGTCAAGAGCGTTATATGATACCTCTAATTACAGATGGGAGGACAAACATACTGTTGGGTTATCCACCAACTGCCCTTTTGGCAATTCTGATAGACAAATTCAATGAATGTCAGGGAAAGTTTCATTGATGGAAGATTCTTTGTCATTCCCTTTATCTACAGGCATGTTCTGTGCAAGACCTGCCTTAAAGTGACATTGTCATGTCCGCCATCAGCAGCTAAAGCAGAATAAGGCAGATATTGCATCGCAAAACGATTGCTCACAAAATCCATTCACATACACAAAGTGAAGAAGCTTAGATGCAGTAAACTAGGATAAGGCACAGGATCATGAACCCCTTAGGCTGCTGTCAGACGAGCGTAGTGTTCACGTCCGTGATTGCGCCTAAAAGTACGTCCGTGATAGCATGACAGGAAGCCCATCGGAGCCCGTTACACGAAGTACGTCCGCACTGAACTGCGGACGCACAACGGCCGCGGCCCACGGACGCAAGGCAGGCAAGAACGTACAACCCCTAGAACGGCCGCACAAAGTGCGCTGCGTCTGCAACGTCTGCATAGCTTTGTGTGTGAGTGATGGAACGTGGTCAGACGGACTGCATTTATACGTTCAGCATTTTTCACGGACAAAATGGTTTTGCTTTTTAATTTATTTTCCCTCCTACATCTGTCAAAATATATATGTCCGTGAAAAAAACGGACTGTGTGGCCACTGCGTCTTCCGTACTAACGTACGTCCGTGTGCACGGACGTACAGTCCGTAGAAATCACGCTCGTCTGACCCTAGCCTTAAACTCAAGACATGCAGGTTTGTAAAAATAAATGGAGAAACACTGGCTCCAACAACCTATATGCAATGAAAACTTGAGTTGGAGCAGCTGTATGTGCATGGACCTAGTATGTAAATGGATGTGTTGTGCAAAATGTAAATTTCTCTGTACATTAATATGATTAAAGTCCTTCCTCTTACATGTGAATTAGTCACTGCAGATGATTATATTATGTAGGGGGATGAACACTGACCGCTCTGATGCCCACTACATGAGCTTTTACACAGCTTGGTTAGATAATCCACATTGTGAAATGAACAATCATGTGAAGAGAAAAAAACACACACACAAAAGCACCTTTTAGACTGGCGGTTCTACAGGCTGGCTGGAGAGGCCTTTTTTTGGACAAATAAGGCAGCCGGAAGTTTCTGTCACAGTGAACGCAGACGCTGCTGTCAATACACAGCACTGATTGGCCCACAACCTGGGCACAACTAGTGACAGTTCCTAAGGAAAATGCTGGCTGAGGGATTCTCCACACAGATCACATGCTCCTGTTCCAGAATACCATGGAACAAAAATCAAATATGAATAAATCAGCTAAACAGCTTATTATCCCAAAGCCTGAGCATGCATCCTAACACATATTAACCTTATCAGTGTGGTACACAACTCTAAATATGAAAGGAAGATAAAGCTATCCAGCTTATATTCCAACCGCACTATTAACACCACAGTCTGTATGTACATTTCAAGTAGATACACCCCAGCATTCTCACTCACTGACACCATAGCCACACAAACCCCAGCTTTTAAATACACACTGGCATTATACAGCGTCCACATATATACTACAGTATCCACAGGTGAACGCAAACTGTGCGTTCCCATATCACAGTCCGGCATACAAATACACATTTAAATTCACGCACACGTTTTTGATGCGGAACTATGAGAAGACTTGATACAGATTAAGGCTAATGTCAGACGAACGCAGTCTGAACGCACTCTGCATGATACTGTAGACACCACACGGTCCGTGTTTTTTTGGCGGATGTAGAAAAAAAAAAATATGGGAAACAAAATTAATTAAAATTAAAAGACATGTACAGTCAGCCAGACCAAAAAAACTTCTGAGCGTCAAAGTGATGGACGTAGCAAATGCGCTGCGTCTGATGTTGCGTCATCACGCACACATCTGCTACGCGGACGAGGCGCACTCTGGGCGTCTGTCGTAGAGCTTTTACGTCGAGGCCTAAATGGTGCCCGTTGCCATCTGCGTGGGGCGTGCTCACTTCGGTGCACACGTACTTCGTGTGTTGGTCTCGATTGATCACAAATCAATGCTACCACGGACGTGAAACTGTGCGGCGACACGGACGTGATGACTGCGTTAGTCTGACGCTGGCCTAAGAGAACATTTCTTTATTTACCACTCCATCTTATGTTTGTTTATTTGTATCTTTTACCCTTTGGTTATTGTAAAGCGACGTGGAAACTGTTGGCGTTATATGATAATAATAAAATGAAACATGAAAATGGGAAAATAATGTCTGGAATGTGAGGTGAATTAAGTCAGAGATTTATAATGTATATCACAAAGAAATAAGAACTAGAAGAGAAATAATACACATTTCAAAAGTCAGAGTTATTCATCAAGTGCTGGTGTTAGGCCGGGGTCAGACAAGCGCACTATGTGCACCCACACTGACGTGCCTCCCGGCATTGTGACGCTTCGACGGGGCCGCCCACACACTGTAGCGTGCGCACGAATTGCACATGCTACAGCGGGCGTGCTGCGGACGTTTTGAAAGCCTCCTCACTAACTGCGCTCAGCGAGGTGGCCAGGCAGTCGCCAGACAGGCGTCAGTGTGGAAGGAAGTCCACTCGCATAGACGTTCCTTTAGCTCTTAAACGCTTGTCTGACCCCGGCTTTAGCTGGCACTACAAAAACCCACGAAAAAGGTTGGTGTTGCAGTGCTGATAAAAGCCAGTGTTTTTCAAAGCCAAAATCCAAACCGTAAACCGCAAAGCTTCGCATTAAATGTAATAAAATTGACTACTTGTAAAAATTGTGATGCGGATAGATTGCGTTCCTGTATACAGTGTTTATAAATGGTTGACGTTTGCTAAATAAATCACTGCAGTCATAAGCCTGGATCCTCACTCAAAATATGTCACTGGTAAAAGACATGCTCCTGTCTATCACACCAGTTCTCCTGGAAATGCAAAGACCACAGGTTTCTGCGACTTGGAGTTCAGTTGCCAGATTTCTACAACTCCCAGTATACAAATTCATGCAAACAAAGCATTGGGGTGCAGAAATGTATAAGGATAAGCTCAGAAATGCCTGGAAGCAGCTGGGTTGGTTAAGCCACTTCCTGGAAGAGCAGAAGACACCGTGAAAGCTGCCCCTACCTACTCAAGAGTCATAGGAAGTTTTAGTGAGTCCTATGGTGCCATTACAGAGGCAACTAGAACATACTGTATGCCTGTTCTTAGTAATCTCATAAACCTTGTTTTTGCGCATTATAACAATCCTGAAATGATTGTCAGGTGTTCCTGTTCCTCTAATGCAGAGGTTACTTACTTGGCATTCATTTCTGGCCACTTCTCGGGTAATAGTCTGATTTACATATGGTATAACCTCTGTAATGGCAACATGGAGCTAAAGCCTTATGAGAACTGAGTGGGGACTCACTGTAGAGTGAGCCATTAGTGCTGCTGCCTGTTCTGAGGAAGCTCATAAAGCTTGTTTTTGCTCATAATCTGCATCACATATGTGGAGTGTGAGTCATCATTTAAATTGAGCAAATTCCTAAATCTGCAACACCGTAAAGCCAGCTCTTCTGGTCTCACCTGATAGGGAAACATCAGCAGCTCTGAGTGCACCAGAAGATGGCTGCATTGGTACCAATGCCAGTACCAAGATGGCTACACACAGCAGGTGTGCTGAGATTAGGGTTACCAAATCGGCCATGTTTTCCTGGACACATATTACTATTTCATGTAGAGGGGAAGAACAGGAAAAAGTGCGGCCCTGCAACACGTATAATTTGTTTGCTGCAGGAAGGAAATCAAGGCAGGTCATCTGGGATTCCTTTGTGATTTCTTACATGCAGAGTATGGATTCTACATGCTACTGGGTGGCATTCTTCATCCACTGCCCATCAGCATGAATAAATTATATGTGTCCAGGAAAACATGGAGGATCTGGCAACCCTAGCTGAGATCTGTAATTTAACCTTGTTGAATACTGTAGATTTTGAAGCTGAGAGCAGGCACACATGAGGAGGAAATGCAAGCTTTCCATTTTTTGTAGCGTGGTGTTAGGGGTTGACTTCTAACTGCAGGAATCACGTTTGACCGATTCACCTGAATGAGAGGGGGGCGCACCTTATGTCGCAACCAGTGATAACCGCATACGTGGTTATGGTGCTTAGTATTGCTCTTGCATACTGCAGGGAGTGAAGTTCGGCAGTCATTACAATATGGCTATGGTAAACCACTTCAGCGCCAGTGTTGAAAGGAATGTGAGACTCTGTTTATGTGACCTGGCAAATGAAGGCAACGCCTTGCCTGGCAGCCACATACACGTGCACCAAACACATTATTCAGGTCACATAGGAAAGGAATGCTGCTCGCTACTGAACCCGGCACAGAAACATGTCAGTGGAGATTCAATGTGGCTGCACACACAGCATAAGATACAGTCTCCGTGAGCGTTACCATGTGCCATAACTGCATCTATTAGGCTAGGGTCAGACGAGCGTGATTTCTATGGACTGTACGTCCGTGTACACGGACGTACGTCAGTACGGAAGACGCAGTAGTGGCCACACAGTCCATTTATCACTGACGTATATTTTGACGGATGTAGGAGAGAAAATAAAATAAAAAGCAAAACCATTTTGTCCGTGAAAAATGCTGGACGTATAAATGCAGTCCGTCTGACCACGTTCCATCACTCACACACAAAGCTATGCGGATGTTGCGCACTTTGTGCGGCCGTAATAGGAGTTGTACGTTCTTGCTTGCCTTGCGTCCGTGGGCCGCGGCCATTGTGCGTCCGCAGTTCAGTGCGGACGTACTTCATGTAACGGCTCCGATGGGCTTTCTGTCATGCTATCACGGACGTACTTTTAGGCGCAATCACGGACGTGAACACTACGCTCGTCTGACCCCAGCCTTAGGCTGTCATAGGCTGTCATCTCAAAATAATTAGCACAAAATGGTCAGAATGAGCGCCGCACATAGGTGAACTGGCTCAGCAGTGAAGGGGTTAAAAAGCAAAAACATTTAAAAAATTGGGTATTTCTAGTCTTGGGACAAAATTTTGAAAGTATTTAGCCGGGGTCTTTTTTGGTGGTTGTAGATTTGGGGGATTAAATTACGAAAAAGTGTGTTTTTACCATTTTTTCATCATATTTCATACTTGTTTTTATAGTAAATTATTCGATATGATGGAAATAATGGTATTTCTAGAAAGTCCATTTAATGGCGGGAAAAACGGTGTATAATATGTGTGGGTTGAATAAACGAGTAAGAGGAAAATTTGACCTAAACACTAACAGCGCAGAAACGTAAAAACAGCAGCGGTCACTAAAGGACGGATTTGTGTAAAACCGCTCGGTCACTAAGGGGTTAAAATGAACAGCCTCTAAAGGAGACTAGAAAACTAGCTGAAGCTGGCTTTTAGCTGCCATCAGTCATTCTGTATCCATTTGTAAACTACTCTCTAATCCTCTTTCCCTCCTCTCACCACTGAATAAAGCACCAGGAATTCCCAACCCATGCTGTGAATGAGGAAGACAAAGATCCCAGGGCTGAGGACCAATTTTGGGTGGGTCGGATGTTTTGTTACAGAGCCGGGTGGTAGGCTTTCCTAAACAGAAGGGTCTTTAGGGACAGTCTGATATTGCGAGGAAGCACATTCCACAGGGTCGGCGCCGCACAAAAAAAAGTCCTGCAGTCTGGCATGTGAAGAGGTAATGATGGAGGATGCCAGGCGGAGGTCATTGTTGGATCTTAGGGGGTGGGCTGTGGTGTATTTGGTGATTGGAGAGGACTGGCGTTAGTGAGGGTTTTGTAGGTCAGGGTGAGTAGTTTGAATTTGATTCTGCTGTGGATGGGCAGCCAGTGTAGGGATTCACAGAGAGGAGCGGCAGAGACAGGGCGACGGGTGAGATGGATAAGCCGGGCTGATGCGTTTAGGATGGACTGCAGGGAGGAAAGAGGTGGGAGATAGGGGGGCCAGTCAGGAGGTTGTTGCAGTAGTCCACGTGGGAGATAACAACAGAGTGGATAAGGCTGGGGTCAGACTAGCGCACTTTTAACGTGCGTTTAGGCGCACTTAATCACAGCCGCACTAGCAGCAAATGACGCGCAATGACGGCCAATATATGAAGTACGGCCGCACGAAAGTCCGGCCGTGCAACGCAAGTGGAAAATGAATGCATTTTTTCGAGAATGCAGAACCGCTAGTACAGACGTTCAGAGTGCGCTGCGGCGGCATAGCGGCGTGTATGGGTGACGCTGCTCAACATAACGTCCAGACACCCAAAGTTTCCTGTTTTGGATCCGTAAAAAATCCCACACAAAAATGTGCATCGTATGACCGTTTTCGCACATTCCGTGAAACAATACGGCAATGGGTTCGGACGCACTTTTTGACGGTCGCTGCGAAAAATGCGTTAGTCTGACCCCAGCCTAAGTTGCTTGGTGGTGTTGGCAGTCAGAAATAGACAGATTTTGGCAATATTGCGGCAAGATGGGGAGAGTGGATGTAAGGACTGAAGGAAAGACTGGAGCCAAGAGTCACTCCGAGGCAGTTAGGGAAGAATGTTTCTGCCCCAACCCAAATTTTGTAATCCACATTTAAATGGATTCTGTGGTTTTCCGTGAGGTATAATAATTGCCTGAGATGTTAGGATTATACATGTTTCCTGGCTTTACAGGTCAGGTTCAATTTAAGAATCCTCTGCCAGGCAGGGAGCTACTTCTGATACATTGTTAACAACTCAAACAATGACAGATGTTCCCTTGATTGACACTGCCTTAAAAGGGACACTCTAATCAAAACCCCCCCCCCCTCCCTGTTTTTTAACATTAAACTATACCTATTCCCTCAATAAATAGGTAGGGTTTTTTTTTTTCTTTTAATGTAATGCTTACCCTAAAATCCACTTGTTTCCAACGGCGTCTTTTTATTATTTTTATATATATACTCACCTCCCTCCTCTTCCGTCCTATCTTTCACTTGGCTACGTGAGAGGCGCATGCGCGCCTCTCACGTAAACCAGCCAATCAGCAGGCTTCCTCCCGGCTCCATCTTCTTGGATTAGTGTTGCGCGCAAGAGGATGCGCGCAACACTAACCCTCAGCTGCTGCCGCCAGCTACTGCGGCGAGTTGGAGACGTCATCGCGCTGAAAGCGGATGACGTCTCCTACTCGGCAAAAGTCGGCAGAAGCGGGAAATATGAATCCCGCTCTGCTGACTGACAGCTGGGAGGGCGGAGTAAAGTTCTCCGCATCTCAGCAGTTTTCAGCCGATCAGCTGAGCGGAGGGAGGGGGGACAGACAAGGGCATACTCAGGGCATCATGACCACCTAAAAAGCTTAGGTGGTCATGTTGCCTAGAGTATCCCTTTAACTACAGGTGGCAGTTCCCTGATTAGAGAATTCATGGTGTTTCACCAACAGATATCTGAAATGATCTTAAATCTAAAACAAACAAGTTATCTGAAACAACTGTGGTTAGTGTCAGTGTGCTAGGTGCACCTCCTGTACCTCTGATTGCCTTTGTTAAGAAGAGGGTTTCCCTGCACCCAGAAAAATGATAATCAGCTCAAACCAGGAAGGATTCGGGGGATTGAAATCCGCACAGCACAGGCATAGAAATGGCTCATCGCTTAATATTTATCCCCTTCTGATTTTTCACCCCACTCCTGTTTTTAGCTTAGGCCTTAGAACATGTGTGGGCAACTATGGCCCTCCAGATGTTTTGAAACTATATTTCCCGTAAACTCGGCTGCTCATTAGGTTTGCAGAGCATCAAGGGAAATATAGTTCCTGATGTATAGGAATATTTAATATTAAAATATGTCATTTTTCTGCCCGGTCCTGGGATACTTCTAATTAATAGAAATCCAGGTGTAATTTGTTTCTGATAGATATAAACATTTTATAAATATCTATATCAGAAACAAATTACACCAGGATTTCTATTAATTACAAGGATAGTAAGGCAAGGGTAGTACTTGCCTTTTAATACTCTATTTCATGGATGGTTAGGAGATTGCATTTAGAATTATAAGTACAATACTTGATGATGTCGCCTGCATGTAGACAACAAAGGTAGAATACTAGTGCCAGATCAAAGCGACCTTTTGGTTTAACCCTTTTGCTGCGGATGACATGTGTGGGATTGCACGCTTTGTGCAAGGGACCCACACGTCTTTGGGTCTCCGTAGCGAAAGGGGAGACACCATCCACTCGGGACCAAGACCTGGGGCAGTCTGACTTTCTTGAAGTCAGTCTCATATGACCCATCCCAGCACAGTGACGCCATCGTGCCGACATACGATAACATCAGTTTCAGGCCTCCCCCCAGCAGAGTTTGGGGGCCAGTCTGATCTCCCTCCAAATCGGTAAATGTTATTAAATTAAGAGAGGCATCGCTGACAGGGACACAGTCGCATCTTGGATGTCAGCCAAGCCTCCGGGGTCTTCACCCACCCAGTGACGTCACTGCGAATTGGCACGATGATGTCAGTAAGGGAATTAACCCTATCTGCCCAGGGATTTCCTTATGGAAATCCCAACGGTGAAGATAGGGGGGTCATTTGGACCTCCCTATCTCCCGTATCAGTTGCATGCTAGAGGGTCAAGATTGAGGTTATTGGAAAGGCCAGAGCATGGCCTTTCCAATTATACCGAACATGACCAGGTTAAGTAGAAAATAAAAAGGTCTTTGTTCTCTTTTCTTACTTATTAATGCAGCACTATTGTTCACTTTCGATTATAATGTATACAATGAAGCTGCACTAACAAAAAATGTGGTTGTTTTTTTCAGTTTCATTTTCTTCAAAAAATACAGCGGGTTCCCATTACAAATATTTTTTACAAGACTACCCCATAAATTATATAACCACAAAGTAGGGATGCACCGATACCGATACTAGTATCGGTGCCGGTATTGCCGTATGCACGAGTACTTGTTACTCGTGCAAACAGCCCGATACATCCCGCCGATACCGGAAGCCGGCGCTGGGCCGGCTTGTCGGTATCCGCGGGGCTGGGGAAGCTGGCCGCGTGCATGAAAAGCACCCGGCCAGCATTCCCCTCCGGCGAGCCACATACTCACCCATCCTGGAGGTCCGGTCGCATGGCAGTGATGCGTTCCCGCGGCCACTGGGCGCTCCTGTGACGCTGCCTCTCGGCATGGTACGTCAGGATCCCCTAACCTCCCTCCTGCTTACCTTCCTGATACTTACCTTCCTCGTTGGGCTGCCGCGGCAGACTGGCTGGATGGAAGCCTGCCCCGCCTTTTCAGGGGCGCGATGATGCCATCAGGAAGGGGACTCCTTTGGAGCCCTCTATCTCCGCAAGTATTTGAGCTGGGGAAAAAAAATTGCACCGCTGGAAAGGGGAGAGTGCATAGAGTTATCCCCTATATTGCCGGAACACGATTTGGTGCGAATCAGCACCGAATCGCGATTCAAACCCGGAGGTGGCTGACATCCTGGGTGTCAGCCAAACCTCTGGGTCACCCCCCACCACTGACATCCTCACCATATGTGTGAGGACGTCAGTGGGCCAGTTAACCCCCTAGCTACCAAGTGGAGATAGTGGGATCATTTGGATCCCCCTATCTTCCGATCCGTGGTAGTTCAAGAATCATGTATTTCATTGGAAAGGCCTGACTATAAAAAAAAATTGTCTGGGGGGTTAAATTAAATAGGACTTAAGGTGGCATCTAAAAATTATGACCAAAAAAAAGTCAGAATGAGCTCAGCGCACAGAGGTGAACTGGCTCAGCATTGAAGGGGTTAAAAAACAAAAGCATGTAAAAAATTGGGTATTTCTAATCTCAGGACAAAATTTTTAAACTATATAGCCTGGGTCTTTTTTGGCGGTTGTAGATTTTGGGGATTAAATTTTGATAAAGTGTGTTTTTTCCATTTTTTTCATCATATTTCTTCTTTATAGTAAATTATACGATATGATGGAAAGAATGGTATTTTTAGAAAGTGCATTTAATGGCGGGAAAAACGGTATATAATATGGGCCATATTACATAGTTGGTGCTAACTTAACCAGAGCTGTTGTAAACTGAAAACCTCCATAGGCTATAATGGCTCTGGGAAGTTTACAACAGCTCTGGTTAAGTTAGGGCCATATTACCTACAGTGAGGTCCAGAAATCTTTGGCTCTACACACCACCACAATGGAGTTGGAATGAAACAAACACAATGTGCTTTAACTGCAGACTGTCAGCTTTAATTTGAGGGTATGTACATCCAACTCAGGTGAACGGTGTAGGACTTACAGCAGTTTGCAGATGTGCCTCCCACTTGTTAAGGGACCAAAGGTAATGGGACAATTGGGTTCTCAGCTGTTCCATGGCCAGGTGTGTGATATTCCCTCATTACCCCACTTACAATGTGCAGATAAAAGGCCCAGAGCTAATTTCAAGTGTGCTATTTGCATTTTGAATCTGTTGCTGTCAACTCTCAAGATGAGATCCAAAGAGCTGTCACTATCAGTGAAGCAAGCCATCATTAGGCTGAAGAAACAAAACAAACCCATCAGAGAGATAGCAAGAACATTTAGGCGTGGCCAAAACAACTGTTTGGAACATTCTCAAAAAGAAGGAACGCACCGGTGAGCTCAGCAACACCAAAAGACCCGGGAGACCACGGAAAACAACTGTGGTGGATGACTGAAGAATTCTTTCCCTGGTGAAGAAAACACCCTTCTCAACAGTTAGCCAGATCAAGAACACTCTCCAGGAGGTAGGTGTATGTGTGTCAAAGTCAATAATCAAGAGAAGACTTCACCAGAGTGAATACAGAGGGTTCACCACAAGATGTAAACCATTGGTGAGCCTCAAAAACAGGAAGGCCAGATTAGAGTTTGCCAAACAACACCTAACAAAGCCTTCACAGTTCTGGAACAAGATCCTATGGACAGATGAGACCAAGATCAACTTGTACCAGAGTGATGGGAAGAGAAGAGCATGGAGAAGGAAAGGAACTGCTCATGATCCTAAGCATACCACCTCATCAGTGAAGCATTTGACCTAAACACAAACAGCGCAGAATCGTAAAAACAGCAGCGGGCACTAAAGGATGGATTTTCGTAAAACCGCCCGGTCACAATGGAGTTAATAATGCAAACCTTTGCAGCTCAGACACAGGTGTGTGTCTCGGGGTTAAATTTCACCGCTGAGAGCGGTAACCCTGAGCCACACTCGGGCTGCATACATCACCTCTCCCTGTGCTCCCTCGCTGTTCCCTGCAGTCTCCTCCGGCGATCGCAGCATTTTACTTCCTGGATTCCTTCTCGCGAGGAGGAAACCAGGAAGTATGAGGGTAGCGATCGCCGGAGGACACTGCGTTCGACATCGAGGGAGCACAGGGACTTATGATGTATCCAGCGGCAACCCGAGTGTTGCTCGGGGTTACCGCTTCCAACATAGGAATTTAACCCCGAACCACTCTCGGGATACCACTAGGAGAGGGGTCAAAAAAAAAAAAATTGACCGCTTTTAGATTAGAAATTTTCAATAAATAGACCGCCAGGGAGCTTAAAAATAAAAAACATAAAACAAAACTTGCTAAGCTTTTTCTGCAACCCCTGGCTGCTAGCAGCAGTATATTAGCAGCCGAGCTAGCACATATGGGCGTTTTTTGACATCTGTCCCTCCAGAGAGCATTTCACACATGCTCTATCCCTCTCTACTAGTGGGTTCAGCCCCCTGCCATTTCACACATGCTCTATCCCTTTCTACTAGAGTTACTTTAGAAAAACATCCACTCATTATGAACAATGTTATTAATGGCTCATTGCCAGAGGGTGGAATTACATAGAGGAAGCAAGAAGAACAACGTGAGACCTCCCACAAAGCAGCAGACAACATTGAGGACCGTGAGAAACAAGCAGTGAGCTGGTGAGTAGCAAACGTTACTGTTAGGGAATCCTGTGCTAATGATTAAAGGACTGGAGTTCCCACAATGCTCAGCCATCAGGCTGGCAGAGCATAAAAGGATAGAGAGAGAATAACGCTTATTGTCAGGGAATATGATGTCTCTCACAGCAGGGTTTGCAGGTCCTATGAGAAATCCCCATCCTGTTTTTGCTGTCCTGTGTGTCCTCACTACATTATCATGTGTGGCTGCCTGGTGTTTGGCTTCTTTAATGGCTGTCAATAATCTGTTCTGAGCACGCAGCAGCTGCATGATATGGACTAGGGATGCACCGATACCACTTTAAGACCGAGTACGAGTACCGATACTTTTTAAAAGTACTTGCCGATACCGAGTACCGATACTTTTATTTTATGTCATGTGAACGCTTTTCAATAAGAACAGACCTCATATAAAAATGCCCCAGCTCACATATATATATCCCCCCGAGATATATATATATATATATATATATACAGAATACCCCCAGCTCACATGTAGCTTGACCCCAGCTCACATGGCGATTGCCCCCAGCTCTCATGGATATTGCCCCCAGCTCTCATGGATATGCCCCCAGCTTTCGTGGCTTTGCCCCCAGCTCTATGGATTTGCCCCCAGCTCTAATGGATTTGCCCCCAGCACTCATGGATTTGCCCCCAGCTCTCATGGATTTGCACCCAGCACTCATGGATGTGCACCCAGCTCTCATGGATTTGCCCACAGCTCACATGAGTGCTGGGAGCAAATCCATGAGAGCTGGGGGCAAATCCATGAGTGCTGGGGGCAAATCCATGAGAGCTGGGGGCAAATCCATGAGTGCTGGGGGCAAATCCATGAGTGCTGGGGGCAAATCCTTGAGAGCTGGGGCATATCCATGAGAGCTGGGGGCAATATCCATGTGAGCTGGGGGCAAGCTACACGTGAGCTGGGGGCAAGCTACACGTGAGCTGGGGGCAAGCTACACGTGAGCTGGGGGTATTCTGTATATATATATCTATCTCGGGGGGAAATTGTCCCATAGAGAAGTAATGGTTTTCTATTTACATAACGCCGAACTGCACAAATTGTCAGCGAAATGACCTGATTTTCGGTGTTTCAGTTCAACATGTTTAACCCCTTCACCACTGAGCCATTTTACCGACGTGTGCTGAGGTCATTTTGACTGTTTTTGCTCATCATGTTTAAAAGCGATTTTGAAGTCACGTTTTATTATATGACTCAGACAAATATATTCTTTTTTCGTGAGATTCATACTAAATTATATGTATACATCATGCCCTGTCAAAATGCTATAACAAAAATGTAAAAAAAAAAATGTGAATTTCCAATCATCTACAACGTGTAAAATCATTTTTTTCCACATTTTATCATCCAAGCCTTTGCGGTTATATAGTCTACGGAGTACGCTGGTTAAAAAAATTAGAAATGGGAACCAGTTACTTTGAGAAATTACTAGGGATGCACCGATACCACTTTTTTAAGGGTGAGTACGAGTACCGATACTTTTTAAAAGTACTCACCGATACCGAGTACCGATACTTTTATTTAATGTCATGTGACGCTCACTGGTGTATTTTGGCCTAGGCCGACTAGGCCCAGGCCTAGGGCGGCACTTTCCAGGGGGCGGCGGCCTGCACTGGGTGGCCCCACCCCTAAAGAATTTTTTTTTTTTTTTACTTTTGCAAAGCATTTTACCAGGAAGGATACATTGAGATTTCACTAATTTACACTTTAAATTTCACTTTCCAGGGGGCAGCAAAAAACCTCACCACTAAATGGGTTACTCACAGAGCACCGAAATGACGCCAACTTTTTGGTGTTCTGTAGTTCCCTGCACTTAGGAGAATAAAATTTCCCCACCCTGTAGTGAATTCACCATTCACCGCAGGGTCCCCAAAGTGCATGGAGTCGGCCGCTGAATGCTGCCACCGCAAACCCGTGGCCTGCTGTTTTCAAAAGAACTACTGAACGAAAATGTCTAGAATTTACATATAAGATCCTATGATTGATAATAAAAAGTTCTGTTACAGAAAAAAGAAAAACTGGTATTAAAAAAAAGGGGGGGATTTTGCCCAAAAAATCAGAAAAATGACTAAAAGGTACTAAAAAAAAAATCAATAAGTAAAGACTTTTTACTGCAGATTAAAATAATAAATGATTTATTAGATATTGCATAAAAACGGGAATATTTTTAACATTGAAACCTATGGGGTTCGCCTGAATAAACCTGCTGATTGAAACCACCGAACATCAGGGCATTTCACTGCCATTTCTCTGAGTCTCAGTACCACATGACTGGCTGAACCACGTGAAACACACGCGCGCAGCTGCCCGCCCTTTCGTTAACACAGACTCTATTCTGGACTGAACACCCACCGGGAAGGGAATCAAAGCTACAGTGCACCCTCTGACAGTGGCACCCCACTGCTGACCAGATGGCTCCACAGCATAATTGCTGTGTGCTCATATACACTCGGTTTGCTGGGAGTTTTACTGCAGTGGATTCTGATGCACTCATACACACCGCACATTGCATTGCTGGGAGTTTTATTGCTGTGGATTCTGATGCACTCATACACACCGCACATTGCATTGCTGGGAGTTTTATTGCTGTGGATTCTGTGATACACACTGCATATTACTGTGAGTTTTATTGCCCTGGAGCTCTGGGATACGCTCATACACACTGCACATTTCTGTGGGTTTTATTGCTGTGCAGCTCTGATATGCTCATACACAGTGCCCATTTCTGTGGGTTTTATTGCTGTGCAGCTCTGTGATACGCTCATATGCAGTGCACGTTTCTGTGGATTTTATTGTTCAACCAATTAGAGCGCCTGTGATCCCGTTTACTTGACATACGTGGCTGTTCTTTGTAAAAATGCTTGAATTTAAACATTTCATAATTTTATTTCTCTCAATAGATACATTTGAAATGGTATACAAAATATACAAGTAGGCACTTGGTATCCACTTTTAATATAAAGAGAGGAAAAGGCGGAGCTCTAAGAGGAAAAGGTGGAGCTTAAAGAGGAAGGGTGGGGATTAACCAGGAAGAGGTGTGCCCTTGACAGGAAGGGGTGCGTCAAATTTAAATTAGGGGGTGCACGAGTTTAGTCAGGCCTAGGGCAGCACAAAACCTAAATACACCACTGGTGACGCTTTCCAATAGGAACAGACCTCATATAAAAATTTATATGAGATTGACCGCAGCTCACATGGATTTGCCCCAGGTCTCATGGATTTGCCCCCAGCTCACATGGGTTTTCCCCCAGCTCACATGGGTTTTCCCCCAGCTCACATGGGTTTGCCCCAGCTCACATGGATGTCCCCCAGGTCTCATGGATTTGCCCCCAGCTCACATGGATTTGCCCCAGCTCTCATGGATTGGCCCCCAGGTCTCATGGATTGGCCCCCAGGTCTCATGGATTGGCCCCCAGGTCTCATGGATTTGCCCCCAGGTCTCATGGATTGGCCCCCAGGTCTCATGGATTGGCCCCCAGCTCTCATGGATTGGCCCCCAGGTCTCATGGATTGGCCCCCAGGTCTCATGGATTGGCCCCCAGGTCTCATGGATTTGCCCCCAGCTCTCATGGATTGGCCCCCAGGTCTCATGGATTTGCCCCCAGGTCTCTTGGATTTGCCCCCAGGTCTCATGGATTGGCCCCCAGGTCTCATGGATTGGCCCCCAGCTCTCATGGATTTGCCCGCAGCTCTCATCGATTTACCCCCAGGTCTCATTGATTTACCCCCAGCTCGAACGCTGGGGAAGCTGGCCGTGTGCATGTAAAGCACGCGGCCAGCGTTCCCCTCCGGCGCGCCAAATACTCACCCTTCCTGAAGTTCCGGTCTCTGGGCAGTGATGCGGTCACGTGGCCGCTGGGCGCATCTGTGACGCTGCCTCCAGCCGAGAGGCCGCGTCACAGGAGCGCCCAGTGGCCGCGGGAACGCATCACTGCCCAGAGACCGGAACTTCAGGAAGGGTGAGTATTTGGCGCGCCGGAGGAGAACGCTGGCCGCGTGCTTTTCATGCACGCGGCTAGCTTCCCCAGCCCCGCGGATACCGGCAAGCCGGCCCAGCGCCGGCTTCCGGTATCGGCGGGATGTATCGGGCCGTTTGCACGAGTAACAAGTACTCGTGCAAACGGCAATATCGGCCCCGATACCGATACTAGTATCGGTATCGGTGCATCCCTAGGAATTACACGATTTTAGCTAAAGCTGGAAAAAAAATCGTTAGTGCAGCATAATTTTTCACATTCTAATTGAAATGTGGCTAATAGTGCTCTATTAACCCCTTCACGAAGGGTGAGTGTCGCGTGTCAGGAGTGGGTTAACGCCAGGGAGGCCGACAGGTTCCGCGCGAGCCACTGTTTCCAGCCCGCAATGCGCGTCATTGGCTGCAGGGGAACTGCCTGAGTTCAGGTCATCTCTCTGCAGCCAACCACGCACGGCTGCGGGGAGGAGCCAAGGCGGCACATTGAAGACAGCGGAGCATACATATACGCCCTCCGTCTTCAAAACCCTCCTGCCACGAGGATGGCATAGCTAATCCTGCGGCGGCAAGGGGTTAATAAAGACGTTTTTTTTTATTATTTATTCTTTGTTTGAAGCATGGACATGTTTGGTATCATTGGAAAGGCCATGCTCTGGCCATCTCCGCCATAGGGATTTGCATAGGAAATCCTTTTGCAGCTAGGGGCTAATTCCACCAACTGCTGTCATCGTGCTCTGTGACCTTTCCAGCGATGCCTCTCTTCAAGCTGGATTTCCTCCCGATCGGGTCCCAAAGATCCCCCCCCCCACCAGGCACTCTTTCGGCTTTGCCGGTTGGTGCCTGAAATTAACACCATTGCGCTCAATACAATGACGACAATGCGCCAGGAGGTTATATAAAAGCAGGGTTTGACTTCAAGGAAGTCAGACTACCACAGGACCTGGAGAGGTGAGTATTCTGAGGAATACCTCTCCTTCTGGACAACGTGTGGGGAACGTCCTTCGCATATAGCGGGGAGTCCACATGACGTTCCCCGTCTGCATCCAAAGGGTTAAAACATGCGATTCCCATAAGTTTCAATGTAAAAACGTAATATCATTTTTACATTTTTTTTTTAAAAGACCGTTTATTTTTTTAGTTTTCAACAAAAAAACTTACTTTTTTTTATAGACAAAATATTTGTTTACAAATTTTTTTTAAAAGGCTTTTTTAAACTCTGTAGCAGAATTTTTGATTAGTTTAAACACCTATTAGGAGAATAGGAGAGTTCAGTTATAATGTTTTGTGTTTTTTTGCAGTTCGGTGGAATTTGCCAAGGTCACTTTGGCGCTTTTCGGTGCTCTTCGGCAACGTCCTCCAACTTTTTCATGGGGCTTTAGCAACGCTATCTTCGACGCACTATGGTGACCTTTCGGTGATTAGTGAATTCACTGAAATGTCAGTGAAATGGAATCGTCAAAGAGCACCGAAGTGAAAAGCACAGAAATTTTGGTGCTTAGTGATACTCTTAGAGCCCAGAGACTGTGCGACCGATTCCTGACTCCCATTGGTATTACTATTACTTGTAAACAAGGGGAGCTTCAACGTTTTATGTCAGAGTCTGGATCTGGGGAAACTTTTCCAATTCAGTAATTTGTCCTGTGTACTGATTACAGTCTGTGTACAAGTATTTGAGTGTGACATCACTCCGTTACAATGATATATATATCAGAGTATAGCAGTGCGTGGGGATACCTTTTAATTACATTTATTACTAACACCTTAATGCAGGGATGTCAAACTGCCTCCCCAGATTTTTGCTAAAATACAACCCCTATCAGGCTCGACAATGGAGCAGTTTGGAGCAACCGCTCCAAGCGGCACATTTTTTAGGGCGCCAAACTTTTGCTGCCAAACTATTTATTTTTTTGATGCGTCAGCATCTCTCGTATGCCGACGCAGTGGCCGCCGACCGAGCCCCCACATATGTGGCCGGAAAGGAGTGGGAGGGCGAGAGCCTCATAAAGATGAGTGTGGGCGAGCCAGATCTTATTCTGCAGCAGAGCAGCTCTGATCTGGCTCATCCACACGCACCTTTATCTGGCTTTCGCCGCCGCTCCCCCATATCTGACCACGTGTGTGTGTGGGCGGGGTCAGCGGCCACTGCACCGGTGTGTCAGGAGGAAGCCCTGCAGAGTCTCTGCCCGCCCCCACATTCCCCCAGATCCTGTGCATCCCGCCGCCGGAAAGCCTCACCATTCCGGGCAGAATCACGTTGCAAATCCCTTCCTGCTGCCAAACTCTGCCCAGGCCGCTGTGCCCCTCCCATGCCGACCAGATCAGGTAACATATCTGGGGTCTGTGCATTTATATAATGAGGCTATATATATGTAGTAATATGTGGAGCTCTGTGATACGCTCATACACACCGCATATTACTGTGAGTTTTATTGCGGTGGAGCTCTGTGATAAAGCAACGTGCGGTGTGTATGAGCGTATCACAGAGCTCCACAGCAATGAAAGTCACAGTAATGTGCGGTGCGTATGAGATTTATTGCAGTGGAGCTCTATGATATGCTCATACATGTCATGTGTTTTTTCTTTTTTTTGGGGGGGGCAGCATTTCATCCATTGCTCCAGGCAGCACAGTGGCTTGGGCCAGCCCTGACTCCCATGATTTTATGGCCAATCTCTTTCAAAGACTTCTAGGAATTGAATAGTCACAATACAGAAAATGATGCACATCAACTGCCTTACAGAGCAAGAAATACCAGAGCAGCACCGAAGTGCGCACGCACCACGCAATTGACGCCATTTAGGCCTCGATGTAAAAGCGATACGACGGACGCCCAGAGTGCGCTGCGTCCGTGTAGCGGCCTGTGTGCGTGATGACAAGACGTCAGACGCAGCGCATTTGCGACATCCATCACGTTTACGCTCCGAAGTTTTTTTGGTCTGGCTGACTGTACCTGTCTTTTAATTTTAATTAATTTTGTTTCCCATATTTCCCTTTTTTTTCTACATCTGTCAAAAAAAAAAAAAACGGACCGTGTGGTGTCTACAGTATCTTACGTCAGTCCGTTATGCACGCACACAGAGTGCGCTCAGACTGCATTTGTCTGACACTAGCCTAAAGTGGTAATAAAAAATGGATAACAGTGGATATTGCAGAAACAGCACCTTTCGTTAAGCAATCCTCCGCTCTTTTGTTTCAATATTCACAGCCATAGAGTTTAGGGAGACTGCTGCAGCAAACTGAACTGCTGCAATGTAGCAATTCAGCAGCTGCTGAGGAACTGAACAGGCCTCAGTTATGCGTCTACGCTGAATTTATGTAATTTGTTACTCTGTAAGAACACACAATCCAATAGTCTCTGCTGCCCTCTAATGGTAACACCAACACAATTACCATGTATGGAATTGGAATAGAAGCCAGCAAACAAGCAGCGCATGACGAAAACAACACAATTTACATTTACCGTGTAATCGATTATTCACTTGTTGATAGCCACGAAGCTCAGAAAATATTTGGATGTATCAGACGCAACCCACACCCTACACTGTATTTACAGATATGTAACGCAGACAAATATATATATATATTTTTTTTTTTAATGTAAAAAAGAAATGCACACCAGAAATGCAATTAACTCTGTAGAGACCAATAACATAACTAAAGAATTCATATCTTTCCTGATTGCCCAGCTTATTAGGAATTCGCACCTTCCCTCTACATAGCCATAGTAAAAAGGGGATTTGTGCCATTTTAGTGTGAAACGAATGATTACGGTATATTGGCAAGGAGAACATCAACAGGACAGGAGTCCTTTAAAACACATGTCCAAAAAACAATTTAGACTCCTCTTAGGATAGAGCGATGTTAAAATTGTAAATATTTAAACATTTTAATATTTTCATGCCTTTTCTCTGAACCTGGAATCATTCAATGTTGTCCATTAATGGGGAGAAATTCTGGATGAGGGGAAAAATGATAACAAAAAAGACAAAAGGCTCCCAACCGCAAGGTAGTGACCAGATCTAGAGCACCCTTGGCCACACGGGATTAAACCCAAAACAATGCACAATCAAGAAAAAGGAGAGAAAATTAGGATAGATTAATCCAACCCCAACTAGCTCTCAAAAGGTCAGGTATAAACAATTCACAATTTTATTACTGGACATTTGCCAATAGATCACAAAAACAGAAACATATAATAACAATAATATCAACCCTCCCAAAGTGCAATGAATAATGGATAGAAATGACACAAATGCCCATTAATCACTGGATAATTTTGCATGGATCAGGTAGCAACAAGTTAGTCCCAAATGGTCCTATTATATCATAGACCAGCAAAAGGACCAAAGTAAAGGTTTCAGGCTATTCATACAGACTTATTCAACTGTTGCCAGTAGCCTCCCAACACTCTAGACATTAATGACAATAGTAACTCTTGTTCGGTATATCGCACATATTTATTTATTAATTATAAAGGATTTTACCAGGAAGGATACATTGAGATTTCTCTCGTTTTCAAGTACGTCCTGGGTTCAAGAACATTAAAATGTTACAATTGTTACAGAAATACAAAGTAATATAATGCAAGATATAAAAATAACAGAAAAAAAACACAAATATACATATTAACAGAAAATAAATATGTAGGAAATAGTCATTATGTTACATGTTTACAGGTGCATTCCTTATTGAGGTACAGTCAGGTCCAGAAATATTGGGACATCGACACAATTCTAAATTAAATTAAATCTCAAATTAAAGCTGACAGTCTGCAATTAAAGCACATTGTGTTTGTTTCATTCCAACTCCATTGTGGTGGTGTATAGAGCCAAAGATGTTAGAATTGTGACGATGTCCCAATATTGATGTCCCAATATTTCTGGACCTGACTATGTTAACCTCCCTGGCGGTCTAATTTTTAAAAAATTTCGTGTCTAAAAGCGTCTCAATTTTTTTTTAAAGGAAACGTGTTTTTGTTAGCCTGTAATAATTAGGAATCGCGCACTGAAATCCGTGCAATCAAGAGTCCTTACTGGTAAAATCCTTTATAAATAAATAAATAAATAAAAATTTGTAAATACACTGAGTCCGATAAAGTTTGAAACACTAAATAATAATTTATTATCCCAAAAATAATTATCCAAAATAATGCAAATAACTGATATTCAATAGAATAAAAAACAAAAAACACTGAAATCTGTCTGAAAACAAGAGTAAGAGGATGGATGGTCTATTTCTTATCCTGTAGTGCCACCCAGTGGCCGTTCATAAACATTACACTTTGGAGTACAGTATTTTATGAATTGTTTATAAGTTTGCTGCTGGTTCCCGCCCACCCTGCACCATGTGACTCGCAAGGGACCCTTCCAGGAAGCAGCTCACAGTTATCACACTGGGGGGGGACAGCGAGGGAGCCAGGAGGAGGTGAGTAAACATCCAGCCCGAGTGTGGCTCGGGGTTACCGTTTGCAGTAGCGAAATTTAACCCTGAGTCACACTCGGGAATACCGGCAGGGAGGTTAATAGCAGGGGTGTGGAAATTTAAAAAAATCTACTTGTCCAACGGACTAAGTAGTAGTCCAATCTACTTGTCCCTCAGGACGATCAACTTGTCCCGATAATTTCAACAAAATAGTGTTTAAATAGAGGTCTTTATTCATAACAGCCTATAGAGGCAGCGTCAGATACATGTGATGAATAAAGACTTTTAAACACTATTTTGTGGTATGTATGTATATATTAGGGATGCACCGATACCACTTTTTTAAGTACGAGTACCAATACTTTTTTTAAGTAGTCACCGATACAGAGTACCGATACTTTTATTTTATGTCATGTGACCACTTTCCAATAAAAACAGACTTCATAAAAATGCCCCCAGCTCCCCCCCCAAGATATATGGATATTGCCCCAGCTCATGGATATTGCCCCCAGCACATGGCTATTGCCCCCAGCTCATGGCTATTGCCCCCAGCTCATGGATAATGCCCCCGCTCATGGATAATGCCCCCGCTCATGGACACTGCCCCCGCTCATGGATAATGCCCCCGCTCATGGATACTGCCCCAGCTTATGGATACTGCCCCAGCTTATGGATACTGCCCCAGCTCATGGAGATATTGCCCCAGCTCATGGAGATATTGCCCCCAGCTCATGGATATATTGCCCCCAGCTCATGGATATACTGCCCCAGCTCATGGAGATATTGCCCCAGCTCATGGAGATATTGCTCCAGCTCATGGATATTGCTCCCCAGCTCATGGATATATGCCCCCCAGCTCATGGATATATGCCCCCCAAGCTCTCATGGATATATGCCCCAGCTCATGAATATTGCCCCAGGTCATGGATATTGCCCGAGCTCATGGATACTGCCCCCAAGCTCTCATGGATACTGCAAAGCTCTCATGGATATATGCCCCCAGCTCATGGATACTGCCCCCAAGCTCTCATGGATATATGCCCCCAAGCTCTCATGGATATTGTCCCCCAGCTCAGACCCCAGACCAGACATGGGGCGGCTGTTCGAATGCTCTATCGGCATTCGGACAGCCGCCCCTGGAGCTCTCCGGCATACTTATCTTCCCGAGCGGCGCCGACAAAGTCTTCGCGCGTGCGCTCGTTGAAGGACCCTAGCCACGATCACGTGGGACTCCCACGTGATCACGGCTTGGGTCCTTCAACGAACGGAAGCGCGGAAACTTTCTTGGCGCTGCTCAGGAAGGTAAGTATGCCGGTGAGCTCCAGGGGCGGCTGTCCGAATGCCGATAGAGCATTCGAACAGCCGCCCAAGCCCCTCGGATGCCGACAAGCCGGCTCAATGCCGGCTTCCGGTATCGGGGGCGTCCTTGGAATTAGTCCGCAGTCTGGCGGGCTTCTAGCCCGCCGGACTGCATCTCAAAAAAAAACTACTCGCCCGGATCTTCATGTCCCGGGCGTCGGGCAATATAATTCGAACACCCCTGTAATAGGGAGCTCTTGAGTGACTTTAGACTGGGGGAAGATTTGACGGCGTCTGGGAGGTTATTCCATAACTGTGGTGCTCTGTAGGAAAATGAGGACCGAGCCACTTTCTTTTTGTATTGTGGTATTGCAAGTAAGGTGCTGGTCCTGGATCGGAGATTATAGGATGAGGGAACTGCTGGAGGAAGCAGTCTATTCAGGTAGGGTGGCAGCTTCCCAGAAAAGCTCTTAAACACCAGGTTGGAAAGGTGAAGGGTACTTTTAGACTCCAGCGACGGCCAGTTTAGCTCTTTTAACATGTCACAATGGTGGGTCATGTAGTTACATTGTAGCGCAAAACGGCAGCATGAGTTATACAATTTGGTAAGTTTCTGAAGGTGTGTTTGCGGGGCTGCTGCATACACTACATCTCCGTAATCAATAGCTGGCATAAGCATTTGTTGTACAATTTGCTTTCTTACCGTGGGGTTCAGGCAGGATTTGTTTCTGTACAGGGCACCTAGTTTGGGGTACATTTTAGATGAGAGTTTTTCGATGTGGGGGCCAAAGGATAGATTTGGGTCTAACCACATACCTAGATATTTGAGAGCAGTGACTGTGGTCAGCGTGCCATTTGAATTTGTCCTGACACATAGATGGGGATTTTGCAATTTATGTAGTTTTGGTGCTGTTCCAAAGAGCATCGTTACCGTTTTGTCAGTATTTAAAAAAAGTTTGTTGTGTTTGATCCACTTTTCTACCTCTGTGAATTGTTCTTGCAGCACGGCCTCCAGTTGTGGGAGAGTTGGTTTGCTGGTATAGATTACGGTGTCGTCTGCGTACATGTGTACAGTTGAGGCTTTGCAGATGTTAGGCAGATCATTTATGAATATTGTAAATAGCAGGGGGCCGAGTATCGAGCCTTGGGGTACACCGCAAGTGACTGTAATCCATATGTCTCTATCCAGTGTGATTGAGAGCATATCAAGTAGCCCAATAAAATAAATTGCTACATACAAAGGGAGCCAATATATCCCTAAATGCTGACCCTATAATCTAATTGATTTCTATGCTTGCCCTAGGGTCCCTAAGGTTGCGTGAAAGATTTCAATTATAACATTGGCAAAATTGTTCCAACTATCAAGAGGGTCCCCAATATCAATTTATAAACCCATACGGGTTTATTAGACGGGCACAGGGTCAAAAGTAAGCAAAGTGACTGCTAGAAGAAAAAAACACCCATTTAAAATCAAGTGCTGCGCTCGACGCGCGTTTCGCCGCTTTAGGGGCACGGCCTCCATCAGGATCATATTATTCTTATATATGTTTCTGTTTTTGTGATCTATTGGCAAATGTGCATTAATAAAATTGTGAATTGTTTATACCTGACCTATTGAGAGCTAGCTGGGGTTGGATTAATCTACCCTAATTTTCTCTCCTTTTTCTTGATTGAACAAGATAACAGTGTGGAAACGAACACAGAGCAAACAAATCTGTTTACCTATTCATTAACAGGACTCTACAAATGTGTCACAAATCGGATGTTAGAGGAAAGGCACAAATGGAAAACGTCCGTGTCTGTCATTTTCCATTTGTGGCTCGCCTTTAACTTCTGTATTAAGACCAAGCCACTTTGCTAGCAGCTCGCGTCATAACACATCCTAGGCACAACTTGATAACAGCTGGAAGCTTAGCATTGCTGGTGTTGGCAGCTCCAGGAGTCAATAGGACTCCATGGAGAAGGACAAGAACTCGCGCAAGTGAGATCCGGCCCCAGTGTTCCTCTGCTTGTGAAGCGGGCAGGCGGGCGGATGGTGTCACCGAAGAATCTGAGGAGAGTATGGGATTTTTTGAGGTGTTTAAATTAATGTTTTAAGTGATTGCACTTCAGAAAAATCACCTGACACCAGGGTCGTAACGTCCAGGGTAGATGGAGAATGAGCTGCTAGGCATAGCACGTTCTCCAAGTGCTAGGTGCATATTAACATCTCTCATACAATGTATAGGAGACATTAACCCCTTAGGGACCGCGGACGTACCATGTACATCACGGCCACGGGTCTCCCTTAGACCTGCAGACGTACATGGTACGTCAGGGTACCCTAACCTCCCTCCCGTCCGATACTTACCTTCCTTGCGGGGCTCCAGCGGCAGACTGGCAGGACGATTGTGTCATCGCCAAGCGCCCGTAGTAAAAATCAGGAAGGGGGCCCCAACCGTTAGTGCTAGAAAGAAACAAATTGCACCTTTTCAGCGGTGGGTGGCATTAACCCCTACGTTGCCGACTTGCGATTCGGCGTTGAATCGCAATTCAAACTGGGAGATGGCTGACATCTTGGATGTCGGCCAAGCCTCTGGGTCACCCCTCACCCACTGACATCATCACCATATGTGTGAAGACGTCAGTGGGCCAGTTAACCCCCTAGCTGTCAGGTAGAGATAGGGGGATCCTTTGGATCCCCATATCTCCCAATCCGTGGCAGCTAGAGGGTTATGTTTGATATCATTGGAAAGGCCTGGTCATGGCCTTTCCAATGATTTGTTTGGTGTAGAATTTTTTTTTTAAAAAAAAAAAATTGTCTGGGGGGTTTAATTAAATAGGACCTAGGCTGACATCTAAAAATTATGAGCATAAAACGGTCAGAATGAGCTCAGCGCACAGAGGTGAACTGGCTCAGCAGTGAAGGGGTTAAAAAGAAAAACCATGTAAAAATTGTGTATTTCTAATCTCAGGACAAAATTTCGAAACTATTTAGCCAATTTGGGAATTCAATTTTGAAAAAGTGTGTTTTTTTCATTTTTTCATCAGATTTTTTTTTTATAGTAAATTATACGATATGATGGAAATAATGGAATCTTTAGAAAGTCCATTTATTGGTGGGAAAAACAGTATATAGTATGTGTGGGTTCCATAAACGAGTAAGAGGAAAATTTGACCTAAACACAAACAGCGCAGAAACGTAAAAACAGCAGCGGGCACTAAAAGATGGATTTTCATAAAACCGCCCGGTCACTAAGGGGTTAATGTACAGTAACCTGGCGAAACATCCAAGACACAAGCTGAGCTTGTACCTTGGATGTCATAGGATATTTTAAAATTAAGCACAGGCTCTGTGCATAGCTTCCAGGTTGTGATCTGGCCAAATATTTCCCTAAGTGGAGGACAGGTTTAACTGTGTAACAAGAGCACCTCAGGGTTTACTTCTCTTGAATAAAAAAAAGTAGCAGCACCACATTATGATATTACTATATGATATTATAAAATAATATAGTCAGTTATTTGAACAGGAAGAGTCATATTTGCACCCAACTACACCATTATTATTGGTACTATCAGGGTTATTCAAAGAGAATCGAAACGTCACCACACGTTCGGTGACTTTTCGTTCCCTGCAATTCGACGCGATTCGGCAATCCTAGTTCGCCGACCCTGCGATGTATTCAGCAAGCACCACAGGGCCGCCGTACTGCAGGGAAAACCCGCCGCAAACCCGACGAACACTCACTGCAAAGCCCGCTGAACCAGCGGCGTAGCGTGGGTTGTCAGCGTCCGGAGCAAGGAGAGAATTGTGCGCCGCCCCAACCTGTGGACACGGTAACACACCCTCATTCTCTTCCACCAGTAGAGTATTGACCCCCGTTACCCCACAAGCACATGCATTATAGATTAACAAAATACTGATATAATAATAATAAAATGAAACACACATGCCCCCCCACACTATGGCACTGCTACCAGTCACCCTGTCCCAGTATACCCTAGCATAGTTCAACTCTCACACTATACCCAGTCACTCTCTCCCAGTAGCTGCAGTCACCCTCTCACTTCGAGTACCCCCGTCACTCTCTCCCAGTACCCCCCAGTCACTCTGTCTCTCCCAGTACCCCCAGTCACTCTCTTAGTACCCCCAGTAGCTCTCTCCATCCAAGTACCCCCCAGTCACTCTCCCAGTACCGCCAGTCACTCTCCCAGTACCCCCAGTCACTCTCTCCAGTACCCCAGTCACTCTCTCCCAGTACCCCAGTCACTCTCTCCCAGTACCCCAGTCACTCTCTCCCAGTACCCTCCAGTCACTCTCCCAGTACCCTCCAGTCACTCTCTCCCAGAACCCCTAGTCACTCTCTTTTTCTCTCTCTCCAAGTACCCCTACTTTCTCCCAGTACCCCCTGTCACTCTCTCGCTATATCCACGTACCCCCAGTCACTCTGTCTCAGGATCCCCAGTCATTCGCTCCCCGAACCTCCAGTCGCCCTCTCCCTGTGCCCCCAGTACCCCCTCATTGTGTGTTGATTACACTGCTCTGGTGTCACACAGTGTCGCCTACCTGCGTGGAGTTGCTGGTGGCCTAGGGGGAGCTGTCCAGGGTTCTTAGTGGGGACTGGATTTTAAATGTGCAGCAGGGCAGGTGCCTCCTACCTCCTTGCTGTTCAGCGGCTGCATGGCTGCCAGCGGCAGGGGGGCTGGCAAAGGACTTCAAGGGGGGGCTAACAAGAGTGGTACAGGGTGTTCCATCGAATAATGCTGCGCTGCTTCACGTGACTCATGTCAGCGTTAAGGAGGAGTCAGGACAGGACCAGAATTTTCCATCCTGGTCCTCCCTTCCGGACGCTGAGTGCCAAATCACCGCCGGCACTGCAAAACTGGCAGCTGCCCATGCAAGGGCCTCTCACGGACACCAGTACTGATCCCTGCTGGAAAATATTAGTGGTTCAAATTTCTTTTGAAATTTTGCGCCCCTAAGAAAATTGTGCCCGGGGCGACTGCCCCCGACCCTCTACGCTACACCACTGAGCCGAACACTCATCGAAACCCACAGAAACAGATGGATTAAGCCCGCCGATCACGCCAGAGAAACCCGACTAGCCGCCGATCACAGCGCAGAGCAGCCGCCGGAAAAACCCAGACGAACGAGTTGAACCCCCCCCCAAAAAACAGTACGCTTGAAAGTTTGAAACGCGGTTTGCAAAAAACTACTGAACGAAAATGTCTGGAATTTACATATAAGATCAAATGAATGATAATAAAAAGGGCTGTTACAGAAATATGAAAAGCGATTAAAAAAAAGAAAGGGAAAAATCTTTTGCCAAAAAATCCCAAAAAGATCCTAAAAAATCTATAAAGAGACTTTTTACTGCAGAATATAATATTAAACGTATACGTATCCGGTCACATATACTGATCAAATTTATTAAATCAGTATATTAAAATTAATAGAAATAAAACAGGTTCCGGGTTGCGTTCCGTCGCACAAAGAGACTTCCTCAGAGCCAGCTGAGGAAGACGCTGTGTGCGACAAAACATGTCCTGGAACCTGTTTTATTTTATTTATTTTAATTAGGGATGCACCGATACCACTTTTTTTTTTTTTTATAAATTCTTTATTTAAAGAGTCACGTATCCATTAGCACATAACATACAGTGGATAAAGAAACATAGCGATAAGACACGGTAACTCTTATTTTATCAATTAAACATCAAATAACAATCCCACAAAGTATGGGAAGACACCCTATATGAAGGGAAAAACAAACACATAAAAATGAAAAATAACAAATCATAAAAAACATAAAAGTAAACAGAACAAAGTATAAGGGGGGGTAAAGGGGAATGTTCCAACCATCAGCTGAAGGTGTGTTATGAGATGGGACCATCCGGGCACCAGCCCGAAACGGGGCTAACAGAGCAAGACAATTGATTTACTAATTAGGGGCATGCTATGTACTCTTCCTATAGGGACCATGTTTTAGTGAAGGAGCCAACAGTGTTTCTGACCTTGGCCGTCAGTTCGTCCATAAGACAGGCATCAACGATCTTTTCCGTTACTATAGTCCAGGAAGGAAGAACACTCTGGTGCCAAGATGCCGCCAAGGCCCGTCGGACCGCAAGGGCCAGCCTATTGAATAAAAGTTGCTCAGATCGAGACAGAGCCGACAGGGGACGAGAGAGGAGGTATGCCCAGGGATCAAGGGGTAGTTGTCGGTGGAATATTTTCTGAAATTCAGCATTAATTAGAGACCAGAAGCGGCGTACAACCGGGCAGTCCCACCACATATGAATATAAGTGCCCTTATCCCCGCAGTCTCGCCAACAGAAATCACTGGATGTGACTCCCATATGATAAAGGGATACCGGGATGACATACCAGCGGAGTAGGATTTTGTATGATTGTTCCTGGTGAGTAACACAAATGGAGGACCTGGCTGTTTGTTCCCATATATCCTCCCATTCGTCGCCTGGCAATGGATCACATAAGTCAACCTCCCATTTATCACAATACGTGAGGGGTCCCCACTGACCTGGACTGGAGCTAAGAAGAAGGTATAATTGGGATATAAGCCCTTTTAGGGGGCCATCTGCCATACAAACGCGCTCTAAAGTGGTAAGGGGAACAGCTGAGACCCTTTCTAAAGTCAGAGCAGTAGCGAAATGTCGGACCTGTAGGAACAGGAAAAAGGAGTCAAATGACCACGTTCCTGAAGTTCGGAAAAAGTGATAAGCCGTCCACTCTGATAGAGGTCTCGGTACCTCAGTAGCCCCGCTCCCACCAGTCCCCCGAAGTCCGAGGCCCTCAGTCCCGGTGGAAATTCTCTATTACGTAGTAAGGGGGGTGAGGGGAGAGGAAGTGCCCCCCAGCGTAAATTTCTTCTAGCTCAAAAAGGCGAAGAGATGTCAAAATCGAGGGACACGCCGTGCGCAAAATAGGTCTGGAGGTTCTAGGAAGCCATATAAAGAGGTCAGGGCGGTCAGGGAACATAAAAGCGGATTCTAGTGTGACCCACCGTCTAGACGAAGCAGGAGAGTGCCAGGCCACAACCTGAGTCAACTGGGCTGCGCAATAATATAAGTATAGGTTAGGGAGCCCTAGTCCTCCGCTGGTCTTAGGGCGATATAGAATGCGGCGCGCCACCCTATGCCTCTTATTTTGCCAAATAAACAAGTCGATCGCCTGTTGGAGCCCAGCTAAATCCCTTTGAGTTAGTAATAAAGGTAGTGTCTGGAACAGAAAAAGAATACGTGGGAGTATGTTCATCTTTATGCTATGAATGCTTGAACCCAGGACATACTTGAAAACGAGAGAAATCTCAATGTATCCTTCCTGGTAAAATCCTTTATAAATAAATAAATAAATAAATGCGTCCTATCCACGATATGGGCTTATCGCACCAATGCTCCAGATCACACTTAATCTGATGAACCATAGTTGTGAAGTTCTTGCCATACAGAGCTTTCGGATCTGCTGTTAGAAGGATACCCAAGTACGGCAATTCAGAAGGAGCAAGACGGAACCCAAATTCTGATTCAATCGAGGTTGTGTCCGTGTGTAACATATGAAGGGGCATAGCACAGGATAATAAAGTCGGATAATAACGGTCTAAGATGGGAAAGAGAAGAGATGGGATCCGTCAAAGTGAGAAGGATGTCATCGGCGTAGGCCGAGACAGTAAAATTATCTCCTCCGACTGGAACCCCCCTTATGCCGGGGTGACCTCGTATGGCAGCCAATAAGGGTTCAAGAGAGAGGAGAAAGAGAAGGGGCGAGAGGGGACAGCCCTGACGAGTGCCATTAAGAATAGGGAACCGAGTGGGTCAACAGCCCGGGATTCGGACCTGCGCAGACATACCAGAGTAAAGAGCACGCACCGTATTAAGATAAGGGTCTGGGAGGCCAAAGCGGGAGAGGGTAGAAAAAAGGAAAGGCCATTCCACCCTGTCAAAAGCCTTCTCCGCGTCCAACGATAAGACAAGGGAAGGCGTCGCTCGAGAAGATAGCCACCAGATCAGGTCGGCATTACGTCTAGTGTTATCAAATAGTTGACGATTAGGAACAAAACCGACCTGATCCGGATGGACTAAAGATTGGAGGAGTGGACTAAGGCGGGTCGCCAGGACCTTAGCAAGAATCTTGGCATCAAAGTTAATGAGGGATATAGGGCGGTAGCTCTCAACCGCTGTAGGGTCTTTACCCTCTTTAGGAATAAGGGCTATATTGGCCACAAGCAAATCAGGGTGTAGAGACCCACCCTCAGCACAGTCATTAAAAACCGACGTCAAAAAAGGGACGAGTTCCGGACGCAGCGCTTTATAGTACCCCCCTGAGAATCCATCCAGGCCCGGGGCCTTCGTACCACCCAGTGCAGAGATGGCGCAACTAACCTCCTCTTCAAGGATTGGAGCACTAAGACTCGATATGTGAGAATCCTCAAGTTGCGGTAAAGAGAGGGAATCTAGGAAAGAGGAAATGGCTTCTAAATGGGATTTGTCAGAGGGAGTATGATGGGGGGAGTGGTTATATAGGTCAGAATAATATGCTGTGAAAGCCGTGCTAATCTCCTGTGGGGAGTTAACTAAAACATCGTCTACTGTTTTAACTGCAGGAATAGAGGAGAACTTACTCCGGGGTTTGAGAGTGCGGGCCAGTAGAGTATCTAGTTTATTAGCCTTCTCAAAAAACAACCGACGGGACCAGAGCAGCTGTTTGGCTACATCGTCGAGTAATAATTGTTTCAGGGAGGAGCGTGTGCGTAGAAGTTCAGAGAGAAGTTCAGGGGAGGGGGCGGCCTTATGTCGCATCTCAAGGCGACGGAGAGACTGTTGTAAAGAGACGAGTAAGTGTAATTTGGTGCGTTTTCTATGGGTGGCAATCTTAATGAGGTGGCCCCTCATGACCGCTTTATGAGCTGCCCATATCGTGGATAGGGATGTCTCACCAGGTGGATTGTCTTGAAAATATTGTGATGATAAGGTACGAAGTTGTCTAAGTACATCTGGGTCTCGTAGAAGGGACGAATTTAACCTCCACGACCAAGAGGTCGTGAGCTTCGGGGTATGGAGATACAGTGCTATATCGGCATGGTCAGACCACGAGATAGAATTGATCTCGGCGCGAATCACATTGGACATAGCTAAACCGTTAACCAGGAAAAGGTCTATGCGAGAATAGGACCTATGGGGAGCGGAATAGAAGGAGTAATCTCTCACACTTACCGGCTGGGTGGAGTAGAGGTAATGTCACCGCTCTGCATGGAGAGAGCCTGTGGAGTCATGGGTTTGATCCCAGCGAGCAACCTCTCCAGTAAGGGAAGTGCTCATGCCACTGTACAGAGCACTGGTGAGACCTCACTTGGAGTACTGTGTGCAGTACTGGAGACCGTATCTCCAGAAAGATATAGACATCTTGGAGAGAGTTCAGAGAAGGGCTACTAAAATGGTGTACGGCTTGAAGGAGAAAAGTTACCAAGAAAGGCTTAATGATCTTAACATGTACAGCTTGGAAAAAAGACGAGACAGAGGAGATATGATAGAAACATTTAAATACGTACAGGGAATCCACAAGGTAGAGGAGGGAGTATATTTAAAAGGAAACAAAATAGCAAAACAAGAGGACATAGTCTTAGATTAGAGGGGCAAAGGTTTAAAAGTAACATCAGGAAGCATTATTTTACTGAGCGGGTGGTGGATACATGGAACAGTCTTCCAGTAGAAGTGGTAGAGGCCAAAACAGTAATTGAATTTAAGCAAGCATGGGATAGGCATAAGGCTATCCTAAAGAAAAGATAAATCCAGGTAAAGTATCCATGTAATTGGGCAGACTAGATGGGCCGAAAGGTTCTTATCTGCCGACATTTTTCTATGTTTCTATGTTTCTAACTGTCCTTGGCAAGACACCTAACGGTACATACTCGCCACCCAGGACATACTTGAAAACGAGAGAAATCTCAATGTATCCTTCCTGGTAAAATCCTTTCACACTTGGATATAAAACACGCCATACATCAATAAACCCTACTTGGTGTAAAAAACGGGCAAATAACTTATCTTGTCTACCTAAGATCGGTGTACCTGTGGGAGCCTGGCGGTCACTCCGATCCACCGCTGGGCACGCTACTGCATTCATATCACCTCCTAATATCACTGCCCCTTGAGGAAGGGACGATACTAAGGTGCATATGGAGTCCCAGAAATCAACGGAGGGGGTAGTAGGAGCATAAATATTCAAAAAGTGATCGGTCATAGAATATAGGGTACCAGTAAGCAATACGTATCGACACTCAGTATCGATTTTTTGCGATAGTAGTTGAAATGGACACGTTTTCCGAATCAAAATGGCAACTCCGTTGCGCCTGCTCAAGGCACCAGAAACATACGCCCGTGTATAGACGTGGTCAGTTAACGCAATTTTAGCAGATTTAGTGAGATGAGTTTCCTGGAGGAACGCGATATCAATTTTATCAGATTTCAGTGTGCAGAAGAGTAATCTACGCTTTGTAGGGGAGTTAAGGCCTTTGACATTAAGAGAGGTTAGTTTCAGTGCCATGAGAAGCGCAACAGAGCACCTCGTCCAATTAGCAGTATGCCCATTACCCAAGCACTTTCCCCAGTAGTAATAAAGGCCCCGGAAAAAAGATTGTCCAATGTCCCGATAGCCCCATCCAGCAACGAGAACAGGATGCTTTTGCGATGGAAGGAAAAAACAAAAAAGAGGGAGGAAAAGACATAATCAAAAAATGTATAACAAACGAAAAAGAAAAGAGAGAAAAAACAAAGTCCAAAAAGCCCGGACTTACCCATAGCCGGGACCTGTGGGGGAGAAAGGGAGAAAACCCTCACAGCCATGTAGATCAAAAAAGGCCCAGTGGAGAGCCCCCACCCACAAGGAAAAAACTGGCCCCCGGGAAGGCCTGAGCAAGAGGTAATAAGAGCGTAGCCATTCACTAAACGGTAGGAATGGGAAACAAGAAAAATACGTTCCAGTCGAAGTAGCTTTCGTAGAACAACCAATAGCTTCCAGAGGAGAGGAGAACCCGTGGCAGTCCAGGAAAGTACCACAAAAAGCCATAAAGAAGGAACCGGGAAACCCAAATCTCAGTGGTAATAAATGATCTATCCAAAGTCGGGGCCAATAAGTCAACGATGAGGGCGGCTTACTGTAATCCATTCCCTGGAGAGACACGGGAGCGGAGGTGTAGGACCTTCAGGCGATGTGAAGTCCTCCGGGGGTTGGATAGCCAAGGCCCGGAAGAACTTGGTGGGATCCGAGTGCGGGAGCAGGACAGACGTTTTCTTATTGCGGAAGGCCAGGATCTTGAAAGGGTGGCCCCACGCAAATGCAATGTTATGGGAGCGAAGTAGATCAGCGACAGGCTTCCACAAACGGCGTCGGCGAAGGGTGTCAGGAGAGATATCCTGAAAAAGCTGCAGGGGAGTCCCATCGTATAATATCGGCTTAGTACGGTTTTTCTTAAGGATAAATTCTTTTGTGGAAAAGTGTAAAAAGCGGACAATGATATCACGAGGGCGTTCGTCGGCAGTGCTGCGGGCACGTAGAGCTCTGTGGGCGCGATCAAGTTCCCAAGCATGATCTGGGAGCTCTGGAGCTAGCGGTTGAAGCATGGCGACAATAAAATCCCCCAGGGGGTCATCCTCTGCCCGTTCAGGCAAACCTCGGATCCTCAAATTATTCCTCCGGGACCTATTGGTCAGATCTTCCAATTGAGCTTCCAAATAATCAACTTTATGAGACATAGCGTTAGAGTGATCAATAAGGGAGTTATAGGCCCCTGAGAGTTCATCAGTGCGATCCTCCAGAGCCGAGGTACGCTGTCCCAAGGCCAGGATGTCAGATTGTAAGGCCTTCGTATTACGATCCATCTCGCCAGCCAAAAAAGTTCTCATCTCGGCCATCTGACTCAATATGGTGGCGGCATCTGCTCGGCTTACCCCAGAGTCCGACTCCCCTCCATCCTCATCTCCAGAACCGACAGCGGAGGTAGGCCGCGATTTCGAGCGGCCGCCATCTTGAAGGGTTGTGGTCCGTCGCGGTGTAAACAGCGGTGCGACGGCCGCGTCTTTAGATTTCGCCGATTTGGCGGGTCCGGGCATGGTCTGGGTCCCTTGCGGCGTCCAGCGGTGAGTAACAGAGTCCCGGGGGGGAGAGGATATTTGCGGTTTGCAGAGCGGGTATAGCGGAGCTCAGTCACTAAGCGGCCATCTTAGATGATGGCCAAGCCACGCCCCCGATACCACTTTTTTTAAGACCGAGTACGAGTACCGATACTTTTTAAAAGTACTCACTGATACCGAGTACCGATACTTTTCTTTAATGTCATGTGACGCTTTCCAATAAAAACAGACCATATAAAAATGCCCCCAGCTCACATGTATATCCCCCCCGATATATATATATTCATACTGCCCCAGCTCATGGATTTGCCCCAGCTCACACATGGATTTGCCCAGCTCACACATGGATATGCCCCAGCTCACACATGGATATGCCCCAGCTCACACATGGATTTGCCCCAGCTCACACATGGATATGCCCCAGAACATGGATATGCCCCAGCACACACATGGATACTGCCCCAGCTCACACATGGATTTGCCCCAGCTCACACATGGATATTGCCCCCCAGCTTATGGATTTGCCCCCCCCCCAGCTCACACATGGTTATGCCCCCCAGCTCACACATGGATATGCCCCCCCAGCTCATGGATATGCCCCCCAGCTCACACATGGGTATGCCCCCCAGCTCATGGATATGCCCCCCCAGCTCATGGATATGCCCCCCAGTTTATGGATTCCCCCCCCAGCTCACACATGGTTATGCCCCCCAGCTCACACATGGTTATGCCCCCCAGCTCATGGATATGCCCCCCCAGCTCATGGATATGCACCCCAGCTCACACATGGTTATGCCCCCCAGCTCATGGATATGCCCCCCAGCTCATGGATATGCACCCCAGCTCACACATGGATATGCCCCCCAGCTCATGGATATGCCCCCCAGCTCATGGATATGCACCCCAGCTCACACATGATTGTGCCCCCAGCTCATGGATATGCCCCCCAGCTCATGGATATGCCCCCCCAGCTTATGGATTTGCCCCCCCAGCTCACACATGGTTATGCCCCCAGCTCATGGATATGCCCCCCAGCTCATGGATATGCCCCCCCAGCTCACACATGGTTATGCCCCCAGCTCACACATGGGTATGCCCCCCAGCTCATGGACCACCCCCCCCCAACGATACTTACCTTCCTGGGCGCCGCCGGGAATGTCTCCGCGCGCGCTCGTTGGAAGGACCCCAGCCGCGACCACGTGGGACCATGTGATCACACCTGGGGGCCTTCCAACGAGCGAGCGGAAACTTTCCCGGCATCACCCAGGAAGGTAAGTATCATCGCGGAGAGCAGCTGCAGGGCCTGTCCGAATGCTCTATCCGCATTCGGACAGGCTCTGCAGCTGCTCACTGTGTTCATACTTACCTTCCTGGGCGCCGCCGGGAAAGTTTCCCCGCGCACGCTCGTTGGAAGGACCCCAGCCGTGATCACATGGTCCTACGTGGTCGCGGCTGGGGACCTTCCAACGAGCGCGCGGAGACATTCTCGGCGGCGCCCAGGAAGGTAAGTATCGCAGAGAGCAGCTTCAGGGGCGGCTGTCTGAATGCCAATAGAGCATTCGGACAGCCGCCGCAGCCCCTCGGATGCCGGCAAGCCAGCTCAATGCCGGCTTCCGGTATCGGAAAAAATATCGGGGGGTACTGCACGAGTACCAAGTACTCCTGCAGTACCCAGGATCGGCCCCGATACCGATACTAGTATCGTTATCGGTGCAACCCTAATTTTAATATACTGATTTAATAAATCTTTTAATGATCCAGCTTGTGTCCCGATGGTGGTTTTGTGGATTTGCCTGGTCCAGAAAAAATCCATTTGCCTCTACCTTAAAGCTATAGAAGCTCCAACAAGAGTAAGTAGAAAATTGGCAAAAGAGCAGCTATACATTTTGCTTAATGAATCTGCACAAGGAGAGTCGTGCCTGTTTTTCTTATCTTCCATGACGGTGTCGAGATTTTAAGGTAGGTATCTGCAAAAGGCGTGGGTTACCTGTGAAAAATAAGAAAAAAACAACCCAAGTGCACAGTTCCACTTAGGCTAGGGTCAAACAAATGTATTATTCGCAGCGCCAGTCAAAAAGTGCGTCCGAAAGCATTGACGGATTTTTTCCCGAAATGCGCGCCGGTGCATTCCTTCTTTTTGAGAATGTTCCAAACAGTTGTTTTGGCCACGCCTAATGTTCTTGCTATCTCTCTGATGGGTTTGTTTTGTTTCTTCAGCCTAATGATGGCTTGCTTCACTGATAGTGAAGGCTCTTTGGATCTCATCTTGAGAGTTGACAGCAACAGATTCCAAATGCAAATAGCACACTTGAAATGAACTCTGGGCCTTTTATCTGCACATTGTAATTGGGGTAATGAGGGAATATAACACACCTGGCCATGGAACAGCTGAGAAGCCAATTGTCCCATTACTTTTGGTCCCTTAGCAAGTGGGAGGCACATCTGCAAACTGCTGTTAAGTCTTACACCGTTCACCTGAGTTGGATGTACATACCCTCAAATTAAAGCTGACAGTCTGCAGTTAAAGCACATTGTGTTTGTTTCATTCCAACTCCATTGTGGTGGTGTATAGAGCCAAAGATGTTAGAATTACATATGTAACTATGTAAATTGTGTCGTCCCAATATTTCTGGACCTGACTGTATATATGCTGTATTATTTTGATATACTTCACTATTGTGTATTTTCATATTTCATTTTATGTACACCAATTCACGGTCTGCTGATATTTGGGAGACATCAAGACCCGAATAGCAATTCATTTGCACTGATCAGATACGTATACGAATCTATATACTGGTGTAGGGAAAACCACAATCTCTGGTCAAGCTTTTTGGGGATTGGTGGTGTAACGTGTTGTAGCGCTGACCTGTTTGTCGTATAATATTAACCACTTGAATGCTAAGGACGCGCTCAGCGCGTCCTCAGCATTCCCGCTGGTATGCGGAGGACGCGCTGAGCGCGTCCTCGCATCGGGGTCAGCGTTCGGCCGGGTTCCGGCCGATCGCTGGCCCCTCCGGTGCGGGCTGACATCCTGGATGTCAGCCCGGCATCCGGACCAGCAGCCGCCATTATTAGGTGTCATCGCGGGGGCGCGATGACACCTAATTCAGGCGCCCCCCCGCATGTGCGGAGGAGGCGCCTGAAAGGGAGGGGGGGAGGTCCTTCGGACCTCTCTCCTCCCGATCGGCGGTGCACAGGGGCTTAACCCAGGCATCATTTGGAAGGGCACAGCCTGCCCTTCCAAATGATGCCTGGCATTAACCCCTGGGGAGCTGGATCGCGAATCGGCGCTGAAAAGCGCCGATTCGCGATCCTTCCCGGGAGCTGGCCGACATCTTGGATGTCGGCCAAGCTTCCGGGAACTCCCCCAGAGGACTGGCGTCATCGTGCGTAGCACGATGACGCCAGTCCTAGCATTAACCCCTAACTGCCACCAAGTGTGGAGATAGGGAGTTCCAATGAACTCCCTATCTCCCGATCCGTGGCAGTTAGGGGTTAAATTTTGATATGGTTGGATCGGCCAGAGCATGGCCGTTCCAACGATACCAAACATGAAAGTTAAAAATTTTGTAAAAAAAAAAAAAAAAAAAAATAAAAAAAAAAAAAAAATAAAAAAAAATTAAAAAAAAAAAAAAAACACTTTTTTTTATTTTTTTTGGTTTGTTAGTGTAGCAATATTGTTCCCATTTCAATTATAATGTGAACAATGATGCTGCACTAACGATTTTTGTATGCGGTGCGTTTGTTAAAAATAGTGTCATTTTCCCCAAAAAAAAATGTAACGAGACCCCATCTCTAATTTTTTTAACAAGCGCACCCCATACAAAATATAACCGCAATTGCTCGCATGTTAAAATGTGGAAAAAAACACTTTACACATTGTAAATTATTGAAAATACATATTTTATTGCATTTTTTGTTATAATATACAGACATGACATAACGTATACATATAATAATGACATATTATGAATCTACCGAGTCTGACGGAAAGAACGATATATAATATGTCGGTGTCATATACTAAAATAAGCCTTAAAAACACGTTTAAACATGATGCGCAAAACAGGTAAAAAATGACCTCAGCACAGGGGCGGGAAAAGCCTCAGCAGCGAAAGGGTTAAACGGTTTATTAGATATTGAATTAAAACGGGAATACTTTTAACATTGAAGCCTATGGGATTCGCCTGAATAAATCTGTCGAATGAAACAGACCGAACAGCAGAGCATTTCAGCAACTTTTCCCTGCTGTTTGGTGTTCTCTGAATAGACAAAGCATTGCTTCTCTATGGGGATTTCACTGCCCTCGAACAGGCAAGATTTGGCGAACTGCCTGCTCTCAGAATAGCCGAATGGCCAGGAAAGGTAACGGTACGCTGAATTTCAGTGTTCGGTTACCTTCCGGGGCCAGGTCGGCTCTCTTTGAATAATCCTGTATAACTAAAATGATTGAAATGCAAAGTTTAGGCCAGAATAACCAAAAATGATAACCTGGGATCAGCAATGTCCCTGTTTTACTTTCTTCTAATATAAGGGCAAGTCATACCCTTTTCAGAAATGCATTTTTTGCTTTGATTCTCCAGAGATGAGCAGACTGGTTTCTGAGATTTTTTTTAATCCTTTCCCGCAATGCGACGTACCATGTTGTCTGCGCAGCAGGTGGGCCTTGAAGACACAGTACGCCACGCTGACTTCAATGGGCCGCCTTGGCCACTCCCAACAGCCGGCACACACCGTGGGCTGCAGAGAGACTGCCTGCAGCCAATGACGCGCTTTGGCTGCGTGGGCGGGCCGAATCAGTGGTTCGCCGTGGCACATAGCAGCAAGGCCCTCCCCACGGGTGACACCTGCCTGTTGTTAAAGGGCCACCGCCACAAAAAAATGAAATGTCCTTATTTGTGTTTATTTTAGGTTTCTGGTATCATGCATGTGCTTTGGTTTATCTCTAGTATGCTCAGTTAAGAAAATATTTTACTCTGTGTCACTTGGTGCATCCATTTTGTGATGTAACTCCCCTCCCCCCACAGTATCTTTACCTCACTTGGGCCTCCCTTTCTGGGTTTGGACATATAATGGAGTCTATGGGCCAGGCAACCTAGTCACAGCATTGTATTGTGTGGGATATATTCAAAAGGACATCACCAGGCAGTAGATTAATTTTTAAGCTCCCTGTCATATCTCATTTAGCTGCCATCTCTTTATGTTTGGTAGCCTAGAGAACAATAGCCTTATCTAAACATTCCATCCTCAACTTCATTAACCGGTACATATTGTAGATTAAATAAACAAAAACCACAATACAATGCTTTAGGTAAACGTTGCATCATGGGACAAATCCATAAACTGGAACGCAAAGATAAAATACCTAACTTTTTATATTCCTGTTTTACATGCAATTACTTCAAAGAAAAAAAAACAGCAGAATGTATATTATAATGCACAAGTATTCTAGTTACAGCTTATGTAACTGATAGTTTACCTTTAATCCATTTCTCACTCCATGTAAGGTTGTATTTTATAGGATGTGATATTTTGACCTGTCTCCAAAAAAGTCCCCTTCCCTTTGTACAGAATAATAGGAGAAATCTGCAAAACTAAACACAGCTTTAAATTGCAACCCCTTTCTCTATGCGAAAAAGGGGAATTAAATGGACACTCTACAATCCCTGGCCACTTTATCTTTGCAAGTGGTCAGGCTATGTGGAGTGCCCTCCCCCCATCTGCCCAATTATTTAAAGGGGAAAAGGAGGGAGATGTAAATATTTCATATTGTGTCTCTTTAATGCTTCTTACCATGTCTGTACACATTTCTACAATGTATGTAAAGTGCACTCTGTCAAGAGAAGGCCACACGGCTCACCTTTCAGCTCCAAGCACTGCTGTGGCCAAAAATTAAATGGCTCAGTAATTAAAAAAAAAAAAAATCCAGCTTCTAAGGCTGGGGTCAGACGACCGTCCTTGGAGAGTGGAAGGAATGTCCGGGAGACTGGACTTTACATCCACTTGATGCCCGTCTGGCCACCTCGCTGAGCACCATTAGTGCGCTCAGCGATGCAAGGCTCGATACTCCTATGAAGCAGGGCCGTAGGGAGGGCGAGGCAAGTGAGGCACGTATCTCGGGCACAGCTGCAAGGGGGCGCAGCCAGGGATGATCAGCAGCAGTGTAGTGGCAGTGTAGCTTTGAGCTGCCACAGGGGCAGGCACACGCAAGCACCGTTACGCTTAAAGCACAGAGGGCTGCTCTGGCTACTGCTTGTGTTGGGAGCCCCTGCAGAAAAAAAAAAACGTTACCCGATGCCGGAGCTGTGTTATATTTGCAGGCAGCCCAGCGCGCTGCTCACTCAAAACAAAAGGCACAGTGAACTCCGCGCTGGACTTCCTCTGCATGCACATTTCTCCATCCCCCAGTCACTAGAGGTCCCAGCTGTGTCCCTCTGCCATCAGTTCCGGGTCAGCGATTTGACATCAAGCTGACGGAACATCATTAGCAGAGGCCGCGGCAAAGTCTGTCTGAACTCCTCCACTCCACGTGCTGCATCCAGAGCAACAGCAAGGCAAACATTAAAAAAACCTGCTAACCTAGATTTACAAATTCTCTCTGTCCAATCTGTCTCTTCCTCTGTCCCATCTGTCTCTTCCTCTGTCCCATCTGTCTCTTTCTCTGTCCCATCTGTCTCTTTCTCTGTCCCATCTGTCTCTTTCTCTGTCCCATCTGTCTCTTTCTCTGTCCCATCTGTCTCTTCCTCTGTCCCATCTGTCGCTTTCTCTGTCCCGGGTGTCGCTTTCTCTGTCCCAGCTGTCTCTTCCTCCGTCTCCAGCTGTCTGTCCCAGCTGTCCCTTCCTCCGTCTCCAGCTGTCTCTTCCTCTGTCTCCAGCTGTCTCTTCCTCTGTCTCCAGCTGTCTGTCCCGGCTTTCTCTTTCTCTGTCGCAGCTGTCTTCAGCTTTGTCCCCCGCTGTCTGTCTCAGCTGTCTTCCTCTGTCTCGAGCCCTCTGTCTCCAGCTCTCTCTTCCTCTGTCTCCAGCTCTCTCTCTGTCCCAGCTCTCTTTCTCCATCTCTAACTCTGTCTCCAGATCTCCCTTTCCAGCTCTTTCTCTCCATCTCCAGCTAAAGCTATTTTTCTCTAGCTCCATCTCCAGCTCTCTGTCTTCAGCAGTGTCCAGTGGTCTCCTCTTGTCCTCTCTCCTCTTTTTTACTCCGGTCTTTCTTCTTTCTCCGCTCTGTCGCCAGCTCTAGGTCTGACTTCAGCACTGTCAGCATGTTTTTCCTTTCTCCAGCGATATCTGTCTAGCTCTCCACGCTATAGTTCACTCCTTTTGTCTCTCCTCCCTCTCCTTTTTGTCTCCCCCTTCTCCAGCGCTCTCTTCCTCTCTCTCTCCTTTTTCTGAGTTTTAAATTTTCTCTTTAATTTCTGTGACTTTTGTTGCTGTGGAGCTCTGTGATACGCTCATACACACTGCACATTACTGTGAGTTTTATTGCTGTGGAGCTCTGGGATACGCTCAACACACGGCCCATTACTGTGAGTTTTATTTCTGTGGAGCTCTGGGATACGCTCATACACACCGCACATTACTGTGAGTTTTATTGCTGTGGAGCTCTGGGATACACTCAACACACGGCCCATTACTGTGAGTTTTATTGGTGTGGAGCTCTGTGATGTGCTCATACACACCGCACATTACTGTGAGTTTTATTGCTGTGGAGCTCTGGGATACGCTCAACACACGGCCCATTACTGTGAGTTTTATTTCTGTGGAGCTCTGGGATACGCTCATACACACCGCACATTACTGTGAGTTTTATTGCTGTGGAGCTCTGGGATACGCTCAACACACGGCCCATTACTGTGAGTTTTATTGGTGTGGAGCTCTGTGATGTGCTCATACACACCGCACATTACTGTGAGTTTTATTGCTGTGGAGCTCTGGGATAAGCTCAACACACGGCCCATTACTGTGAGTTTTATTGCTGTGGAGCTCTGTGATATGCTCATACACACCGCACATTACTGTGAGTTTTATTGTTGTGGAGCTCTGGGATACGCTCATACACACTGCACATTACTGTGAGTTTTATTGCTGTGGAGCTCAGCAGCAAAGAAAAAGCCAAAGCCAGGTGTTCACAGAGCAGTGCCCCCACCCACAAAGCAAGCAACTCCTACAGCTGCTGCAAAGACTGCTGCAGCTAAATCTGTCCCTGCAACCAAATCCGCAGCAGTCCAGTTCCAACAGTGATTCTGACTCCAGCAGTGATGAAGGAAAAACGCCTGCAAAACCTTTGGCTAAAAGCGTTCCCAATAAAGCCGCAGAAGCAAAGGCAAAAAAAAAAAAGGATGGGGAATGGGGTGAAATTAACATGACAGGAGGGGAAATGGATTGAAAAAGGGGGTGAAACATGAAATGAATATGAAAAGGAGGGGGGACTGGACTGAAAAAGGAGGGATGGCCATAAAAACGAGGGGAGAATGGACTTGGAGGGGGAGAATTTACATGGAAAGAAGGGAGGGGGAGAAAATGGGCATGAGAAAGAGGAGGAAGGGAGAAAGAGAGGAAGAGGAGGAAAGGGGTAGAGAGTAAAGGAAGACAATGGAAAACAGGGAAAGAAGGTGCACGGAACAGGGGGCATGAGCATCCCTAGCTCTCAAATTTGGCAATCTGCTGATATGCGTACCCTCTAGGGTTGCACCGATACCGATACTAGTATCGATATCGGTGCCGATACCGGGTACTGCAGGAGTCCTTGGTACTCGTGCAGTACCCCCGATATTTTTTTCCGATACCGGAAGCCGGCATTGAGCCGGCTTGCCGGTATCCGAGGGGCTGCGGCGGCTGTCCGAATGCTCTATCGGCATTCGGACAGGCCCTGCAGCTGCTCTCCGCTCATACTTACCTTCCTTCAGCGACGCCGGGAAAGTGTCCGCGCGTGCGCTCGTTGGAAGGACCCCAGCCGCGATCACATGGTCCCACGTGGTCGCGGCTGGGGACCTTCCAAGGAGCACGCGCAAAGACTTTCCCGGCGTCGCTGAAGGAAGGTAAGTATGAGCGGAGAGTGCGGGGGGGGCATTATCCATGAGCTGGGGGGCATATCCGTGAGCAGGGGGCATATCCATGAGCTGGGGGGCATATCCATGAGCTGGGGGTCAATTATCCATGAGCAGGGGGCATATCCATGAGCTGGGGGTCAATTATCCATGAGCAGGGGGGCAAGATATCCATTAGCTGGGGGGGCAATTATCCATGAGCTGGGGGGGCAATTATCCATGAGCTGGGGGGGCAATTATCCATGAGCTGGGGGGGCAATTATCCAGGAGCAGGGGGCATATCCATGAGCTGGGGGGCAGGATATCCATGAGCTGGGGGGCAGGATATCCATGAGCTGGGGGGGCAGGATATCCATGAGCTGGGGGGGGGCATTTCCATGAGCTGGGGGGCAGGATATCCATGAGTGTGTGTGCGATTGTATATATATATATCACACACACACACTAACACGATTCAGACCTCAGACCAGACATGGGGCGGCTGTCTGATTGCTCCAATGGCATTCGGACAGGCCCCTGCAGCTTACTGCGTTTCTTATAAATCCAACGAGCGCCGCGGGCAAAGTCTTCGAGTGGCCACTCGTTGGGAAGCCCCCAGTCGCGATCTCGCAAGAACTTGGAGTTCGCAAGATCGAGCTGGGAAAAATCTCGCGAGATCACGACTGGGGGTTTCCCAACGAGCAGCCACTCAAAGACTTTGCCGGCAGTGCTCGTTGGATTTGTAAGAAACGCAGTCAGCTGCAGGGGCCTGTCCGAATGCCATTGGAGCAATCAGACAGCCGCCCCATGTCTGGTCTGAGGTCTGAATCGTGTTAGTGTGTGTGTGATATATATATATATATATATATACACACACACACACACGTATACACACACTTTCAGACCTCAGACCAGATAGTGTGTGTATGTACTGAAAGTGTGTGCGTGTGTACAAACACGTCTGGACTGAAAGTGTGTGTGTGTACACACACACACACACACGCTAACACGTTTCAGACCTCAGACCAGATATGGGGCGGCTGTCCGATTGCTCTAACGGCATTCGGACAGGCCCCTGCAGCTTACCGCATTTCTTACAAATCCAACGAGTGCCGCGGGTAAAGTCTTCGAGCGGCCACTCATTGGGAAGCCCCCAGTCACGATCTCGCGAGATCTCGGAGTTCGCAAGATCGAGCTGGGAACAATCTCGCAAGATCGCGACTGGGGGTTTCCCAACGAGCAGCCGCTTGGAGACTTTGCCAGCGGCGCTCGTTGTATTTGTAAGAAACGTGGTAAGCTGCAGGGGCCTGTCCGAATGCCGTTGGAGTAATCGGACAGCCGCCCCATGTCTGGTCTGAGGTCTGAAACGTGTTAGTGTACACACACTCTTTCAGTCCAGACGTGTGTGTGCGTGATATATATATATTACACACACACTATCTGGTCTGAGGTCTGAAGTGTGTGTATATGTGTGTATATATATAATATATATATGCGCACACACACACACACACACAAACACTATCTGGTCTGAGGTCTGTGTGTTTGTATATATCCACAATGTGGTCTGGTGTCTGTTGGGTATACATGTATCTGATGCCTGTGGGGTATATTATATATAAATAATATACACCACAGGCATCAGATACATGTATACCCAACAGACACCAGACCACAGAGTGTGTGTGTGCAGGCTGTGCAGTGGGTATACGTGTGTGGTCAGGTTGTGTGCAGGCTGTGCAGTGGGTAAATGGGGTATCTGGCCATACTTTTCAATATTAACATAAAACAGGACAGGATTTCAGCAAAATCCTAAATTATTTACTGGAAAGCGTCACATGACATTAAATAAAAGTATCGGTATTCGGTATCGGTGAGTACTTGAAAAAAGTATCGGTATTTGTACTCGGTCTTTAACCCTTTCGCTGCTGAGGCTTTTCACACCTCTGTGCTGAGCTCATTTTTACTGGTTTTGCTCATCATGTTTAAACGTGTTTTGAAGGCTTGTTTTAGTATATTACCCAGACATATTATATATCGTTCTTTCCGTCAGACTCGGCAGATTCATAATATGTCATTATTATAAGTATACGTCATGACCTGTCTGTATATTATAACAAAAAATGCAATAAAATATGAATTTTCAATAGTTTACAACGTGTAAAGTGTTTTTTTTTCACATTTTAACATGCGAGCAATTGCGGTTATATTTTGTATGGGGTGCGCTTGTTAAAAAAATTAGAGATGGGGTCTCGTTACATTTTTTTTGGGGAAAATTACGCGATTTTTAACAAACGCACCGCATACAAAAATCGTTAGTGCAGCATCATTGTTCACATTATAATTGAAATGGGAACAATATTGCTGCATTAACGAACCAAAAAAAGAAAAACAAAACTTATTTTTTTTTTATAATTTTTTTTTTTACTTTTTTCATACTCATGTTTGGTATTGTTGGAACGGCCATGCTCTGGTCAATCCAACAATACCAAACATTAACCCCTAACTCCCATGGATTGGGAGATAGGGGGTTCCAATGAACCCCTATCTCCACCATTGGTGGCAGTTAGGGGTTAACTCCAGGACTGGCGTCATCGTGCTATGCACGATGACGCCAGTCCTCAGGGGGCATTCCCGGAAGCTTGGCCGACATCCAAGATGTCGGCCAGCTCCGGGAAAGGATCACGAACCGGCGATTTTCGGCGCCGATTCGTGATCAGGCCCCCATGGGGTTAATGCCAGGTACCATTTGGAAGGGCAGGCTGTGCCCTTCCAAACGGTGCCTGGGTTAACCCCCTGCACGCCGCCGATAGGGAGGGAGAGACCTCCCTCCTCCCTTTCAGGCGCCTCCTCCGCACATGCGGGGGGGCGCCTGAATTAGGTGTCATCGCGCCCCGCGATGACACCTAATTACTCCGGCGGCGGTTCTGGTTGCTGGGCTGACATCGAGGATGTCAGCCCGCACCGGGGGGGCCAGCGATCGGCCGGAACCCGGCCGAACGCTGGCCCCAAAGGGAGGACGCGCTCAGCGTGTCCTCCGCAAGGAACGAGACTGCGGGTGGACGCGCTGAGCGCGTCCTCCACAGTGAAGTGGTTAAAAAATGGTATCGTGCATCCCTACTCTTTACTCATTTACAGCATTACGCCGCGTAATCACAGCCTTGTGGCAAATCGCGACTCTAATCCCCCACCCAGAGAAACCATTTTCATTCCTTTTTTCTCCGCTTGCTCTGTCGTGACAATCTTGAGGCTTTTATCGGCTCTTATTAGAGGTTAAACGTGACTGCAGCAGTAATGCGCGGCGCACAGTCAGCGACACAAAACACGCGGCCTGTCTCCCATAGCGCTAACTGTGGGCGCTGGGATTCAGCGGTAATGCTTATCGGCTTGCAGAGAGAGAGAACGCGTTTCCACCGTTTCGGCTTCCTTGTGTATTAACATCCGGCCCTGCCTGTTATGTGCACTTTATTATTTTCTTTATTTTACATATTTAATTTTTATATAAAGTTATATTTCTGGAAGACCTACGTTGTACGTCGGTGGCGGCTATATTTGTTGCCCCACGTGTTTCCTAACTACACGTCCCATGATGCACAGCCAGCATTAACCCCTTCAATACCAAGTGTTTCTTTTTGAGAAAAGTATCATAACATTTAAATAGAAGGTAAAATTTATATTTTGTTCAAAATTGTTATTCTGAGATATTGGAAAGATGTAAATTTACTCAATTTAAGGTTTCTTGTATTGGTTTATCCTGTACAGAAATCTCGCTGGGATGAAAGGTTGTAAACTCTAGATGGCGTCCCTAAGGCTAGGCTCAGACGAAAGCATTTTTCCTGCGAACGTGAAAAAGTGCGTCCGAACGCATTGACTGATTTTTTCACGGAATGCACAAAAACGGTCAGACGACGCGCATTTTCGGGTGTGATTTTGTACGGATCGTCAATAAAACTCTTTTTGCGTCTGAACGTTATGTAGGCTGGACATTAGCAGCGTCTGACATCTCCTAATCACGCAAACACGCCGCTATGCCGCAGCTGCGCACTCAGTACGTCAGTACTAGCGGTTCAGCGTTCTCAGAAAAATGCGTTCAAATTCCACTTGCGTTGCACGGTCGGACTTTTGTGCGGCTGTACATCGTATATTGGCCGTCATTGCCTGTCATCTGCTGCTAGTGCGGCCGTAATTATGTGCACCAGAACGCACGTTAAAAGTGCGCTGGTCTGACCCCAGCCTTATCTGGCACAATGTCACACAGCGTCTGCATTCTCAGCATACAGGCAGAACTGGCCTTTTGTGTCAGTAAATGTGCTGCAGACGGATAATAAAATGGTGAGATCACCTTCTTATGGAGATGTGTATTGATCAGAATGAGATTATTAGCAATGTAATATCTGTCTGTGCCGCATGATGCCTGTGTATGGCAATTACAGCAACACCTTGTATCTGTATGTGCTGCATAATGCCTGTGTATGGCAATTACAGCAACACCTTGTATCTGTATGTGCCACATAATGCGTGTGTATAGCAATTACAGCAACACATACAGGGTTATTCAAAGAAATCTGACGGGTATTTGGTCTAGAGTGTTCTCTCCTCCTGCCAATTCTCCTGGTTTTCACCTCTTACTGAATAACCCTGATAGTCTATTCAGAGAACAAAAACCAGCAATGAAAAGTAAACTGTTGAGTAGAATATTCTGCAGTAAAAAGTCTCTTTATGTATAGATTTTTTAGGATCTTTTAGGCATTTTTCGGCACTTTTTAGGGATTTTTTTTCTGTTTTTTTCTTTAATCGTTTTTTCTTTTTTCTGTAAAACCCCTTTTTATTATCATTTATTTATTATAACTTATTGGATCATTTATGTAAATTTCAGACATTTTCGTTCTGTAGTTTCTTTGCAAACAGCGTTTCACTTTTCAAACATTCAAGCGTACCGTTTTTAGGGATGCACCGATACCGATACTAGTATTGGTATCGGTGACGATACTGCCATTTGCACGAGTACTTAGTACTCGTGCAAATAGCCCGCTCCACCACCCCTCCCCCCTATACCGGAAGCCAGCTCTGGGCCGGCTTGCCGTTATCCGCGGGGCTGGGGAAGCTGGCCGCGTGCATGAAAAGCAATCGGCCAGCGTTCCCCTCCGGCGGCCGCAATACCCACCCCTCCGAAGGTCCGGTCGCACAGCTGTGACGCGTTCACTGGGCGCTTCTGTGATGCTGACTCTCGGCTGGAGGCCGCGTCACAGAGGTGCCCGGTGGCCGCATGATCGCACCACAGCTGTGTGACCGGACCTTCGGAGGGGACATGATTGACATCTTCCTGCATGGGTGATAATGGCCTTGTTGAGATTTTGGTTCTTATCTGTTCTATTTTTGCTGTGAAAAAGCACGCCAGGTCTTCGGCATTGAGGTCAGTGCGAGGAACAGCCACAGCAGGACGGAGAAAGGAGTTGATTGCGGCAAATAGGTGTTTAGGGTTCCGGGAGTGAGTGTGTATGAGGGCCGTATAATATGACTGCTTCGCTGAAAAGAGGGCAGAACTGTAGGACCGGACCATAAATTTAAGCCTGAGATACACTGAGCGTGTTGCGCCGCGCCTGTAGGTGGCCCCGCGTGGCGAGACGCGCTCAGTTTGTACACTTTTTTCCTCTTCTTCGCTCAGGCCGCGTCACGATGCGATTTTTCGTCTGGCACAGGTTTTCGGGCTATTCGTCTGGCACAGGTTCGTCAAACTCCTATGTTACTCCTGTCCATGGATGCTGAAAAAGCATTCGACAGGGTATCCTGGCGCTTTCTTTTCTCCACTTTGGAACATCTGGGAGTAAGGGAAGGATTTTTGAAATGGGTTATGGCCTTATACGATACACCGACGGCTAGGGTCAGGGTTAACGGGGCACTCTCCGATCCATTCAATATCCGTAACGGTACGAGGCAGGGTTGCCCATTATCGCCCCTTCTTTTTGAGCTGTTTTTGGAGCCATTGTTGACTTCTGTTAGGGCCAATGCGAATATCAAAGGCATGGAAGGACAGCATCATACCCACAAACTGTCAGCTTACGCCGATGACCTCATGTTTATGGTCACGGAACCCTCTGTAACTATCCCGGAAATCTCTACTGAACTAACCTGATTTGGGTCCCTTTCTGGATTTCATGTTAACACTGACAAATCGTAAATCTTGAAAATTACGCTTACTCGTCTACAATGCACTCAGATTCGTGATGTCACACCATATCGCTGGTGCGATGGGAAACTGAGATATCTGGGAATCTGGCTCGCGACCACTCCCGAACGATTGTATACGGAAAATTTCAGAACTTTATTTGCTACTCTTTCGGATGACCTGCGTTTTTGGAAGACGAAAATGCTCTCCTGGTTAGGTCGCATTATTGTACTCAAAATGAATGTCCTGCCCCGCTTACTGTTTCTCTTCCAGGCTCTCCCTATCTTATTGCCTGCAGCCTTTTTCCGATCTTTACGATCCTTATTCACTCACTTTATCTGACCTACTAGAAGCTCTCGATTACAATATAGGACCCTAGCATTATCTAAACAATCTGGAGGCTTAGCACTACCTGATATGAAGTGGTACTATTACGTGTCTCATTTGACGCGCATAGTGGATTGGATGTCTTATGACTCCGGCCAACGTTGGCAGGACTTGGAAACTGACCTCTCTTGTATCCCCTTATGGGCGGTCCCTTGGATTCAGAAGCCTTTACTCTGACATAGAGTAGTATCAGACACTTCGGATTCGGCCACTCTTGCGATATGGCACTCAATACGCAGTAAATTCGCTCTTTCGTCTGCTCCTTCACCACTCCTCCCACTAATCCATAATCCTGATTTCCCAGGAGAGATTAGCAAATGATTGAGGGAAAAATTTACCGACGAACACCGCTTCCACGTGTGTCACGTACTTAGGGACGGACAATCTGTAGACATAAATACTGTAGACTCTTCAATGCCTTGTTCATTCTTGGACACATTTCATTATCATAGACTACGATTGTACCTTCGTCGCTTACCCGGAAACTCGGGTCTGTTGAGCCCCCTGACCCCATTCGAAAAATTTTGTGCGATGGGCCTACAATTAGATCATGGTATCGCAGCGTTGTATAAAATCATACAAAAAGCAGATGATTATATTCCCACATATATGGGTAGACGGGAAAGAGAGCTAGACATGCCCATATCCACGGAACTATGGACTAAAACATTGCAACTGACCCAAAAAGGAACTCGAATTTCGGCACTGGTGGAAAATTCCTTTAAAATTATATCTTTCTGGTATCGGTCCCCCCTCCTCATGACACAGATCTCGGACAATGGTGACCCGTCTTGTTGGCGAGATTGCTCACAAATTGGTTCCTATTTATATATATGTGGGCCTGCCCGCGGATCCAAATCTACTGGAAGTTGATTTCTACCTTATTGACAAAGCTCACAGATCATACTCCTCAATTTGGCCCGGAGGTTTATCTCCTATTCTGTGATTTGCCTTGGTATCCCTCCATTGTGAGTTGACTGTGTATAGCCCATAATATCATCACCCCACCCCCCCCTTTCCAAATTATTTTTTTTTTCTCTTTTCTCTCTCCTGTACACTCTCAACATCTCTATTCTCCCCCTTTCTTTTTTCTAATATCTTCTGTTTTCACTTTCTCTATCACTTGACTCTTTTCTATTCATTTCGAAATCGTATTGAAACAGTTCTACTACACGTATACTGATTATATACAAACCGCTGGTACTGCTCACTGAATGAGACTTTTGAACGCACTCTTTAAATGATAACTCAGATGATAACTTTTGTAACTACCTCGCTTTTTGCAAAAACTTAAACATATTTCTATGTAACGATAACACCTGTCTCACTGATGTACTATCTCATGTTTGAACAATACTGTGATCACTATGTTATACATATTTCTTGGATGTCTATGCTTTAAATAAAAACCTTTTGTTTAAAAAAAAAAGCACCCACATTCTGAGCCTAGTAAAGGTTGAGTGATACCCTCCTGGTGTAATATATCTCTACACTGGGTCCAGAATTCAGCAAATGTCTCTGAAAGACTGTAGGAAAATATGTTTTGGAGATGCACTTTAACCCCTTAAGGACGGGAGTAATTTTACAACTTCGGCGCTCTTTCGGGAGTGAAGTTTGCTGAAGTTTTTGCTCATCATGTTTAAACGCGGTTTTAAGTCACGTATTATTATACCACCCAGACAAATTATATATCGTTCTTTCCGGCAGACTCGGCAGATTAATAATATATAATTATATATAAACGTCATGTCCTGCCAGAATGCTATAACAAAAAATGTAAATAAATTTGAATTTTCAATAAAATTTCAATCATCCACAGTGTGTAAAGTGTTTTTTTTCCTGCATTTTATTATCCGATCCTTTATATTGCGGTTATATTCTATGGCGTAGACTTGGGAACCCATTTTTGGGGGGGGGGGATTACATGATTTAAGCTAAACACCCCCAAAAAAAAATCATTGGTGAAGCATCATTGTTCACATTATAATTGAAATGTGAACAATAATGCTGCATCAAAATAAAACAAAAAAAAACACGTTTTTATTTTTTAATTAATTGTTTTATTTTTATCACTTTTATTTTACTTTGATCATTGTCATATTTGATATCGTTGGAAAGGCCATGCTCAGACCTTTCTATCGATATCAGGCATGACCCCCTAGCTGCCACCAATCAGGAGATAAAGGGGTTCAAATAACCCCCCTATCTCCTGCATGGGATTCCCTTTGCAGCTAGGGGCTTCCCCAGTTAACTGACATCATCGCGCATGGCGCGATGAGTCAGTTGACGCAGGGGGGGGGGTACCCAGAGGTGGGGGCTGCCATCCAAGATGGCGGCCCCCACCGGAAATAGGCCATGATCGGGCACAAATTAGTGCCCGGTTGCGACCTGGCAACTAATGAGTTAACCCCCATACATCGCTGGAAAGGTCAGGCTGTGACCGTTCCAGCGATGCTGGCCACAGCCTTGTAGCCCCTGGCGATGGGGAGATAGAGGGATCCCCATGCTCCGGCGGGGGGCACCTGAAACTGACGTCATCGCCGGGAGGCTACAAAAGACGCAGATCGGGCTTCATCGAAGCCAGATCTGCGTGGGAGCCGCCGGGGAGGTAAGTATAACCTCCGGCTGGGCTCCTAACGCCGAGGACGTTCCATACCGTCCTGCGGCGTTAAAGCCCGCCAAATGCAGGACGGCATGGAACATCCTACGGCGTTAAGGGGTTAATAAAACTTTATTAAATCTATGCAATTGTTACATGATATCCGACGTTTCGACTCATTCTAAGCGTTGCTAAAGGCTCAGAATGAGTCGAAATGTCAGATTTCATGTAATAATTGCATAGATTTAATAAAGTTTTTATTATATATATTCACAGCAAATGTGTGTAGCATACGTTTTTTTGTTAGAAAATGCACTTGAATATTATGCAAATGTATTTAGGTCTATAAATCTAGCTTTATCTAGAGTCTGCAAAAAGTCTGCATTTTTAGCTGTGTATGCAGTATGTATGTAACATGCATGGTTTGTATTGTGTATGTAGTATGTTTAGTAAATATTACGTGCAGTTTGTTTTGACTGCAATATGTGAAATGTGTACGTGAATGCCGCATAGGAGTGAGTGTGGGATTACCTATCTCACTATGCACACAACTACTGACATAGACATACAATGCCCACATGCAATTACAGGACTTTCATCACACAAATACAAACAAGTTTAAGGCTAGGGTCAAACGAAAGCATTTTTACACGCAAACGTAAAAAAGTGCGTCCGAACGCATTGACGTATTTTTTCATGGAATACGCGAAAACGGTCATACGATGCGCATTTTTGTGCGTGATTTTTTACGGGTCCAAACCAGGAAACTTTGGGTGTCTGGACGTTATGTTTGCCGGACACGAGCAGGGTCTGACGTCTCCAAATCACACACACACACCGCTAGCGGACGCAGCGCACTCTGTACGTCAGTACTAGCGGTTCTGCGTTCTCGTAAAAATGCATTCATTTTCCACTTGCATTGCGCGGCCGGACTTTCGTGCGACCGTACTTCGTATATTGGCCGTCATTGCCCGTCATTTGCTGCTAGTGCGGCCGTGATTAAGTGCGCCAGAACACACGCTAAAAGTGCGCTGGTCTAACCCCAGCCTTAATCAGCTAATTGTGAGAGGGGGCAGCAAAATTCATTTTTGCCTGGGTGCCCAAAATTCCTTGCACCGGCCCTTTACAGGAGCGCAGGATCTTCGTGTACAACTATACTGTGGCACTGAAAAATGTAATCTGACAAGGTGTTACGTAGAATGCTTAAGACTCCTAGACTTTTATCGCTGACTCCTAAATACAGGGCCGGATTTGCATCTCAGGAGCCTGTAGGCACAGAAATGTAGAGTACCCCCCCTAACAAAAATAAATAAACATGCCAAACTGACTTTTTAAATTTTCGTTTTGGGGCAAACTAAAATCAAATTAAAAACACAACAATTTTAAAAACTGAAAAAGAGTTTCTGCGCTCAGATCAAAAGAAGGGGCAGAATCTGTTGCCTTAGGCTAGGGTTAGACAAGTTATCACGTCCGTGTTGCTGCACATTTGTACGTCCGTGGCAGCATAGCATTCTGACCAATGGAGCCCCACATACGAAGTGCGGACGCATGACGGACGAGGCAAACGGACGCAGGATAGGCAAGAACGTAGTACCGCTAGAACAGACGTGTGGAGTGCGCCATGTCTGCATAGCTTTGTGTGGGAGTGATGGAGCGTAGTCAGACAGACTGCATTTATACGTCCAGCATTTTTTATGGAAAAAATTTTTTTTCATTTCCCATCTACTTCAGTCAAAAATAACATCAGTCATAAAAACGGACTGTGTGGCCACTACCTTGTCGTCAGTCAGAAAGTACGTCCGTACTGCATGGACGCACAGTCCGTACAAAATGCGCTCGTCTGACCCTAGCCTTAGTTGAGTTAGTGCACTGGCATTGTTTGTTTTACATGTAAAAGCATTTATTGCCTCTGCTGTAGAACAGAGAAAAGAAATTGCATTTACGGTTTCAGTTTTTTATTTTTACACATTACAATGTTTGGTATCATTGTAAAGACTAGACTCTGACCTTTCCAATGACACCTCACTTAACCTTGTGCAGTGTAGAATTCAGAGATACAGGGTTCCAAAGTCCCCCTGTCTCTCCTCACTGCAGTGCCAGTCTAGGTCACAGGTGGGGAACGTCCGGCTGTGGGCCATACAAGGCCCGTGGAATCAATGGTCTAACGCCCTTAGAGCGTTACAGCAGGGGGGGGTGCAAATTCCCTCTCCCGCAGCGCTTTTACTGGACCTCAGCGAGTAGTAAAATGAGGGGGCAGGGATTATTCCCGCTTCCCTCACTCACTGCTGCATGCCGGATCTTCCTTCACCCTGCGCCCCTCATCGTCCAGGCACAGCATGAAGGAGGAACCTGAGCGCTTCAGCAAGGGAGGGAAGTGGGAATTACTACTCGCCGGGCGCCGAGGTCAGGTAAAAGGGCCGCAGGGGAGTGATATGAATTAAAGGGAAGGATGAAATTAATTAGATGGGGATGGGGGTGAAATTAAATGGGAGGCGATGAAATTAATAAAATGGGGAGGGAGGTAACAAATTTATAGGAGGAAGGGGTGAAATTAATTAAATGGGGAAGGGTGAAATGATTTAAATGGGGGAGTGAAATTAAAGTTGGTTTGTGAAATGAATTAAATGAGGAGGGGGTGGGTGAAGGCAATTAAATAGGGAGGCGCACAAACCTTGAAAATTGCAAGTAGCAACATCATCTGTACCAGCTAACATCACACACCTCAAAGAGAAGCTGTTCCAGCCATCACATTAGGGGTGAGTTACTTAAATTTATTCCTAAATATAGCTGGCTAAATTTTAAGTTATTACTTTTTTAAGTCCCTCGAATGATGTTCTAAATCTCCAAATGGTCCTTGGCAGAAAAAAAGGTTCCCCACCCCTGGTCTAAGTTGTTTATGAAACAATGCTTTGTATCATCAGCTCCACACTTGCTGGCAGTGTGGGAAATGAGAAGGTGAGTTAGCGCAGCATCACTGTTCACTTTATAATTGTAAACTGAATAATAGTCCTGCGTTATAAAAATAAAAATATTATTTGTTTAGTTTTTACATAAATCTATCCTGGTTGTATTTGGTATCCCAGGAAAGGCCATAATCTTTCCTTTCCAATGATGCCTCATACAGTCAGGTCCAGAAATATTGGGACATCGACACAATTCTAACATCTTTGGCTCTATACACCACCACAATGGGGTTTGAATTACCCTGATTGTGTTTGTTTCATTCCAAGAGATCCGAATTGCATGAGAAAGGTAACCGAACGCTGAAAATCAGCATTCGGTTACCTTTCTTGGCCATTCGGCTATCCAGAGAGCAGGCAATTGGTCAAATCCTGGCGAATTGCCTGCAGATACGGGGCCTGTTTGGTGCCTGTTCGAGGGCAGTGAAATCCCCATGAAAAAGCACTGCTTCGGCTATTCAGAGAACACAAACCAGCAGTGAAAAGTTCCCGACATGCCCTGCCATTCGGTGGTTTCATGCAGCAGATTTATACAGGTGAATCCCATAGGCTTCAATGTTAAAAATATTCCCGTTTTAATTCAATATCTAATAAACCGTTGATTATAAAATTCTGCAGTAAAGAGTCTCTTTATTTATAGATTTGTTAGGATATTTTAAGCATTTTTCTGGATTTTTTTTTAAAAAATCCTATTTTTTTAAAGTTTACTTATTTTTTCTGTAACAGCCCTTTTAATTATCATTCCCTGGACCTCATATGTAAATTTCAGACATTTTCACTCCGTAGTTTCTTTGCAAACAGCGTTTCACTTTTCAAACATTCAAGCAAACTGTTTTGCTAATTTATTCACTTCACTCGTCTGTGGTGTCGGCTTTCTCCGACAGCGTCGCTGCGGGTGATCGGCTCCTGCTCGGGTTTTTCCGTGGTTTTCGGTGGGTTAATCCAGATGTTTTTGCAGGTTTTCGGCGTGCATTCGCCGGGTTTTGCGGTTAGTTTTCGTCGGGTTTGCGGCAGCCTTTCCCTGCAATTCGGGGAACATGTGGTGCTTGCTGAATACACCGCAGGGTCACCGAAATGGGCAAAACGAACCGAATTGAAGAGAACGAAAAGTCACGAACGTGCGGTGACTTTTCGAATCTTTGAATTACCCTGAATGTGCTTTAACTGCAGACTGTCAGCTTTAATTTGAGGGTATGTAAATCCAACTCGGAACGGTGTAGGACTTACAGCAGTTTGCAGATGTGCCTCCCACTTGGTAAGGGACCAAAGGTAATGGGACAGAATAATAATCATAAATCAAACTTTCCCTTCTTAATACTTGGTTGCAAATCCTTTGCAGTCAATCACAGCCTGAAGTCTGGAACACATAGACATCACCAGACGCTGGGTTTCATCCCTGGTGATGCTCTGCCAGGCCTCTACTGCAACTGTCTTCAGTTCCTGCTTGTTCTTGGGGCATTTTCCCATCAGGTTTGTCTTCAGCAAGTGAAATGCATGCTCAATGGGATTCAGGTCAGGTGATTGACTTGGCCATTGCATAACATTCCACTTCTGTCCCTTCAAAAACTCTTTGGTTGCTTTTGCAGTATGCACTGGGTCATTGTCCATCTGCACTATGAAGCGCCGTCCAATGAGTTCTGCAGCATTTGGCTGAATGTGAGCAGATAATATTGCCCGAAACACTTCAGAATTCATCCTGCTGCTTTTGTCAGCAGTCACATCATCAATAAAAACAAGAGAACCAGTTCCATTGGCAGCCATACATGCCCACGCCATGACACTACCACCCCCATGCTTCACTGATGAGGTGGTATGTTTAGGATCATGAGCAGTTCCTTTCCTTCTCCATACTCTTCTCTTCCCATCACTCTGGTACAAGTTGATCTTGGTCTCATCTGTCAACAGGATCTTGTTCCAGAACTGTGAAGGCTTTGTTAGGTGTTGTTTGGCAAACTCGAATCTGGCCTTCCTGTTTTTGAGGCTCATCAATGGTTTACATCTTGTGGTGAACCCTCTGTATTCACTCTGGTGAAGTCTTCTCTTGATTGTTGACTTTGACACACATACACCTAGCTCCTGGAGAGGGTTCTTGATCTGGCCAACTGTTGTGAAGGGTGTTTTCTTCACCAGGGAAAGAATTCTTCATTCATCCACCACAGTTATTTTCCGTGGTCTCCCGGGTCTTTTGGTGTTGCTGAGCTCAGCGTTGCATTCCTTCTTTTTGAGAATATTCCAAACAGTTGTTTTGGCCACACCTAATGTTCTTGCTATCTCTCTGATGGGTTTGTTTTGTTTCTTCAGCCTTTCGTTGGCTTGCTTCACTGATAGTGACAGCTCTTTGGATCTCATCTTGAGAGTTGACAGCAACAGATTCCAAATGCAAATAGCACACTTGAAATGAACTCTGGGCCTTTTATCTGCACATTGTAATTGGGATAATGAGGGAATATCACACGCCTGGCCATGGAACAGCTGAGAAGCCAATTGTCCCATTACCTTTGGTCCCTTAACAAGTGGGAGGCACATCTACAAACTGCTGTAAGTCCTACACCGTTCATCTGAGTTGGATGTACATACCCTCAAATTAAAGCTGACAGTCTGCAGTTAAAGCACATTGTGTTTGTTTCATTCCATTTTCATTAAGTTCAAAATCCTTACCTACAAAACCCTCACTAACTCAGCTCCCCACTACCTGTCCTCACTAATCACCAAATACACCCCAGCCCGCTCCCTAAGGTCAAACAGCGACCTGCGCCTAGCTTCTCCCTGCATCACCTCTTCCCATGATAGACTGCAGGATTTCTCACGCGCAGCCCCCACTCTCTGGAACGCTCTCCCTCGTACTGTCAGACTTTCCCCTAACTTCTCTTCCTTCAAACGCTCCCTGAAAACGTTCCTATTTAGGGAAGCCTACCACCCAACTCACTGACGCAACCATCAATCACTCTCACCTTACAGTCCTCTCCTGGTGTTTCCAACCCCAACCCTTCTAGATTGTGAGTTCCTACGGGAATAGGACCCTCATCTCCTCCTGTACTGTTTATCTAATGTTGTTCAATGTATTGTATTGTAACCCTGTCTATACTGTGCCTATTGTACAGCGCTGCGGAATATGCTGGCGCTTTATAAATAAAAAATAATAATAATAATAATAATAATAATTGTGGTGGTGTATAGAGCCAAAGATGTTAGAATTGTGTCGATGTCCCAATATTTCTGGACCTGACTGTATGTCCCTCTAGCCCTTAGGGATCCAGAGATACAGTGGTCTAAATTATTGTTTTGTTTTTTACAATTTAATAGAGCAAGGCGCCCCCTTGTCTCAGGCTCCTTTAGACACATGCCCTCTCTGCCTAGTTATAAATCCGGCTCTGCCTAAATATCTTGATTGGAGATAAATCTCCAAAGAAAACTTAGGAGTAAACAGAAATGCTCTCACTGGCCTCCGCGTCTGATACAAAATTTATTAAACTCTGCTTTAGTAAAATGTCACAAGAAGTGATAGCGCTGATAGAAATTTTCCCAAACAAGTGCAGTACAGGGCTGGACAAATGCAGAGGCCGGGTAGCAAAGGGCTCTTAAAAGAACAGATTATGTTGTACAAAGCTATGTGCAAAACGTTCCCGGATTCCTAAGAACTGCAGCTGGCTCCCGGGTATATTGCCAGTAGGGCTGAAACAACTAATCGATAGTGAGACTAATCAATAATGAGAATAGTTGTAAACTAAATCGGTACCGATTAATCAGTCTGTGTACAGCACACACGGTTTAGGCTCGGGTCAGACGAGCGCACTGATCACGTCCGTGTTGCCGCACATTTGTACGTCCGTTATAGCATATAATTATGACCAATGGAGCCCCACACACTGCGGACGCACAATGGACGCGGCAAACGGACGCAAGGCAGGCAAGAACGTGAATCCGCTAGAATGGACGTACAGAGTGCACTGGGTCCGCAACGCCCGCATAGCTTTGTGTGTGAGTGATGGAACGTAGTCAGACGGACTGCATTTTTGGCGTCTAGCATTTTGACGGACAAAATGTTTTTCATATTAATTTTCCCTTCTACATCAGTCAAAAAAAACTTCAGTCACAAAAACGGACTGTGTGGCCACTACCTTGTCGTCTGTCAGAAAGTACGTCCCTTGTGCACAGACGCACAGAATGCACTCGTCTGACCCTAGCCTTAGAGTCAGACTAAGCTAAACATTATTATCCTCAGATAATAGTTAAGTATCCATGTAATTGGGCAGACTAGATGAGCCGAAAGGTTCTTATCTGCCGACATTTTTCTGTTTCTATGTTTCTAATACTTTGAAGCTGATTGAATGTTTTTCTAGGGTTATGTTGAACACAACCAGTTTGTTTTTATTTAGTTTACAACAGTAGGAGAGCTATCACACAGACCGTGGGGTGCTGCCACTGGGTGGTTGGAGCTGTATCACTCACCAGTGTTATATCCTTACTTGGACCTGGCGTCCTGTGCCACCACCCTACCCTCCCTCACTCACTCCTGTCAGAGCTGCCGTCACTCCTGTTGGTTCTGGTCCCTTCCACGCAAACTCCCTCTTAAGCTCAGGTCCGGTCTCTTGCCCAAACTCACTCCCTCTCACACTCAGGTCCAGTCCTTTACCCAAACTCACTCCCTCTCACACTCAGGTCCAGTCCTTTACCCAAACTCACTCCGTCTCAGCTCTGGTCTCTCCCCCCACTCAGTTTGTTCATGGAATCATTTTAAAAAAGGGACACACTACACACCCTGACCACTTTAGCTTATTAAAATGGAAAGGCTATGTGGGATTTTCCCACCTTCTCATCCTGCTTTGCGTGCTGACATCATCATGTCTATCTGAACACTCGTAGCAGCGTTTGTTCAGGGAGAAAGCAGACATGAGCTTGAGTTGGGCGCGCAGCATCAAACCATCGCTCTGACCAGGTGGTCGCGAAACTTGTGTGAAAAGTGTGCAAGATACATAATTTGTGTATGTACGTACACCATGAAATTGCAAAAAAAACAAAAAAATTCAATTTTGTTTATCTGATGAACTGGTTAATCGAAAAAATAAAATCGGCCGACTAATAGATTATGAAAATAATTGTTAGTTGCGGCCCTAATTGCCAGGCCCCAACGCTGGGCAAGACCAGGGTCAGAAGAGTGCACGTGTGCCCATACCGACATGCCTCCTGCACGCATGAATTGCACATGCTATAGCGGAAAGCCTCTCCATCGAAGCACTACAATGCGCGTTCGACGGGGCTGCAAAGCGCATCTTCCATAGGAAGCTCGAGCTTTGCATCACTGAGTGCACCAACTGCGCTCAGCGAGTTGGCCTGATGGGTGACAGAGTGGAAGGAACCTTCACTCCTAAAAACGCTGGTCTGACCCGGCCTGAGTGTCCAGGAACCAACATGCCTTTATAGAACAGAGCACCTTAATACAAAACCCAAGCGTGTGAGGGCACACACAGGTATATGTGATGCTTTGATTGGGGAGGAGGGGGTGTATTCCAGATGTTCTAACACCCTCAATGAGAAATGTCAGGGAACACTTCTGTTCAGGTGGGAGGCGGGCAGGATCCCTGACTGACAGCACACAGTGTGTACAAGTTCCCACAGGCTGGCGATGCCGGAGTGTTACTCTGTACTACAGGTGAGCGCTCCAAAAAGCCTGTGTACATCACAGAGCACACGGAGGAGACATTGTAATGGGGCAGGCAAGAACAAAGCATGCCTAGCACACATAATGGGTGCAGAGCATCGCACGTACACACAGCCCGGGCGCAGTGCACTGCTCAGGCGCCGAGCATCCAGCGTAACACAAGCTCAGAGCTCCGGGGCAAAGCATCAGGCGCAGATCACCCGGTGCAGCGCACTTGCGGTGTGCCCGGCGCTGCGCCCTGTATGGGATGGGGGTGCTCAGCCGCATTGCACACAGAGCCGGGTGAGCAACTTTCCTCCCGAACACAGAATAAATCGCGTCTGGAGCACAATCTATGTTAAGAACAGGGCTCGGTGAATGAGCGGCACCGGGTGTTACCCCTCCCCCAACTAATATTTCAGATCACATGACCTCTCACCCGCGGGCTCCGGTCGCAGCATCGGCCGCCTCCTCCGGTCCGAGCTCAGCGCAGGGGGCGGTGCTAGCTGCGCGCGCCGTCTGTGGGGAGGGGACAGTAAGCTCACGTGCGCGCGCACGTCTGTCCGGTTACCACAGTAATCATGTGCAGAGCGCGGGACCAAGCACTTGCAGAGCCCAGCCAGCAGGGGCCGCGTGCTGCACGTGATTCATACGTTGGCATCGCTGCACACAGGCCCTTAAAGGGACAGACTGAAACTGCAAGAGCTAGCGGCAGCTTCTCCGGCTCCGCCCACACCAGGAAGGTGCTCAACCAATCCTGCACTTTGTACCTTTCCTACCTACAGGCTCCAGTCCAGCAGAGGTTTCATGGATAAGTCGTCCTATCTCTTTGTTATCATGTGGCAGGGGCAGATCTATAGCCAGGTTTACCATAAGAATCATGTGCCTGAAACACTGGAGGAATATTTACTACTTACCACAACGTGTACGGTGCAATTTTGGGGCAGTTTGTCTATTCAAAAAGCTGTCAATTCTCCAAATACAGACGAAATAAGGTGCAATTAGCGATCTTCGGCAGCATTGACATTGTTCTGTAGAGAAGTAATGCTTTGTCTATTAACCACTTCACTGCTACGGACGCGCTGAGCGCGTCCAACCGCAGGTAGCGTTCCATGCGGTGGACGCGCTGAGCGCGTCCTCTCTTTGGGGCCAGCGTTCGGCCGGGTTCCGGACGATCGCTGGCCCCTCCTCGATGTCAGCCCAGCACCTGGAACCGCCGTCGGAGTAATTAGGTGTCATCGCGGGGGCGCAATGACACCTAATTCAGGCGCGCCCCCCCCCCCGCATGTGCGGAGGAGGCGCCTGAAAGGGAGGGGGGAAGGTCCTTCGGACCTCTCTCCCGATCGGCGGCGTGCAGGGGGTTAACCCAGGCACCGTTTGGAAGGGCACAGCCTGCCCTTCCAAATGGTACCTGACATTAACCCCATGGGGGCCGGATCACGAATCGGCGCTGAAAAGCGCCGGTTCGTGATCCTTTCCCGGAGCTGGCCGACATCTTGGATGTCGGCCAAGCCTCCGGAAACTCCCCCTGAGGACTGGCATCATTGTGCATAGCACGATGACGCCAGTCCTGGAGTTAACCCCTAGCTGCCACCAATGGTGGAGATAGGGGGTTCCAATGAACCCCCTATCTCCAGATCCGTGGCAGCTAGAGATTAAAGTTTGGTACTGTTGGATCGGCCAGAGCATGGCTGTTCCAACGATACCAAACACGACTGTGAAAAAAGTTTTTTTTCTTTTTTTTTTGGTTTGTTAATGCAGCAATATTGTTCCCATTTCAATTATAATGTAAACAATGATGCTGCACTAACGATTTTTGTATGCGGTGCGTTTGTTAAAAATCGCGTAATTTTCCCCAAAAAAAAATGTAACGAGACCCCATCTCTATTTTTTTTAACAACCCCATACAAAATATAACCGCAATTGCTCGCATCTTAAAATGTGAAAAAAAAACACTTTACACGTTGTAAATTATTGAAAATTCATATTTTATTGCATTTTTTGTTATAATATACAGACAGGTCATGACGTATACATATAATAATGACATATTATGAATCTGCCGAGTCTGACGGAAAGAACGATATATAATATGTCTGGGTCATATACTAAAATAAGCCTTCAAAACGCGTTTAAACATGATGAGCGAAACCAGTAAAAATGAGCTCAGCACAGAGGTGGGAAAAGCCTCAGCAGCGAAAGGGTTAACAAAACGCCAAACTGCACCAAAGTGATTCCAAAATTACCAGATTTTTGGTGATTCAGTTTGACATGTTTGAATGCGTCTGTTTGCCACGTGCGTGTGCAGTTTGGTGCGCACGTACTTTGTGTGTGGGTCTCTATTGCTCATGATTCAATGCTATGACGGACATTAAGGCTAATGTCAGACGAGTGCATTCTGAGCACAATCTGCGTGCGTGCACAACGGACATACTGACGGAAGATACTGCAGACACCACACGGTCCATTCTTGTTGACGGAAGTAGAAAAAAAGGAACTATGGGAAATAAAATTAATATGAAAAATTATACAAATTTGAAAAAGATATGAAAAGCCATTTTGTGCGTCAATGTGCTGGACGTCGCAAATGTGCTGCATCTGACATCTCATCACTCACACAGAACGCTACGCGGACGTGGCACACTCTGCGCGTCCGTCTAGCGGTTTTACGTTCTTGCCTAACTTGCGTCCATTTGCCACGTGCGTTGTGCGTGCGCAGTTCGGTGCACACGTACTTCGTGTGTGGGTCTCTATTGATCATAATTCTATGTTACGACGGACGTTAAACTGCGGCAACATGGACGTGATCACTGCATTCGTCTGACGCTTGCCTCTAAATTGTGCGGCAACACGAACATGATAACTGGGGTGGGTATTGTACCTGCTGTCTTGTATTTTCTCTTTTTTGGTGCTGAAATTCAATCATTTGTTTTCAAATAAAAGAAAAAAATGGTTCCTGTTTTTATTAAATATTTATTAACCCTTTTATTTTTTCACTTGCAGCAAGAAGTCTCTGCATTTATCAATTTTTTTAGGCATTTTTTGGGATTTTGTGAGTGAAACTTTAAGTTTCCTAATTAATTTTAAAGAAATGAGGCATTTTTCCCTATAGGTTTCAATGTAAAATAATATTCCCCTTTTTATTAAATATTTCTTAAATCGTTTATTTTTTTCACTTCCAGCAAAAGGTCATTTTGTTTATTTATTTAGGATTTTTTTGGCATTTTTCAGGATTTTTTGGGTGAAATTTTATGTCAGTGAAATGCCCTGATTTTTGGTGCTTCAGTTGGTGCCATTTAGTGCAGTCAGGCTGCATTGAAATTCCCCAAAGAGAAGTAATGGTTAATCTATTCAGAGAACACCGAACACCACCACATTGTCAGTGAAATGCCTGGGTTTTTGGTAGTTCAGTTCGCCAGGTTTAAACAGGAGAATCCCATAGCTTTCAATGTAAAAAATATTCCCCCTTTTATGCAATCATGTCAAAGTCACCCCATGCCACTTGTAGGTACAGGGTGTCCGTGTAATCTGTGGTCCTATTTCCAGAAGTCTCTGTTGTACCTTGGGAGACGTGTTGTATTGTTTCCTGATGTTTTCATTGTAGAGTGTTGTGTGGTATGTACTGTGCTGTTACCTGATTGGAACTGTACTGTATTGTTATTTTCTTGTAAAGAAACAACTGTAACATTTTAATGTTCTTTAAAATATTTTCTTCACGGTTTAATACTTATTCAAAACAGTTTTTATACTTGACAGTCTGGTATTTCAGTCAACAGTTCACTCGTGACGTGTTCGCTTCCTCTCTCAGTGACCGGTTGAGTCGCCCCAATCGTGGAAATGCACCTTGAGAGTCCACTCTCAGATTTGCTTCCCTCACGAGACAGGTAGGCGCACATTCACACTCCTTTCACTCACAGCCAATTCAATACCAGATACATTCAGCAGAAAACAATACAAGTTTAGCTTCCACAATATGCCTTTTACCAAAAGTTACGTATCCAGCCCTATCCAATTGCCCGGGGCTATCAGCCCACCAAAGCACCCTTATTCAACAATTACCAATGGATCCGGGGCTATCAGCTCACCAGCAATCCCTACTAATTTTAGGTAGGATACGTAGCAAACACTATGCGGGGCTCTCAGCCCACCTCCAATACTCTCCTCCTCTTATGGCCACGTGTAGCTTACGAAAAACATAAACAAATTCCCCACGTGGAACGAATTCCTTGTAGAAACAATACCTCAATTCAATTTCAATCTATTCAAATCAAATTGGCATCCTATCTGGCGGGTGCAGCCCCGTGGCAACTAGCAGCCGTTGAGGTTCAACTAACTAGTCCCCGTGCTCACTGCGGCAGAATAGGCAATGCCAATGGGACCGCGTACGGGAGTCCCCTTACCCAACTATGGCCGGGCGTATCAAACAAACACGTATCAAACAAACATCATCGGTTTTACCTTATCCAATCGCTGCGCCGGACGCTGTTTCCTCAGACTCGATTGCCTCCCAGCTTCCCGGGCCAGGGGTCCGTTAGGGACGAGTCAAGCTCCATGTAATGGGAAATCCCACTTGGCGCCTGCGGATGTCAGCTCACCTTCAACGGATGCCCAACCTCCGGGATCACCTGCGCTTGCAGTCAACCACTACTTGTCCAACAGCCACCGCCGATCCGAGGCCGAACGATCCCGCACGAGCCCCCAGAAATGTTACCAGAATCCACTCAGTTCTGTCGGGTGAAAGGTCAGCCCGGTGCGGACAATGATTATTCGGACACGAGTCTCTTCAGGAAAGGCGTACTTTATTTGACGTCAACGCTCAGACTGGATTGAATCGCAAAGACTGAGTGACGTGAACACATGAACATAACATTTTATACATGAATAGATAATCAGGTACATCCCAATAGCCCACCCCTGGGTGACACTTGCCCACCCCACGTGGGTTTGTACCTTCCCCTTACTAAATACAAAAACATTCCACAAATTGGCAGCTTTCACACATTGTTATGACAATTGGATAATTTAACATTTTAGCCAGATCCTGTCTGTGCCTACCTCCCCGGGACATGTTTGTGGTGTTTACTGATAAGCGTGCAGCTGTCCTAAGGCAAATCTTTGTTCTCCTCCCTAACTCTCTGACCTTGATGTAACTAATCTACATCCTGACACTTCTGCTTGTTTCTGCCCGGATCTCGTTAGTTTTAATTGCTTTGCTTGTTAGTTTAAAGAATTCCAGAAAATCTATGCAAACCCGTCTAAAACAGCTAATATTCGCTATGTACATTTATACATCACTTACAGACAGCTCCCACTCCTAGATTCATACATCACAGCATTTGCAGTCAGTTTACACTCACATCACAGCACTCAAGCCAGATTACTCACATCACAGCACTCACAGCCAGTTTATACTCCCTACACAGCCAGATTACACTCATATCACAGCACTCACAGCCATTTTACACTCACTTTACAGCACTCACAACCAGTTTACAGACACATCACGGCATTCACAGCACTCACATCCAGTTTACACTCACTTCACGGTATTCACCGCACTCAGCCAGTTTACACTCACTTCACGGTATTCACCGCACTCAGCCAGTTTACACTCACTTTACAGCACTCACAGCCAGTTTACACTCACATGAGCACTCGGTTAAAGTGCTGTATCTCCTAGACAAGCTATCCTGCGGGCAGGGTTGTCTTTTCCTTATGTATCACATCACAGCATTAACCGCCAACTTGCACTCACACCCAGCTTACACTCACAGCACTCACACCCAGCTTACACTCACATCACAGCATTAACCGCCAGCTTGCACTCACACCCATTTTACACTCACATCACAGTATTAACCGCCAGCTTGCACTCACACCCAGCTTGCACTCACACCCATTTTACACTCACATCACAGTATTAACCGCCAGCTTGCACTCACACCCAGCTTGCACTCACACCCAGCTTGCACTCACACCCAGTTTACACTCACATCACAGCATTAACCGCCAGCTTGCACTCACACCCAGTTTACACTCACATCACAGTATTAACCGCCAGCTTGCACTCACACCCAGCTTACACTCACAGCACTCACACCCAGCTTACACTTACATCACAGCATTAACCGCCAGCTTGCACTCACATCACAGTATTAACCGCCAGCTTGCACTCACACCCAGCTTACACTCACAGCACTCACACCCAGCTTACACTCACATCACAGCATTAACCGCCAGCTTGCACTCACACCCAGTTTACACTCACATCACAGTATTAACCTCCAGCTTGCACTCACACCCAGCTTGCACTCACACCCAGTTTACACTCACATCACAGCATTAACCGCCAGCTTGCACTCACACCCAGTTTACACTCACATCACAGCCAGTTTACACTCACAGCACTCACACCCAGCTTACGCTCACATCACAGCATTAACCGCCAGCTTGCACTCACACCCAGCTTACACTCACATCACAGCCAGCTTACACTCACAGCACTCACACCCAGTTTACGCTCACATCACAGCATTAACCGCCAGCTTACACTCACATTACAGCATTAACAGCACTCACAGCCAGCATTCACAGCCATCTCACTCCTCACATCATATAATTCACAGCCACCTCATACTCACAACAGCTCACTCGCACACACAATCATTCCATCTCACACAAACATAGCTGACACTCACATGCATCACTCATTGATAGCTCAAACACACGCCTATGCCATAGACATCCCCACACTCGGTTCCATCTCACACACCGCCACACTCAACTATTGTCATACACAAGCAGCCCCCACACACCGTCACACAACCTTCATCACACACATAAATGCATATGTAAACTTATTGGGAGAGGGGGGCGACAAAATGCATGTTTGCCTGTACGCCCAAAAACCCTTGCACCGCCCCTGTGTAGTACTGTGTGGTTTATTGACCATATTCATAAGGGTGATATATTTATTTCACTTTTTTTTTTTTTTTTGGAGGAAGGATACATTGAGATTTCTCTAGTTTTCAAGTATGTCCTGGGTGGTGAGTATGTACCGTTAGGTGTCTTGCCCAAGGACACTTACTAGAGAGGTGCTCAGGCCGGGCTCGAACCTGTGTCTCCACAAATCGAGTACAAATATACAAAGTATCACATGATTAAGTGCTATATGTAGCCACAATTCGAGTCCATTGAGAGTGTGATGTGCACTATCAGTGACCGCTCATTGTTGTAAATTTTTTTTCCCTTTTTTTGTCTAAATGTCACTTCTGTATTTTGTGTTTGGTGTTAAGTGCACGTGTGTGTGTGGCTGTACCCCCATTTTGTCTTATATGGGGAGGCAATAAACAGCTTGCAAAAAATAGGCACAAAACTCCTGATATTTGATATATGTCTGCTTTTTTAAAAATGTATTTCTATTAAAGATTTTAAATGTTATATACTGAAGTTCTGATCAATCAACCTCCATTTCGGTGGGGTTTCCACTGATATAATTTTTTGGTCTCCACAGTCTCTCTTCACGCAGAGCAATGATGTTACCTCTACTCCACCCAGCCGGTGTATTTTGATTGCCCACTTCATTAGCATTATTTAATATTTTGTACTCTTTGATATTTATATTATGTATTCACTTCCATTGTCAGCCATTACGTAATCAAAATCAGCTTTTGCTCTAGCCACTATTCAGTATTTAATTCAGTGGCTGTATATTTAAGTACACGGCCATTGCATGCATGGTGTGCTCTCTCACTCCCTTTTGAAATGATTATTTAAGATTTATTATAGAAGCATCACCATTGTGAGCAATTTTGTTTGCGTTTCAATGTGTCGCCATATTATTTAGGCCACGCATGCACATGCCTCCATTGTAGACTTGATGATGTGGTCCACTGTCACGCCTCTTTGATGCTCGCTATTATGCGACTGTAGTATGTCGATCGCGCATGCATAACATAGTGCTATGACGCGGCTCGTTGAATGATGCATCTAACACGCCCTTTTCCATGGCTGGAACCAGAAATTAATACCAGCGGCCACATGCGGTAGATGCCATGCGGTGATGAACGTATTCTTGAATATTACCAGCTCGTTAGTTTTGATTATGAATTTGTGGGCCTTCTCAGCTGGTGGTCATTGCCTCCTGTTTATAAATGCGAGTCCCTTCACTGGCTCCCCATCCACTGCAGAATTAAGTTCAAAATCCTTATCCTTACCTACAAAACCCTCACTAACTCAGCTCCCCACTTACTGTCCTCACTAATCACCAAATACACCCCAGCCCGCTCCCTAAGGTCAAACAGTGACCTGCGCCTAGCTTCTCCCCGCATGACCTCTTCCCATGATAGACTGCAGGATTTCTCACGCGCAGCCCCCACTCTCTGGAACGCTCTCCTTCGTACTGTCAGACTTTCCCCTAACTTCTCTTCCTTCAAACGCTCCCTTAAAACATTCCTATTTAGGGAAGCCTACCACCCGACTCACTGATACAACCATCAATCACTCTCACCTTGCAGTCCTCTCCTGTTTCCAACCCCAACCCTCCTAGATTGCGAGTTCCTACGGGAATAGGGCCTCATCTCCTCCTGTACTGTTTGTCAAATGTTGTTCAATGTATTGTAACCCTGTCTATACTGTGCTTATTGTACAGCGCTGCGGAATATGCTGGCGCTTTATAAATAAAGAATAATAATAATAATAAAAATGAAGGTAGGCCGGTGGGGTATTCAGCTCAAGACTAAGCCCTGTGTGGGCAAAACGCATGAGCTATGTTGTACCGCTTGTTTATAACAGCCACTTGATAATGGTTTAAATTTCTTACGTGGCATCCCTGTACTTTATCCTTTTTTGACTATGGTCCCCTTCTTATTGACTGCTTATCTGCCAAGTTAGGGAGGTGTGTAGGCAGCATGAACTGTCGATGTACTTGGTCGATTTTTCTACCCCTACTATTCTATAATTTTCCTGCCTCTTTTCTTTGAGGTGTTCAAGTTGCTACAGTATCCTGGATTATTATACCGGGAGTTTATTTATTGTCAATACTTAGGACCCAATATTAATGGGTATTGTTGCCACTTGTATGGGAATTTGTGGTTTCAGTTTTTATTTGTATGTTGCTTTTGTTGCACGGTTGTGTTACAATTTTTTGTTGCAATAAAAGTGTGTATAATAGACGCTTTCTGCCAATACTATACAACTGTCCTATATTATCTTCAGTTTTCTTTGTACCTCTGGTCCTCTGTTCCCCGGCATTTACACAACTGAATAGCCAACCAACGCAAACAGGCCCCGGTCCATCACATAGGAACTCTCCACTTGGCAGTGAAGAATAGGGTGCACCTCCAGACCCGACTCTCCAGCTACAAGGCACCATAGCTGAGATCTGGTTTAACCTGGCACTCAGAGCTAGATGAGAGCACGGAGATATTTTAGTTAAGCACAGTGGTTATGAAACACCTAAAACAGCAAACTACACGGTATACATATACGGGCTTAAATTTCAAGGAATAAACATTTACAAGAAAATAACAATAGAGTACAGTTCCAATCAGGTAACAGCACAGTACATACCACACAACACTCTACAATGAAAACATCAGGAAACAATACAACACGTCTCCCAAGGTACAACAGACACTTCTGGAAATAGGACCACAAATAACACGTACACTCTGTACCTACAAGTTGGACGGGGTGACTTTGACATGATAGGGCTAGGGAACAATATGAGGTGTTAGACCCACCAAAACCTGCAATCTGACACCTCTCAAAAGTATCTCCAGGTCTATTTATGCATACTCCATTGTGACAACTGTCACAGATACTAATATAGATTCAATACTATACCGGCTGGGTGGAGTAGAGGTAACATCACTGCTCTGCGTGGAGAGAGCCTGTGGAGACATGGGTTCGATCCCAGTGAGCAACCTCTCCAGTAAGTGTCCCTGGCAAGACACCCAACGGTACATACTCGTCACCCAGGGCATACTTGAAAACGAGAGAAATCTCAATGTATCCTTCCTGGTAAAATCCTTTCTAAAAAAAATAAAATACTGCACAAGCCATTAATAAAATCATTACCTTATACTGAACATCAGAATAAATGTGGCAATGAAGTTGAGAGTGTTGATGTCAGAGCAAAATGACGTTGCAAGTACAAAATGAACAGATGAGTTTAGTATTTAATTCATAAATAAAGCTGTCAAGATGAGTCACGAGATGAGAGCATGAAATTCACGCAATCGACATGCTTGGTATAAGTAACACATTGTGCCCTTCTATCCCCAGAGGAATGAAGACACAAGAAAATAAGTTAAAACTTTGCAAGCTAGACGTTATACGGTGGGTCTAGTTGATGACCCATAGCTCACTGAAAAATCTATATTTACCATTATCAAGATAGTTTTTAACATATGAACATTTTACAGGCATCTACGGCACTATCTTTAACATTAATGGACATTTATACAAATTCAATTTTATTGGGAGTGTGAAAGGGAAAAAGATACATTTGTTTCATCATTAATGCATGTTTTTTTTTAATTCATGCAGGTTTACAAGTTTTGTTTAAATAATAAAGACTTGTCGCTTTACTAGAAATCAAAATATTTTTGTACGTTGTAAACACAGTCCATCATAAACTAAGCTTGTTGTGCTAGTTCATGGAGTAACAAAAAAATATATTGTGCCACTTGCCACAGAGCCACAGCATAAGCAATATATAGCACTCTCATGCTGCCACCAGCAGAGTTAACCCTTTCACTACCAAAGCCGTGTTACCACGATTTTCCATTGTAGTACATTGAACAGTAATCATGATATAAATCCTCATTTGTATATCTTTTTTAGGCAGGATTACAGTGAAGAAAGAGATTCACTGTGAGATTTTACTCCTGTCCCCCTCTAATACAGTAAAACAAACTGCAAACAGCAGCCCCAAACCTCACTGTAACAAAAAGTTCAACCATTTGTTGTTCCATTACAATAAACAGACTACAGGGAGAGCTCTGGGGTCACTCTCTGCCTTAGAGGGACAAGATGCAGGGACTTATATTGAATGAAATTTCCTATAAAGTACAGAAAGAAGGTGTTACTCTAACTTCCATATATAGACATCATGCTACATACAGATATTATTTTAGATTCTATTGGTATTTCTTGGAAGCTTATCAAGTCCTGGTGCTACTGGCTGGCAAGTGAAGAAGCCGCCGATTGTGGTCACGGGTCACTGACCCGAGCGGGGTACAGGCTGATGATGTTGCGGCTTTGAGCCCTGGTCCCTTGCCCTGATGTGGTTTTCCCTTCTCTCTGTGCATTCTATGTGATTTATTTCTGACTGATCTTCCGTGTATTGATTTGGCTAGTCTTACGTTTCTCCTGGCTGTTAACCCCTTGGCTCCTAGCTGCTTACTCATTCTAGCAATATGATTCCTGGCACTTGGCTGACAACCCGATCTGGCATGCGACCCCTGGCATATCTCTGACGTCCCGAAAGGGAACCCCTAGTATCTGGCTCACAAGCAACTCTGGTGTTAACCCCTGGTGCCTACTGTTCTGTCCGTGTATACCTTTTGATATTGTTTGGGTATGGTAATAGGTAGACTTTCCGGCCACTTCAAGGACCAGCAGTGTAGGATAGCCCTTCTAAATGCAGGGATTAGACATATATCTAGGAGTTACGTGACAAAGCTGCATTGGTAATAATCTGTAGAAGGATAATGGAGATCCCATATAGCGGATCGATGCAAATCAATACAATGTGAGCATAATTGTATCAATGATTAATAAAGTGCAACAGTGCTTATTGTCACTTTATCCATCCCTGTTAGCCAAAGTTTTTTACCTGTCCTCCAAAAACTAGTGTATATATGTGTATCTAGCTAACCTGTGAATATTTTATAGGAAAATAAGTAAATGAATATGAGTAAAATGCTCATAATTGGCCTGCTCCGGTGTGCCCAAAATTCAGCTAGAGATTTTACAGTTGGAGGACCAACTTTGATGTTGGCTTGACAAAAAAAAACTGATGCTCATAGTGTGACAGTTACAAAATTTTAAATAAAGATTTTTTAAAAATTGAAGCTCTTACAGGGTTATTCAGAGAGCGTGAAAAGCAGGAGAATGACTGGAGAATGAAAAATTCTAGGTCAAAATAGCCAAACCAGAAAAATTCTCCCTTTCATCTCACTTTCCAAATCGGCTATTTTGACCTAGAATTTTTCATTCTCCAGTCATTCTCCAGTCATTCTCCTGCTTTTCACGCTCTCTGGATAACCCTGTTCGTTTTTCAGTTAATTTGGGTTGAAAACAATTCCAAAAGCAGCACACTATATAGAGGACATGGGTTCCATGCATTGTGATAATATATATGTTTATAAGTGACATCCTTCTAACAACATTTAGCTCTGATTATACAAAAAGATCCAGCAAGTCAAAGGATGAGATGGTTTCCATAGCAACCAGTATATGACGCACCCTGCTCTCTGGACTTCACCAAAGAAATGTAACAGCTTCTTACCAGTAAACATAAAATCACTGACATAGAATAGTCCCTAATAAATATAGGGAAAAAATGCTTTCCAGAAATTACAACCATTTGATTAATATTATCAAGTCAGTTAGCCAACGTAATCCTGGAATTCATTATACAACTAATTAGTATGGAACTAATGACCTGCATATATTGTGGTATCGCCCTGCAATGTTAATGCTCCTCTAATTGAAATGCTTTGCACTGCATCATGTTCCATTTTTACTCTCAGCAATCCATTCATAAATCTGATTGAAAATGAAGAATGTTCTGTTTTCAATGTGCGTTTTTAATCAAAAGTCAAAACTGTGTGTTGGTTATACAGAATATTCTATATATATATTTTAAAATAATAGTATTGCAGTTCCTTTTAATACCTCTTTATTGGGCTAACAATAATTGTAGTAAATGACTAGCGAATCCTTGATAGTCCAATAAAACATGCAGGGTTATTCAAAGAGAATCGAAAAGTCACCGCACGTTCGGTGACTTTTCGTTCTCTTCAATTCGGCACGATTTGGCGATCCCATTTTGGCGACCCTGCGGTCTATTCTGCAAGCACCACAGGGCCATCGTAATGCAGGGAAAAGTCACCGCAAACCCGACGAACACTCACCGCAAAACCCGGCGAAGGCACACCGAAAACCCGCAAAAACATCTGGATTAACCCCGCCGAAAACGCCGGGGAAACCCGAGCAGGAGCAAATCACACGCAGCGCAGCCGCCAGAAAAAGCTGACGCAACAGACGAATGGAGTGAAAAAAAAAACAGTACGCTTGAATGTTTGAAAAGTGAAACGCTTGCAAAGAAACTACTGAGTGAAAATGTCTGAAATTTACATATGAGGTCCAAAGAATGATAATAAAAAGGGCTGGTACAGAAAAAAGAACAAACGTTTAAAAAAGAATCAGAAATTTTTTTTTGCCCAAACAAATCGCGAAAAATGCTTAAAATATCCAAAAAAATCTATAAATAAAGAGACTTTGTACTGCAGAATATTATAATCAACGGTTTATTAGATATTGAATGGGAATATTTTTAACATTGAAGCCTATGGGATTTGCCTGAACAAATCTGCCGCATGAAGCCACCGAATGGCAGGGCAATTCGGCAAATTTTCACTGCTGGTTTTTGTTCTCTGAATAGCCGAAGCTATGGGGATTTCACTGCCCTCGAACAGGCACCGTATGTGCAGGTGATTTGCCAACATTTGGCGAACTGCCTGGTCTCTGGATAGCCGTATGGCCAAGAAAGGTGACCAAACACTGAATTTCAGCGTTCGGTTACCTTTCGGCAGCCATTCGGATCTCTTTGAATAACCCTGATGGTATTACCCTGAAATCTTGCTCCTTCAAATCTTTCCTAAATCGTTGTCACATTTTCAGAAACAGCACATATTCTGACAATCTCCTCTCTCCTATTGGCGGCTAGTTGGAAAACTGCAGCTATCCCCCCCATTCCCCTCATAAAAGACTGATTGACTGACTTCAGACTATTGGATGATATGTCCCGTAGAGTTTCGGGGTCACCCACAACCCCTAGGAATTTTTGGTTCATATGGAATATGTATTTGATTTCCTGACCATGTCCTGATGTAAATCCTCTTTGGCTATGTCATTTCCTCGCCGACTGAGTCTCGCTGCTCCCTCAAAACCAGGTAACTAAGGGCCATATTACATACTTTGTGCTAACTTAACCAGAGCTGTTGTAAACTTCCCAGAGCCATTATAGCCTATGGAGGTTTTAAGCAGCGACTGACCGACCCATCGGGCGCTGTCCGAGGGCCCGCGGGTCAGTGGGGGCCCAGTCTTGTAAGGGGCGGCGGCGCTCCAGCGTGCCTTCCTGGGCCCCACGTGCACCCTGCATTGATGCCGCCCCCTCACATGAAGCGCGCGCATCTCGTGGGGGGCGGCGTCAATGCAGGGTGCACGTGGGGCCCAGGAAGGTACGCGGGAGCGCCGACGACGAGGCGGTTTGTTAGTGCGCCGCTGTGGTCCCTTACAAAACCACTGCTGGGGTCAGTATATATCCATGTGTGAGCTGGGCACTATACATCCATGTGTGAGCTGGGCACTATACATCCATGTGTGAGCTGGGCATTGTACATCCATGTGTGAGCTGGGGCAGTATATATCCATGTGTGAGCTGAGCATTATACATCCATGTGTGAGCTGGGCAATCTACATCCATGTGTGAGCTGGGCACTATACATCCATGTGTGAGCTGGGCATTATACATCCATGTGTGAGCTGGGGCAGTATATATCCATGTGTGAGCTGGGCACTATACATCCATGTGTGAGCTGGGCATTATACATCCATGTGTGAGCTGGGCAGTATACATCCATGTGTGAGCTGGGCAGTATACATCCATGTGTGAGCTGGGCACTATACATCCATGTGTGAGCTGGGCACTATACATCCATGTGTGAGCTGGGCACTATACATCCATGTGTGAGCTCGGCAATATGGTGAGCTGGGCACTACACATCCATGTGTGAGCTGGGCACTATACATCCATGTGTGAGCTGGGCACTATACATCCATGTGTGAGCTGGGCAATATGGTGAGCTGGGCATTACACATCCATGTGTGAGCTGGGCACTATACATCCATATGTGAGCTGGGCATTATACATCCATGTGTGAGCTGGGGCAGTATATATCCATGTGTGAGCTGGGCACTATACATCCATGTGTGAGCTGGGCATTATACATCCATGTGTGAGCTGGGCAGTATACATCCATGTGTGAGCTGGGCAGTATACATCCATGTGTGAGCTGGGCACTATACATCCATGTGTGAGCTGGGCACTATACATCCATGTGTGAGCTGGGCACTATACATCCATGTGTGAGCTCGGCAATATGGTGAGCTGGGCACTACACATCCATGTGTGAGCTGGGCACTATACATCCATGTGTGAGCTGGGCACTATACATCCATGTGTGAGCTGGGCAATATGGTGAGCTGGGCATTACACATCCATGTGTGAGCTGGGCACTATACATCCATATGTGAGCTGGGCATTATACATCCATGTGTGAGCTGGGGCAGTATATATCCATGTGTGAGCTGGGCACTATACATCCATGTGTGAGCTGGGCACTATACATCCATGTGTGAGCTGGGCACTATACATGCATGTGTGAGCTGGACACTATACATCCATGTGTGAGCAGGGGCAATATACATCCATGTGTGAGCTGGGGCACTATATATCCATGTGTGAGCTGGGGCAATATATATCAATGTGTGAGCTACTGGGGGCAATATATATCAATGTGTGAGCTACTGGGGCAATATATATCAATGTGTGAGCTACTGGGGGCAATATATATCAATGTGTGAGCTACTGGGGCTATATATATCCATGTTTGAGCTGCTGGGGCAATATATATCCATGTGTGAGCTGCTGGGGGCAATATATATCCATGTGTGAGCTGCTGGGGGCAAGATTTATCCATGTGTGAGCTGCTGGGGGCAATATATATCCATGTGTGAGCTGCACATTACTGTGGGTTTTATTGCTGCGGAGCTCTGTGATACGCTCATACACACTGCACATTACTGTGAGTTTTATTGCTGTGCAGCTCTGTAATACGCTCATGCACTCTGCACATTACTGGGAGATTTATTGCTGTGGAGCTCTGTGATGTGCAGTGTGTCAGGATTCTACAGTATCTGTTAAAGTGATCGGCAGTTTCCCACATTTTCCACAGGGACTTTCTGTGCCAGGGTGTAGCCTTAGCTGCAATGAGTGGGTGATGGCTGCTGCTGCAGCAGTGCAGTGGCCATCTGTAAGTATGGAGGGGGCACAATTCGCTGCTGGGTCCAAGTGGATTTTCAAAAAGGTTATTTTTAGGAGTTCAGAAATGAATTCTTTAGCACAATAATGTACATGTGGGTGCTGCGTTGTAGGGGGTGGGGTTTTTTATGGGTGTGGCCTCCTGTGGGTGCAGGACAAGGGGGGCCCCATGATCTCCTATTGCCCGGGGGCCCCATTAGTTGTCAGTCCGCCCCTGGTTTTAAGTTTACAACAGGTCTGGTTAAGTTAGCACCAAGTATGTAATATGGCCCTATATGTTTATATATGTTTACTGTATTACCATGTGTTTATGTAACTTTACTTTTCTTTTCTGCCCTTCTTTAACCCCTTAAGGACCTAGGACGTACCATGTACGTCATTGCAGCGGGTCTCTCTTAGACCCGCTGACGTACATGGTACGTCCTGCCGTTTTTTGAGCGCTGGAAGCGATCGGATCGCTTCCAGCAGCTCAAACGCCATTGCAGGCTGCCTGGGAGTCCAGGCAGCCGTGCAATGGCAGTTAGAAGTGCCGGGGCACCATGTGATCGCTCCCCGGGAGCGATCACATCCGGTTTTACCGGAGAGGTGCCCGGCACTTCTACAGAGCGCTGGAAGCGATCGGTATCGCTTCCAGCTGCTCTGAGTATATTACAAGGATGCCTCGACATCGAGGCATCCTTGCAATATGCTTACCTGCCGCCGGTCCGTCCGTGATCGCTCCCCCCGAGCGATCACTTCCGGTAGCGGCAGGAAGTACTGAGTGCCACGAGGTATCGTGGCACTCAGTACAAAAACGATCACATCAGTGATCAGGTGCTCTGCTGGGTGCCTCGAGGGATCAAGGCACCCAGCAGAGTAAAAAAAAGTGAAAAAAAAGTAAAAAAAAGTAAAAAAAAAAGTGAAAAAAAAAAGTAAAATAAAAATAAATAAAATGACGGTTAGGGGTAGGGTTAGGGGTAGGGTTAGGGTTAGGGTTAGGGGTAGAGTTAGGGTTAGGGGTAGGGTTAGGGGTAGGGTTAGGGTTAGGGGTAGGGGTAGGGTTAGGGGTAGGGTTAGGGTTAGGGGTAGGGTTAGGGGTAGGGTTAGGGGTAGGGTTAGGGGTAGGGTTAGGGTTAGGGTTAGGGTTAGGGGTAGGGTTAGGGTTAGGGGTAGGGTTAGGGGTAGGGTTAGGGTTAGGGGTAGGGTTAGGGTTAGGGGTAGGGGTAGGGTTAGGGGTAGGGGTAGGGTTAGGGGTAGGGTTAGGGTTAGGGGTAGGGTTAGGGGTAGGGGTAGGGTTAGGGGTAGGGTTAGGGGTAGGGTTAGGGGTAGGGTTAGGGGTAGGGTTAGGGTTAGGGTTAGGGGTAGGGTTAGGGTTAGGGTTAGGGGTAGGGTTAGGGGTAGGGTTAGGGTTAGGGGTAGGGTTAGGGGTAGGGTTAGGGGTAGGGTTAGGGTTAGGGTTAGGGCTCTAAGGGCAGGGTCATCTTGGGGCTGAGTGGGATGTTCCTAGCCTGCCTCATCAGAGAGGCAGGCTAGCAACATCCAATCAGAAGTTAGAAAAAATCAAAATAAAATTTCTAATTTGTCAGGTCAGGTCAATATTTTGTAAATATTGGCTCTGACCTCTTTGATTCTCCCTCCCTCTCCTCACTTGTGTTTTGGTGAGCGAGAGAGAGAGATCAGATTTGACAGGTTAGAGATTTTAGTGAGATTTAGTGAGATTAGAAAAATTGAGGCAGATTTAGAGAGATTTTAGGGAGATTTAGAAGAATTGAGGCAGGTTTAGAGGGATTTAGAGAGATTTAGGTGTTTATTTGTATTTTCTTGTGAAACCCAACGGTTCTTCTAAGAACCAACAATCCGCTTATATATATATAATAATTATAAAATTTTATAATCTATTATATATAATGTCTGAGAGGGTGTACAGCGCCGAGGAGGCATATGCCATCCTGGCGTCAGAATCTGAGGCATCTGCGTCAGACTCAGACCCTCATTTCGACCCCGCTAATTGCTCAGAGACGTCGCTAGATACATTATCTACGCTGGCTGATGTATCTAGTGATGTTTCTGATGCAGATCCTGGGTCACCACCTGCCAGCAGGAGACGCACAGCTCCAGCTGAGGAGTGGGTAGTGCCTCATCGCCAGAGGCCAGATATCCCTCCTTTCACGGCAAATCCTGGCATCAATATTGATGTTGCAGGATTTACCGCCACACAGTTTTTGCAGGTGTTTATGGGGGATGATTTGTTGGGCCACATCGTGGCCCAATCAAATCTGTATGCCCATCAGCATTGTGCTGCGAAGCCAGACTCCTACTTGGCAAGGCAGCAATGGACCCCGCTAGATGTGCCAGAATTTCTGAAATTCTGGGCACTTACTATGCTGAGGGCATCATAAAGAAGCCCTCAATTCGCTCCTACTGGAGCAGTAGCCCCATCTGCTCTACCCCCATTTACCCCCAATCAATGTCACGTAGAAGGTATGAAAACCTTTTGCGTTTCATGCACTTCAGTGACAACAGCCTGTGCCCCCCTAGAGAGCATCCCCAGTTTGACAGGCACCAGACTTTTACATTTTATTCGTACATTTTTATGTTCTACAATTGGTGCTGTATTTTGCCAAAATCTTTGCACACCTATGCATGGGGGGCATGGGTGTACTCAGGAGATCTTGCAGAAAACAACCTGGAGAGTTTTCATGCAGTAACAAACAACAGTGTCTCCTAAATCACAGTCCAAAACTACTGTGGGCGTAAAAATCTGAAAATTGAAAAATTACCGCCACACACCTTCTCAAATGTTTTGGGCTAAAACCGTTGCATCCATGGCATCAAAGCACTCCATATGCAATACCTTGGGGTGTCAACATAACAAACATAAACAATTTTCTGGCAATAATTCAAACTGGGGTATGCGGTAGACCCAAAACCAAAGATAGGCCTAGCTGAAGAAATAATCTCAATTTCAACTCTAATGACAAAGTCATAAAAATTGTATTTGAACCTTCCCAAAATCCTGGCAAACCTATGCATGGGGGGCATGGGTGTACTCAGGAGACCTTGCAGAAAACAACCTGGAGAGTTTTCATGCAGTAAACACAACAGTGTCTCCTAAATCACAGTCCAAAACTACTGTGGGCGTAAAAATCTGAAAATTGAAAAATTACACCACACACCTTCTCAAATGTTTTGGGCTAAAACCGTTGCATCCATGGCATCAAAGCACTCCATATGCAATACCTTGGGGTGTCAACAAACAAAAATAAATTTTCTGGCAATAATTCAAACTGGGGTATGCGGTAGACCCAAAACCAAAGATAGGCCTAGCTGAAGAAATAATCTCAATTTCAACTCTAATGACAAAGTCATAAAAATTGTATTTGAACCTTCCCAAAATCCTGGCAACCTATGCATGGGGGGCATGGGTGTACTCAGGAGACCTTGCAGAAAACAACCTGGAGAGTTTTTCATGCAGTAACAAACAACAGTTTCCTAAATCACAGTCCAAAACTACTGTGGGCGTAAAAATCTGAAAATTGAAAAATACACTACACCACACACCTTCTCAATGTTTTGGCTAAAACCGTTGCATCCATGGCATCAAAGCACTCCATATGCAATACCTTGGGGTGTCAACATAACAAACATAAACAATTTTCTGGCAATAATTCAAACTGGGGTATGCGGTAGACCCAAAACCAAAGATAGGCCTAGCTGAAGAAATAATCTCAATTTCAACTCTAATGACAAAGTCATAAAAATTGTATTTGAACCTTCCCAAAATCCTGGCAAACCTATGCATGGGGGGCATGGGTGTACTCAGGAGACCTTGCAGAAAACAACCTGGAGAGTTTTCATGCAGTAACAAACAACAGTGTCTCCTAAATCACAGTCCAAAACTGATGTGGGTGTGAAAATGAAAAATGACCACCAAACTGTATCCAATTTGTTTGGAGCAAACGGATGCATCCATAGCATAAAAACACTCCATTTACAATACTTTGGGGTGTTAGCTTACCAAATATATGCACGTTCATAAAACTGGGGTATGTAAAAAGGCCCCTAAAAAGAAGATAAGCAAAGAAGATACTGTTTGTCAAATTAGAAAATTGACAAGCACATGTCAAAGATTGGCGTAGCACCCCAAAAACAACAGAACAAATCTATATATGGGTGGTATCAATTTACTCAGAAGATGTTGCTGAACATATTTTGGGGTGTTTTTTGGCAGTAACCCATAACTGGATTTGACAATTCATGCCTAAAGTACAATGTGTGTGAAAAAATAACACAAAAAGTGACTACCTGAAAGTTTGACATAGAGCTAGTGCATGGAAAGTGTTAAAATACAACTCTTTGAAGCACCCCAGGGTGTGCCCTTTCTAAAAATATATGGTTTGATGGGGGTAAATTACTTTGGCCGGCTTCAAAAATGTCCCAAATAGGACATGGGTGCATGATGACGAAATGTGAAAATTCCAAGTTGGAAAACTGAAATGCGCACCCCCCAAATAAGGCCTATTAGCCCCCAAATGACCCGACATACCTATACATGGGTGGTATCAATTTACTCAGAAGATGTTGCTGAACATATTTTGGGGTGTTTTTTGGCAGTAACCCATAACTGGATTTGACAATTCATGCCTAAAGTACAATGTGTGTGAAAAAATAACACAAAAAGTGACTACCTGAAAGTTTGACATAGAGCTAGTGCATGGAAAGTGTTAAAATACAACTCTTTGAAGCACCCCAGGGTGTGCCCTTTCTAAAAATATATGGTTTGATGGGGGTAAATTACTTGGCCGGCTTCAAAAATGTCCCAAATAGGACATGGGTGCATGATGACGAAATGTGAAAATTCCAAGTTGGAAAACTGAAATGCGCACCCCCCAAATAAGGCCTATTAGCCCCCACATGACCCGACATACCTATACATGGGTGGTATCAATTTACTCAGAAGATGTTGCTGAACATATTTTGGGGTGTTTTTTGGCAGTAACCCATGACTGGATTTGACAATTCATGCCTAAAGTACAATGTGTGTGAAAAAATAACACAAAAAGTGACTACCTGAAAGTTTGACATAGAGCTAGTGCATGGAAAGTGTTAAAATACAACTCTTTGAAGCACCCCAGGGTGTGCCCTTTCTAAAAATATATGGTTTGATGGGGGTAAATTACTTTGGCCGGCTTCAAAAATGTCCCAAATAGGACATGGGTGCATGATGACGAAATGTGAAAATTCCAAGTTGGAAAACTGAAATGCGCACCCCCCAAATAAGGCCTATTAGCCCCCAAATGACCCGACATACCTATACATGGGTGGTATCAATTTACTCAGAAGATGTTGCTGAACATATTTTGGGGCGTTTTTTTGGCAGTAACCCATAACTGGATTTGACAATTCATGCCTAAAGTACAATGTGTGTGAAAAAATAACACAAAAAGTGACTACCTGAAAGTTTGACATAGAGCTACTGCATGGAAAGTGTTAAAATACAACTCTTTGAAGCACCCCAGGGTGTGCCCTTTCTAAAAATATATGGTTTGATGGGGGTAAATTACTTTGGCCGGCTTAAAAAATGTCCCAAATAGGACATGGGTGCATGATGACGAAATGTGAAAATTCCAAGTTGGAAAACTGAAATGTGCACCCCCCAAATAAGGCCTTTTAGCCCCCAAATGACCCGACATACCTATACTTGGGTGGTATCAATTTACTCAGAAGATGTTGCTGAACATATTTTGGGGTGCTTTTTGGCAGTAAACCTTAAAGTTCACAGTACATGTATTCTTAAATTGCGTTCAAAAAAAAAAAATCACCAAATTTTTTTTTTTCCTCAAACTTTGGCATAGATTTGTGGTAAAATGGTTTGCATGGAAAGAGTCAAAATACCCCAAGTTTAATACCTTGATTTGTGTACTTTAAAAAAATATGTATATGTGGAGGGTTATTCAGGAATTAGTGACAGATATCAGTGTTACAATGTCACTATCACTAGTTTTTGAAAATAAACTCTTTGGAAATGGCAAAGTGCTACTTGCACTTATTGTTGCATAAAATAAGGAAAAAAGCGAGGAATATGTAAACATTGGGTATTGCTAAACTCAGGACTAAATTTAGAAACTACCAAGGAATTAATTTTTTTTGACGGTTGTTGATACATAAGAAATTTTGGGGGTCAAAGTTCGAAAAAGTGGTGTTTTTTCAATTTTTGTGTCATATTTCACAATATTTTTTATAGTAAATTATATGAAATGATGAAAAAAATGGTATTTTTATAAAGTCCATTTAGTGACGAGAAAAACAGTGTAAAATATGTGTGGGTTACATAAACGAGTAAGAGGAAAATTTGACGTAAACACTAAGAGCGCAGAAACGTAAAAACAGCAGCGGTCACGAACGGACGGATTTGTGTAAAACCGCCCGGTCACTAAGGGGTTAAACGTTTTTTTTTATTTATTTTTTTATTCTCTTCCTTCGCTTCTTCATTTTTTACTCCTTTGTTAACAATCTGAAAACTTAATAAAGATCTTTTAAATAATAATAAAAAAAACATGGTATTAAAAGGATCTGCTATACTATTATTTTACATGTAGGATACCGTACTAATACAGCAAATCATTGTGACGGAGATAGCTGGTAATATTTAGCATGATGTTAATATTTTCTTGTATATAATTTATGTACAGCGCTACTCCATAGGCAAGCCTGATTTTCTGAGGGAAAAATGGTGAATGTTTTATGTTGGTTTCTTCTCCCCTGATGGGCAACGCAATTAACCCTTTCGCTGCTGAGGCTTTTCACACCTCTGTGCTGAGGTCATTTTTACCGGTTTTGCTCATCATGTTTAAACGTGTTTTGAAGGCTTATTTTAGTATATTACCCAGACATATTATATATCGTTCTTTCCGTCAGACTCGGTAGATTCATAATATGTCATTATTATATGTATACGTTATGTCATGTCTGTATATTATAACAAAAAATGCAATAAAATATGTATTTTCAATAATTTACAACGTGTAAAGTGTTTTTTTTCACATTTTAACATGCGAGCAATTGCGGTTATATTTTGTATGGGGTGCGCTTGTTAAAAAAATTAGAGATGGGGTCTCGTTACATTTTTTTTGGGGAAAATTACGCGATTTTTAACAAACGCACCGCATACAAAAATCGTTAGTGCAGCATCATTGTTCACATTATAATTGAAATGGGAACAATATTGCTGCATTAACGAACCAAAAAAAAGAAAAAAAAATGTTTGTTTTTTTTTATAATTTTTTTTTAAATATATTTTTATTTTTAATTTTCATTTTTATTTTTATTTTTTTTAAAAAACTTTTTTCACTGTAGTGTTTGGTATCGTTGGAACGGCCATGCTCTGGCCGATCCAACCATACCAAACTTTAACCCCTAGCTGCCACGGATCGGGAGATAGGGAGTTCATTGGAACTCCCTATCTCCACCGTTGGTGGCAGTTAGGGGTTAACTCTAGGACTGGCGTCATCGTGCTATGCACGATGACGCCAGTCCTCAGGGGGAGTTCCCGGAGGCTTGGCCGACATCCAAGATGTCGGCCAGCTCCGGGAAAGGATCACGAACCGGCGCTTTTCAGCGCCGATTCGCGATCCAGCTCCCCAGGGGTTAATGCCAGGCACCATTTGAAGGGCAGGCTGTGCCCTTCCAAATGGTGCCTGGGTTAACCCCCGCAATGCCGCCGATCGGGAGGGAGAGAGGTCCGAAGGACCTCCCCTCCTCCCTTTCAGGCGCCTCCTCCGCACATGCGGGGGGGCGCCTGAATTAGGTGTCATCGCGCTGCCGCGATGACACCTAATTTCAGCGGCTGCGGTTCCGGATGCTGGGCTGACATCGAGGATGTCAGCCCGCACCGGGGGGGGCCAGCGATCGTCCGGAACCCGGCCGAACGCTGACCCAAAGGGAGGACGCGCTCAGCGCGTCCTCCGCATACCAGCAGCCATGCGGAGGACGCACTGAGCGCGTCCTCCGCATTGAAGTGGTTAAGTTCCTTTTTGAAGCCTGAGTTGATGTGTCGAGTAGTTAGGTAAGATTTGAATATTCTTGGACCAAGCAATTAAGCTCCCTTTGAAGCTATCAGAGGTGCGATGTGGAAGGTAATTTCAGCCCTTTCGCTGATGAGCCATTTCACGCCTGTGTGCTGAGCTCATTTTTACCAATTTTGCTCATCATGTTTAAACGCGTTTTGAAGCCATGTTTTATTATACCACCCAGACAAATTATATATCGTTCTTTCCGGCAGACTTGGCAGATCCATAATATATCATTATTATATATACTGTATGTCATGTCCTGCCTGTATATTATAACAAAAAATGCAATAAAATTTGAATTTTCAATAATTTACAGCGTGTAAAGTGTTTTTTTTCTCTTTTTATCATGTGAGCGTTTGCGGTTATATTTTCTATGGGTTGAGCTTGCTAAAAAAAACTAGAAATGGGGACTCGTTCCATTTTTTGTGGGGAAATGACGTGCTTTTTAGCAAACGCCCCCATAGAAAAAAATCATTAGTGCAGCATCATTGTGCACATTATAATTGAAATGGGAACAATATTGCTGCATTAACAAAGCAACAAAAAAACTGTTTAAACGTTTAAAAAAAAATATATATATATATATATATAATTTTTTTCATTTTGTTTTTGTTTTGTTCCACTTAATATGGTCATGTTTGGTATCATTGGAAAGGGCCTGCTCTGGCCATTCCAACGATACCAAACATTAACCCTTAGCTGCCACGGATCGGGAGATCTCCACCATAGATGGCAGCTAGGGGTTAACTCCAGAACTGACGTCATCGCACTATGCGCGATGACGCCAGTCATCAGGGGGAGATCCCGGTAGCTTGGCCGGCATCCAAGATGTCGGCCAGCTCCAAGAAGGGACTGCAATACGGCGCCTGTTGGCGCCGAATCACGATCCAGCACCGTAAGGTTTAAAGACAGCGTCCACTTGGAAGGGCAGGCTGTGCTCTTCCAAGCGGTGCCTGCCTTTTTGTGCTGCCCCCCAGCCAATCGGGAGGGAGAGAGGTCCAAAGGGCCTCACCCCTTCCCTTCAGGCACTTTCCCCGCACGCGTGCGCGCAGGGGGGGGGGTGTGTGCCTGCAATAAACATCATCACACTAACTAAAGATTACTGATGTCTGTGTGTTATTCCATTATGTAGTTATTATAGAGTCTCTTAATTATCTATCCTCTCTCTTTTGTTTTAACTGCTTTCTCCCTCCCCTTCTCCTCCTAGAAAATCCCATTGTTTGAAGGTCCTGTGCATTTATTTGATCTGTGATTATTGCAGAGGATCTAAAGGTAAGTAGTCAATGTAATAGAGCTGCAGGAAATGCTAGCAGAATGCTTGGTTGTGTAGCGAGAGGTATTAGCAGTAGGAAAAGGGAAGTGCTCATGCCACTGTACAGAGCACTGGTGAGACCTCACTTGGAGTACTGTGTGCAGTACTGGAGACCGTATCTCCAGAAGGATATAGACATCTTAGAGAGAGTTCAGAGAAGGGCTACTAAAATGGTGTACGGCTTGAAGGAGAAAAGTTACCAGGAAAGGCTTAACCACTTCAATGCGGAGGACGCGCTGAGCGCGTCCTCCGCATTACCGCTGGTATGCGGAGGACGCGCTGAGCGCGTCCTCCATTGGGGTCAGCGTTCGCCGGGTTCCGGCCGATCTCTGGCCCCCCGGTGCGGGCTGACATCCTCGATGTCAGCCCGGCATCCGGAACCGCAGCCGCCGGAATTAGGTGTCATCGCGGCTGCGCGATGACACCTAATTCAGGCGCCCCCCCCCCGCATGTGCGGAGGAGGCGCCTGAAAGGGAGGGGGGGAGGTCCTTCGGACCTCTCTCCCTCCCGATCGGCGGCGTTGCGGGGGTTAACCCAGGCATCATTTGGAAGGGCACAGCCTGCCCTTCCAAATGGTGCCTGGCATTAACCCCTGGGGAGCCGGATCGCGAATCGGCACTGAAAAGCGACGGTTCGTGATCCTTTCCCGGAGCTGGCCGACATCTTGGATGTCGGCCAAGCCTCCGGAACTCCCCCTGAGGACTGGCGTCATCGTGCGTAGCACGATGACACCAGTCCTAGAGTTAACCCCTAACTGCCACCAACGGTGGAGATAGGGAGTTCCAATGAACTCCCTATCTCCCGATCCGTGGCAGTTAGGGGTTAATGTTTGGTATGGTTGGATCGGCCAGAGCATGGCCGTTCCAACGATACCAAACATGAAAGTGAAAAAAGTTTTTAAAAAAAAAAAAAATTAAAAAAATAAAAATATATTTAAAAAAAAAATTATAAAAAAAAATAAACATTTTTTTTCTTTTTTTTGGTTCGTTAATGCAGCAATATTGTTCCCATTTCAATTATAATGTGAACAATGATGCTGCACTAACGATTTTTGTATGCGGTGCGTTTGTTAAAAATCGCGTAATTTTCCCAAAAAAATGTAACGAGACCCCATCTCTAATTTTTTTAACAAGCGCACCCCATACAAAATATAACCGCAATTGCTCGCATGTTAAAATGTGAAAAAAAACACTTTACACGTTGTAAATTATTGAAAATACATATTTTATTGCATTTTTTGTTATAATATACAGACATGACATAACGTATACATATAATAATGACATATTATGAATCTACCGAGTCTGACGGAAAGAACGATATATAATATGTCTGGGTAATATACTAAAATAAGCCTTCAAAACACGTTTAAACATGATGAGCAAAACCGGTAAAAATGACCTCAGCACAGGGGCGTGAAACGCCTCAGCAGCGAAAGGGTTAATGATCTTAACATGCATAGCTTGGAAAAAAGAAGAGACAGAGGAGATATGATAGAAACATTTAAATACGTAAAGGGAATCCACAGGGTAGAGGAAGGGAGTATATTTAAAAGGAAACAAAGTAGCAAAACAAGAGGACCTAGTCTTAGATTAGAGGGGCAAAGGTTTAAAAGTAACATCAGGAAGCATTATTTTACTGAGAGGGTGGTGGATACATGGAACAGCCTTCCAGTAGAAATGGTAGAGGCCAAAACAGTGATTGAATTTAAACCGGCATGGGATAGGCATAAGGCTATCCTAAGCAAAAAATAAATCCAGGTAAAGTATCCATGTAATTGGGCAGACTAGATGGGCCGAACGGTTCTTATCTGCCGACATCTATTCTGACCAAGCTGGAAGTCATGTCTCTTGATTTGGGGTAACAGCTAACTTCTGCTTGCTGTGCCAATGAAAGGCTCCAGGTCTACAGCTTCGGCTTATTTCTGGGGGTGCTAGTCAGGCTCTCTACGTGCACCTGTCCTTAATCTGTTACTAACGCACTGGAGAAAGGCGTGAGAGTCACGAGGAGAACCTGGGTGTACAGTGAGGAAGCAGCATTTGACAGATGTGACCCTGTCTGGGCACAGAGATCTGTTACAGTAACGATTTAGGTTTTTTTTTTTTTTTAATTCTTTATTTAGAGAATTATACATAACAAGAAATTCACGAAATCAAACGTAGGAAAAGACAGCCGTCTAGGGCTGGCCAAACTAACTACGGTCAGCCAGTCAGATAATGTAAGATGCAAGTAGTAACAGGTCAATAAGGGAATAATAAAAACAAAAAGCAAGAAGTCCCAACCTCAGTGAAAGAAGAAAACACTAAAGAAACACATAAGCATGTAGGACTATCAACGTAAATGCCATAAATTGGCCTGATAAATTATACTCAGAGCTTATCTATAGACCAGTGACACGTAAACAGAGAAGAAAAAAGCTGGGGGGGGGTAAATGATATCGCTCAGGTCTCAGTCTGGCTGAAGTTCCGGAGGGTCCGGCGAGATGCCCGCCGCTTCAAGGTCGGACCAGGCGGTTTCAGGATCAGTGATGGTGTAGGGGACATTATTATGTGTCACCACCAATGCTCCCGCCAAGCCCCACCGATAACGGATCCCCCTCCGACGAAGAACCGCAGTCACAGGACGGAACCGCCTGCGAGCAAGCAGAGTCTGGAATGGAAGGTCGTGATACAAAGCCAACGTGGAGCCCTCAAATTTCACTGGATCTCTTGCGCCAGGAGCAGACATAAGCTTGACCTTAAATGCTACGTCACGAAAGGCCACCACGACATCACGGGGTGTCCCCTTCGAAAGCGCCGCAGGTTTCCGAACCCTGAATACCGATCCGATCACATCTGGCTTGTCAGGAGGGAGTCCCGCCACCCGAAGGGCCAAACGAGACACATAAGCTGGGAGTTCATTCGACGACACAGATTCCGGGATGCCTCTGACCCTGACGTTACGACGGCGGTGTCTTGTTTCCAGCATCTCCACAGAGCGGGACAAAAGCTCGACCTGGGATCTTAGACCAGCGACCTGTCCCAACAGGTGAGTATGTTCCGATAGCACTGTAGAAGTCGTCGCCTGCACTGCTGTCACCTGCGCACGGATTGTTGCAACCTCCTCCCGAACCGCCGCCACTTCAGGTTTCCACACCCCCCGGATCTCCCGGAGTTCGTCCAGGATCTTCCGAAGGTCTCTTTTCGTAAGAGGAAGATCATCATCATCCTCCTCCTGCCGACTTTCCTCAGGCTGTGTCATACAGGTTTCGAGTGAGGTCGCTCTCATTTGTTGCGATTGGGCACCCGGTCTCAAAACGTCCTGTCGTAATGAAGCCACACTACTGCTGGCTAAAAGCTGGGGTTCCTCAGCTGAATCCCTGTCAGAGAGGCCACCAGCAGCAAGTGAGGCACTCAAAGACGCCGTCAGCGCTGCTTTTCGTTTCTTTTGCGCCCTTTTTTGCTGCTGCAGATAGTGGTTGGGAGTCTGGTGTCCGAGATTGTGGGGAGATCCAGGTCATCGCAGAGCTACCACCCGAGTGCCAGGGGTCCTCCTCATCGTCCGAAAAGTCATAGCCCGGGGGGAGGGAGGAGGTGATCGCATCTCCCTTCGAAGTGGACCCACCTCTCATGGAGTCCCGAATGTCCCTCTGTCTGGACCCCAGCTTCTGTGAGCTGCGACCGGTGGGCATGTCACCAAAAGCGCAGGCACAAAGAAGAAGAGCGGTAAAAGGTCTCAGAAATCTCCTTCCAGGCTTCTAAAATGGCCGCTAGTACTAGGCCCCGATTGTGCTTCGGGGGTTAATCCACTCCGGAGCGTCAATTTAGGGGATAAGGCAAACTCACCGAGTCCCCCAGTGCCCCCAGAGACCGTAGAGCGTTTCTCAAGTGCGAGCAAGCGGCGGAAATAACTTTAAAAACCGTGTTTATCACGGAGCTCCTTCAACATGCAGCCGCTCGCTTCCTCAGCTAGCTCCGCCCTCCAACGATTTAGGTTTTTGATGGAACAATGCGTTATAACACATTATGCCATCACCTTAACACTTGCTCTCAACATAAAAAATTAGATGGTGAGCCTTCAGCGGCAGCAAAATTGTCCCATAGAAAGTAATGGTTCATCTATTCACAAAATGCCGAACTGCAACAAAGTTTTGGCGAAATGCCCTGATTTTCTGTGATTCAGCTCAGCAGGTTTAAACAGGCGAATGCCACAGGTTTCAATGTAAAAAAAAGTAATATCATTTTTAATATTTTAAAAACTGTTTCTTCTTTTCATTTTCAGCAAAAGGCCTTTGTATTTTTTTTTAAACACCTTTTTTGTATATGTAGCGCTGTTTAAGGATTGTGTTTGCTGCATTTTCTTGTTGTGGCCACCAGAGGGAGACAGGGGCAATATGGACTATGCTGGACACAAATGGAACTACAATTTACATCGTGCTTTGCGGTGGAGACAGGATGTGGGTGAGAGAGAGAGGAAGGACATCCGCAGCCTCGCGCGGAGGAGAGGCAGAGTGAGCCGAGTGGCGAAAGGTGGAAGACGCACGTGAGACTGCCAAGGATCGTGACCAGGCCGGAGAGCAGGCGCTGCCTGGCGGGTGCTGGAGATCGGGACAGTGACTTTGCAGAGATCTACCTACGCACCACCGAGAGGTTTGCACAGAAATTTAGTTCCGGTTGGACCCCGAGTAAGGAGACCACGATGATCCATTGGGATTGCAGGCGGTAGGCCGTAGTTTCGCATTGTGGAGATCGGACAAGCAAGAGAGCTGATCCGGTGGCACAGAGTCCCAGTGGTAAAGCGGAGAGACATCCTTGATCAGGCAGCGGAACAGATTGTCTAACGGATGGGTGAGAGGCCTTCCAGGCCGCAAATTCCAAGTATAACAAAGCACGCTGCATTATTGTCCAAATCTACAGGGCCCCAACGTGACTAGTCGAAGATTTGCTCATTTCATTCACTGGCCAGTTGAATACAGTACCCGGGTACCCGAGATCATACACACCTTTTTGAGACATTACTTTCACAGGACTTACACTCCAGAATTGAAGGGGTTAAACTTTTCTTTTGCCACCGCGTGTTTTTCCTACATTACGAAATCCTGTCATTCATATACCGTATCTACATTATATATGCTGTTTTATTGAGATCAGTAAAGTATATAATCTATAAAATCCACACCAGTGCTGGTGTATATTTATTCCCTAGTGTGGTGAGACTAACCCGAGGTTAATTCAGCGGCTCCTCCGGGGGTGAGCGCTACATATATTTTAGACAAAACTTTTGTTTCCCAATTTTTTTAAATGTCAGGATACAGGTTTTAGGGGGCGGTAGGTTCGAGCCAATGTGCAATGAAGTAGTCTTGCAAAGCAGATATATTATATGTATATAATGATTTATTGTAAGGCACAAAAGTAATAAGCAGAGGCAATAACAAAATATAGAAGGGGTATGCGAGAGAAGGAGAATACTGAATAAGTAATAATAGATAAGGATATTAAACTGGAACAAAAGATAGAAAGGCAAAATAGGAACGATGCAGACAGATACTGAACAGAGGAGAAATAGAAATATATATATATATATCTCCAGAGAGAAGGAGAGCTAAGGAATAGGAAAGGAAATAGAGATAATATATATATATATATATATGTTACAGGTCTAGAATAATATTAAAAGATAAGTAACATTAAACTATACATAAGAGGGATAAACAGGCTAAGGCAGAACATACAGGGCTATTCAGAGAGCAGTGAAAAGCTGGAGAATGGAAAATTCTAGGTCAAAATAGCCAAACCAAAAAAAATTCTCCCATTTATTTCACTTTCCAAATCGGCTATTTTGACCTACAATTTTCCATTCTCCAGTCATTCGCCTGCTTTTGTAATGCAGGGTTTGAGTCCCCTGTGAAGTGTGAGTATGGAACCCAATGGCAAGCTGTGGGTAAGGAAATCAGGAGACGATGGAGAGTAAGCAATCTTTAGTAAATCATGAATAGTAACTGAAGTCCAGAAAATAATACAGTCAAAAGGTTGGAATGAAATTCATAGGTAAGTCCCAGAAAGAACAACGGGAAATAACGAAGGTGATGGCGTGGTCAATGGTACAATCCGAGTCGAAGGGTTGAAGAAAGCGGCGTAGTCGGTGGCACAATCCGGGTTGAAGAAGGCCACCCAGGACATACTTGAAAATGAGAGAAATCTCAATGTATCCTTCCTGGTAAAATCCTTTCTCAAAAAATATATATATCTGAGTCCTTCAGAGTTATAGGCAAGTCCTACTCCTTACAACCCACGTAGGGTAAACTTGGGAGATCCAGGAGGATAATAAGTCCAGAAATAATGCAGAGGTCGGTAGCAATAAAGGTATTCCAATTAGTCTGTAAATAATAATCCTGAAGACTTGAAAATAGGAGATCCAGCGATGAAAAGGGAATCAGAATTCAAGTATAGGGTGAACAGAAGTAGCTCCTTACAGCTTGGAGATTCCAAGACAATGTGGAAGCATTGCTATGCAGGCGTGGTCTGGTTTTATGCAGGTGTGTTAAGAAGAGTTAGGGAACACCTGAGCACTGCGTGGTAGAGGTGAGTCTTGGTAATGCTATTGAAAGTCTCACTATTATGAGCCAGCACCAGGTTTAGGCTTTTTATTACGCCGTCGGCAATTTTCCTTACATTAAAAGGTGTTTTTTATTATTCTGTAATAGACCCTTTTAACAATTTTAACCACTTAACCCCCTCCCGATAGGCGCCACCTGCTTGGCGTTAACGCTGGTGGGGCGCACTAGTATGCCCCGCTGCCAGGTGCTGCAGCGGGCCTCTCTTTCAGCCTGCCCATGGAGCAGACGCACGCCACACGTCATTGGCTGCAGGGGGACGGCCATCTTGCAGCAGCCAATGACGCATGGTTTGATTGGTTTAAACACCTATTAGGACAATAGGAGACTTCGGGGGGGGGGGTTTCCGGGTAATTTTTTATTTGTCTCGGTTCAATACAGACAGTTTTTTGTTTCGGTTCAGAGATATGGCGATTCGGATCGATTCCTTTCTGCAGTATAATTAATGCAGCATGTGAATCCGCTCACTGAGGGGAAGCGCCTCTCTCTCTTCCCAACAGTGTGTGGATTCATATGCTGCATTAATTATAACTCATAAAAAATGAAAAACTAACTGATCCGAAAAATTAATCGATCCAAATCACTGAATCGATCTGCAGAGAGGTGCTGCTCCGCAGTGTCTGGATTCATATGATGCATTAATTATAATGTAGAGAGGCGCTTCCCAGCAGTGTGTGGATTCATATACTGCATATCTTATTGGTAGTAATTTACTTCCCATTCTTAAATAAGCAATCAAAAACGAAATAACTCATAAAAAAAGAAAAACCTACTGATTCGAATAACCCGAATCGATCCAATCACCGATCCCAATTTTCGGATGGCTGATATTTCGTTTCGGAAATGCTCCCGAAATACGAAAATGGTGAATTTCATCCGAATTTGGATTCGTAACAAAACGAATTGCACATCTCTAGAATTTGCCAAGGCCACCCGGTGCTCTTCGGCAACGTTCAACTTTTTCATGAGGCTTTGCCGACTCCATCTTCGGTACACTACAATGACCATCCGGTGAATAGTGAATTCATCATATTGTCGGCAAAATGGAATCGCTGAAATGCACTGAAGTGAAAATCACAGAAATTTCGATGAAATAATCGATGCTTAGTGAATAGACCCTTATGTGTTTATCTTATTGGACCTTTTATCCACCCATGAGGGGTGAAGACCATTGCCTTCATTTCTTTTATTTCCACTCTATCTGACCCATCCACTTCTACACACTGGTACAAAAGTACAAGGTTTCTGCTGATGTTCCTATTGTGAGATGTTCAGGAATTCTGCGATCAGTGTTTGGGTCCTGTCTCCCAGTAGTGGCGCCGGGTTTTGCCATCTTGAGTGCCCGCGACAACAACTACTTGCTTTCTTACCAGGGTAAGTGCTCTCTTGTACACCAGGTGTGACAGTAGTCATTTGAGACTTGGAATTCATGGACCTAAAGATGGGTTGGGGAGATGTTGGCCTGATGTTTCATGTTATTCCCCAGCCCTCTCCTATGTTAAGTTCACCATGTACCTTCAGTTCTAGGTACAGGGTGTTTATGTTTTCTGTGTTTTAAATGTTTATGATGTCTGAGTTATTCCCTAATGTATTTATTGTAGTGTCATGTTGTACACACTGTAATAATTGATTCCTTTGTTTTCCCATGCTTTCATCCAACCCCCCAGGATCTTGCGTAAACCATTATTCTCTGCCACATTCCCCAGTCTCTGTCCTTTATGCCAGGGCATGTGTGAGGGTGGGGGAGGCTAATCAGTGTGGAAATGCTGTGGTGTATTTTACCATCATATTATGCCCATCCTCGTGTCTGTGTTTGTAGTTGTAAATTCTAAATAAAGCCATTCCAAGATTTGTGTTCACCCTACAAGGAGCTCCGGCTATTGCCTGGATGGGTTTGGGCTAGAATCAGTATACTCCTTCAGGATACTGTTGGCAAGGGTAGCCTTTCTGCAAGTGGAAACCCATCTTGGGTATTGATCCCCACAGGACACCAGGTATCGTATAACATCATTATGTCCCTTATTATATCCACAAACTGGCCTGATGAAAAAGCTCCACAGTACAAAGAACTCTTTTCTCTATGTGCAATGAATGTACAAGATGAGGAGTGGATATAATGTCTACCCGGGTTATGCCTGCCTATGTTGCGTGGATCCTGCATGCTGGGGGTCATTCCAGCACTGCGTATAGGCATCATTGTCCTAGACACCAGGTTTCTCACACATTCCAACACACATCCCCTCCTGCTACCAATCAGAATCCCCCTAAGGGTATTTAGGGTTTCCTGTATTCCCAGGAAGTTGCCCTGTCATGGTGAATTTCATATCCTCTCAGTGTGTTCACTCTGTTCATATACTATTTTCCTGATTTTTGACTTGAGCTCTGTTTTGCACACATATATCTCTCCAGCTCTACAGCTTAACGCTCTTTCTTGTCTTACGTGTACTTCTCCTGCCCTTGGCTCTTTTATATGGTTTACCTGTTTTCTCTTCTCAGTATTCTTTTGCTGGGCTGTTCTCCAGGTTTTCCACCTTTTCTGTCTCTCGTCTCGGGTCTGTGTCCTGGGTATGGCAATCATTACTTTGGGGTTCCTTATAGAATTCTGAATTCTCTCCAACTATATGTGACAGAACCTTACTGCCTTTTGCGACTGCTGACTGACAATGCACATTTTTTGCCTAGGCTGTTATTTATCATTATTGGCTCATTTACTGCTTTACTTCACTAAACCCTATTCAGTATGTATGTTTCTAGTTGCTTGTACATTCCTCACCCCAAAATGCATTAAAATAGTTTGCATTTATCTGTATAGAATTTAATCTGCCTCTTTTCTCAACAATCTTACCCAAATCCCTCCTCAGAGAAATAAAGATTGAGTCACCTTACCTGGTGTAGTGTGAATACAGGCACATGCCCCTGAAGTATTTCCAGTCATCACATCAGAATTCGAAAGTGATGATTCTGCTTTGTCTGTGAACTTATGAGCAGGTCGAATCACATCACAAATTCTCAGATTTTTTCATTTTAACTGTGTTTTACCTGATAATGGAAATTCAAGGGCATACATACGTGGAGTACACTGTATAACCTGTGAACGTGCTTCTATGGAATAGAAACATAGAAAAATGTCGGCAGATAAGAACCTTTCGGCCCATCTAGTCTGCCCAATTACATGGATACTTTACCTGGATTTATCTTTTGTTTAGGATAGCCTTATGCCTATCCCATGCCTGCTTAAATTCAATTACTGTTTTGGCCTCTACCACTTCTACTGGAAGGCTGTTCCATGTATCCACCTCCCTCTCAGTAAAATAATGCTTCCTGATGTTACTTTTAAACCTAATACCTAAAAATAGATATTTTGTAGAGAATCAATAGTTTCAATTCTTCAATAAATACCACGTTAAAAAATATATAGTAACGCATGGAATGAATAAATAAATCATTGGCATTTGTTAGTTTTTCGAATTCGATTTATTTCATTACAAGATTGATAACACGCATTCCTTTTGGGATGCAGGAGCAGGTTACTTGAGGAAGACCGTATCTAGAATCTGCGTTGCATTGCATTTAAAAAAGTAGTAGATGCAACTCGAATGTTGCTGCTAGCATGCTGGTTTTAGGTTATAGAGAAATACAAATGAACAAGTGAAAATTGGCTTCTACATAAATGTTATTAATGTCTAACACAATGACTACGGATATCACATCAAATTTTAGGAATATCATTTTATTATCGAGGGGTTATAACAACTGATTCTGAGAACATCTGTCCTTTGATCTGTGCGCTGTGGAGAATAGCTTAAGTATGTTCTAGGTTCATAATGACCCATACATGCTTTTTGATGCTTAGTCAATAGATTATTAGATTTCAAAAAACAGAAAGAAAAAACCTTATTTATAATAATTCATCATAGTAAATTACCTTCTTTTATGAATTTTCTTATGATGTAGACAACATTTTATCAGTCAATACATTTATAATATGTGTAAAATGTACAAATGTACCTAATATATTGACAGTCATCACATAGAATACGAGATACCGCTGGCTAACTACTCTTTGATGTATTTACTTTTGGGTAATGTATGTTTATTAATATAATGTAATTCTCACAACAAGGGACACTTCATTTATTAAGATGTGTTAAGATGAGGTTTGAAAGATTTTATTCTAAAATATAACTTATACCAAAGAGTCATGTCATAGTGCCATGTACATACCACATAATCAAGAATTACAGTTTTCCCCCTTTCCCTTCATGGTAAAATAAAAAGTAGGTATATATTTTTTTCTTGAATCACCTGAAGAATGAGAATATTTTATTTTAATTATCTATTAGGTCACCCAGAATACCAAGCATGAATGCTCTAAAGGCTGTCCTCAGTCAAGAGTTGGTAATGTTCTTCTGCCCTGGTTCATCCATTTCATAACAGCACACATTAACTAAAACATTTTTTCCATAGCGACTTAATACAGGTAATTTACCTGTATTAAGTCGCTATGGACATATTCTTTCATTGGCTGTATTTATCGTAAGCAGTTTCTTCTGTATAGATTCCAGTTATTCTCCATTGACTAATATATCCACACCACATGCTTGTCAAATGACGGAGTTGAAGGGTTAAACAGGGTGAAAAAGGCTAGGATTTAGCAGGATTGCTATTGAAGATAATAATTGTAGATCAGACGTTTTTAAGAAGTACTGATATATATATATTCCATGTATCTCTGTTCCTGTGTTGGCAGTGGCTTTTTCAAGTTCTTCCACATAATGGAAGATGGACACACCAGCCTTGTACAAAAAAAAACCTCTAAAGATTAGACCATAAAGAGGTTCTTCAAGGTCAGTTTCCAACATATATAGAGATCATTTGATATTATACAAAGGATGAAAGACTTTTGATAGAGAAGAAAATCTATACTGGGTATTATCCCCTTCACTACTAAGTTGGCACAATTTTCAAAGCACCTGCTTGTGCCCCAATATTGAGTATGCTCGATTTGGTGTAATTCTGGAGCAATTGATAGGGATTTCAATTACTAAACATAATTATTTTGTAAATGAGCTTCAGAATGTGCCCCAGTAGTTTTAGCACCTCAGGCATGACAGCCGAGGTGTTAAAACAGTTTGAACAGCTGGGACTCTGAGTCTAACACACAGATCCCCAGTTGATTCAATACGGAGCACCAGCTGCATTAACACTTTTTGGCCACTAGATCAGCAACATCTGCCTATCAAGTAGGGATAATGAAATAAAATATACATTGTGATATTTTCCAATGACTTTTTGCTGTAAAACTAAAGAAAAGTGACTTTCCAAAAACACATTGGTTCCTTACAGTGGTTTTATGGAAAATAACTTGGTAGTGAAGGGGTTAAAGTGCATCTGTCATGGGCAGAATTACCTTTGCCCCTTTGACAGGACACCTCTCCCTCTATATGGGGCAGCGGTTTTTTTTCCCACTATACAAAGTAAAAATTGAGATATTTCCATTTTAAATCAGTCCTTCTCCAAGAGGTCCCCTGCATGACCAGTATGCTGCACTGCTTGTCACTCTGTGGACGGCTCTCATGTGGGGGACTGGGGAAACTTTAAAATGGAATATCTCTGCTTTTTACATTATATAGGTCAGCAAGAAAAAAAAAGCAAATGGGCAACAGCTTTTTTGCATTAGAGTTGCACTTTAAAGTACAAGGACCTATGGTTGGTGCTGTTAATAAGAAGTCAAAAACTGACTTGAGGATGTATGAATCCTTGATGCCAGCTTTATTAAAGAGTTTAGAGTTCTCTAGTTATTTGCGTGATGTTGAAGGACTTTCTAACAGTCTCAAAGGTATGTGTAGCATGGAGATTTCAATTAATGGCTGGTCAGTAATGCACTATGTGGTATAGATCGTAAACCCGGAAAGTTGATTGACAGCTTTATGTGCAGAGGAATCTTTCCATTTTGGAATGCTCTCACAGCCTCCAGGGACACTCAAATGTGGGAAACTCCGCTACTACTAAATTAAATGGTAATGGTGGCTAGAGTGTCTCTTTAACATGAATGCGACATTTCACACTCTTCCATAAATATATGTGGCTTCCAGACTTACATGAATAAAACCACTGACACAGCCTGAAATCTAATTGTTAGGAAGATGTTTTTGGATTTTTACACCGAAAATAAAAAGAATCAAAGCATGTAATACAGCTACGTTGACACCCTGGTAAACTATAGCCCATTAGAACAGAAAGTAATGCAATTCTCTTTAATTACTTGTATTATTGTGCCATAGAAAAGTACCACAATCTATGCAGGTAATTTTACCTGGATTAAATAATGTAAACTGAGTGCCTTTCTAGTGAGCTCCTACTAAATGTTAGTGTTACATGTTACTCAAGCAATCATCAATCTCATGTTGGAGCATCACCCAAGCATTAAAATAAATAGCTGTTCCCTAAAACAAAGGGCCCTTTTCCAATCGATACACTGTTCGGCAGCCAAAACATTACAAATCCTGTGTGACCATTCTGATTGTTGAAAGCCAGTTGAATTAGGAGTCAACCTCAATGTTAGTTTCATTAATCACAGAAGTAGTAGTGTGCACTATTGTGGTATTCGCTCTTGAAATCCATAGGACTCAATAGAGTGGAGATCGCACGGGAGCACACTGGGCCAATGAAAGGGCACCAGGGAACTACTTGTTATTTGTGTCCTTCAAATACCATCAAATGGAGGCAATGGATCACCCCCTCATCTTCATCGACAGCTGATGATATATTTAAATGTTTAAACCAGGGATCAGCAATCATTGCTCTCCAAATGTTTTGGAACTATATCTTCCCTGGTGGTCATCCACTCACGGATGAGCACTAAGGGAAATTTAGTTCCAATACACCAGATGGCTGTATATATCTGTTTTAACCAGAAGTTATCACTTGACTTGGTATAGCAGCTGAGAGGTCACTATTTGTGTGTCGTTATCTCTTGTGGCTCCACCAACAAATTTGAAAGACTCTCTTGGAATAGGAACCTAAACTAAACCCTGAGAATAAGTGAAACCCGAGTAAAGAACAATTTATCATGATTTTGATTGGTTGACTAGCTCATAAATAGTTATATTTTTACAAATTTTAGAAAACAAAACCAGCAAACAACAAATAAAGGATGAACTTGCAGCCACTCAATACAAATGCTCACATATAGGGGTTGGGAGCCATTGGCTTTACAATGTATTGTTTGTATGGGGTTTTCTCAACATCCTTTTTTCTTGATATAATACTAAAAATTACTAAACAAGAATATCTTCTTTCCTAATGGGATTTATTTTTTTGATGCACTTGACCAGGGGTGAAATAAAACACATAAGACAAGGAATCCCATTTTTGTTAAGCCTAAAAGTCTATTACCGATGTGTCTTAATTCTTTGAATAAAAATAATTGTGTAATATATTATCTTTCATTAACAAATACTACAGATATTTACAATAAATGATTAATTCCTCAAAACTTCATTCTTGCCTTCTCAACACTATAGATATGACAGATATGAAACCAATGATGACATAATAACTTTAATATCAGTTATATGACCAATATGTTATTCCAGTTTTTTACCCTGTGGATCTAAATCTACCATTGAAAACCTAGTTTTAAGATTCATTTCATGTTTTAAAGAAGAATTATAAATGATGATTACACAAGGAATCTGTGTGATGCTAATCCACTGGTATCAACGAATCCCTTGTGAAGATGTGTGGGCTGTTTGTTCTCCTTAAATACATTTATTAAATATCTCTAAACATGTAGCAGCTGTGTGGAAAAAAAACATGATACAACATATAATAGATAAAATCTTTTGGCAACAAATCCTGAATTTAAGTGTCCATAATCCACCCACCAACACATTAAATTGAATGAGGGATAGACGCAAGGGTGCAGACGTTGTGACATGGTATATTGCCTGTCAATCACCCCTTTTATGTTAAAACTAACATTAAATGGATGGTTCATAGTACAATTAATCAATGATGGTTCTTCATCCCCACAACTGGGTTCATATACAGTAGATATGCATATCTTTTGTAGCAGTGAATAAAGTCTGAACTTGTGGCTCCTTGTAAACATGTTATACATCTGGTGCCCAATTCCATGTCTACACATCCATCATGTCTTCCTTGCTGTTGTATGTCCTTGGAGGCTGCTATTGTTAACTCCATGTCTGTTGTGTTTGTTGCTATAGCAGAACACTGTGGGTACCTATTAGCTAGGCGGCATGTCATTTACAATAACCGTGTTGATGACTGGTAGCCAGACACTGTGACTCTGGCGTCATTCACAATAACCATATGTCGATGGATGTTAGCCAGATTTGTGTGCTTGGTGTAATTTACAGTAACAGCTTGTAGCCACTTCGTATGTCTGTGATGAATATCCCCTGTATATCCATTTTATTCACAGATCTTTTCTTCCTCCTCATCCTGTATTATTTATTTCTGTTACCCATTGAAAGGTTTTACCATCTGCATAATTCGCTGCCGTCTCTTGAAAAGCAAGCACTTGTAACACCAGTTCTTCCTTCCTTTATGTTCATTAACTGGTAATTGTATTTCTTCTCTCTCCGTCCTTATAGCAGATGCTCTATATTTCACTTCCTCTATATTTGAAAAGAATATAGGAGCAGTTATTTCTGGGGCCCTACGAGCTTCCCAGAAGGATTGAACCTGTATTGAATATATCTGGATGTATTCTTTTTTTTTCCAATTCGGCCATTTTTTCTTGTGTTGACTTCCCCACTAGTTTGCATGCGCTGCTTTCTGTACATAGTGCCTGCTAGCATCTCTTTCTCATTTGATTTTTTTTCCACATCCATTGCATCCACTCTAACTGCTGCTGCATAACTGATTAGTTTCCTGACTGAAATGATGGATCTTTATAAATATTATTCTCTTTTTTTTTTCTTTCCAATCTTTGGTTACAATTTTGTTCATTTCATATAGGTGTTTGGTTTTGTTCTATGTCCTAATCTGATTTTAAGGAGGCATACTGATGTCATTCTTCTATTTCTTTACAAACATTTCACAGAATTATTCAAACACCTTTTGTCCTCATTCTGGGAATGGTTGAGTACATCGATGGCTCAGCTTGGTAGTGTTATATGTTACCGGTCCTGCATATGGGCATGAGGAGAGTCAGCTCATAACTGGATGGACTCACACACCTAGTTCCACTATATGATACGGTGATTCCCATCCATTATCATTTAATCATAATCCTTTAATTATGGCCATTTATCTCTGTACCAACGATTTCCAATGACGTACTTTACATACTTGTGCTCTTATATCCTGTATAATATATTTGTACTTTTATCATCGCCCTGAAATGTAACCATTGTATGTCGGGCTCCGTATTTGTTCCAGAACACCTACGTGAAAGGTGCTTCTCAGTACCAGCACCAGTACTTCCAGAACCTGAAACAGTTAATCACAGTACACACACACACACACCACACCCATGCCTGAGTAAAGGTCCACTCCCTCCTGTCCAACTTGGCTCTGCATTGAGAGTCTAACCCTGCTAGAGTTCAGATCTACTGCTATCCTGTTCCTGATATCTGTGTACAGTCACCCTGCTTGCCTACTGACTACCACACTCTGCCAGCCCCTTGACCACGGATCGGCCCTGACAACACTCTCTGGAATACCCTCTTATACTTCACTTGGGATTTCCCCTGGTGTCTGTCTGTTTACCAAAGGTACCATCTGTTTATCCCTCCTGTGTGTCCCTGCCCACTGGGCTCAGACCCCCTAAACCTGAACTTGGGTCCCACCATGACACATGCCAGGTGCCATCCTGACATTGTGAGTAACACATCGTATACACAACCTTTGGTTACTGCTATCGGAATAATTTTATAGGATGAATCCTGATTTGTACATTTTTATAGAACCCATTTTGGAATTTTTGTTGTAATCCTGTTCCCTTAAATGAAGACACCATGTAATCTATATGAGACAATACCTAGTTTGAAGGCAGATCAAGAATATCATTTGTACTTTTTTAAACCATTAAAAACATTGGCAATTGTGACATCTGAGGGAGGCATATAGCGTAGCTCTAGAATTTGTGCTATTCTGTGTTTCCCAAATATATGTACATTGTGCTTAAAACACACCTATCTGGGCCTGAGCCAAAACATCCTGTACTTACAAGAAGCTTAAACATGAATTAAAGAAAATCAAAGAATTCTTCCTGTGATTTGGGACTTTGCTTCACCTGTAGTTTGATTTTTTTTTTTCTGCTGAATATATTTTCAAGAATACAAGATGCTATAATGGATTATTATAACAAACCCATCCGGCTTATCTACGTTACTGGGAACACGATGTGGATGTTACATTCAACAAATGTGTAGATCACAATACACATATATTACCAAATAATAATTTCACATGAATTTTTTTTCTATATGTACGTGTTGAATAAAATGATTCAATATTACTTGTCAAACACACTTGAAATTAGCACATTTTAGGTTTCAGAACTCCTCATTGTGCCAAATCCAATGAGGTTATGGTAGCCAAAGTCCTTCGTGCAAAGTTTCGATTATAATGCAGGATGATGATTTGTGAGAGACTTACTGAAACACGATGGGCCACTTGCTCTCACTATTTTCTTGGGATCGGAAGCAAGTGATCATTTTGCCCACCCCTCTAAATATAATACAGTTATAAAGAATAAGATCCCATCTTACACAACATATATGGGCTAGAATAGTGAATGTGGTCTATTTGCTTGTAAGAATGCCGGGAAGCGTTCTGTTACTTTACCTTGAAATTAAAAATGTAATTGAGATCTCTTCCAGATTGCTTTTTTCCTGACTCAATGAATATATTATACTCATCAAGATACTATACATCTATGGATTAAAAAAATATTCTCAGAGTAACTACATACACAGAAAAATAAAAAAATATTGAATAATAGTGACCTTCGGATGGCATATTTCTCTGAAAGCAAGAAATGCAAAAGGCCACATTCCATGGCTGAATGATCTATGTTTTTGGCAACTTAACCTTTATGAATAACGTCTCAACAATTCCTGATTTAAAAAAAAATACTCAAATTGAAATTGTAAATTTGGCTTATTTGATGAAGGCAACCATATGTGTATCTGTGTGTAATATACATATTATTCTTCTGGCTGAAGAAAATTAAGAAATAATACTTTGTCTTGATGTACTTATGTCTGTATGCATTATGAGATATGAACATATGGAGAGATGTTGTTAAGTCTTACACGTAATATTCTGATGTACCTGACTGTCACTGTGTTCCATAACCATCCCCTCACTGAGTCTGTAATGTCACCAGTTATATTATACTTCTTATTTCTTGTGACAAGAAGACGTCATTTCTTCTGCAGAATCATCTGGAAGTGATACTGGAGAATTTGTTTTCATCACCAAGTAGTCATTTAATAACCCCGACTCAGGCTCGTTTTTTTATTATCTTAGTCCTCACGGCGGAGCTGTCTTTTTTTTTCTGTCCCAGTCTTATTCCATATAGTTCCACAAGCTTCTTTTTCACTTTTCTGGTTCTAATACAGTTGTGTGCCTATTTTGTTTCCTGATACTATATTAGAGCACCACTCATTCATTTAAACTAATAATGGAACATGACCATACATTGTCTTTTGTTGTGATACAGCAAGAATTCAGCCATGTTGTTGGTGTCATATCCTCCTAGATGAATCGATTTAGAAGTTGAAGCAGACCATGTATGTTAACGGCAGAGACATCCTTTCTTTAAATTTTTGTTCAAAAATAAAAATCTGTGATAAGAAGAATACAATCATGTTTAAAATGATCAAGGTATAATGATATCAACGAAAATGAACAGTGCTGCACAATGCAGATGCAAGGCGGATTGTGTAAGCCTCTGCGGTCACAGTGTTAATAATGCAGCAAAGGGACATGTATTCTTCATCTTCAAAATAAATAACTAGTATGATCATACGATGAGCATGGAATGGCTGTCACTAAACTTCTTTACATCAGACTACACTTCCCCTTGATTTTGTCTGCTCTCTTCTGCTTGCTTGACCTCTTTCCATCAATATTTAGACTCATGTTCCTCCTTTTCTCAAGATTTAGAAGCTCTTGGAAAAGTTCCTTCACATTGTAGTTCATCTTGGCTGAAGTCTCCATAAAGGCACATTTCCACTCCTTGGCCAAGGCTTCAACTTCCTTTGTCTCTACTTCACGCTGCGTCTCATCACACTTATTTCCGACCAACATGACGGGAATACTTTCTATGCTTCCTTTGATCTGTAGGATTTGCTGGTAAATTGGCTTCAGCTCCTCAATGGATTGTTTACTTGTGACGGAGAAAACTAAAATAAAGGCATGGCCTTTGGAGATGGAGAGCCGCTGCATGGCTGGAAACTGGTGGCTTCCAGTTGTGTCTGTGATTTGCAAGGTGCAAACACTTTTGTCGCAGCTGATCACTTGGCGGTATGTGTCCTCAATCGTAGGGATGTATGTATCGCGAAAAGTCCCTTTTACAAAACGGAGGACAAGAGAACTCTTCCCAACGCCCCCTGCTCCAAAAACGACAACTCGATAGTCATTGCTTTGCTCCGGCATGTTTAAAGGTTTGTGGAATTCTAAAATGAAAAAATTTTGACAATTAAAACAAAATTCCAAATCTGAGATTTCATAACACATACAGAATAACTGAAAGGACAAAATGCATTTAAACCAAGAAAACATGTTAAAGAAAAATGAATTAAAATAACTGAGTTGTGTTGCCTATCCTTTCCTATCCCAATTTCTGCAAACCACTCTTCATGCTCGCAAATACAGTGGGTTACATGAGCCTAATGTAGAGTTGGTTTGCAGAGTGATGACAAAAGTGATTTACAGTGATTTACACAAAAGCCAAATTATTTGTCTCAGGGCTGTCCAAAGGGATAGTTGAGTAATTTATGGAAAATGCTGTTTAAAGTGCACTTGTCATGGGCAAAATGACTTTTTGCTCATTTAGCGGGGCACCTCGCTCGTTACATACAGCAGTGTTTTTGCTGACTTAGTTAATTTTAAAAAACAAAGATATTTCCTTTCTAAATTCCCCCCCTCTCCCTGAGACTGCTCTGTGTTGCCTGGGGAGGGGTGCAGCATGCAAAAGTCATCCTGCAGGATGCGCCCCTGCGCAATCAGAAAGTTGCAGTGGTGCTTACTGAGATCGTGTCAGGTAAACATTGCAGCACTCACAGCAAGCATAGGGCTGTCCTGTAGAGCATCACTCTGCTCACAGCCGTCCTCTTCTCAGCGGCATGCCATAATCACATGGGGAATGGGGGAGATTTAAAAACATAAACATATCTGCTTTTTACATTATAAAAGGTCAGAGAAAAAAACACTGATCCAAAAAAAATTGATCAATATAAAGGGAGAGGTGCCCTGTCAAGTGGGCAAAAACCACCATTTTGCTCATGACCGTGGCACTTTAAAGAGACAGCATCCTGCTAAGACTGTATTACCTAGGTAATATTGCTGTTTTATTGCTGTGGAGCTCTGAACGCATCACAGAGCTCCACAGCAATAAAATTCCCAGCAATGCGCATTGTGTATGAGAGCATCACAGAGCTCTACAGCAATAAAACTCACAGTAATGTGTGGTGTGTATGAGCATATCACAGAGAACCACAGCCATAAAACTCACAGTAATGTGCAGTATGTATGTGTGTATCACAAAGCTGCACAGCAATAAAATTCACAGTAATGTGCACTCCCTAGGGATGCAAAAAAAAAGTGATGGGCGTAGTTGAAATCTTGGGTGAGTTCCCTCACTTTTTTCCCCAGGACTTGACCCCTGCTTGTACCCTCTATTTTTAATAGATATATCTGTACACCTGTCACTGTAATAATTACTCAAATTAAGTTTAATTTCAGATAAATTGCAGAGGAAGGGAAACATAATATAATTTGAGAGTGTGGTTTTCTTGATACAGTATGTGGACAATTGAAATAAATATTTTTAGAACACAAATGACCTTTCATAGCAGCTTGAAAGTAACACTGACTGCTCATACAATCAAGCATAACAAGACAATCCTTATATTAGGCACATATTACAGGATGGTGTTAAGATAATAGATTTCAGCTTTTTGATGTGAATCACACTGGCCGGATAAGATTAGAGAGATTCCGTGTCTAGACCAGCTAATACATCTCTCTCCTCAACAGAAATTTCATCAAGCCTCATCAATCATTCACAGGAGTCTCTATTATAATTGAAGTAGGGATTCAAAAAATGGTGGCAAATGTGTCTCAATATATTTACTGCGTTTCTCTGTTACAGATTGCAAGTCTGTAAGTATCGGCGTTTCCAGCATATAGACTCCTGTACTTTAGACAAGCAGTGTCAAATAGGTACTGCCAACTATTTAAGGTGAACCTGTCATGGACAGCTTCAGGTTTTTCTGTGACAGAGGTGTATCTACATGAAGGGGTAACAACACATGATATGTTCAGGGGTCCAGTGGCAACAGAGGGCCTAGGCTATTGCTAATCTTGGTAGCAGCTTTTCTAAGTACCACAAGTGTAAATGTCCTTCCATGCTACCCAGGATAGGCCATCTAGGTTACCAAGAGGTTTCCAGGTTGGCTATGGCATCTGGGTCCTGTCAGAGTACTCTGACCTTTCCCTGAGGGAGCGATTAGTATGGTCTGCACCAGGTAGAGACGCAGTCCAATTGCTCCCCTACAAACTACCAGGGAATACTTTATATCCCCTTTGGAGATTATCGGGAATTTAGCTCACTACCTGGAAATGTTTTATATTTATCTAGTTTACAGAAATGGGTAGCTGATGGGAGGGGGCAATGACCAGCAGTCATTTTACTGGATTTTATCAGGTATACTGCACAATGTTGCACTTATTTTGCCTTTCTGTTTCTTTTCTATATTTGACAGATGTATTGACATTAAAGATCGCTCCAACAAAAGTGTATGTATGAAAATAAATGTAACCTTCACTAACAACCACTTGGTGATTGGCGCTCTACCCAATTTGTATGTTTTATTGCAGGTTTTGGCTCTTTGAAGAGACCACTATAAGAGTAGTTGAAAGGATACTTTCAATTTTGGTGTGAGTTTGTTTTTGGGCACTTCACTACTTCATCTTGTATAATGACATGGAAGAATTGTCTGGAAGACGGCTCTCCTGCTCTATCCAATCACTGCTTAATGACCATAGGAGTCTCTAGGGGGGGCCAGGGTGCAATCACCCCCCTAGGTTATTCCTTGCCCCCTCATGTGCCCCCCATCAGGGATCAGCATCCAGCTTCAGGTTTGTCAATGGAAAGGGTAGAGTCTGGCCTTTCCAATGATACCAAACATGACCATATACAAAGTAAAGACAAAATCATAAAATATAAACTAAAGACGTAACACTTTTTTCCAAATGTTGGAAATGGCTCAGCAGTGACAGGGTTAATGGTCAGACTACATATTACATTGTGTATTGCTTTCGTTTTTGCAATGGTTTAGTTATATATTAAGGGTTAATGGGCAGGTTTCATCGATCAGAGTATACATTTTATTTTTTTCCTTTAATAATGGCATTTTAGGAGTTAATGGGTAGGCTGCATGCCTCACAGTGTATTCATTTCATGTTTTCCCTTAATTGCATTTTAGGGGTTAATGGGTAGGATACATGCCTCACTGTCAGGTTTTGTACGGGGTGGTACTGAGGTGGCAGGATACTGAGCTCGGGATGCGGTAATGCACCAGTACCCCTGTGTGTGAGGTGAGTGGTAAATTGCTGCAGGAAGCAGCACAACAATTGGTTTGGAGGTGAGGAACAGGACATGTATAGCGCTTGACAATAGGGAAGCAGGAAACAAACCAGGACAATGGGATCTTGGACACACTGGATACTGGAGGGTATGGAGACAGGGAAGGCTGATAACGACGGTAAGGTTTGAGGTTCAGGATAACGCAGGAGAGCCACAGCATAGGTCCTCTCTCTCACTGGTAGTGATTTGGCAATGCTGGAGCAAGGAGGAGAAGGGGCGTGGCCCTTTATTCAGGTAAGTCATGTGACCTATGGTGTGTGTATTTTAACTGAATATGTGCTGGATTTCAGCACTGGAACTGAGCAGCACAGGAATGAAGCTGCCCTCTGTGCAGGCACAGATCAGATGCACAATACTTGAAGGGGGCTGCAAAGGCACAGTTCAGGAACCCAACACTCACAGTCTATTCATTCAATGTTTTCCCTTGATTAATGGCATTTTAGGGTTAATGGGTAGGCTACATGCCACACTGTTTATTATTTTATTGTATTTCTTTGCTTTAATGGCATTTTAGAGGCTATTATGGAAGTTAGACTCTAAAGGGTCTATTCATCTTTAGTTTCTTTGCTTTTTTACACATTTCGGGGAATCAATTTTGCCAAAAATATGGTGAATTCCCTATTTAGAGAATGGTCACCGTAATTTGTGAAAATTTGAGTCACTGAAGTAGTTATCGGACGTCTGCAAAAACCGCCAAATTGCAGCAAATAAAATATTGAATTTAAGTATCAGGTTAGTACAACATAAAGGTATCATTGCACCACGTTACTCTGGGATTATGGAATTTTATTTATATATACTTATTTCGTTTTTACAGTGGTATTATTTAGTGGCGAAAATTATTAGTGCCCCCCCCCCCGTTTGACTGTGGTATCTTATGTGCGCCCCCTATATATTGTTCCTAGAGTCACAACTGCCCACGGGAATAGGGCCCTCGTTTCCTCCTGTACTGGTTTGTCAAAGTGTTGTTCAGTCTCAGTGTATTGTAACCCTGTCTATATTGTGCCCATTGTTCAGCGCTGCGGAATATGCTGGCGCTATATAAATAAAGAATAATAATAATATATACTGTATATACACTTTGTATAGCAAACGTGGAACTAGAACTTGAACATCATGAGATTCCAAGTCGCTTATTATTCTTGGCTCTGGAGCAAAAAATAGCAGCACCATTGAACTGGATAGTGGGTTTCTGGGAAAGGTGACTGAACAAGCTAGCTTTTGCAGATTACTGCTCCATGTGGAATAGGGTCCACAGGATTGTATTTCAGTAACTTTACTGCTGTGATCTTTGAATAGTCATTCATTCAACATTTGACACTATTTTTCCTTTTTTAACTGTCAGTTGCTCTACTCTAATAAAAGTTCACAAGAATATTGCTAAGGATGCTCTGATGTTATACTTCTTGTACCTTGTATAATCTTGGAAACTATCAAAACCCTCAGCAAAAGCAATATGCCTAAATGAACTCAAATTGTCATTATTTTATGAAATTACACTGTGTTGCCTTACCATAAAACAACTGGAATACGAAGGCTTTGGGATATGACAACAATTTATTGCCACACATATGTGACGGTAGTGATGAAATGACTAGACCTAGGTCGTTTGGACTTTTTACGACCTTCAGGTTCTCATTTTAAAGTAATCCAATCCAATGATAGTAGTAATAATAATAAAAATGAAAACTGCTAGAGAGATACGGTATGTTTGAAGCAAATGCAAACACAGTCATGTTTCCCTTGCCATTGCTTCACTAGCGGTAGCGGGGACAAAATCCTTAAAATCCTCCAATTATTTAGCGTATTACAGGCCTGTGTGAGACTCCCAGCCTGGTGACCCATGCTATGGCCTTATTCAGAGTCCATGCCGGAGTTCATGCATCTGCTCCATTCCACTCCAGGATTCACTTCACCCTGACCAGTCAGACCACCTGAACTTGGGCACTTCTCTATATAAGTTCTCCACTCCTATGCTGCAATGATCTTGAATAAAAGTCTTCTTGATATTTTTGCCATTTGATCTAGTATCTGTATTATTGTCTAACCTCTGTTATATTCCACCATTTGTATTTTGGCTGTTGCTCATTTTGTTCCGTTTCTTTGATTATTCCCTTTAGTTGCCTCACCTTCCATTTGCATATTTTCAGCTCTCTGATTTATTGGTTTATTTCTCCTCCTTGCTTCCCTTCAGGGCCGGACTGGGAATAAAAAACAGCCCTGGAATTTTTTTTTTAGACCAGCCCTATATTGTGATAAGTGCAAACGAAAAGGATTCAAAAGGATACGTATCAGATCTCCACAGCAATAAAACTCACAGTAACGTGCAGTGTGTTTGAGCGTATCACAGAGCTCCACCACAGCCTTTACACCCCCCCAACATTCCTCTCCCCCCAAGCCCATCACCAGACCCCCCAGAGTTATATATAAGCAAGCACTGACCCCCAGAATTATGACTAACCAGGCACGGACCCCCAGAATTAGGAATAACAAGGCACTGACCCCCAGAATAATGAATAACCAGGCAGACCCCCTGAATAAAAAATAACCAGGCAGACCCCCAGATTTAGGAATAACCAGACACTGACCCCAGAATAAAGAATAACCAGTCAGACCCCCAGAATAAAGAATAACCAGGCACTGACCCCCAGAATAAAGAATAACCAGGCAGACCCCCAGAATAAAGAATAACCAGGCAAACCCCCCAGAATAATGAATAACCAGACAGACCCCCAGATTTAGGAATAACCAGGCACTGACCCCAGAATAAAAAAATAACCAGGCAGACCCCCAGAATAAAGAATAACCAAGCAGACCCCCAGATTTAGGAATAACCAGGCACTGACCCCAGAATAAAGAATAACCAGTCAGACCCCCAGAATAAAGAATAACCAGGCACTGACCCCCAGAATAAAGAATAACCAAGCAGACCCCCAGATTTAGGAATAACCAGGCAGACCCCCAGATTTAGGAATAACCAGGCAGACCCCCAGAATAAAGAATAACCAGGCACTGACTCCCAAAATTAGGAATAACCAGGCACTGACTCCCAGAATAATGAATAACCAGGCACTGACCCCCAGAATAATGAAGAACCAGGCAGACCCCCAGAATAAAGAATAACCAGACAGACCCCCAGATTTAGGAATAAGCAGCCACAGACCTTGAGATCAGCTAAACTAACCCGCGTGTTTCTCCGAGCCCCCGGCATACTCCATAACGCGGCCGCTGGCTTGTGAAGGCTGTGACGTGCTCTTGCGAGATCTCGCGACCCCGCGAGATCTCAGCTGTAGACTGCGTCACAGCCTTCACAAGCAGGCAGCCATGCTCGGAGGATGAACACGTGGCCAGCCGGTGGGGGATGCTGTTAATGCATTCCACTAGCAGTCCCAGTGATACCAGCCCCGCAGCAGCCGAAAAAAGGAAGCAACCTACCGGGATTCCTCCCGGTATCCCGTTAGGCCAGTCCGGCCCGGATTCCCTTTGCTTTGATTCCTGATTGACCTCCTGTGTATCGATTTTGGCTATTCATCTTGACTACTCTCTGTGTTTTCCCTTTTGGTACTGCGTGTTTCCTGTTATTACCTGTATTCCTTTTACATAGATTTATTGTGGCCGTCAAAGGACTGTTTAGTTTGGGATTCCCTTTTTGTTTACTGCTGTGTGTGTGTATCTGTATATTTTGGCTTCCTTTACTTCTGTCTGCCCTCTTACTGTATTCTTGCCGAGTACTACCCAGCAGTGTGCTGATTTCATTGTTCCCCCTTTGTAGAGTTAACACGGCCACCTAAGGACCGCTGTATTTGTTTAAAGTTCACTGCTGTATATTTGTGTTTCTGACCTCCCTTGTCCCCCTTCCCTTCTGATTTATTATTGAATTGTGTGTCCTTCCAGCAGTGTGCTGTCTTCACTTACTGTCAGTCTTTATTCTGCTTGTTTGCACCCCTGCCTTAAAGGCTTTTTGCCCCGCAATATGGGTCCCAACCCGGCTCTCGCCAGTTGCCACTCTGACAGCCTGTGGAAGACGCTCAACAAAGCCTAGGGGGTTATTCAAAGAGCACCGAAATTTCAGGGAAATTCTGGTGCTCTTTCATTCGGCGCACTTTGGTGGGATTTGGCGATTCCAGTTTGCCTACCCAGTGGTGAATTCACTATTCACCGCAGGGTACCCCAACTGAGCCGAAAATGGAGCTGCCGATCACAACTAAACAAACCACTGAACGCCGTCGATGATCTCCGAATGCCGCCGAAGACCACGAATCAGCCCTCCAAACACCACTGAAGACTGCCGAATGCCGCCGAACTGAAGAAAAGAAAATGGAACTCTACTATGTTTAAAAAAGGTGTTTAAAACAATTAAAATGCATGAAAATGTTATTTCCCACAACCTTAAGGCCGGCGTCAGACGAACGCAGTGATCACGTCCGTGTTGCCGCACAGTTTAACGTTCGTCGTAGCATAGAGTCATGAGCAATAGAGACCCACACACAAAGTACACGAACACCGAACTGCGCACGCACCACGCACGTGGCAAACGGACGCAAGTTTGGCTAGCGGTTTTACGTTCTTGCCTGACGCGCAGAGTGTGCCATGTCCGCGTAGCGTTCTGTGTGAGTGATGAGATGTCAGACGCAGCGTATTTGCGACGTCCAGCAGCTTGACGCACAAAATGGCTTTTCATATCCTTTTCAAATTTTTATCATTTTTCATAATAATTTCGTTTCCTATAATTCCCTTTTTTTTACAAAAACGGACCGTGTGGTGTCTACAGTATCTTCCGTCAGTACGTCCGTTCGTTGTGCACGCACACAGAGTGCGCTCTGACTGCGTTCGTCTGACATTAGCCTTAGGGTCTGCTTTCTCACCAGAAGCGCCATCTGGCCACTCGACATTACAGAAGATTGGGGGTGGATGTTGTCTTGGTACAGGAGACCCCGTACCCAGAGACGTCCATTCCCCGATTTTGGGGTAGTAGCTACACATCCCGTTACAATGCTATGGCTTGCTGGAGACTCGATACTTTTACGCACAGGATTGCACTTTGATCATATTTAGACACAATCGATGCTAGATGGTAGATACCTATGCGTAGATGGCATGATTGCGGGCCACCCCCTTGACCTTAATTAGTGTCTATGCCCCTAATCTGCCAGATAAATGCTTTTTCCGCCTGCTTGCAGAACATCTTGAGGAACCACCAATGGGGAGGTGACGCATGACCCGGTGGAGATCTTGGGTTTGTTTGAGTACTATACCAAGCTCTACCGGGGGAGCACTGTCTTTGGGAGACGTCCTGCACTGGATGACATCCGGGCCTTCTTAGCAAGCTGCCCATTGCCTACTCTTGCTCCGGCTCAAATTGAGGGGCTTAACGCCCCCATGTCTGAGTAGGAAATTGAGGGAGCTATTCAAATCACTGAAGAAGTCCATGGCTGCAGGCCCTGATGGATTCTCTACTCCGTATTATAAATTCACCTAACCCTGAATTTAGACGGCCTGTATGAGGCTAATTACGGGATTTTATTCCCGCAATTTCATTGCTTATTAGATACCTGGTCGGAGTTCTGCCTTTCCTTGTTTGGGAGAGTTCTCACGGTCCGAATGATCATGCTCCCTAAAATATTATATTAATTATAAAACTCTATCCATCCCTGTTACGTCTTCTGAACTCTCCCACCTACAAAAAGTGATACATGGCTTTGTTTGGGGCGGGAAACAGTCGCCTTTCGCGCTCCACCATATTTCAATCTCGATTCCGCAGCGGTTTAGGTATCCCCCACCTTTTCTCCTACTTTAAGGCAGCTCAATTAGCTATATTGACTCAACTTGCCCTCGACTGAGACGCAATGGGTTCAGACAGAACAGGCACTTGTGGGAACCAGACCCAAGTGCACCCTTATGTGGAAGTCCAACTCCCTTAAGATACATGCCAGTCCCACTCTACCGCATTCTCCCTGGTTATGGCTTCATTATCACTCCTGTGACAGTCTCTCCCCAGCATTCTCGGGCCTGATTCCTCTTTGCCACAATCCTGAGTTCCCGGACGGCTGCCCCACAAGGGCCTTCGTCTGCTGCAAGGATCGTGGCATTATGGAACTGCGACATTTTCTGACTGGGGGTTCTCTGCTCACCCTTCTGTCGCTTCGTGGCCAGAGAGAGATGCCACACGGAGAGCAATGCAACAATTTCACTTCGAAGGAGCTCCGATCAGGTGGGGCCCTCTGCATCCCCTGACATTTTATGAGCGATTGTGTAGATCCTCCACTCGCACAAGGGCATTGATCTCTTGACTTTATTCCCACATACTGCAGAGGACTTTCCCTCACTCCCCGACTTATGTTCCCAAATGGGAGGAGGACCTGGGGGAGACCTTGGAGACAGAGGATTGGATGGAGATTGGGGACCACTCCTCTAGGGTCACAGCTTGCACCGCTATTCAGGAAAACCGCTTTATAGTCTTCTCACGCTGGTATATTCATCCTCGTAGACTAGCTCACCTACATTTGGAGGCCTCTTTCTGGGGCTGTGGTGAGGAGGGTACCTACCTGCACTCGTGGTGGAGGTGTGACAAAGTGAAGCTGCTTTGGGACACTATTTTTGCAGATCTAGGCCAGTGTCTGGGAGTCTGACTTGACACGGACCCGTGGATGGCTTTACTTAATTGTCCATACCAGCACCTGGACTTGCCTCATTGCTCTAACAACTTGATTTCTTGATTTCTAGAGATTTCACAGCTACCCGGCTGTGTTTTGCTTGTACTTGGAAAGGTTCCCCGCCGGATAGAGACTAAATTAATGCAAAAATCTGGTACATCCCTACTATGAAAAGGCTGCTGGCAGTTATACATATAAACAGAAAGCTTTGCGGCCTACTCACAGCAGTTATTCACGCCCATATCGCCCACTATGAGCGGGTTTGGTCCCCATGGCTGGGTACCTTTGCCCATCCCGCTGCGGCTACTTTGGCTTTTTCAGGCTGAGATCTGTGATCCGCCTTGTGAGACTGGCTTCCCTTCTGGATCCTTCCGGGGTGCTGTTTCTGATCCGTTCCACCCTGGACCCCCACCCCTCCTCACCTTTCTGGGTGCTTGTCAGTGGTACTGTTAACCTGACCTTTAGTTTATGGAAGTTAACTTCTTCTGTCCCCCCCCCCCCATTTGTATTTTCTTCTTTTCTTGGCAGTTTGTCTTTCTTCTCTTCTTTCTTCCGTAATTTATGCCAATTTTTTTCCGCTGTTGACTCTGCACACATTCATACCGGTATTTTTGCTCGCTTGATTTGTCGCTGACATCTATGTTCCTGATTTTATTACTTTTGTAACTTTTATATTTTCATTTGTATATAGATTTTCAGCCTTCGTATTATTGTGAGACCGTCTTTATAAAACAATAACAGCTTTATTTACAAAAAAATTCATGAATATGTGTGGAAATAATGAAAAAGCTCCTATAGAAAGGTCTGTTACAGTATTTATAGAAACACCATTAAAACAAGGAATCAAAAATTTTGCACAAAAATCCTGAAAAAAACCTAAACAATTCTAGAAAAAAATAAAAAAGGCTTTTTGTTTAAACTGAAAAGAATAAAAGGTTGAATAAAAATTTTATAAAAACAGTATTTTTTTTCATTGAATCCTATGGGATTCGTCTGCTTAAATATGTCGACCTGAACCCCTGAAAATAAGGGAATTTCGCCAACATTCTGGTGCAGTTCGGCATTCTCTGGACAGATTAACCATAACGTTCACTGCTGCCGAAGATTGAATTGGAACGATCTGCGATGAACTACACAGTATTTCGCTGGCAATTCGACAGTATTTGGCAAATTGCCAGCATTCGGCATAGCCGAAGTGCCAAGAAATTGCACTGTACAGTGAAATTCACCGTCCGGTGCAATTCGCTGGCAAGTTCGGAGTTTATTGAATAATCCTTATAGTTAAATCTGTTGTGTCAAAATTTATCAAAAGAGGTCCCTCACCTCCCCCATCTATAGAAGAGGAGCAGTATAGAGCAGACCTATAGACTGCTCTTTTTGTATTTTTTTCTGCCGTGCTTTCACCACCCACCATTCCGGTAATGTAGGATATGTTTTTCACTGCAACGAGCAACAAAAGAGCGGGTGGGGAGCAGAAACCACACAGTCCATCCTGGTGCCAGACATCTCATTGCGGCTTCTGCTTCCACGGATGCATCTCTCACCTCTAACCAAGGCACCACATAAACCCGCCAGTGTTATATGACGAAATTCAAGAATGGATATCGATTTCCTCTGGAAGCCATTAAGGGGATCTGCTGAGAGCCTTTAACGCTTTCAGAGCTCTTTGACACATTCCTATGCAATGCACTGTGCATTCTGTGTGATGCTCAAACAAAGAGTTAATCTCCATCATTATCAAGAGACGTAACAACATTATACTAATGGATAACCGGAATACTACTATATATAGTGAGGCTCCTCTATGGGCAGGTTTACGCGTGTCTGGGTAAATGTTATTTTTAAGGCTTCCCGTTCCAACCTGGAGAAACAAAGCTCTCACCACTAAATAATGCGGCGCAGGACACAAAAGAATACATTCCTTCAAAAACACACACCACATTGTTGGCGTTTTCAGCATTAGCATAAACAGCCCATATCACATAAGGAACATATATTAATTACAAAGCATAAATAATCACAAACGGTCAAATGTCATCCTATTTCTTATACACCAGTTAAGGAACACCCCAAAACTGTATGCGGCGACCTGAGAGGTGGACAAGAAGGACCAATTCACTCATCTTCTGTGCACACGCCAATGATTTTCAATGTATTTTTACCCAAATACTAATTAATTAACAATAAGATATGTCCTTCACATACGGCAGGAGGTCATTGTTTCAAAGACTCCTTCCTCCCACGATATTAAATGTTACTTCTTACCAATAACAATGGCAACACGGACGCAGATTGACGTGAACACAAGTCAGAACACACAAAATGTCATTCAGGAATTGACATTGACATGGCGGCCACAATTCCACTATTGTAAATGCTGTGGTAACTGTTAGCACTTTATAAATGACAATAATAGGAGTCCTGGTTCCCCCAAAAACAATGTGGATGTATGTCCTTTACAACGTACACTGCAGTGACGGGGTTAGGACAGCTGAGGCATTGTGATCTACAAGTGTGGTTGTGGTTGGTGTGTGTGGGAAGTATAAGAATGACACAACAAGCGTGGGCGTCGGGGATGCCTAACGGTTAGTAATCTATTGAGACGTGCATCATCCCATTAATGAACTGATCTCGAAATGCGCCCACAATTCTTTCTAATTTTGATTTACCGTTCTGGCCGTCTTTACGGGACTTTAAAAAAAATCCAGAATGGAGGATGCATTACCGATGTGGTCTTTTTTTTTTTTACTATTCTCAAAATGACGCGGGAGGATTGCGGGGTTGTGGTGTTTCCAATTCGTGACCGTGAGACATCGGTTTATTAAATCGTTGGCAATATTTTAACACGGTTTAGCTGCCTTGTATTATTTTATAAGGAAAGCCCTGAGAGCGGACAAAAAGGAAATAAAAATGACACTTTTTTGTGGCAGGAGTGTGGATACAAAGAATACCAGGTCAATAACCTAATTGAATGCGTCATTTGATCCTTTCCTAGCAAGAGCTGCTGCAATCCACCGCTCACCAGCATGGTGCAAAGGCCTTCACGGCACTGAAAGGGTAGCACTCTCTCTCTCATCCTGCACCGACAGCAAAATGAATGTGTGGCCCTGGTGACAATGTCATGCCGTATCCTGCTAGTGTGAGCGCATTGCTCTTCTCCTTGGACACATGGCCAGCTGGAGGAGCATGAGGTCTTACACACATGGCTAGGACACTCAACTTACACCAGCTCAAGGTTAGCACCCATAAGTCATTCATTGGCCATGGGGAAGCAAATGGCTTAAAAACATAGGTATTCCCAGTGGAAATGGCTAAATATCAGTAACAATGGGATATATATATATAGATCATGTCTCACATGTCACATACATACAAAAGAGTTATATTTGTATTTGGTTCTGAAAGAAATTCTTAGGACTATATAAATCAAAACCCACTGTTTATCCATATCAGCTTAATATATCCATATATAGATTATATATTAAATAGATATATATGACAGATTGATAAATAGCTGTACAAACAGTTATCTAGTAAATCCATCTATTCAATAATCTGTATATGTAATATAGCATACTGTCCATCCATGTGTCACTTTGCTCTGTCACTGAGTAGCTATGGCCAGATGTGGCCCCTCGCCCCCTGTGTGTTCGTGCTGTGGCCCCTGGGTATGAGGGCTGTGTTACAATGCCTGAGGATGTGCTCCCCATGCTGCTCGGCGCTGTGCGCTCTGATCCTGGCCGCCCTCCCTCTGCTCTCCCTCATTAAAATGCTGCCTGTTTTTGCTGCAGGATTTTTCTCCCCGTCGCCCTTTCCAGGAGGGGGGATGCCATCACTGCGCCGTATAGCATGCAGCCTCTCACCTTGCCTCCCGCGTATTAGAGCATTGTGTGCGGTGTTGCAGTGACAGGATTCGGTGCTGCAGTGCGCTGCTCCGGCTCTCTCACTCTCAGCAGCTCGGATCGGTCTCTCCTGTCAGCCCTCTGCAGGCGGCAGTTACCGAGCTGCTCCAGTGTTCCCCCTCAGCATCCTCCTGCCTGTGACGCTGCTGCCAGTGATTAATCATTCAGGGACATAGTGTAATTTGTTCACTGATCAGCACCTCTTCGGGTGACTCCTCTGGATTCTGCAGGAACCCGTGGCCGTGGGTTGCATAGAGGTATCAGAGGGAGGGAGTCAGAGGGATGCAGGCTTCATCCAAGATGCTCTGTGAACACGAAGATGGGATTTTCTCAGCAATGTCTTCCCCGTGTCTCTAATAAAGGTTGTATGATTCCCATGTCCAAGCCAAACGCATGTGGATCATGTCTGCAAGAGTCCATGAACAATGGATCCTGTGCATGCAGGGCTTAGGGGGGAAAAAAAGAGATGAGTCAGGGATAAAAGGGAGGCATGGCAGACATGCCTCCTTCTTACATCAATGGAACACATGCTACTGGGCTATATATGGATGGATTTAGTGGACCAGATGTGAGAGGAACAGTGGGCTTTGTCTTCTGGGGAGGTCTGTGTGCCTTCGTTTTTTAAATGACAATAATACATCACACAGCACCCTAGGCATTTTTTTTTACACCGCACATTACTATTTTTAAATAGCCATATTTGGAATGAAAGTTCTAAAAGTGGGACTGTCACCATGGTAACCAAAATAGATCCCTATGATGCAGAATCAAATCTTGGCTTCTTGAACTAATCTTGGGAGTTAAACAATATATGCTGGAGGTATAGTGGAAGGATAATATAATGTGCAACCAGGACATTATGATTATTATACTTTATAAAGACAAACACATTGCGCAGCGCTGTACATAGGTAATGTCTGTAAGACAGGACATTAGACAAATATAATATTATTATTCTTTATTTATAAAGCGAAAGCATATTCCGCAGTGCTGTACAATGGGCACCATATAGACAGGGTTACAATATATTGATCAACATTTTGACAAACTAGTACAAGAGGAAACTAAGGTTGGGTTAGAAGGGTTGGGTTGGAAACAGGAGGAGAGGGCTGCAAGGTGAGAGTGATGGACTGGTTGGGGCAGTGAGGTGTATCAGTGAGTCGGGTGGTAGGTTTGCCTGAATTGAAATGTCTTAAGGGAGGGAAGGAAGGGAATCTAGGGGAAAGTCTGACAGTACAAGGTTCCAGAGAATGGGGACTGCGGAATCTATTCCCTGTAGGAATTTACAATCTAGACATACATTACATACACATAACCAGTGGCGGAACTACCAGGGTCGCAGCAGTCGCACTTGCGAACGGGCTATGGCATTCCACCACTTTAGGGGGGCCCAGCAGCTCAGGGAGGCATTTGCGCCCGCAGCCATGTCAGCGCGCCTGCTCTGCTTCCCACATTCTACTGGAGCAGGCACACATTGCATTTGCACCGCCCCCTATCACGTGGGGAGCGGCGCCAATGTAACGTGCGCCTGCTCCAGTAGAATGTGGGAAGCAGGTCAGACACGCTGTAGCGCCGCGGCGCCTGTTCCCTGGCTCCCGGCACACTCCAGCCTAGGATGTCAGGAAGTGCGGGCAGGCTGTGGGAGGAGGCGGTCCGCTGCTGGCGCTGAGCAGGCGGCTCCTACAACGGCAACCCGAAGAGCGCTGTGATCAGTCTGGGGGCAATATAATATACATCCATCAATGTAAGCTGGGGGAAATTTACATCCATATGAGCTGGGGGCAATATTTCCATGTGAGTGGGGGGGCGATATCTCCATGTGTGAGCTGGGGGCAATTATATCCATGTGTGAGCTGGGGGCAATTATATCCATGTGATGAGCTGGGGGCAAATATTTCCATGTGTGAGCTGGGGGCAATATTTCCAGGTGTGAGCTGGGGGCAATTATATCCAGGTGTGAGCTGGGGGCAATATTTCCATGTGTGAGCTGGGGGGGGGCAATTATAGCCATGTGAGCTCGGGGCAAATATACCCATGTGAGCTGGGGGAAAATATACCCATGTGAGCTGGGGGAAAATATACCCATGTGAGCTGGGGGAAAATATACCCATGTGAGCTGGGGGAAAATATACCCATGTGAGCTGGGGGCAATATATACCCATGTGAGCTGGGGGCCTGGCTCCCCTGTCTGTCTCACCGTCACTTTTTTTCCATATGGAGCCTTAAATGCCCTCATAAGAAAAGGAAGCTGTATCAATGGTGCCACCTAGAGTTTTAACTCTAGTTAAGTTTTAACTTGTTTTTGTAACCAAAACAAGATGCAGAAAAAAGGCGATCTATATGCTAGTAAACATATAATATATGATCAGCATGTATAGGATATTATGGAATGGAATACCCCATTTGGCGTATTCAATTTATACAACAAATATGAGTCCAGACAATTTAAATTGAATTCTCCTCCTCCATTAGATGGTATATCCAAAACCACCGACAATTAGAGCAGAAGAAAAATATGGTGGAGTCAGCGCTTCCTTCAACGGTGGTTTTTCTCTCTCTATCTTATTACTTTAACCGTGGATGGATACATATTACGGTGTCTCGATCAGACACTCGATATGACCAGCAGCCAGTAATATTTTGAGGAGTACCGGATCTCCCAAACGATCAGCAGAAATCCTTTCAATGACCAAATAAAAGGCCAGGATCCACAAGATAGGCAAATGAGCCAATTTATTAATAAAATAAATAAAACGGACAGGAAATGCACCCAAACGCATTTTGCGAATACAATCGCTTCCTCAGTAGGTGACACCTACTGAGGACGCGATTGTATTCGCAAAACGCGTTTGGGTGCATTTCCTTTCCATTTTATTTATTTATTTTATTAATAAATTGGCTCATTTGCCTATCTTGTGGATATTTTTATTCTTGTGAAGGGCAGCGCCTCTCTGCAGTAAAATGAATGCAGTATATGAATCTGCACACTGCTGGGCAGCACTTCTCTGCAGTATAATTAATGCAGCATATGAATCCTGACACTCCCGGGAACTTCCCAGCAGTGTGTGGATTCATATGCTGCAGTAATTATAGCTCATAATAAACAAAAAACTAACTGATCAAAAAATGTATCGATCCAAATCAATGAATTGATCTCCAGAGAGGTGGTGCCCGGCAGTGTGCGGATTCATATGCTGCATTAATTATACTGCAGAGAGGCACTTCCCTGCAGTGTGTGCATTCATATGCTGCATTGAAACCTATGGGTTAAAAAGCCTTGTTTCTTTTAAAAAGAGTTAGGAAACCTAAAATTTCACCCCAAAAAAGTCTAAGAAATCCTAAAAGAATAAATAAGTAAAGAAACTTTCATTTTATTGGTAGTAATCTACTTCCCATTCTTAAATAAGCAATAAAAAACAAAATAACTCCTAAGAAAGCGAAAAGCTAACTGATCCGAATCACCTGGAATGATCCGAAAGGGCGAAATGATCCGAATCGCCGAAATGATCTGAATCGCCAAATCGAATGGATCCGAAATTTCGGATGGTCGATATTTCGTTTTTGGAAATGCTCCCGAAATATGAAAATGGTGAATTTCGTCCGAATTGCAATTCGGAACGAAACAAATTGCACAGATCTAGTGTGAACTACCCCTAGGTATACTAATTAAACATCGAGCTGTATTCCGTCCTTGGTGTAAAGTTCCCAGAGCCATCAAAATCTATGCACCTGGTAAATTTACAAAGGCCTTGAAGAAACATGCATGCTTTGTCACGTCAACCTCATTGCTTTGTCAGTGTGTTTTTAAAAATGTGCAATGCCTTTTGATTGTTGAGTCAGTAGTGTCATTCAGCAGACATACAAAGCAAGTAAATATGATATTTTTTCATAGTTACCTGCTTGTCTTTCTTGAGGTTTTCCACGTCCACCTCAGAAGGCAAACATAAACACCTCATTTTGGTAAACATAAAAAACACACTGAGCATGTGCAACTGAGTTGCTCCTCCTCCCTCCTGCACTGTGAGCTGAGAGGAGGGCGGGGCTGAGTGCCATTCCAATCTGTAACTCTTTCATCCACAGCTACTGTAGAGACAGGGAAGGACAGAAATCAATACACACAGGGAGAAAATGAGACAGCAGAGAGAAGTACAGCAAAAAAAGCACAGAGACGCAGCAAGAAAAGGTAAAGAGAGAAAGACAGCAAGATGAAGCAGAGAAAGCACAAGAAAAGGTGCAGTGAGAGAGCACGCACAAGAGACAGCACAAGAAAGAGTGTGAGAGTGACTGTGTGTGAGGGAGTTTGAGTGAGACAGGGAGTATGTAAACCATGAAAGAGCGCAAGTGAGCGTGTCAGTGGGTGAGTCTGTGAGAAAGCGTGAGTGTGTGATCGAGTCAGCAGGTGAGTGTGTGAGCGAGCCTGTGTCCTGCTTTCACAGTTGCAGAGATAGCTAAAGCCCAAGATACACTGAGCGCGATGCGGCGCCACGCGTAGAGACGCCTGAGTGACAGGAGTTGGAAAATTTCATCTTTCCCCTCGGCGGAGCAGCGCTTTGAGAGGATTGGCAGGATCACATGCGCCCAGGGGCGTCGTATCGTGGGGGCGGGGGGTGCAGCCCGCAACAGGTGCACACCTGCACTTAGGGTGACACCGTCACCCTAAGGGCGGGTGTCTCACCCTGCGCCGCGTGTTCGCTCCCTGCGAGCGTCCAAAGCTATGCAGCTTCGGCACTTGCCTGGGGGAAACACGTCACCAGCCGAGTTCTTGCGAGATCGCGTCTGGTCACGTGGCTCCCCCAGGCGAGCGCCCAAGCTCCATGCCGCTGGACGCTCAGAGCAGAACACGTGGCGCAGGAGGTGAGCTGGCGGCATTATCCATGAGCTGGGGCAATATCCATGAGCTGGGGCAGTATCCATGAGCTGGGGCAGTATCCATGAGCTGGGGCAGTATATCCATGAGCTGGGGCATTATCCATGAGCTGGGGCATTATCCATGAGTTGGGGCATTATCAATGAGAGGAGCTGGGGGCATAGCCATGAGAGGAGCTGGGGCAGTATATCCATGAGAGGAGCTGGGGCAAAATCCATGAGAGGAGCTGGGGCAGTATATCCATGAGAGGAGCTGGGGCATATCCATGAGAGGAGCTGGGGCATATCCATGAGAGGAGCTGGGGCATATCCATGAGAGGAGCTGGGGGCATATCCATGAGAGGAGCTGGGGCAGTATATCCATGAGAGGAGCTGGGGCAGTATATCCATGAGAGGAGCTGGGGCATATCCATGAGAGGAGCTGGGGCAATATCCATGAGATGAGCTGGGGCAAAATCCATGAGAGGAGCTGGGGCAAAATCCATGAGAGGAGCTGGGGCAATATCCATGAGAGGAGCTGGGGCAATATCCATGAGAGGAGCTGGGGCAGTATATCCATGAGAGGAGCTGGGGCAGTATATCCATGAGAGGAGCTGGGGCAATATCCATAGGAGGAGCTGGGGCAATATCCATGAGAGCTGCTGGGGCATATCCATGAGAACTGCTGGGGCATATCCATGAGCTGGGGGCAATATACATGAGAGCTGCTGGGGCATATCCATGAGCTGGGGGCAATATCCATGAGAGCTGCAGGGGCATATCCATGAGAGCTCCTGGGGCATATCCATGAGAGCTGGGGCATATCCATGAGAGCTGGGACATATCCATGAGAGCTGGGGCATATCCATGTGTGCTGGGGGCAGTATCCATGTGTGCTGGGGGCAGTATCCATGTGTGCTTGGGGCTGTATCCATGTGTGCTGGGGGCATATCCATGAGAGCTGGGGCAATATCCATGTGTGAGCTGGTCTGGGGGCAATATATCCATGTGTGAGCTGGTCTGGGGCAATATATCCATATGTGAGCTGAGGCGCAATATATCCATATGTGAGCTGGGGAAATATATATCCATGGGTGAGCTGCGGGGGACAATATATAATTGAGAACTGGGGCAATATATCCATATGTGAGCTGGGGGCAATATATATCCATGGGTGAGCTGTTGGGGGCAATATATCCAGAGCTGCTGGGGGCAATATATCCAGAGCTGCTGGGGGCAATATATATCCATGTGTGCTTTCACTGCCTTCGAACAGGCACCGTACTTGCTGGCAGTTGGCAAAAATTTGTGTGAGCATATGAGAGAGCTCCACAGCAATAAACCTCACAGTAATGTGCGCTGTGTGTATGAGCATTCAGTGTTATATGGGAGTACTGATTTAGGAGTAAGTGTAGTTAAAAAAAAATCCGTAAAACTCGGGGGGGGGGTGACACCATAAGTTACCGCACCGGGTGACACCAACCCTAGTGACGACACTGCATGCGCCATGCCCTGTAGATCCCTCCCACCTAGTGCCACTCAGCTCTCAGTGCGCTGGCGATTTTTTTGGGGGGGGGGAGGTCAGCCTGGTCAGGTGTATGAGGTCTGAGAGGGTATATATGTTGAAAAATAAGTCTCTCTCTGTGTTCTCCTAATTTGCTTGTATGGATCCACACGCATAAAACACATGGAACAGATATAGGCCACCTCCAGCTTCCATTCCTGGACACAAATAATCTGAGATGTCCAAGCCATCTCTCCATTGTTCCCTTTAACCCACACATTGAGCCCTTTCAGTTTATGATAGGGGCTGCTGATCAGACCCCTCCATGGATATCTAGCATTGATTACATAGGGATGCCCCAGTGTCAGGATCCCCATCGCTGACCACACCAGGATTGCATTCCTTGCTCAGGCAGCACATGTAAAGTGCTGCCCCCGTTACAATCCAGCAAGGAGAGGGGTTAAACAGTAAAACACAAGCACCACACACCACACCCTCCTGCTTGCAAATAAAGAGTCACTCCCACCTTTCTACCATGGCTTTGCATTGCAAGTCTATCCTGAAAACATATCTGAGCTATTGCCACCCCTCCTGTACTATATGTTTCAATGTACTTCCAGCCAGGTCATCCCTGCAGCAAGATTCCGCTCCGTGCCTTTGTTTTTGAGCCCAAAGTGGATTTTGTTTCTGGGGGAGCATAAATAATGGCCCACCAGTTTACCTCATGTTTGACAAGCAGCATGAGCAGGTATGGTTTGCTATGCAGCAGCCTGTGGTTTCAATTTTGGATAGGACTCGCCCTCATAGAGGTGCCTTGACGTTTGGCGGGCGAGCTTAATCTTATAATGGCCATTGATAAGAAACCAAACCTCTAATTGTGTTTAGTTTCACACGGTATAATGGGAATTCGCACAGATGACATTTTTTTCTTTGTTATGTTTTACACATGTTGTTGGGCTGGATGCATTTGGTGGTTGCAGCCGCCCCATCGGGGAATAGGCGCGACCCCACCCCTCCTGTACTATTGCTAAAAACTTACCGTGTATCAGACCCCTGCTTGCTTCAACGACTATCCCGCTGTACCAGTCCCTCGACCTAGGATCGCCTGCTGACTATTCTCCTGGAAAACCCCCATTGTACCACGCCTCGGATCACATAAAATCAGCCTAACCAAGGTACCTTCAGAGCATCCCTGCATTCTGGGCTTAGACTCCCTGAACCTGCGGTGCCACCCCGGTGCCATTCCTGACGCCCAGAGAGTGAGACCCCACTATAGAGTAGTATATGCAGTGTAAATATATATATATATATATACATTCTGTGTGTGGATATCTACAGTTGTGTTCAAAATTATTCAACCCCCACTGAAATTGAGTGTTTTGGCCAGTTTGACATTGATTTTGATCATTCAGTCATCTTGCTTACAATTAAATCAAAGAGGCACGTGTAGGTCAGACAAATATAACATAACATTTATAATGAAATAACCACAAATGTCTTTTCTGTGCTCACATCATTATCAGTTTTATTCAACCCCCAAGTGACATTCAATCTTAGTACTTAGTACAACATCCTTTTACAGTTATAACAGCTTTTAAACGTGAAGCATAGCTTGACACAAGTGTCTTGCAGCCATCTACGGGTATCTTCGCCCATTCGTCATGGGCAAAAGCCTCCAGTTCAGTCACATTCTTAGGCTTGCGCACTGCGACTGCTTTCTTTAAGTCCCACCAGAGGTTCTCTATCGGATTTAAGTCAGGTGACTGCGATGGCCACTCCAAAATGTTCCAGCCTTTAATCTGCAACCATGCTCTAGTGGACTTGGAGGTATGCTTGGGATCATTGTCCTGTTGAAAGGTCCAACGTCTCCCAAGCCTCAGGTTTGTGACGGACTGCATCACATTGTCATCCAATATCTCCTGGTACTGAAGAGAATTCATGGTACCTTGCACACGCTGAAGCTTCCCCTGTACCTGCAGAAGCAAAACAGCCCCAAAGCATGATTGACCCCCCGCCATGCTTCACAGTAGGCAAGGTGTTCTTTTCTTCATAGGCCTTGTTTTTCCTCCTCCAAACATAGCGTTGATCCATGGGCCCAAACAGTTCTAATTTTGTTTCATCAGTCCACAGAACACTATCCCAAAACTTCTGTGGTTTGTCCACATGACTTTTGGCATACTGCAGTCGACTCTTCTTATTCTTTGGAGACAGCAAGGGGGTGCGCCTGGGAGTTATGGCATGGAGGCCTTCATTACGCAGTGTGCGCCGTATTGTCTGAGCTGAAACTTCAGTACCCACATCTGACAAATCTTTTCTCAGTTCCTCAGCAGTCACACAGGGACTTTTCTCCACTCTACGCTTCAGGTAGCGCACAGCAGTCGAAGTCAGCATCTTCTTTCTGCCACGACCAGGTAGCGTTTCAACAGTGCCCTTTGCCTTGAATTTGCGAATGATGCTTCCTATGGTCTCTCTTGGTATGTTTAACATCTTTGCAATCTTCTTATAGCCATTGCCCTTCCTGTGAAGAGTAATAACCTCTTCTCTTGTCTTCCTGGACCATTCTCTTGACTTCACCATGTTTGTAACCACACCAGTAAATGTCTAGAAGGAGCTGAGTATCACAGTCATTTTAAAGCTGCCTAATTGGTGCTTATTATGCTTTATTGCTGCTCCGTGACATCCACGCGTGTTTTCAATACCTGATTGAAAACACTTGAATGAACCTCTGTTCTTCAGAGTGGTAGTCTTTAAGGGGTTGAATAATTGTGTCAATGAATAATTCACAAAAGAAACATTTACTACTGTATTACAAAACCAATTGATGTCATTTTAGTTGCATATGGTTCTTTAAAAAGTCCTTGTAGGATTTCATTCTGAATACAATTACAAATGTACACTAAATTCCCTAAAACCCTTTACAGCATTGGGGGTTGAATAATTTTGGACACAACTGTATATCAGGGACACACACATAGATTTATACGGCCACACATGGGTCATTTACATATACAAAACCTCTCCAGAAACCGCAGGGGGGGGGCCAACCAGACCGAAACAGACAATGGGACACATTTAGTAAAGAAAGGGAAAGTCTGTACTTATGGCGCCCCCTGGTGGCTCTTTATGAGAGTGGAAATGCTATTTCTGGCAGCAGTGATAAAAACAGTAGCATCAAGCAGCAAACAAAGTTGCATAAAGTGCAATATATAGCAATGGTAAAACAACCAATGTCATAAACAATCCCTGTAAAATTAGTTATAGCAGCAGTGTTAGGTAGCAGCATTAAATAGCATCAAGTGCATCCACTTGCAATCTTATATGTGCAAATGTGCAAACTTGCAAGCTGATGTGCAAACTTGTAAAGAAAGGGAAAGTCTGTACTTATGGCACCACCTGGTGGCTCTTTATGAGAGAGGAATTGCCATTTCTGGCAGCAGTGATAAAACGCAGGAATATCAAGCAGCAAACAAAGTTGCATAAAGTGCAATATATAGAAATGCTAAAACAACAGACACTGACTGAGCAAGCGGTGACCTACTGCGAAACGCGTTTCGTTGTACTTTGCTGTTAGGAATAAAACATTTATCACATCTGTGAGCGTTTTCTCCATTTTTCCTCTGCTGCGGAGGTTACATCTCCAGAGCATCAGCTTGCTCAAACCATGCTACAAACTTTGCTGGGAACAGGCACTGGGATCCCTTATGCTATAGGATTCTGCAAAGCCCTGCATCTCCACCAACAAAGAAGGGAAATCTGGTATTCCCTACCCAAGCTGCCATTGACCTGCATATCGAGTGTCTGATTGAGGACACTGAATCATGCACTCTTGCAACTCAGACCAACGCTGAAGGCCTATCGAATTGTTTTCCATCTAAGGAAGGAATAACCAGAAGGAAGCGCTGATTTTGCTCATAACCCCCCCTCCCCTAAATGGGACACATTTGCTTCTAGGAATGTTAATCCTAATTAGATTACATGCAGACAATGAAATTAAACATTATGTAACATTTTAGACGAGGCAGAACAATTGCAATCAGGATGATAACAGATTACAGACAGCAGATTTACAAACTATTCAAATTTAAACAGATAACATATTCCTGACACAAGGGTAGATTGGGAGGCTAATCCTCACAACAGATAACAGATAGACAATAGCATTCTTTCATAATCGCAGATTACACAAACATTCTCCAAACAAGGGAGGCCTGCACCCTACAAATATGCATCCAGGTCTATGTACCCCAAATCCAAAATGACTTGCATCACAGACACGGACTGTGGCAGATTAGATCTGTATTTCTATCTATATAAGGGTCTGCCTGTATATATGTGTCTATCTGCCAGTTTATACATATCTCCTCTCCTCCATATAGAGTTATATTCATATTTGTGTCTTTGTGTGTTTGGTAAGTGTATCCCTGTGTTCACAGCTGAAATGCAATTAACATGGTTAGCTTTCTCCCCTGGGGGGGAGGATATAACACGTAGCTGTAAAAAGGGAATTCCTTTTGTACACTGACATAGAAAAGCACACCTTGGAAGCCAGGTCGGCACCAAGATGTTAGACCCAATTTTCAAAGACAGGAAGCACATCCTTGATCTCTAAGGGGGGGTCTGGGGCAGAGATAGACACATTTGGGCAATTAAAGATTAATTGACAAGCTTACTGAGCACGAGCGAGAATTGCACTCTGGGAAATGGAGTCCAGGACACTGGGCCATTTGTGGGTGGGGGCTGGAAAGATCAGGAAGTGTATAAATTCGGAACACTGGCCATGTGCTTTTGGCTGATCACTTGGGGTACCTTTTAAAGAGGACTGATCGGTCCATGTTCCTATCTCTAGACTCCAGGAGGCCATGGCTGCTAGCTTAATGAATAGCTCTTCGTAAGTAATGCTCTATGGTTCACCCTTTTCCTTTCGTTTGCTGTGTAGTGTGTAATTAATTGATTTATTCTAGTTATAATTTTTTATGTAACAAAGCACTGTGATTTTTCTATCATAAATAAACAGAAAAGTATTTAAGTTTTGACTCTGGCTGATGAAATCCACGCTAACTAACAGATTGGGAGAATTGCTATTTGCTTTAAGTTCGGTTATGTATAAGAAATTGCGTGTTGCGGTCGTCAGGAAACAGCAGGGACTTGTGGGATTCATAGTCACTGTCCGAGTCTAGGATAGTGCGGCTGCTAAGCCCTGCGTCTCCTGTTGCGACGCGCGTAGTGTCCGTGAGGACTGGTGGCAGCGTTACTAATAGAATAAGAAAGTGAGCTCTGGGATTGTGAGAGACGTAGTTAGTACGCGCTTCAGGAGAAGACTTGTATTGCGTTGCAATCCTGGGATCAGTATATCGCGCTCTACGTGCCTGTTGTGAGAGAAAGTGTGTCCGGGACGGGTAGATAAGCGCGCGTAATTATCTGGGTCTAGGATAGATAGTGCGCGGTTTAACCCGGCGTCTTTGCGCAGCAGCGAGCGTAGTGGGTCGTGACACGGACCGTCAGGTGTCTGGGTTTGACACCCCCTGCCACCTGGACACATGACTAGGAGGAACTGGCTTGCAGTCCCCACCTCCGTCTCATACTTACTATGCCGCCGCGGTCCTCCACCAGCAGAGAGAGATGCGCTGCCCACTCCACCAATCACTGACAGTGTGGGAGTGGTGTGGTGGATCACTGACGTCTCTCTTCCTCCTTGCCTCCTCCCATCAACTGCTTGCTGTGAAACGGCACAGGCGCTGCGGCTCACGTGACGTGCAGTGTCACATGACTCAGAGTCCGAGACGACTTGCAACTTTGAGCGCAGCATCACCTGATCAGCGTGCCAGTGTCTGACACCCCAGCTGCATCCACTCCTCAGGCTCCATCAAAGCAAGTATTAAGGTGCCACAATACCAGTCTGCCATTATACCACTCTGCCACAATACCAGTATGCCACTATGCCATTATACCAGTCTGCCATTATACCACTGTGCCACTATACCAGTCTGCCATTATACCAATCTGCGACTATACCAGTCTTTTATGATACCAATGTGCCATAATACCAGCCTGACATGCCATGCATACCACGCATGCCATAATATATACGCATAATGTAAATATATGCATAATGTATACGCTACAAAAAATGGCAGTCCAAGCCCAACACTAGAGTGTTCGGGTTTGGCTTGAAGAAAAGGTGGCAACCCTACACACCAGGTCCTGACGCCGGCACTTCAGCTGGGGGAACAGTTTTCCCCTCGGAAATCACCAACTCCAGCAAGCTGTCCTCCCTGCCCACAGGCTCTGGCATCGCCATAACGTAGGGGCAAATGTCTGTGAAACTCTGTCTAGTGGCCATCAATTCCTCTGGGATGGTGGTAATCTTCTGGGGCTCTTCCACTAACTTGTGGCTGTCCTCCTTTATCCCAAGATTAGGTGCATCGAGTTGGAGACAGAGTTCAGCAGCACTCTGTCCTGAAGTAAGCTCTTCTGCTGAGGCTGTAATTGGATGCTCCTAAGGCTCCTCCATTAACAAAATGAGGTCCTCAACCTCTGAGATGGCTGACACCACCAGTTGGGGATCTGGGGCAACTGTCTCAAATCCTGAAAGTGCCGTGGGAATGATTTCAATCTCCTCCACGACTCCAGAGTCTATTGCAGGCCCAGACAAGGCCTTCAAGCTGCCTCAGCCATTCTTGGCTGGGAGCACATTGGTGGCCATCTGCCACGCATCCCAGTAAATTGCCTGTGGGGACCTTAGTCTCACCCACTGTCGGAAGGCAATCTTCCCTCGATAGTGCATAACTGTCCCTCTGGGTCACATCGGTGGAGAACGCAGTCCCATCCACCATTGTGGGGCAAAAATCCTCTGCCGCCTGAAGACAGAGGCCAGAGGCATTCTGTACCATGGTCAGCTCTTCTGCTGATACTGCAACACTGTTCAAATACAGAGGCTCCAGAGCCTGCTGCTGAATGGATTCTATCAGCTTTTTGCAGGCCACCTCCAGCTCCCATTCCTGGACACATATAAAGTTCAAATCAGCGTGCAGCCAGGGAACCCCTGAGAACAATCTCTCTCTAAACTCTCCAATCTTCTCCGGTCACCACTTTGACTCGCTCCCGAAGTGTGGATCTGCAGTGAGATCCTCAAATAACAACCCAGGGCCACCATAGCCAAAACTCTCTGTGGGGTTGCCATCCTCTAGCCATGGACACACTTGAGCTGCATACCATTGTAGAGCCCTGTATTCAATGTCCAGCGTCATCTCTGTCTGGGCCTGTCCATCTAGTTCAGAAAGCCATTCCTCTTGGGCCTGCTCTCCCAGAAAAGGTACACGTATGTGTGACGGAACCGTTCTCTTCCGCCTGTCCTGACTCTCCAGATACCCCCTTTGCCAAGATCAGCCCGGCCTCTGAGTTGCTTGGAGCTCAGTGCCTCGAGCAGCCTGATCTGCAGCTCCAGTTCTGCTTGATCTGAACCTCTGCCTTGGAGCCTCTTTGCATTTCCAGACGGCCGCTCTGTGCCTTCTGAGGTTGAATGTAGTGTAGCGTAGTTGAAGGAGACACCAGGCGAGCTGTATGTTCCAATCTTTATGGAAGATTTCACCGGATATTTATACAAAATACAGCAATGCACATTCAAACTTCCCACCCATCCCAACAGTTCTGATTGGTTGGTTCCAAGACCACTGCAGGTTTCCTTCAGGTCCTCTTCAGTTATAATTTGCATACCAAATGGTGAACATGTACCTAAAGTCTCTAATTACATTATGTCAGTTACATATTTACAATAAACATTCTTTAGCCTTTAGCTCACACAACATTTACATAATCTATTGTTCCAACAGATCAGATTAAAGACAAACACTATCCCAGACTTCTTGAATCAAACATGCAGCCAGATAAGGGGAAAAGCCCTGTTGCATAAATTACACAGTAGTAAAGCTTGTTTACTGGCTACACAAAAACACATTTACCTAAAGGAATATAAGTATGTTTAAAACTAAAGCTACGCAATTTACACTAAACTAATTTAAACTAAAACCAAACAATGTAAAATATATTTAAAATCACACAATATAAATGAACATAAAGTCTCTTGGGGTTTGAAGCGTGGAGCGCTACGTCAGTTCCATGACATATGTCCCCCCTTCCAGAACGGCAGGGCAAGCTTAGTACCCAAACGGATCGCTTCTCTCCTCTGGCCCTCAGGGTGGCAGTCATCTACCGCCCACCGGGACCAACCTCCCAGTTCTTTGACCACTTTGCTACCTGGCTTTCTCACTTCCTGTCTTCTAATCTTCCATGCCTAATTCTCGGGGACTTCAACATTCCCATTGATGATCCTTCCGCCCCTGCTGCCTCCAAACTTCTTTCACTCATGTCCTCCCTTGGACTCACACAATCCTCCTTCCTCCCTACCCACCGCGATGGTCACGCTATTGACCTTGTCTTTTCCAACCTCTGCTCCATTTCTGAGTTCAACTGTCGCCCTTTCCCCATCTCTGACCACCACCTTCTCTCTTTCAACCTATCTGGACTTCCTAAACACCCTGCTCCCCCACCCCGCACACACACACTCGCAGAAATCTACATGCTGTGGATCCCCATCAATTCTCCAATCTACTTCACCACCTCCCTCACACCTCATCCTTCACCTGCCCTGATGCTGCCACTAATCACTACAACACTACTCTTATCTCTGCTCTAGACACTCTTGCTCCTCATCGACTCTGTAAGGCCCCACGCTGCCAGCTTCAGCCCTGGCACACCCTCCAGACTCGCTACCTGCAAAGATGCTCCCGCACTGCAGAGCGTGCCTGGAGGAAATCCCGCTCTGAAGCTGATTTTGTTCACTTCAAGTTTATTCTCCAGTCATACACCTCTGCCCTCCACTTGGCCAAACAATCCTTCTTCTCATCTCTTATATCTACACTGTCCTCCAACCCTAAACGGCTCTGGTCCACCTTCAACACCCTCCTCTACCCACCTGCACCTCCCCCCTCAGCTGCCTTCAGCGCTCAAGACCTGGCAGACTACTTCCTCAGTAAAACTCTAACTATCAGAAGCAACATCCCAACACAAGATAGTTATCTGCCACCTCCACTCCCAGAGGTCCCCTCTGTCACCCTCTGCCGCTTCCTCCCAGCCACTGAGGAGGAAGTCAATTCCTTATTGTCCTCCTCACATCTCACCACATGCCCGCTCGACCCCATTCCCTCACATCTAATTCCTCCCCTCTCCTCCTCCCTCACCCCTGCTCTCACACACATCTTCAACCTATCTCTCTCCACTGGCTCCTTTCCATCCGCCTTCAAAACACGTGCTAGTTACCCCTTTACTAAAGAAACCATCCCTAGATCCCAACTCTCCATCCAACTACCGCCCTGTATCCCTGCTTCCCTTCACATCAAAGCTCTTAGAAAAACTAGTCTTCAACCGCCTCTCCCTCTTCCTGTCCTCCAATTCCCTACTTGACCCCCTGCAATCTGGCTTCCGTCCCCTACACTCAACTGAAACTGCCCTCACCAAAGTCACCAATGACCTCCTAACTGCTAAAAAAACACGGCCACTATTCTATTCTCATCCTGCTTGACCTCTCAGCTGCTTTTGACACTGTTGACCACCCCCTCCTTCTACAGACCCTCAACTCTCTGGGTCTCGGTGACACTGCACTCGCTTGGGTTGACTCCTATTTATCCAACAGGTCCTTCTGTGTGTCCTTTGCTGGTAACTCCTCCTCTTCATTGCCTCTATCTGTTGGTGTACCTCAAGGCTCTGTCCTTGGTCCTCTGCTCTTTTCCATCTACACCTCCTCCCTGGGCAAAATCAGCAACAGCTTTGGCTTTAATTACCACCTCTACGCTGATGACACTCAGAGCTACCGCTCTACCCCTGATCTCTCTCCCCTTGTCCTTTCAAAAGTCAGTGACTGTTTATCTGGCATCTCCTCCTGGATGGCCTTCCACCACCTAAAGATCAACATGTCAAAGACTGAGCTCCTACTTATTCCTCCCTCCAATGCCTCCCCACCTCCTGACTTCTCTATCACGGTGGAGGGTATCACCATCTCCCCATCAAACCAAGTTCGCTGTCTTGGAGTTACACTTGACTCTGCTCTTTCCTTCATCCCCCACATCAAGTCTCTTTCCTCCTCCTGCCGATACCAACTGCGTAATATTTCCAGAATTTGGCCATTTCTTACCGCTGTCACCACAAAACAACTCATACACGCCCTGGTAATCTCCCGACTCGACTATTGCAATAATCTCTTATCTGGCCTCCCTCTGTCCCGCCTCTCCCCCCTACAATCCATCCTGAACGCCTCCGCCAGGCTAATTCACCTCACCCGCCGATCTGTCTCTGCGAGTCCCTTCACTGGCTCCCCATCCACTGCAGAATTAAGTTCAAAATCCTTATCCTTACCTACAAAACCCTCACTAACTCTGCTCCCCACTACCTGTCCTCACTAATCACCAAATACACCCCAGCCCGCTCCCTAAGGTCAAACAGTGACCTGCGCCTAGCTTCTCCCCGCATCACCTCTTCCCATGATAGACTGCAGGATTTCTCACGCGCAGCCCCCACTCTCTGGAACGCTCTCCCTCGTACTGTCAGACTTTCCCCTAACTTCTCTTCCTTCAAACGCTCCCTTAAAACGTTCCTATTTAGGGAAGCCTACCACCCAACTCACTGATGCAACCATCAATCACTCTCACCTTGCAGTCCTCTCCTCCTGTTTCCAACCCCAACCCTCCTAGATTGTGAGTTCCTACGGGAATAGGGCCCTCATCTCCTCCTGTACTGTTTGTCAAATGTTGTTCAATGTATTGTAACCCTGTCTATACTGTGCCTATTGTACAGCGCTGCGGAATATGCTGGCGCTTTATAAATAAAGAATAATAATAAATCGCTTGCCACTGACGAGACCTCTCACTGTGTCCCTTTTCTGCGCCATCTTCAAACTCAGAGGGGGCTGACGGTCGCCCCATGGTATGCCTGGGTGTGGGTCCATAGTCCCGGGGTAAGAGGCAAGCCAACCCTCTTGTCCAGTGCTCCCAAGGACTCACCGAAGTAGTGTCTGCCAGGCAACAGGCCACCGCAGTCCACAGACACAAAACGTTTGCTAGCGGGCACACTGGAATTCCCCCCACCATCTTTCTGTCTCCAGTGCACCTCTGCAGACCCAGGACCAAGACACAGTCAGCAGTCCCAGTCCCCAGTCTCTCCTTCGGCTGATGCCCCCCTCCCGAACATTTAGCAGGGGACCAGCCCACGGCAATCCCCACAATCCCAAAAGGGTGCAATTATTCCTGGGACCAGGAATTTGGTAGTCTCTCAGGGTAGTCACTCACCGATTCTTCTGGGCAGGTAAGAAGAGGTTCCCTCTCTGGTAGCACCTTGGGTCATAGGGGTGGAGTGCTGGGGGGGTCTCCATCTTTGTTGGGGACAAGGCACACTCTGATGCCAGCAGAGCATCCACCTCCAGCAACACTGGGTACAATCGCTCCTCTATGCAAAATGGAACAGGGGCAATGACTTGACTCCCTGTTGTGCTGCTCTCCTCCGTGGTTGGCACATGGGTGCTGGCAGCTTGTGCCAGGGACAACTCATGTTGGAGCTGTTGGCACTGTGCTCGTGTCCCTTCGAGCTCAGCCTGCAGGTGGCTGACAGTGCCCTAGTGCTCCTGCTCCAATACACCTAGTTGGTGTGTCAGACGGCTCACCTCCATCTCACTTGCCTTGGTTTGAGCGAGGCTCTCCTTCCGAGCTGCGTCTGCTTCTAGTAGCTGGTTCTGTAGCAGCTGTATTTCCTCCTCTTGCTCACAGGCCTGTGCCTGAATAGTATACCGGGAGAGCTGTGTCCGCTCTAATTCCTGCTCGCAGTTCTCCAGGCGAATTTTTAAAGCTGTAATTTCTATGTGTAGAGCAGCTCTGTTTCGCCGCTCAGCCTCCAGCTGCTCGATCATTACATGGGAGCCGCGCTCCAGCTCCGCTATCTGCGCCTGGGCACCACTGAGCTCCGTGTGTAGGTTGAGGGTAGAGTCCTCACAGGCCTGCAGCTGGACCGACAATTGTTGTATGGTGGCTGCCTGTTCTTGCACTTCCATGCAGCGACCATCTCTCTCCACCGTGACAGCTCGTAGCTCATTTTGATGGTTCTGTAACCTCTGCGGTCTCTTTCAGCGGGGACACATCTCCACTCGCTCCGGGTTGCACCACACTTGTGCCTTTGACCCTTGTGATGGAACTGTTCCATCCACGGCTCTCCAGCAGGTCCTTCAGGGTGTCCTGCTTGCAGGCTGCATAGTTGGCCATCTCGGGGTGTCTTGCTGTTGGAGAGCCTCTATCCACACCGCTGCCAGCCAATGTGACGGAACCGTTCGCTTCCGCCTGTCCTGACTCTCCAGAAACCCCCTTTGCCAAGATCAGCCCGACCTCTTAGTTGCTTGGAGCTCAGTGCCTCGAGCAGCCTGATCTGATCCTCTGCCTTGGAGCCTCTTTGCATTTCCAGAAGGCTGCTCTGTGCCTTCTGAGGTTGAGTGTAGTGTAGCGTAGTTGAAGGAGACACCAGACGAGCTGTATGTTCCAACAGGATTCTCTCTTTATGGAAGAGTTCACCAGATATTTATACAAAATACAGCAATGCACATTCAAACTTCCCACCCATCCCAACAGTTCTGATTGGTTGGTTCCAAGACCACTGCAGGTTTCCTTCAGGTCCTCTTCAGTTATAATTTGCATACCAAATGGTGAACATGTACCTAAAGTCTCTAATTACATTATGTCAGTTACATATTTACAATAAACATTCTTTAGCCTTTAGCTCACACAACATTTACATAATCTATTGTTCCAACAGATCAGATTAAAGACAAACACTATCCCAGACTTCTTGAATCAAACATGCCGCCAGATAAGGGGAAAAGCCCTGTTGCATAAATTACACAGTAGTAAAGCTTGTTTACTGGCTACACAAAAACACATTTACCTACAGGAATATAAGTATATTTAAAACTAAAGCTACGCAATTTACACTAAACTAATTTAAACTAAAACCAAACAATGTAAAATATATTTAAAATCACACAATATAAATGAACATAAAGTCACTTGGGGTTTGAAGCGTGGAGTGCTACGTCAGTTCCATGACAGTATGTCCCACTGGTGCCAGTACATTTCCTCATCAGTGGGGAGGACCTTTCCATGATAGTCCTTCTCCCATTGGAGAGTCTCTTTCCAAATCTCCCAGTGGATAACATCCTTCCATCCCAGCTCGTCCTGTGCAGAACCTTTAAGCTGGGCCAGTGCCTCTCACAGACTAAACTCTGCTGCCATAGCTGCTGCTCCATCCACGGCAAAAGGTCCCCAAATACAGGAAGCAAATCCCACCAGCTGCCAGCCAATGTAACAGATCTCAGTACCCCAACAGGGTCACATCTGCCAATGCCGCTTCCTTGCTGGACACCCGTGTTCTCCTCATGACTCTCGTGCCTTTTCTCTCAGTCCTTAGAGAGCCTTGCTAGTGTCCCCGAGAAATAAGCTGAGGCTGTAGATCTGGGTCAGAGAGGAACAGCTACCACTGTATATAGCTGCTACCCAAACCATGAGTCGTGACTGTATGTACGGTTGAAATAGAACGGTTTTAATCAGGGACACACATAGATTTATACGGTCACACATGGGTCATTTACATATACAAAACCTCCTCTAGAAGCTGCCGGGGGGCCCAACCAGACCGAAACAGACAATAGGACACATTTGCTTCTTGGAATGTGAAACCTAATTAGATTACGTACAGACAGTGAAATTAAATATTATGTAACATTTCAAAGGAGGCAGGACAATGGCAATCAGGATGATAACAGATTAGAGACAGCAGATTTACAAACTATTCAAATATAAATAGATACATTCCTTAGACAAGGGTAGATTGGGAGGCTAATCCTTGCAACACATAACAGATACACAAGGACCGGATAATAGACAGATTACACAAACATTCTGCACTCAAGGGAGGCCTGCACCCATACAAATATGCCTCCAGGTCTATGCACCCAAGTCCAAAGTAACTTCACATCCTGTTAATATTGTCGGCTCTAACCTCTCTCTTGGCATACATGCCAATGACAGCTGCCCCATCTGTTTGCTGAGCTGACGGAATCCTGTTACGATCACATTGGCTGTGGACTAATGGTCCCAGGTTCTGTAGTTGCCAGAAGACGACCGCCATCTTGCTAGCCTTTGCTTTTTTCTTTTCTCCCCGGTGCTTCGGTCTTTCTCTGGCTATGGACAAGCGGGCTGTGCCAGTGGAGGAAGCAGTCTCCAGATATCTGCCTCTCCCTGGGAGGCTCACATGATGCGGGCAATCTGCCCTGTTCTCTCGTGGCCCCAGAGGCCTACCAGGAGTCATATACCGCTGGCCCATCTGATTTTGTGCGACCTGCTCCATCAGTGGACCCGGATGACTTACTGGAGACCAGGAAGGATATTCGTGCCTTACTGGAGGAGGCACACTCCTCTTGGTAGCAGGAACTCACAGCGGTACGCTCCGACTTGATGTCGCTATGCTCAGGAGTAGGGATGAGCCGAACACTCCCCAAGTTCGGTTCGAGCCCGAACCCGAACTTCCCATTTGTTCGGGACCGAACCCGAACCCCCATGCAAGTCAATGGGGCTGAAAATTCAGTTTTTTGGAGTGCCCTCCAAGAGGGCATATATGCTACATATTTGCCATAAAAGGTGTATGGGGGTCCGGGTAGTGCCCTGGGGGACAGGAAACAAGGACAAAAAGTTTTAAAAAAAAACGTTTTTTAAGGGGACAGTGAGTTTTCCATGAAATAAGGGTTAAAATTAAAAATGAAAAATTCCTTCAAATATCGTGCCTAGGAGGTCCCCATAACCTGCCCGTGAAGTGGCGGATTTCTAGGATGTATAGAAATATGTAAAAACCAAAAAATGACATTTCAAATGACGGTAAATGCTTTTCCTTTAATCAATCCATAAACAACTGCTTGGGGCGGCAGTCTGTATGAAAAGAGGAGACATTTTCGGACACGCAGAAAAAGTTTACAGATTTTTTGGCGGTGAAAAGCAGGAGAATGGAAACTTCTAGACCAAAAAGCCGATTTGGAAAGTGAGATAAATGGGAGAATTTTTCTGGTTCGGCTATTTTGACCTAGAATTTTCCATTCTCCAGTCATTCTCCTGAGTTTCACCTTTCTCTGAATAACCCTGTCAGGGTTATTCAGAGAGCGGTGAAGAGCAGGAGAATGACTGGGGAATGGAAAATTTTAGGTCAAAATAGCCAAACCAGAAAAATTCTCCCATTTAGGCTAGGGTCAGACTAGCGAATTTTTAACGTGCGTTTAGGCGCACTTAATCACGGCCACACTAGCAGCAAATGACGGGCAATGACGGCCAATATACGAAGTACGGTCGCACGAAAGTCCGGCTGCGCAACGCAAGTGGAAAATGAACGCATTTTTTCGAGAACGCAGAACCGCTAGTACGGACGTACAGAGTGCGCTGCGTCCACTAGCGGCGTGTGTGCGTGATTTGGAGACGTCAGACCCTGCTCATGTCCGGCCAACATAACGTCCAGACACCCAAAGTTTCCTGGTTTGGATCCGTAAAAAATCACGCACAAAAATGCGCATCGTATGACTGTTTTCGCGCAATCCGTGAAAAAATACGGCAATGCGTTCGGACGCACTTTTTGATGGTCGCTGCAAAAAATGCGTTAGTCTGACCCTAGCCTTATCTCACTTTCCAAATCGGCTATTTGGTCCAGATTGTTCTCTTTTCCTGCCATTCTCCTGGTTTTCACCTTTCTCTGAACAACCCTGAGAGAGAGGTGAAAGCCAGGAGAACTGGCAAGAGAAGAGAACAATCTAGACCAAATAGCCGATTTGGAAAGTGAGATAAATGGGAGAATTTTTCTGGTTTGGCCATTTTGACCTAGAATTTTCACTTCTCCAGTTATTCTCCTGCTTTTCACCGCTCTCTGAATAACCCTGTGAATGATTAATCCCGAGGTGAAAAATAACATTGCTTTAGATTTTTTTCAAACACCAGTTAAATGCAACATATTAGGATGTTTTAGGGAAATTAATTCTCAAATCTCAGTCAGAAGCAGACACCACCCCACCCTCAGTATATTGTACAATGTATCAAATTGATTACCAGACTAAAAACACCTGGTGTTATGCCCGTTTGTGAACAGAGGTCATTTAGAGTTGATAATCTTTCCACGTACACATTAGTTTTTAATTCAATATCTAATAAACCGTTGCTTATAATATTCTGCAGTAAAGAGTCTCTTTATTTCTAGATTTTGTAGTATTTTTTTAAGCATTTTCTATACTTTTTTCAAAATTTCTTTTTTTTTTTCGAACCAGAACCGAACACGCCCAAAAAATTCGAAATTCGCAAACTTTGGAACTGCCAAAGTTTGGGTCGAACTCCGAACCGTCTGAACCCGAACAGCTCATCCCTACTCAGGAGTTGAGGAGCTTCGCACACACCTGCGAGTTGGAGGAGACGCAGGCTGCGGCTTCCTCTCGTGTATTGGCGCTCCAGACCCAAGTTGCTGGATTGTAGTCAGCTGTCCTGGCCTTGGGGACCCGCCACTGCCGCATGAATCTTAAGTTGCTAGGAATCCCTGAGTCTATTCTCAACCGCGCTTTTGGCTTTCGTTTACTGCTTCGTGGTCGCTACCCTGGCCTTACCTGGTGAAGCTTTGGATCCCAATGCTGTCTGCGATTTTGATCAGGAAGGCCGCTGTGGCTCCATTGACGGCCTCCAGGGATGTCATTGTGGTTGCCAGGGATGTCCTTGTTCGTGAGCAGCTATTGAAAGGGACGACTAGGGCCACTCCAGTCTGCTTTGGGAATATAGAGATTGCTGTGCACAGTGATCTGCCATTTCTGGCTTTGGCGGCCAGATAGCAATTCGGGGCTTTCACTGCTATCCTCCAGTCTCAAGATGTTCGTTATCGGTGGGGAGCGTCTGGGTCCCTGCTGATTCATGATGAAAAGACGGTTCTTATGACCTCCACTACGGATGAAGCCCGTGCTCTCCTGCTGGTTCTGGGTTTGCTAGGGGTTTGGTGAGTGCTGTTGGAGATGTGTCGCCCTTGTCTCCAGTCTCAAGGCCTTGGCAACCAGATTAGACTGTCTAGCTTGGACATTGTCTTCTATTTTTTGTTATTTTTGAACTCTCCTTTTTTTGCCTGTCTGCAATTCGCCACGCTGCACTGAAATTGTCCCGAATTGCACCAAAATTCCAGCAAATGCCCTTATTTTCGGTGTTTCAATTTGACAGGTTTAAGGCTGTGGTCATACAAGCGCACTGATTGCGCACAGTGCGTCTGTTGAAACGGATGCACTTTATAACAGATGAGATTGTGGTTACATTGTATCAGTAATTTATGCCTGACGTTGAGAGATAAAAAAAGATGTATAGTATCAGTTAGTTTTGACTGACGTTGAGAAAAGGAAAAAAAAATCTGTATGCAGGAGTTTCTCTACGTCCGTTATAGCTTTTTTCACGTCGATGGCATTTTGGCGTCAAAATGGGCCAAAACACCAATCACCAAAATTGCATGCAATTTCGGTGCTTTGTGAATAAACACTTCAGTTAGATAAATAAGGGGTTGCACTCATTTAGGCTGGTGTCAGACGAGCGCATTTTGTACAGACTGTGCACCCGTGCAGTACGGACGCACTTTCTGACGGCAGACGCAGTAGTGGCCACACAGTCCGTTTTTTTAACTGACGTTATTTGTGACAGATGTAGCAGGGAAAATAAATTAAATATGAAAACCATTATGTCCGTCAAAAATGCTGGACACACAAATTCAGTCCGTCTGACCTCGTTCATCACTCACACACAAAGCTATTTGGACGCAGTGCACTCCGCACGTCCGTTCTAGCGGTTTTACATTCTTGCCCAACTTACGTCCATTTGCAGCGTGTGTTGTGCGCCCGCAGTTCGGGGCGGACGCACTTCGTGTGGGGGGGCTCCATTGGCGATTATTCTATGCTGCAACGGACGTTAATATGTGCGCAAAAACAGACGTTCACACTGCGCTCGTCTGACACGAGCCTAAACCAGGACATACGTATTCCAGCACACGCTGCTGAAACCATTCAATATAATTTGCCAAATGCAGCAACCCAATTTTTAAGTAGCATTAACATTTTTAGAAACAGCCGACATGTAAAATTGGATTCAGTTACAAGACACAGTCACACATGTCATGAGATTGAGCATGCCACATATACATTTATTTACCCCATTTTGACAGGTCAGTTTTTACCAGATTAACAAATTTTTTTGAAAAGTCATCCTGTTGGTGTTTTCTGTAGTTAAATGGACAACTATGGACTGTGACCATTAAGTGAAGTTTAAGTGGACAGAGTGACCAGAGTGTCCTCACCTCTCTCCCCCTCCAGGAAAGGGGAGTTTCAGAGGGCTGAATCAGCCCCCCCAAGTACATGGAAGTTGTCTTGCCTAGAAGCTGAGCGCTGATCTCAGGTTCTTGGATTCCGAGACCTAGCTCCCACCTATGGCTCTCAAAGCTCTCTGGCTGGATTTAAGGGGAAAAAAAAAAAAGAGTAAAGTTTAAAATTAATAGGAGACGTCACTAGAGGTTAATGTGTAACTCTGGAGCAGTGTTTCCCAAATCTGTCCTTAGAGAATGCTAACAGGCCAGGTTTGCCAGATATCTGAAGCACAGCACAAATTATATGATTTGATGCTCAGTGATTGCAGGATTCAGTCTGCCTTTCCCTATGGTAATTTATAAAATCTGAATGTGTTAGGAGTACCTGAGGACCAGGGATCGGAACCAGGCTGTTCCGCAGCAGCAAATGGCGTGTAGCAGCTAGTGCTGTAGGAGGCCCATAGACGCCAGCAGGTTGTATGCCCCGTGAAGGCAATGGGCTAAAGCAGTGGTTCCCAACTACGGCCCTCAAGTACCCCCAACAGGCCAGGTTTTAAGGATCACCTTGGGGAAATGCAGACTGAATCCTGCAATCACTGAGCAGCAAATCATCTGTGCTTCAGATATCCGCAAAACCTGGCCTGTTGGGAGTACTTGAGGACCGCGGTTGGACCACTGGGCTAAAGGTTTAAAACATACAATAAAATTAGGCACCAACTAATAAGGTGCCTAGATTTTCAAGATGAAATTGGGGACATTTTTCTTTATTGGCAAATGGTAAAAAATACTCCCTGCCCTGTGCTATAAATCGTTTAGTAGTCAGCAAAGCAGTATATCTTCATGTATTGGGTCATGGCTCAGTTAGTTAAATCATAGTAACCTGAAGGTCATAATCATAAGAGTGCCCTTTTTTTTTTTACACATCTACCTGTCTCTTTGTTTTACATCTTAAAACAAGCACAAATATAATGATTTTATAATGATGTCATTATTATTGTGCTTGTTTTATGAAGCTCTGATTTGAACTCCAGACCTCCAGTTTACTATACAGGAGAATTAACTAACAGAGCCACGGCCCAACACATGAAGATATACTGCTTTGCTGATTACTTAGGGGGATATTCAGAAAGCACCGAAATGTCGCCGATAATGTCATTCCCCCGCACTTCTGGGAATCAAATTTCCCCACCCTGCGGTGAATTCAACATTCACCACCGGGTCCCCAGAGAGCAGGGAAAACCCGCCACAAACCCCCCCCCCGAACGTCCACCGAAAACCCGCCGTAAAAAACCCCCTGAACATGTCGGAAAATGCCAATGAGCTGCCAAACACAGGGCGGAAAAAGCCAACAAGTTGACGAACTGTGTAAAAAAAACAATACGATTGAAAGTGTCAAAATGGAAACGAAAATGTCTGGAATTTACATAGAAGGTCCTGCGAATGATAATAAAAAGGTCTGTTACAAAAAAAGAAAAACTGCTTTAAAAAAAATAAGAGACAATTTTTTTGTCGAAAAATGCCTAAATGATCCTAAAAAAATAAATCAATAAATAGACTTTTTACTGCAGATTAAAATAATAAATGGTTTATTAGATATTGAATAAAAAGGAATATTTTTACCATTGAAACCTAAGGGGTTCGCCCAGTGGCGTAACTAGAAACCTGAGGGCCCCGGTGCAAGAATCCATGACGGGGCCCCCCCCCCCCAAAAACATCCATATTTTAACTTTTTTATTATTATTGCAGGATAAAAAAAAGAGTACACCATTTATATTAGTTCAACTAACCTTAATTCTTAACAGTTGTAGTTTCAGGATAGGACTTGGTCACTGGGCAGGTCGCACTGATGACCTGCAAAATATAAAGAAAAATCCATAAATCAAGGAAATTGTACATCCATTTGACAAAGTTATAGCAAAAGATCAATATGGCAACAAGAATATGACAATTTAAATAGAAAATATTAGACTGTACATATGCACACACACACAGACTTACTCAAATGTCCACAGAAGAGGCAGAGAAGCTTCAAAAAAAGGGTCCACAACAGGGCCAACAATAATAACAAACATCAACTTTTTCATGTACTGGAACTATGTCTAATGGATAAAAACCTGTAAAATAAAAAAGTTGTACAACAATTAATATAGTTGAATGAAGGTAGTATTGAACAAAAACAGCCATGCTTTCAACTGAAGCGGAGCATATCTCAGAACAAATCATGCAAGGTGCAAACCTAAACGGGGTTAGTTTGTTTATCTGTTAAAAACTCTGAAACAGTGTTAATAACTTGTAACAGAACGTAATATAGCTTTACTTACTAATGCCGTTAGAAGTTACGACGCCTTGCTTTGGCATCAGCAAAGTCATCTACAATGCTTTCGATGTTCAGTCTTCGAGCTCTCTCATTTTCGATGCTTAACAAAGCAAGCCCAGAAAGTCTTTGTTGAGACATGGTGTTTCGCAAATAACTTTTGATTAGTTTTAACTTTGAGAATGACCTTTCTGTAGTTGCTACGGTTACTGGGAGGGTGTGGAACAAAAGTAATGTGACACAAACATCTGGGACTGTAGAAGACAGTGCACTGTTTTCAACGAGCAGGAGATGAGCAAGGTCCTTAACAGTGAAACAACTACGAACCTCTTCCTGAAGTGCCGAACGGAATGAAAGAAGTTGCCCCGGAAAATCTGCTGATATATCCTCATTGTAAAGTTCCTGCAATTTTGTTGCTTCTGATATTACAGTCTCATCGGATTCAGAGGCGAGCATGGCTGGCTGAATTATTTTGAATCTATGAAAGACTGCATTCATTCCCTTAAATCGGTCTGACAATTGGTTTGTGATAATGTCCAAACACCTATAAAACACAGTCGTTTTGAAGCGTTCCTCTGGATCAGCTAATCTTTGATCCATGCACAGCTCAAGTGGCGCCTCACTTTTTTAATTCTTTTATTTGTAAACTCTGCTAAAATTCCCCACTTTTCTGCAAGTGCCGCTGCGGTTTCCTTAGCTTCCTCAAAGTGATCCCTGTAGGTGGAAAGGGCTGTCACAGCATTCTGAATGAGCTGCACTGCACTGGATAGTTCCATATCTTTAGATTGCAAAACCTTTGAAATTATATTTACATGGCTGAAGATTTTTGTTTGGAGGACAACGAGTAACACAAACTCAAAAGATTCCATTTTCTTCTTTAAATTTGCAGCATCATCTCTTTCTTTTGGTTTTGATGAGAGGAGGATAAGTTTTGATAAAGCCTGCATGATGTCAACAAAACGGAACCGCAGTGCAAGCAGAGAATCGTGTCTAGAAGACCACCTTGTAGGGCAAAGCCGTTTTAATGTCACAGAAGATTCAGACGTGAATGAGGAGAGAAAGGCCCATATACGTACACTTTCCCCAAAGAAGGTGTATAAATTGTGTACCACATCAAAGAATGAGGTCACTTCCGCTATGTCGGCGACAGCATCCTGAATCACTAGATTTAGATTGTGTGCTGCACAATGGACATACAGGGCATTCTTTTCCCTCTTTGCTATCCGAGCCTGTACACCAGAATAAACACCACTCATTGTTGCTGCACCATCATAACCCTGACCACGACACTTTGATAAATCAAGGCCCTTGCACTCTACGCAGGCGACAATATTACGTTCAATCTCTGCTGCTCTCTGATCCTCAATGACATGAAACCCTAAGAAAGCCTCATTTACTGTGACACTGCAAGCTCTCAGATTCTGATCTCTTTCCACAGAGACATATCGAAATATCTGACTCATTTGATCAACTTTGGATATATCCTGTGTTGTGTCCATTATTATGGAATAAAATTGTGCTTCTTGTATTTCAGACACAATTTAATTTTGCACTTTTTTGGATAGAATTTCTATTAATTGGTTTTGTATTTGTGGGCTCAAATACGTTTAACGTGCCTTTGGGTAACTGAAGAAGTTCCTTTAAAATGGGATCATACTCTGCCAGCAGCTCTATGATGGAGAGAAAGTTCCCATTGTTAACCTCTCCCAGACGCTCTCGGTGGCCACGAAAGGCTAGATTACTCATTGCCATTGTTAATGTCACATTAACAATTCTGTGTAAAACTTGCCTCCAAAAGTTTTTTTCCCTTCTAATCTGGTTTTCATTTTCCTCATCAATTGTTTTATTACGCCTCCAGTGATCATAGACTACACATGCTTCCATATGAGTTTGTGAACATTCATGAATCTGAATTCTTGCAGACAGCCTCTGCCACTTCTGGATCCCTTTTGCCCATGCAGGTACAAATCCCACCTTTTTACAGTCAGCAAACAGCCAGCATGACTCACAGTACGCAGAATTAAGCTTTGGAGAGTAACAAAGCCACATTACAGAAAGTTTAAGCCCTGTTTTTGTCACTCTCTCATAATAACGCTCAGAAAAGCACCTTTTCTGTGCATCATTATCCCGCGGGAAAGGTCCTGGAGGTCTACATGGCCCATGAGCTAAAATAAACTTTTTTACATTTGTATCTGTGATGATGACTGGGTAATGCCCCCTATCGGTCACAAATTTCTCACCCTCTACACTACTTCCCACAGCACTTGAAGATTCTCTAATGCTCGCCAGATCTGAATCGTCAATGTTGGTGGTGTCTAAAGGTTGGTCTTGCATTGAGCTGCTGCCTTCAAGTGGATCTCTGTTCTCGTCTTCCAGTGTAGACTCGGTGGAATGAGTGCCCTCAATGATTGCCATCTCACCAATTTGTGCAATATTTGCACTTTCTTCTTCAATACTTTTTTCAGTTTCCTCACTGCTAGCCTTAGAACTCTGAGCCACAGTTTTAGGAGTGGAGAAGAACTGGCTTATTTTAGGGAGTTTTTGAAGTTTCATCTGCTCTTCCTTTGCCTTTTTACGCTTGTGAGCACCGCTCTTGGACTGAGTGGATGACGACATTATATATTTCTGTAAATAAAGCATATGACAGCTAATAGTATGCAAGCTCTTTAGGCAAGGAGGTAATGTTGTAAATGTATCTATTGAGATAATCAAAATTCTTTAATGTTTAAATTCAACCATTTTTACAAAGATCAGTCATGCATGGCCCTACTTCTTTTCATTAATTTAACCCTCCACACTCTTTTCAATTCATAACCACCTAGTCTTCTCATTTACCAATTGTAACAGCCAAGTGCGGTATAAACGTTACAGCCAAGTGCGGTAAATGTTACATCCAAGTGCGGTAACAGCCAAGTGCGGTAACAGCCAAGTGCGGTAAATGTTACAGCCAAGTGCGGTAACAGCAAAGTGCGGTAACATCCAAGTGCGGTAACATCCAAGTGCGGTAACAGCCAAGTGCGGTAAATGTTACAGCCAAGTGCGGTAAATGTTACAGCCAAGTGCGGTAAATGTTACAGCCAAGTGCGGTAACAGCCAAGTGCGGTAAATGTTACAGCCAAGTGCGGTAAATGTTACAGCCAAGTGCGGTAACAGCCAAGTGCGGTAAATGTTACAGACAAGTGCGGTAACAACCAAGTGCGGTAACAGCCAAGTGCGGTAAATGTTACAGCCAAGTGCGGTAAATGTTACAGCCAAGTGCGGTAAATGTTACAGCCAAGTGCGGTAACAGCCAAGTGCGGTAAATGTTACAGCCAAGTGCGGTAAATGTTACAGCCAAGTGCGGTAACAGCCAAGTGCGGTAAATGTTACAGCCAAGTGCGGTAAATGTTACAGCCAAGTGAGGTAAATGTTACAGCCAAGTGCGGTAAATGTTACATCCAAGTGCGGTAACAGCCAAGTGCGGTATAAACGTTACAGCCAAGTGCGGTAAATGTTACAGCCAAGTGCGGAAAAGGAGAACAAACAGGATCATTCAGCCTGAATCTCAAACATAATGCAATTGGCATGGTAGACACAGCCCCCCCCGTAATGCAGGAGCCAGGAGGCCACCTTATTGAAAGCCCCCGTAACGCAGGCTGAGCTGAGGCAGGCCACCATAGATACTCAAGGCCCCCAGCCCCCACCCACGGTACTCATGGTCATGGTCCCAGCCACACCCACGGTAATGCAGGCCTGGCTGCCATATTGGAAGGGGCCCCCCAGCGGCCCCCATGATAACGCAGGCCTGGCAGGCTGTCTGCCAATATTGGTATTGAGACCCCCCAGGCCCCCACCCCAATTTGATTTTGAATGAAGTGAAGTAGTGAACATAAAATTACCTGAGTCAGGTGGCGACGGCGTGCTGCTGATGTGAGTGCTGTGTGGCCCAGGCCGCAGGAGAGACAGCAGTGTGACAGGAGGACTGTCTGTGATGACCAGAGAGTCTGCTGCAGCGGTGGTGGTGGCTGCGGTGGTGGCGCCAGGGCCCAGCTCCAGCTGAATGAGTCACTGTCAGTGAGTCAGTCACTCACACTGCCTGGGCCCAGCTGGGGCAAGGCGGCGTGCAGTGAAGTGTGCAGACCTGAGAGTCAGTGAGAGACTGTCACTGAGACTGAGCTGACTGAGTGACGTGTCGTGTGTGACAGAGTGACAGACTGTCAGACAGTACTGAGTGTGTCACTGTCACAGTCTGCGTGCGAGCCTGCGAGGAGCGGAATCCGGATGATGGACTGGAGACAGTGGAGACTGATGATAGCTCTGAGTCGGGAGCCTGCCAGCGGCCAGCCTGCCCTGAGTGTAGGTCGGACTAGGAGGACGGACTCGGTCTCGGAGGCACGGAGAAGGAGCCTAGAGAGGAGAGGAGCTGCTGAGGAGGACTCTACTAGCCGCCCTCGGTCTGGAGGAGTCTGGAGACTGGAGAGGAGAGTGGAGAGAGACGCAGCTCGGGCAGGACGCGTTCCGGCCACGAGGAGAAAGGCCGGCGCGCATTAATTTAATTATTTCCAGGTCGGCCGGCGCCCGCTCACTGTCTCTCCTCCTTGGCCGCGCCCACACACACATGGAGACACATGTGCGGGCGGAGGGCGGAGGCTGAGCAGCAGGCGAGCCACGATCAGGGAGAGGGGGACGGGCCGATGATTGATTGGATCAGATGGAAGCTGACGAGCAGCCGCAGCCCTCAGCTCATCGGAACGCGATCGCGGCTGCTGGCAAAAATAGTGCGAAAAAATAAATAAATAATTTTATTCTCCTCAAGCAAGTGGGCCCCCTCAAGTGGCGGAACTGCCAGGGCCCGGTCGCAGTTGCGACCGCTGCGACCCTGGTAGTTCCGCCACTGGGTTCGCCTGAATAAACCTGCCAAATGAAACCACCAAACATCTCCATACCGGTGACATTTCTAGGCAATGACAGCTCTTTAATTAGGCAGAATAGGCCTAAAGCCTCGCATTTACTGGGCCTCGCACGGCCGCCTAATCTGCATAATCACGCAGGCAGTATTTTTTTTTTTTTTCTGCTGCAGCACCTGCGATATTTTTTTTTCTCTTTTACCTTTATGGTCCGTGTGGCAGAGAAATCAGCGGCCTGGCGGCACCCTGATGACGTCTGCACATTATGGCACCAGCACGTGATGGCGCCGGCGGTGGTGGACCACATGCATCCGGCCGCCGCGCCTTTCCAGCGCACTCACTCCACACAGGAAGCAGGCGGGACGTGGCAGCAGAACGCGGGCGGAAGCAGCAGCCGGAGCTGAGAGCTCGTGACACACTGACACCATCGGGTCAGCGCTGCGTGACCAGAGAGTCGGACTCTCGGCCAGGTGGACAGAAAGAAGAGCGGAGGCAGAGCTGCAGAGGCCCCAACGTGGTTGCAGGGATTACCCATCCCGGAGGAGGAGGATTGCTTGCAGACGCAGCACAACCCTACTTTGACAGTGAGCGGCGCTTCTGAACGTAACCCCAACAAAAACACTACCCCTCAGTCCAAAGGCCCAGGCACCCAGAGCGGTCCAGCCAGACACACAGAAAGGCCCTGGTAGCCTGAGGCCATGGCACTGCTCCCCCAGACCAAGAGGCCCCGAGAGGGAGTGGCAAAGTGCCCCATCAGGCACCCAGAGGCCCCAAGGTCCCCGAAGTCTGCTTAAGAGCGCCAAACTACAGAAAAAAAACTTTAAGAGGCTTAAAACAATAAAAAGTGTGGAAATAACAAAAAAGGTCCAGTAAAAAAATTAAAACTGTCACAGAATAAGTAAAAAAAGGCTTTTTTTAAAAAAAAAAAATAGGGAATCAAAATTTTTGCCAAAAAAAATATGCCCAGAAAATTCCAAAGCAAATCAATAAAAATGCTTTTTGCTGAACTTGAAAAGAATAAATTTGTTGAAAAACAATATTTTTAACATTGAATCCTATGTGATTCAACTGTTTAAACCTGTCAAACTGAACCACCTAAGGCTAGGGTCAGACGAGCGCAGTGCGAACGCGCGTGCAGGCGCACTTAATCACGGCCGTAGTAGCAGCAAGTGCCGGGCAATGACGGCCAATATACGAAGTACGGTCGCACAAAAGTCCGGCTGCGCAACGCAAGTGGAAAACGAACGCATTTTGTCGAGAACGTAAAACCTCTAGTACGGTCGTACAGAGTGCGCTGCGTCCGCTAGAGGCATGTGTGCGTGAATTGGAGATGTCAGACACTGCTAATGTCCGGCCAACATAACGTCCAGATGCACAAAGTGTTTTATTGATGATCCGTCCAAAATCACGGATGCAAATGCGCATCGTATGACCGCTATCGCGTACTCCGTGAAAAAATGCGTCCATTCGTTCGAACGCACTTTTTCACAGACAACGTGAAAATGCGTTCGTCTGACCCTAGCCTAAAATCTGAGCATTGCACTGACATTTCACTGTCAGGGTTATTCAGAGAGCGGTGAAAAGCAAGAGAATGACTGGAGAATGGAAAATTCTAGGTCAAAATAGCCAATTTGGAAAGTGAGATGAATGGGAGGATTTTTCTGGTTTGGCTATTTTGACCTAGAATTTTCCATTCTCCAGTCATTCTCCTGCTTTTCACCGCTCTCTGAATAACCCTGTAAGTACAGTCAGGTCCAGAAATATTGGGACATCGACACAATTCTAACATCTTTGGCTCTATACACCACCACAATGGAGTTGGAATGAAACAAACACAAAGTGCTTTAACTGCAGACAGTCAGCTTTAATTTGAGGGTATGTACAACCAAGTCAGGTGAACGGTGTAGGACTTACAGCAGTTTGCAGATGTGCCTCCCACTTGTTAACCCTTTCACTGCTGAAGACGTGTGGGGCACGTCCTCATTGATGCACGTTACATGCTGAGGACGTGCCCCACACGTCATCAGCTGTGCGGGACCCCCGGCGGAGATACTCACCTCTCTGTCCGGGGTCCCGCGGCGTTCTGACTTCAGCGTCCTCAGACGCTGAAGTCAAGCTCCTCCCGGCGTAAATGACGTCATCGCGCTTGGCGCGATGACGTCATTTCCAGGCGACCCCCCGGCAATGCCGGGAGATAGCCTGGAAGGGAGGGGGGATCCGTTCGGATCCCTCTCCCTCCCGATCGGAAAGGAGCAGCGCCAAAAGCCAGGCACTGCTTAAAAGGGGAGAGTCTCCCCTTTTAAGCGGTGCCTGGCTTTAACCCCTCAAGCGCCGGGTTGCACTTCAGCGCCTTGCGGCGCTGAAGTGCAGCCTAGCTCCGGTGGGGGCCGCCATCTTGGATGGCGGCTCCACCCCCGGGTCTCCCCTTGCTGCCTGATGTCAGCATGCATAGCGTGATGACGTCAGATAGCCGGGGAACCACTAGCTGCCAGGGGATTTCCTAAGGAAATCCCCTGGTGGAGATATGGGGTTCTTGTGAACCCCGATATCTCCAGAACCGTGGCAGTCATGGAGGGTGTCATTTGAAAGGCATGAGCATGGCCTTTTGAATGATACCCAACATGACTAGGTACAAAGTAAAACAAATAATAAAAAAATTATAATAAAAATAATTTATTTTTTTTTAAAAATGTTTTTTTTGTGTGTTGTTTTATTAATGCAGCAATATTGTTCACATTTCAATTATAATGTGAACAATGATGCTGCACTAATGATTTTTTTCTATGGGGTGCGTTTGCTAAAAATCACGTAAATCCCCCCCCACAAAATGTAACAAGTCCCCATTTCAAATTTTTGTACAAGCGCACCCCATAGAAAACATAACCGCAAACGCTCATGTAATAAAATGTGAAAAAAAACACTTTACACACTGCAGATGATTAAAAACTAAAATTTTATTGTATTTTTTGTTATAATATACAGACAGGACATGACGTATACATATAAAAATGATATATTATGAATCTGCGGAGTCTGCCGGAAAGAACGATATATAATATGTCTGGGTCATTTATTAAAATATGGCTTCAAATCGCGTTTAAACATGATGAGCGAAAGCGGTAAAAATGAGCTCAGCACACAGTGGTGAAATGCCTCAGCAGTGAAGGGGTTAAGGAACCAAATGTAATGGGACAATTGGCTTCTCAGCTGTTCCATGGCCAGGTGTGTGATATTCCCTCATTACCCCAATTACAATGTGCAGATAAAAGGCCCAGAGTTCAATTCAAGTGTGCTATTTGCATTTGGTATCTGTTGCTATCAACTCTCAAGATGAGATCCAAAGAGCTGTCACTATCAGTGAAGCAAGCCATCATTAGGCTGAAGAAACAAAACAAACCCATCAGAGAGATAGGAAGAACATTAGGCGTGGCTAAAACAACTGTTTAGAACATTCTCAAAAAGAAGGAACGCACCGGTGAGCTCATCAACACCAAAAGACCCGGGAGACCACGGAAAACAGCTGTGGTGGATGACCGAAGAATTCTTTCCCTGGTGAAGAAAACACCCTTCACAACAGTTGGCCAGGTCAAGAACACTTTCCAGGAGGTAGGTGTATGTGTGTCAAAGTCAACAATCAAGAGAAGACGTCACCAGAGTGAATACAGAGGGTTCACCACAAGATGTAAACCATCGGTGAGCCTCAAAAACAGGAAGGCCAGATTAGAGTTTGCCAAACAACACCTAACAAAGCCTTCACAGTTCTAGAACAAGATCCTATGGACAGAAGAGACCAAGATCAATTTATACCAGAGTGATGGGAAGAGAAGAGTATGGAGAAGGAAAGGAACTGCTCATGATCCTAAGCATACCACCTCATCAGTGAAGCATGGTGGTGGTAGTGTCATGGCGTGGGCATGTATGGCTGCCAATGGAACTGGGTCTCTTGTATTTATTGATGATGTGACTGCTGACAAAAGCAGCAGCATGAATTCTGAAGTGTTTCGGGCAATATTATCTGCTCACATTCAGCCAAATGCTGCAGAACTCATTGGACGGCGCTTCACAGTGCAGATGGACAATGACCCAAAGCATACTGCAAAAGCAACCAAAGAGTTTTTGAAGGGACAGAAGTGGAATGTTATGCAATGGCCAAGTCAATCACCTGACCTGAATCCCATTGAGCATGCATTTCACTTGCTGAAGACAAAACTGAAGGGAAAATGCCCCAAGAACAAGCAGGAACTGAAGACCGTTGCAGTAGAGGCCTGGCAGAGCATCACCAGGGATGAAACCCAGCATCTGGTGATGTCTATGCGTTCCAGACTTCAGGCTGTGATTGACTGCAAAGGATTTGCAACCAAGTATTAAGAAGGGAAAGTTTGATTATTATTCTGTCCCATTACTTTTGGTCCCTTAACAAGTGGGAGGCACATCTGCAAACTGCTGTAAGTCCTACACCGTTCACCTGACTTGGATGTACATACCCTCAAATTAAAGCTGACAGTCTGCAGTTAAAGCACATTGTGTTTGTTATTATTATTATTCTTTATTTATAAAGCGCCAGCATATTCCGCAGCGCTGTACAATAGGCACAGTATAGACAGGGTTACAATACATTGAACAACATTTGACAAACAGTACAGGAGGAGATGAGGGCCCTATTCCCGTAGGAACTCACAATCTAGGAGGGTTGGGGTTGGAAACAGGAGGAGAGGACTGTAAGGTGAGAGTGATTGATGGTTGCGTCAGTGAGTTGGGTGGTAGGCTTCCCTAAATAGGAACGTTTTAAGGGAGCGTTTGAAGGAAGAGAAGTTAGGGGAAAGTCTGACAGTACGAGGGAGAGCGTTCCAGAGAGTCGGGGCTGCGCGTGAGAAATCCTACAGTCTATCATGGGAAGAGGTGATGCGGGGAGAAGCTAGGCGCAGGTCACTGTTTGACCTTAGGGAGCGGGCTGGGGTGTATTTGGTGATTAGTGAGGACAGGTAGTGGGGAGCTGAGTTAGTGAGGGTTTTGTAGGTAAGGATAAGGATTTTGAACTTAATTCTGCAGTGGATGGGGAGCCAGTGAAGGGACTCGCAGAGGGGAGCGGCAGAGACAGAGCGGCGGGTGAGGTGAATTAGCCTGGTGGAGGCGTTCAGGATGGATTGTAGGGGGGAGAGGCGGGACAGAGGGAGGCCAGATAAGAGATTATTGCAATAGTCGAGTCGGGAGATTACCAGGGCGTGTAGGAGTTGTTTTGTGGTGACAGCGGTAAGAAATGGCCGAATTCTGGAAATATTACGCAGTTGGTATCGTCAGGAGGAGGAAAGAGACTTGATGTGGGGGATGAAGGAAAGAGCAGAGTCAAGTGTAACTCCAAGACAGCGCACTTGGTTTGATGGGGAGATGGTGATACCCTCCACCGTGATAGAGAAGTCAGGAGGTGGGGAGGCATTGGAGGGAGGAATAAGTAGGAGCTCAGTCTTTGACATGTTGATCTTTAGGTGGTGGGAGGCCATCCAGGAGGAGATGCCAGATAAACAGTCAGACTTTTGAAAGGACAGGGGGAGAGAGATCAAGGGTAGAGAGGTAGATCTGAGTGTCATCAGCGTAGAGGTGGTAATTAAAGCCAAAGCTGTTGAGGATTTTGCCCAGGGAGGAGGTGTAGATGGAAAAGAGCAGAGGACCAAGGACAGAGCCTTGAGGTACACCAACAGATAGAGGCAATGAAGAGGAGGAGTTACCAGCAAAGGACACACAGAGGGACCTGTTGGATAAATAGGAGTCCACCCAAGCAAGTGCAGTGTCACCGAGACCCAGAGAGTTGAGGGTCTGTAGAAGGAGGGGGTGGTCAAAAGCAGCCGAGAGGTCAAGCAGGATGAGAATAGAATAGTGGCCGTGTTTTTTAGCAGTTAGGAGGTCGTTGGTGACTTTGGTGAGGGCAGTTTCAGTTGAGTGTAGGGGACGGAAGCCAGATTGCAGGGGGTCAAGTAGGGAATTGGAGGACAGGAAGAGGGAGAGGCGGTTGAAGACTAGTTTTTATAAGAGCTTAGAGGTAAAGGGAAGCAGGGATACAGGGCGATAGTTGGATAGAGAGTTGGGATCGAGGGATGGTTTCTTTAGTAAAGGGGTAACTAGCGCGTGTTTGAAGGCGGATGGAAAGGAGCCAGTGGAGAGAGATAGGTTGAAGATGTGTGTGAGAGCAGGGGTGAGGGAGGAGGAGAGGGGAGGAATTAGATGTGAGGGAATGGGGTCGAGCGGGCACGTGGTGAGATGTGAGGAGGACAATAAGGAATTGACTTCCTCCTCAGTGGCTGGGAGGAAGCGGCAGAGGGTGACAGAGGGGACTTCTGGGAGTGGAGGTGGCAGATAACTATCTTGTGTTGGGATGTTGCTTCTGATAGTTAGAGTTTTACTGAGGAAGTAATCTGCCAGGTCTTGAGCGCTGAAGGCAGCTGAGGGGGGAGGTGCAGGTGGGTAGAGGAGGGTGTTGAAGGTGGACCAGAGCCGTTTAGGGTTGGAGGACAGCGTAGATATAAGAGATGAGAAGAAGGATTGTTTGGCCAAGTGGAGGGCAGAGGTGTATGACTGGAGAATAAACTTGAAGTGAACAAAACAGCTTCAGAGCGGGATTTCCTCCAGGCACGCTCTGCAGTGCGGGAGCATCTTTGCAGGTAGCGAGTCTGGAGGGTGTGCCAGGGCTGAAACTGGCGGCGTCGGGCCTTACAGAGTCGAAGAGGAGCAAGAGTGTCTAGAGCAGAGATAAGAGTAGTGTTGTAGTGATTAGTGGCAGCATCAGGGCAGGTGAAGGATGAGGTGTGAGGGAGGTGGTGAAGTAGATTGGAGAATTGATGGGGATCCACAGCATGTAGATTTCTGCGAGTGTGTGTGTGTGCGGGGTGGGGGAGCAGGGTGTTTAGGAAGTCCAGATAGGTTGAAAGAGAGAAGGTGGTGGTCAGAGATGGGGAAAGGGCGACAGTTGAACTCAGAAATGGAGCAGAGGTTGGAAAAGACAAGGTCAATAGCGTGACCATCGCGGTGGGTAGGGAGGATTGTGTGAGTCCAAGGGAGGACGTGAGTGAAAGAAGTTTGGAGGCAGCAGGGGCGGAAGGATCATCAATGGGAATGTTGAAGTCCCCGAGAATTAGGCATGGAAGATTAGAAGACAGGAAGTGAGAAAGCCAGGTAGCAAAGTGGTCAAAGAACTGGAGGTTGGTCCGGTGGGCGGTAGATGACTGCCACCCTGAGGGCCAGGGGAGAGAACAGGCGGATGCAGTGTGTCTCGAAGGAGGAGAAGGAGAGGGATGGCGGTGGAGGGAGATGCTGGTAGGTGCAGGTGGGAGAGAGCAGGATTCCGACCCGCCACCATTTCTCTCACCCGGTCTGGGGGTATGGCTCGAGTGTAGACCGCCATGTGAGAGAGCAGCAACGGAGGCCGTGTCAGAGGGAGTTAGCCAGATTTCAGTTAAAGCTAGGAGGTTGAAGGAGTTTGAAAGGAAGAGGTCATGGATTGCTGTGAGTTTGTTGCACACAGAGCGAGCGTTCCAGAGGGCGCAGGAGAAAGAGGACAGGCGCTGAGGGTTTATGGGAATGAGGTTGCTGGGCTTGCAGGGAGGTGATTTATGTGCGATGGAGATAGGATGAGAGGGAAGTATTGGATGTGTTGTGTTGTTTCATTCCAACTCCATTGTGGTGTTGTATAGAGCCAAAGATGTTAGAATTGTGTCGATGTCCCAATATTTCTGACCTGACTGTATTTATTCCGCATGTATACGATTCACTTATATATTGGTGTGTCGCACACATTTATTTAGCACTTGCCACTTTATTGTAATAATCAGTTATGTTGCAATTATTTTTTTGTACAATTGGGCTGTGAGGAGTTTCACTTATATTTTTAGTTGTATTTCATGGCAACTTATTGAAGGATCACAGTTGCACTTCCCTCATTTTGTGGATGCATCTGCACTGTCACTATTATAATTTATATATGCGCTAAACTGGGTTACACTATTACCATTATAAAGCATGTGTAGGTCTTTTGAGATATGAACACCTAAGTATTTAAGAGAATTGGCTGCCCATGTAAGAGGCGTGTCAGCAAGTAGTCGAGGTGGGCACGTGTCGTGGAGGTAGAGTGCAGTGGAGTTATGTCAATTAACCTTCAGCCCAGAGATGGCATAACAAGAGTGTAAAAGATAAAGGAGCAAGGGCAGGGTCAATGGCAAGAGAAAGTCATCTGCAAATGCTCTCTCTCTCACCCACCAAGTTACCCCTGAAGGAGGGTAATGAATCCAAAGGCATGAAACAGTGGGTCAGTGTCTATATCAAATAAACGGGTTGAGGGGGTTGCAACCCTGTCGAACACACCATCCCAAAAAAAAAAGTACAGGGTAAAAGAAGCAGGTCTTTTGTCGCAATGCACAAGGCTGGATATCTAGTTATATTTTGAATGAAATATGTGAACAGCTGACCAAAAGTGCAGTGGTTTAGAATTCTGAGTAAATGTGGCCAAGTAACAGAATCAAAGGCTTGTTCCAGGGCTAACCTTAGTAAGGGCCGGATGAAACAACATGGGAGCCAACCTCTTCTCCTCCGCCACTGCAATGGCGCAACAAATACCCATAACCGTATGATGCCCATGAATGATGTCCAACTGATGCTTTTAAAATAGTCTGCAGAACATGTGACCCTGGTGATGTGCATATTTTTAAAGGAGGTAATGGTTGTTTCCACCTCTTTTCAAGATGGGTTGATTTAGGGCTTCCCTACGGTGAGGTTGTAAATGTGCTACAGGGTAATGGTCTGGAAAACCTCACCTAATGTAGCCATGAACCGTAGGGATTGTGAGAGATATTTTAAAAAATTCATTTAACAATTGATTAATACGAGTATGTGATTTGGTCTTTGTTTCCAGCCATGGACAGTCTTGTGATGGGTTAACCTTTGTGCCTAGGTGTAGCCATGCAAGCCAGGAGTTTACCGGATCTGTATAGTACCGGACCAGAATAGTTTAAGTTGAAGAGTATGGACAATGTTGACGTCAGAATAGCTTAACCAACTAGACTGTAGGTGCAGACTAAACAAGTATGTAGTGGCAAAGTGTGTGGGGAAACGCCATTGTTTTGTGTATGGGACCGTACCAGGAAACTTGTGCGGAAGCCAGGGCTCGAGGCCGGCGTTCCCGCACTTCTCCCACAGTGGGAACGTTGCGGGAACACAGGTCGCCATCTGATTCTGAGGTCTGTGGGTAAGTGTGCTGCTGGCTGTATATAAAAATTCTGGGGGGCTGCTGGCTGTATATAAAAATTCTAGGGGGCTGCTGGCTGTATATAAAATTCTGGGGGTTGTGCTGGCTGGATATACATTATATAATTCTGAGGTCTGTGCTTGCTCAATATATATAATTCTGGAGGTCCTGTACCTGTACATATAATTCTGGGGGCCTGTGCCTGGGTATGTATAATTCTGGGGGTCTGTGCCTGGGTATATATAATTCTTGGGGGGGTCTGTGCCTGGGTGTATATATAATTCTTGGGGGTCTGCCTGTATATATATAATTCTAGGGGATATATATATATATATATCACGAGTATAGCAGTACGTAGTGATACCTTTTTTATTGGACTAATGTTACATTTAAAAGACAAGCTTTCCAGAGTGTAACCTCTCTTCTTCAGGTCTGGAAGCTTACTGATCAGTAAAAGGTATCCCTACACACTGCTATACTCATGATTTTGGCATCTGGACTAACACGGCCTATCTAAAATATATTTTCTTCAGGTAATGGGAGTTGTGGAATTCTTGGGTGAGTTCCCTCACTTTTTTTCCCAGGACTTGACCCCTGGCCGAAGCCACACCGGATCATGATCTGAGAGGAAGTTGGCATCAATATTCACACCCAACAAGCCATTATTGGAATTCCGATAAAGTGTAGGTTGTTTTCCGATGACTTCAGTTTTCCAAATCCAACTTCTTTTGAAGTGCATCAATAATATTTTGAAGAGAAGCGAGACTCCTCAGTGGCAGATTGTCTCGATTCTGGTTCAGAAATTTCGGTAGGGTGTGATTGCCATAGTTGTAGTGTATTATCAATGAATAAAATGATCAACTTTAGTGCTTGAAATTGTGATTCAAACATGGGTTTCAGAAGGGATTCAAATTCCTTGGCCATTTCTTTCACACCTGGGCCCGCTGTACTTAATGGCTGCAAAATAGTGAAGTATTCCTCCTCCTCTGAATCTTGTGCAGCTGTAGGCGCTGTTCACCCACCAAAGGATTTTTTGTGGATATGCTTTTGTACAATTTGTAGCACAGAAAAGAAAAAAATGGATGAAGAGAAGCTGCAAGGAGCCTGGCTAGAAAGAATGAAGGCACACTAGTAGGTGGCAGACAAGGGGGGAGGGCGTTCTTTATACAGTAGTTCATCCACCAGGCCCAATACAGCAACAGTCAGGAAAGCCAAGGTTTGTAGGAGGAGGGACAGTCTCCGCAGAAGTGGAGGTGGTGTCATGTATTGATGAATGCACCCTCAACTCCCCAGACTATGACCGCTTACAATACAGTGATTCTTCAGGAAGTGCATCAAGAAACGTTGGATTGGTTGAGTTCAAAGCTGATCGTTCTTCATAGCTATAGTGTCTACTTCAGGAAGAAGCAAAATGCTTTCCTTCTAGAAGAGTTCCGAGTGAGACCCCAGCTCTGAAATAATGCTGTGTGAGATTTAGGGAACAGGATCAGAAAAGTTAATATTAATCAGTGGTAAGACCTTGACTATGCCGGGCAATTTTGGGCACCTGTTTTATGAAAGGATATTATGGCGCTAAAAAAAGTGCAAAGATGGGCAACTAAATTAATATGGGGAAGATTCAATTTATAAGCGTTTCCAAAGCACACGCAGAAGAGAAAATAGCTCAGTCAGTAAAAAAGGGGTACAAAACATTTTTTAGATACATAAATGAGAATAGAAACGTAAAACAAGGATTAGTTCGATTAAAAACAAAGGAAGGAAGGTATGTAGAAGAGGATAAAAGTCTCGCTGACTGCCTCAATGAATATTTTTTGTTCAGTCTGCAGAAGAAAAGGAAGGAAAGGGACCTCAGTTAGGAGGAAACACTAAAGAGACATTTACATACGAGTTTACAGAGGAGGAGGTTCTACAGCAGCTGTCTAAAGTAAAGACAAATAAGTCAATGGGGCCTGATGGGATCCACCCTAAGTTATTAAAAGAGCTCAGTGGTGTAATAGCAAAACTGTTAACGGGAGTCGTCCCAGAAGACTGGAAATTAGCAAATGTTGTGCCTATTTACAAGAAGGGTAGTAGGGAGGAATCGGGGAACTATAGGCCAGTTAGTCTTATGTCAATAGTGGGGAAATTAATGGAAACCATGTTAAAGGAAAGGATTGTTGAACATCTAAAAACACATGGGTTTACCTCAGGGAGATCATACCAAACTAATCTTATTGATTTTTTTGATTGGGTAACAAAATAATAGACAAAGGTGGTGCAGTAGACAGTGCTTATTTAGATTTCAGTAAGGCTTTTGATACTGTTCCGCATAGAAGGCCTATCAATATATTGCAATCTTTGAGCTTGGATTCCAATATTGTTGAATGGATTAGGCAGTGGCTGAGTGACAGGCAACAGAGGGTTGTGGTAAATGGAGTTTATTCGGCGCAAGGTCTTGTTACCAGTGGGGTACCTCAGGGGGTCAGTACTTGGACCCATTTGCTTTAATATTTTTATTAGTGATATTGCAGAAGGTATTAATGGTAAAGTATGTCTTTTTGCTGATGACACAAAGATTTGCAACAGGGTTGACGTTCCTGGAGGGATCAGCCAAATGACAAATGATTTAGGTAAACTAAAAAAATGGCCGGAGCTGTGGCAATTGAGTTTTAATGTGGATAAGTGCAAGATAATGCACCTGGGACGTAAAAACCCAAGGGCTGAATATAGAATATTTGATACAGTCCTAACCTCAACAGGAAAGGGATTTAGGGGTTATTATTTCAGAGGATCTAAGGCTGGGTTCACACCTACGCGTTGCGCAGCGTCGCGCAATGCGTGCGTTTTTTTACGCGCGTTCGCGCATACAAACGCGCGCGTTCGCGGCTATGATATGGCCGCGAACGCGCGGCTATCTGCAGAAAAGAAGCTCCCGAACTTCTTTGTGCGTCGGCCGTTTATCAGCGCGTTCATGCGCGCTGAGAAACGGCCAGGTGTGACATGCACACATAGGGAATCATGGGATTCCACTGTTTGAGCGTTTTACAGTGCGTAGGAACGCGCTGTAAAACGCTTAGGTGTGAACCCAGCCTAAGGGTAAGTAGTCAATGTAATAGAGCAGCAGGAAATGCTAGCAGAATGCTTGGTTGTGTAGGGAGAGGTATTAGCAGTAGGAAAAGGGAAGTGCTCATGCCACTGTACAGAGCACTGGTGAGACCTCACTTGGAGTACTGTGTGCAGTACTGGAGACCGTATCTCCAGAAGGATATAAACATCTTAGAGAGAGTTCAGAGAAGGGCTACTAAAATGGTGTACGGCTTGAAGGAGAAAAGTTACCAGGAAAGGCTTAAATGATCTTAACATGTATAGCTTGGAAAAAAGACGAGACAGAGGAGATATGATATAAACATTTAAATATGTAAAGGGAATCCACAAGGTAGAGGAAGGGAGTATATTTAAAAGGAAACAAAGTAGCAAAACAAGAGGACATAGTCTTAGATTAGAGGGGCAAAGGTTTAAAAGTAACATCAGGAAGCATTATTTTACTGAGAGGGTGGTGGATACATGGAACAGTCTTCCAGTTGAAGTGGTAGAGGCCAAAACAGTAATTGAATTTAAGCAGGCATGGGATAGGCATAAGGCTATCCTAAACAAAAGATAAATTCAGGTAAAGTATCCATGTAATTGGGCAGACTAGATGGGCCAAAAGGTTCTTAGCCTTTCCTCATAAAAAATGTCGGCAGATAACAAGCTTAAATCTGTTTAGTTTAGGAAAAACAGCACCTTAGAGGGGGATAACTTGCTACCAATTACGTAATATTTCCAGAATTCGGCCATTTCTTACTGCTGATACCACAAAACAACTCATCCACGCCGTTGTAATCTCCCAACTTGACGATTGTAATAAAATCCAAGCTGGCCTCTCTCCCACCTTGCAATCCATTTTGAATGTCTCTGCCAGACTCATCCACCTCGCCCGTCTCTCTGCGAGTCCCTTCACTGGCTCCCCATCCACTGTAGAATTAAAATTCAAAATCCTTACCCTGACCTACAAAGCTTTCACTAACTCAGCTCAGAGTAGGCATGTGCCTACAGGCGCCTGCCACAAGGGCGCGCCTTGCTCTGCAAAAAAAAAAAAAATATATATATATATTATATTATTTATTTATTTTACAATCATTTAGGCTAGGGTCAAACGAAAGCATTTTTACACGCGAACGTAAAAAAGTGCGTCCGAACGAATTGACGTATTTTTTCACGGAATTCGCGAAAACGGTCATACGATGCGCATTTTCGTGCGTGATTTTTTACGGTTCGTCAATAAAACACTTCTTGCGTCTGGACGTTATGTTGGCCGGACATTAGCAGCGTCTGACGTCTCCTAATCACGCAAACACGCCGCTATGCCGCAGCAGCTCACTCTGTACGTCCGTACTAGCGGTTCGGCGTTCTCGAAAAAAATGCGTTCATTTTCCACTTGCGTTGCGTGGCCGGACTTTCGTGCGACCGTACTTCGTATATTGGCCGTCATTGCCCGTCATTTGCTGCTAGTGCGGCCATAATTATGTGCGCCAGAACGCACGTTAAAAGTGCGCTCGTCTGACCCCAGCCTTAGACCTCTGTAGTCTGGAGCCCTAAGGGCTAGAGGGACATATAAAAAGGTAGCATTGGAAAGGACAGATTATATAACATAACCATGTTAGATTTATGTAAAAATAAAATAGGTATAAAAAAAAGGATATTTTATTTGTTAACGCAACACTATTATTCAGTTTACAATTATAAAGTGACCAGTGATGCTGCACTAACTCATCTTCTCATTTCCCACACTGCCAACAAGTGTAGAGCTGGTGATGCAATGCATTGTTTCATCCACAACCTAGAAGGTGGCACTGCAGTGAGGACAAGGGGACTTTGGAACCGGCATCTCTGATTTGTACACTGCACAAGGTTAAGTTAGTTGTCATTGAAAAAGTTAGAGTCTGGGCTTTACAATGATACCAAACATGATGTAATGTGTATAAATAAAAAATAATTGCAAAAATGTAAATGCAGAATTTATTTTTTTCTCTGTTCTACGACTGAGGCGATATATGCTTTTACATGTAAAACGAACAATGCTGCTGCACTAACTCAAAGGCAACAGATTCTACCCTTCCTTTTGAGTGGAAAGAGAAACGTTTTTTTTTACATTTGTTTTTTTGTTTGCCCCAAAACGAAAATTGTAAAAGTAATTTTGGGTGTAGGTGGGGTGGGGGGCAGGCGCTCCACATTTCTGTGCCTACAGGCTTCCGAGATACAAATCCGACCCTGCAGCCCGCTCCCTAAGGCTAGGGTCAGACGAACGCATTTTTCACGTGCGTTTAGCCGCACGAAATCACGGCCGTGCTAGCAGCAAATGACGTCCAATGCCGGGGAACATACAACGAACGACCGCACGAAAGTTCGTCCGTGCAACGCAAGTGGCCAACGAACGCATTTTTTCGAGAACGTCAAACCGCTACTACTGACGTACAGAGTGCGCTGCGGCCGCATAGCGGCGTGTGTGTGTGATTAGGAGACGTCAGACGCTGCTAATGTCCGGCTAACATAACGTCCAGACACAAAAAGTGTTTTATTGATGATCCGTACAAAATCACGGACGAAAAGGCGCATCGTATGACCGCTATCGCGTATTCCGGGAAAAAATACGTACGTTCGTTCGAACGCACTTTTTCACGGACGTGAAAAATGCTTTCGTCTGACCCTAGCCTTAGGTCAAACAGTGACCTCCACCTAGCTTCTTCCCACATCACCTCTTCCAATGATCTGACTGCCATTCTGCTGCCGAGAAGGAATTTTTTCAAAGTATGTTGCATATTGGCGAGCGCTTCAGATTGGGCATTTTTCCTTCTTTTGGATCAACAACAGTAGGTGATGTGTGAAAGGCTGAACGTGGACACATGCCTTTTTTTCAGCCTATGTAACTTAAAATTATTATTATTATTATTATTGTCATTTATATAGCGCCAACAGTTTCTGCAGCGCTTTACAATAATCAAAGGGAACGAGATAAGCAGACATATGATGGAAACAAGAGGTGTAGAGGGCCCTGCTCATAGGAGTTTACAAGATAGAGGGATTGGGGTTGAGGAAGACAAGAGGAATTTTACTAGATAGCAGGATTATTAGTGCCAGTGGTTTGGGAATAGAGGGGTCATAGAAGCAGCTACAATCATGTGTGAGTCGATTTTATGCAGGGGGATGAGTTGCGTCAGTGATGTGGTATGCTAATCTGAAGGAGATGGGTTTTGAGGGATTTCTTGAAAGCCTAACGATTAGGGGAGAGTTTGATAGGGCGAAGCAAGTCATTCCACGGGTGCTGCCTGTGAAAGGTCTTGGAGGCGAGAGTTGGCTGTGCGAGTGTAGACAGATAACAGGAGGAGATCGCCTGCCGACCGGAGTTGTCTGGATGGGATGTGCTTGCGGAGTAATGAAGACATGTAGGGAGGGGTTGAGTTATTTAGCGATTTGAATGCAAGCATCAGTATTTTAAACTGTATCCTGAAACGTACAGGAAGCCAATGGACGGATCAGCAGAGGGGGGAGGTACGAAAGGTGCGTCTGGTGAGAAAAATAAGCCTGGTGCCTGCATTCATTACAGATTGCAAAAGGGCAATAAGCGAGTTGGGGGGGCCAATAAGGAGCGAGTTGCATTAGTCAAGTCGTAAAATTACAAGAAGCGCATGAACCAGCACCTTTGCAGTATCTTGTGCGAGAAATCGGCGGACACGGGCAATGTTTTTGAGTTGAAAGTAACAGGATTTGGTCACTGGGTGTAGGGAGAGAACGTTAGGTCGGAATCAAAAGTGACACCAAGGCAGCGAGCTTGAGGAGTCGGGCTAATGGGTGTTCCATTTACTCGTAGAGAGATAGGTGGTATTGGGTTCTTCTTGGAAGAAGGAATGATGAGAATTTCAGTTTTGGAAAGCTTGAGTTTAAGGAAGCGGGAAGACATCCAATTCGAGATGGCAGACAGTGACTCGATCCAGGAGAGCCATGTCCCTTTTATTGCAGGTTTGCGTACTACAAAAACAGTGGGAGATGACTAGTAGGAATTAGGGCTGTGCAATTAATTGCAATTTCTGACCCTGCAATTTCTAAATCGCATAAGGCTGCAATTTTTGGCTCCCTGTTAACTTCCAGCGGCACGGTGCTTTGGGCGCTCGCAGGGGGAACCACGTGACGAGCCGCGTTCTCGCGACTCGTCACATGGTTCCCCCAGGCGAGCGCTTTCCATGTGCTGGGGCAGTATTTCCATGTGCTGGGGCAGTATTTCCATTAGACATGTGCACAGCACAAAATTTCGTTTTGAACTAATGGATTAGTCCTAAAATGCAATTTATTTAGTTGCTAAAGAAATTCGTTTTCAGTTCTTTAGTATGAAAACTAATTTCATTCATCCGAAAACCAGTGGATACAATTACTATTGTAGTGGCTCCTTAGAGGGCTGAGATCGCTGCTTGTTACAGTATCTCTCACTCTCAGCACAATGTGGGCCATATTACATAGTTGGTGCTAACTTAACCAGAACTGTTGTAAACTTCCCAGAGTCATTATAGCCTATGGAGGTTTTCAGTTTACAACAGCTCTGGTTAAGTTAGCACCAACATTGTAATACTGCCCCGTGTCAGGCAAAGCTGTTACAGTAACTGACTGCTGCTCATCACAGTGCTCAGAGTTTCAGTAAAACTAGTAAATAATATTGTTCTAACCTCTTATATATAAAAATATTATTTCCTTGCTTTACTGAAACTCTGAGCGCTGTTACAGTCAGTTACTGTAACAGCTGAGCCTGATACATTGTACTGAGAGATAATATAACAAGCAGCCGATCTCAGCGCTCACAGCCACTGGATTTAAAGGGCTAAAAAAAAAGGCTCCTCTCTGTATAATGTTTAGAACATCCTCCTGCATTAATTAATACCCCTCTCTGTATAATGTATAGAACATCCTCCTGAATTAATTAAATCCCTCTCTTATAGAACATCCTCCTCAATTTATACCTTTCTCTGTATAATGTATATAACATCCTCCTGCATTAATACCCCTCTCTGTATAATGTATAGAACATCTTCCTGCATTAATTAATGCCCCTCTCTGTATAGAACATCCTACTGCATTGTCATGTAGAGGGTGCAGAACTTCAGATGTTGCGCTCTTCATTGCTGGTCTCCTTCACTCAATGTAATATCACAAAAAGGACTGAAACTAAAATGTAGTGCATTTTATTTTAGTTTCTTTCGTTTTTTGTACTGAGCAGTTTCGTATCTCTTGAGTCATACGAAAACTAAATTATCCCAAAATTCGGACTAAATCGTTTTAGTACTAAAACGAATGCACATGTCTAATTTCCATGTGCTGGGGCAGTATTTCCATGTGCTGGGGCAGTATCCATGTGCTGAATACTGAATTCATTTAGAATGTATGTAGCATGTTTGAAAAAGCAAAAACAATTGGCTAAATCGCAAATAAAATCGCAATCGCAATATTCATTCAAGAAATCGCAATATGATTATTTTGTCAATATTGCACAGCCCTAGTAGGAATTCGATTTTGTAGTCCATTCAGTGAAGAAACTTCTTATTCATTAATTTAAAAAAAAAAAAAAACATTTTTAGAGCCAATTGGCTCTTTAAATAATATAGTAAACACATGTATAGCGGGGATTTGTTTTTTTCTGCAATTTTATAGAAACTTATTGAATGTGTTTAATTAAAACAAGTCACAAAAACATAACAAAACCATATTTCATGATGGAAAAGTGACCGCTAGTGTGTGTTTAAGCTAAAAGAATACTTAAATACAAATGTAGTTAAAAGCAAAATTCAAGTAAACACATTACAAGTCAGTTTAGAAAATAACGCCACTAAATATTCCATTGTGTATTAAATCCTTTGTTTTACTTGTACATTTTATAAATAAACAAAATATCCCAGACCATAAAACATGAAAAGGAAAAAAAATTCATAAAAGAATACTCAACTATTTCCAGCGCATTTTGTTGAGGAAGATATACTTTATACCTAATTGTAGACAAGCCAGGAGAGAAATAGGTTGTGTTTCCAAAATGCACAAAATATGAAACTGTGTAAGTGCGAAGTTAAAATACAAAAATCCAATGGTTTATGCTCTATGATATAGCACCACTCTCCACTTCAGATGGTTTCTGTTTCCATGGCTGACTACTCCAAATCTTAATCTTCCTCTACTTTGTCATCCATTAGAAAACACAATATATACAAACACAAATCTATATATTTCTAATCTTGTTGCATACAACAGTAAAATGATGCAAGAATGCATAATGAAAGGAAAAAATATTAAATAGTTAAATAAATATTAAGAAAAATAATCTGTTTGGCAGAATATAATATAAATAACTGATCAGCTATAAACACTGAAGTTGAATTCTATGAAATTACGTAACAGACATTGAAGTCATTCCTTTGGACAGTTTTGGAAGCACAGTAGAGATCACCAATGGCAAACATTGAAACTTCAGATATTTCTAAACTACATTTAACAAGTGGAGTAGCAGACGAGAAATAAAGCTCATAAACATCTGATGCAGGATGATCCGTAGCTGCCAGAGATAGCAGTCATTCAAAACATATTTCAATATTGATCAATTTGGACCTTCTAAAGAAGAAAAACTTTGACACTTGTACAGTTTGGATCATAATTTTGCCATTGAATTCACCAACTGTTAATCTATGATTCAAGCTGCAATCTAGATTCTCTACAGAAGAAAGCTGTTTACACCCAAACCTTTTTTCCTACGTAAACATTAGTCAAAGACCAAGGGCACCATTGGCTGCTCCTCGCTAAAACCGGGATGCCAAGAGGGAAAATTAGGCTAGGGACAGATGAGCGCATTTTCTGCAGCCACCGTCAAAATGTACGTCGATGCGTGCGCACGCATTTTTTCACGGAATACGCTTAAGTGGTCAGACGATGCGCAATTCTGGACGTATTTCATGACGGTGGGGTAAAAAGAAGTCTAGGGAAATCCGGCTGTTTGAACGTTATGTTGGCCGCACACTAGCAGCGTCTGACATCTCCTAATCACGCACACACGCTGCTATGCGGCCGCAGCGCACTTTGTACGTCAGTAGCAGCGGTTTCACGTTCTGATAAAAATGCGTTCATTTGCTGGTTGCGTGGTGTCGGCGCACTTTCGTACGCACGTACTGCGTATATTGGCCGTCATTGGCCGTTATGTGCTGCTACTGCCGCCGTGATTTAGTGCGCCTGCACGCGCGTTCCGACTGCCCCACTCTGACCCTAGCCTTAGTGGTTCTAATTTCCCCTTTGCACCCTGGTTTCACCAGAAGATTATGGGGCAGGTGCCGAGTCCAGCAGCCTGCCTCGTAGCAGCCACAAAGGCTCGCAGATGCCCGGGACAGCTTTTAAAGCACCTTCCCGAGCAACCCCTCCATTGAGGCTATAGGACTCCATGAAGGCTTCTGCTGTCGGGTCACGCGACGGCAGGATCTCACCTCTTGCGAGATCCTGCTGGTCGGCGGAGAGAGACTGGGGACTCCCCCAAGTCTCCCTCTGCTCTCGACAGCCAGAAGCGGCGGAGGGGGCCACCATTCTTGCCGCAGGATGAGAGGCGAGTATTTCCTTAATGGGCTTTTCAGCTGCTGCTAACTGATTCTGCAGTAGTGGAAACAGCAGCAGCTCAGAGCTGGTGTTAACTTTTCAGTTAGGATTCTAACGCTAGTTAATCTCTGCTTGCACTTTTTGCTCCCCATGTTAAGTATAGGGAGCACAACGTATAGTAACCTCATGGTATAACGCACTATTACCGATTTGCGAACAGGTTTTTTTAACCCGTTAGTAAATAGGAAGAGATCTGTGTGGAGCGCTATCATCTCTTTTAAGCTCCCTGGCGGTTTTCCAGAGTGTGGCTAGGGGTTAATTTTCTATGCCGAAAACGTTAACCCCGAACCACACTCGGGCTGGATACAAAGCCTTTACCTGCGCTCCTTCACTGACCTCTGCAATCGCATTCTCCTCCGGCGATTAACCGTGCTACTATATACAGGTGGAGCTTCATAACTCTTCGATAGAAACCGTATCTCCAAGCTGTGCACCACGGCTGTCATGTCCAATGTGCTGGAAATTTGGAGGGAGGCATATTCTGGATCCCATTTGCAAGTGAATTTTGTTTGCAATATACAAAATGCTTCAGCATTTCTCCAGAATGATGAGATTGTGTTAAATTGATATCTGGCTCCTGCAGGAGCTTTGGTAAAATCAAGTTAACCTGAACATGGTAGTGAAGGAATTAAATGTTTGCGTATGAGCAGACACAGTGCAACGATCTGGTTTGGTCTAAAAGTAAAACCTGCCTCTGCTAACATCACTGTATAGCATCACCCAATTGTGACCAGACAGACCCAAAACAAGGGACACTGGAAAAAAAAAAACTAGCCACGATGAAAGGTTAACAAAATGCAACGTCATCCTAAATTTTTCTTAATCTCTTTGCGGTGGTTAACAAGTCATATGACACCACACAAAAGAGTGGTTGTGTAGTTTACCATTGACCTGTGCAATGCATGAAATCTCTAACTTAACCTTCACGGTTTTATTACCATAACAAAAGTCATATTGTTTAATGTTAAGAGTGCGCACTAGAAAGAAATAGAACTATTTGACAGATGTCACTCCCGTATTAAGCGGTGCAGCCCCCCCACTCTCACTGTAAGTAAAAGTTTACTAGAGCTTTCTGCTGCATTACACCAGCTAAAGAGAGACAGAGTACAAGGAAAGCTCTGGAGTCACTCCTTACTGTACAAGGATAAGATTCAGGGGGTTATAATTGCTGAAAGTCCCTGTACAGTACAGATTCAAGGTGTTAATGTAATTTCCATATACAGACATTATGCCACACACATATATTTTTATATTCTGTTGGTAGTTTGTGGAAGCTGCATAGCTAATAATCTCATTATGATCACCAGGAATCTCCGTAAGCAGGAGATCTGAACATTTTATTATCGGTCTTTATCACATTCACTGTATTTGGACCAAAGGCCATTTCTGTCTGTAAATAATGCAGACCCCATGTGACCACTGTGTAAGATAAAGAACATCATCTAGGAGGTTTCACCCAGCAATTTTTCTACAACGCTTAACCAAATTAAAAATGAGTAAATTTACATAATGTAAAATTTCTATTTTACCCTAAGATTGCTATTCTGAGATAGTTTTAAATTTTACCTATCACTTAAGTTTTAAATGCTGTAACATTATTTTCAAAACTAAAAGCACTTGGAAGTGTCAAATAAAAATCCCAACACATAGAATATTAGTATATACGCATATTAAGTCTTAATTAAGTATGCCCTTTCAAGTACAAGCATATTTACTAAGTGGCACAGCATGGGACTCAGGCTTGAAACGCGATCTTGAGCTGAATTTGCAAATCTCTATTTCAATTACCATTTAAAAAAGACTAGACCTGCTAGAACAGTGTATCCGAGAACTAGGAAAAGCACTTTAAGCAAACGGTCATTTTTATCTTCAAACTCTTTCACCAAGATCTCGAAAAACGTGACAAAGAGAAATGTTCCTCCTGCAATGCCTTGCAACAGAGCTGAGGTGATACTGCTGGCCAGGTTCTGGGCACTCTCAATAGCCATTCCAATGGCGATACCAATTGGTATCATAATGCTCACTAGCACAGCCATTTTGATAGCTTCTCTCATTAGAATGTTTGTCTTTGCCATGCTGATGCCCAGTGCTACCGCCACCAATGTCTCATGGATGACCACTCCAATGAAGAGGCTCAGCACCTTATCACCTTCCTCTTGCAAGCCAAGTGCCAAGCCCTCGAAGACAGAATGAGCAGAGAGTGCGAACACCAAGCTGAAGAGGCGGAGGGGACTTGATCTGGACAGTTCTTGGATATTCAAGCTGTGATTGTGGTGGCTGTGACCACCTTCATAAACATTTCGACTCCGGTTGGAGGATATAAATGGGCTTTCATATTCAGAGTCACTGCCAACATCCGAGCCAGCATTGAAAGTCTCCATGTCAATAAATGAAGGTTTCTCTTTGCGAAATGTTAATATTGCCTGCTCCACAAAGACCGTGAGGAAGAACCCTACCAGCATGATGGTTTCTGCTAGTGGATAGTCGGTGCTCAGATTTCCCATTTTAAGGATTTCATCAAACTGCAAAAGACAAGGAATTGTTATTTTAGAACAGATTTTAAATTTCTTTTCCCCTCCATAAAAAAGGCAAATTCCAATACCTGTATAATAACAAAGTATGTATGGGTGCGTTATAAAAGAACACAAGATATTTCAAACCACATGGCCTAGATGAAGTTACTGTGTCATCAAAAATCTCATACGGGCCACTTAGCGGATCATGATCCCCATTCCCCAACACAGGGCTGTGCCCTAGACGCTGCGACAACACTTGATGCTGGGGCCACACAGATATACAGGAGTGCTCTCCGCACAGACGCCCGTGTGGCCACCACGCTGTGCCCACATTTGTGCGCGCAGCTCTACAAAATGTTCCATCAAAATGCTACGACAGATGCTGGGAGGAGGGTCACAACGGACAGTTAGTGCGTCTGTGTGACCCCCAGCCTTAAAATGGAGTTAAAATTTTTGTCCTGAAGGCTGTCAGTCACTGCTGCTGGATAGCCTTCTGTGGGTCACAGCATCTCAGAATTAAAATTACATCTGCCAGCAATTGCGTGCCAACTTGATTTTACGAGCAGTTATCCAAGTAGCAAGCCAGCAAAGAACATGTTACTTTCATTTTTTTTTTATGAGGTTTTTATTGGTTCAAGTTTTTACAGAAAATAAAAAAAACACAAGTTGCAAACGTACACAAATTACGTTAGATTGCCGCAGGGACTTCTGCATTTTGGAAGCGATGAGCTGAAGGGGAGGACGAGTACAGAGGGAGAAAAGGGGAGTATTTACACCGATTTAAAAAAAAAAAAGTAATTATATAATTAAAGTAATTAAAAGAAAGTACAATTACGTAAGGGCAGAAAACCAAAAAAAAAGGGGTGTCAATTCTTTTAATACCAAGTGTCCCTTTGTTAAGTTGGTATCTGGCGCATTAGAGGTTATTCAAAGTGAGTGTTTGCCTGTAGTGTAAATACCAGAGAAAATCACCTGTATTGCAGCGCCGACATACGTCAGCATTTATTTCACAGAAGTAAAATCTAAACAGCAACAGGAGAAGCTGCAGTAGAAAGGCCCCACCACTCTTTCGATTTTAGCTTTGTGAAAAAAAAACACTACGTTTTACAGTTCGTTTTTCAAGTCAGGTATATTAAAAAAATATATCTATCACATATCTGAAATGACTGATCACAAAATATAGAAACAGTACCAATCCAACTCGCTGAAAACCATTTAAATGTCACGAGAATAAGAGATCCATGATTAAATAGTCCTCTGTATGTCTGCCCACGCACAGCTGGGACAGTCACTGCTCAGAATGCCCTGAGCACAATAGCAGGCATGGAAGCACCAGACTGCATCTTCCCACCTGAACCTGTTCATGCTTCAGGGTTCAGCTAAATTGACGTCATGAAAGGACTTGAGACAATTAGTGGGCAAATTCTGCCTGGCAGATGATAAGCAAAATTAAGAAGAAGAAAAAAAAAAAAGCAGCATAAAGATTCTGATATTGATTATAAAACTGAGGTTCTTTTAACAACGTTCAGATCCATTCTGTATTAAACAGAAATTGGTACGAGCGCTTATAAAATTTTCAAACTTGTGATTATGATGTCGTTCACTATAGGTTAACAGAACACATACATTAGATTTTTTTTTAATTTGACAATTTTTATGGAGCGTGCAGCTTGCAACTAAAATTACAAAATGCACATGTGAGTGGCAAAGGTAAGAGCGTGTGAAAGATACATGGCAGTGAGCATCTTTTGTGTACTTGTACGAACGGTACTCTCATTTTCAAAAAATTTATTTAAGATTAATAGTATAAAAAGTAAATCAAAATTAACATCAATAAACTCGAAACTTTGAATCGTAAAACATTAAACATACCTGGGCTATCAGCTCTCATAAAAGAGGGGGCATCAATATGGAAACTGGTCAGGCATTGGAGGATGGGGATCCCAGAGGTGTTCGAGTCGCCACCATCTCCCTGATCATACTATGACATATACAGGGTTATTCAGAGAGCGTGAAAAGCAGGAGAATGACTGGAGAATGAAAAATTCTAGGTCAAAATAGCCAAACCAGAAAAATTCTCCCTTTCATCTCACTTTCCAAATCGGCTATTTTGACCTAGAATTTTTCATTCTCCAGTCATTCCCCAGTCATTCTCCTGCTTTTCACGCTCTTTGAATAACCCTGATAGTGGAGCGAGGATTGTATCATTGCATGGAACAGCAAGTCGAAGGCTGGGCAATAAAATTACATTGACAAAGTTTTTAACCTGGATTTTTTATTTGAGAGAGTGTAAAGTCAGTCCATACAAAGTAAATGGTTCAGTTTGGTGAAAAGAAAGAAAAAAAACATGGATATAATAATGGAAACAGGCTGGTTCCAGTTGTGCAATATTGTTTTGTGGCCCACTGCTGGAGCAATGGGCAGGTTATGTCTAGTCTTGTATTATCGGGTAGCACCCAGGATAAGTAAAAAAGGAGAGGAAGATCAATATCAAACTTTAAGAGAATTGTGTATGGACGACCAATACATTTGAACCATGCGGCAGCCTCAAAAGCAGTGAAACAAATCAGTCTGAGCATTTAAGAACAAGAGGGAGAAGTTTTCCATCGCATGCAAAATAGGGGTTTGTAGTATGCATGGTGAAAAACTTAAGGACATTTCAAAATACGAGATAATGGGCAAATACTTTACCATGTAGTTATGTGCGGAGAGAAGAGGCTCCATAGGGGTGTCAGGGAAGTGGGTGTCCACTGTAAAAGGAACCAAACTAGTAATAGTCTGTCTGAAATAGAATATTTTGCTTTATTCCAGAAGTGATTATCTAACGTGTTAATCCAATCATTACTCTCGAAGGTCGCAGTAACCAATTGTAGAGAGGATCGGACATGAAAATAGGAGAACTAGGGGAAATTTAGACCCGGGTAGTTGGTGTGTGTGCAGGGTTAATATTGATTTCAAAGGAACTCCATAAATTGATACAAAAGTTGCAACTCCTCCCTCCCCATGTGGCAAAAGGCAGAGATGTGGTTCCTTCACCAAAATGAGGTCTACTTGTGACAGGGAGAACAAGTGATGACATAGGGCCTGCTTACACCTTGACAACCTCCAAGCCTTTATAGTAGTAGCAGTAGTAAAAAGCATTATATATAAAAGGGCAGGATGGGGGTGCTTTATAAAAAGGCAGTGTAGTAGATGGAGGATTCAAGGGCCACATTAGAGGATCAAAAGTAATTTTTGATCCAGTCTACGATGTGTCTACGTTGTGGTGCTATGTTATAATCTCAGACAGTGAGTAGATTTACCCCACCTTGGCTCTTAAATTGATGAAGCTTGTTCAGGCCGAGTCGAGCTGAACTCTACCAGAGAAATTTTCGAGTTGAGAAACCACATCTTTATAGGTGATAAAATGGGGCATTACCTGAAGTGGGTAATTTCAGAAAACTAATAGTCTTGTATAGGTTTTCCCATCCCACAAAAAGAGTGTGGAAAATCATGCCATTTTGTGAACTCAGCAGTAATGGCTCAAATCACCAGGTGTATATCTCTGGGTATGCGCACTTCAAAATATTTGAAGGGGTGATGGGGCCTAACCCAAAGGAACATTGCAGGGTGCGGTGGGGTTGAGGAGGTAGTAAAGTGCAGTGGACTTGTTTCAATTGTCCTCAAGACCAGCTATCATTTCAAAATTATGTAATAGATCTAGGGCTAAATTAAGCAAGCATGGGATAGGCATAAGGCTATCCTAAACAAAAGATAAATCCAGGTAAAGCATCCATGTAGTTGGGCAGACTAGATGGGCCGAAAGGTTCTTATCTGCCGACATTTTCTAGGTTTCTAAATTACAATCTTCACGCAAACGTTTGCGCTGGCGCAAATAATCATTAACGCGTGGGATAAAACCATTTGCGCCAAATCCCGTATTACATAGTCAACAACCGTGCTCAATCGTCTACCACGGGTGATCCTGCGCAAACCCTGCGCGAGCTTACTGTACTTTGCGCGTCCTATACTTAACATTGTGAGCGCAAATGCGAATGTGCGCTGGTACGAGTATGGTATTACATCTATTTGCGGTAATTACCGCATGGCCTTATTGCACATAATTTTAGCAACTCCTAAAAGCTGGTGCTAATGGCAAATCTGAACAACCTGGCTAACCCCAAATATCCAAGCTCATATAAAAGGAATGCACCAAAGCACAGTGGCCCATTAAACTCATACCAAACCAATACAATGGATTAAGTTGTGTGTGCATGTATTATTGCTGCAGCATATATGCTCGGATTGAAAGTGGCAGACGCAATTTGTTAACGTGAGACAGGTGTGGTTCTTAATTCTGATTGGCTGAATCTCGAAAAAAGACTGCTCGCGCAAAGATTTTTGCGAGACGGTACTGCGCATAAATTTGGGCGCATCCTGTTTGTGCATGCAATTGATCGGCGGATGAAAAATGCGCGAGGATTGTAATTCCAATGGTGATTTGTGCCGCAAAACTTTAACGCTTGGCGCAAAGATTTTCACTTTGCGCTAGGATTTTTGCGTTAAGAATGTACTGTGGCCCCTAGAAGGGAAGGCATGGCCTTTGGAAAGTTCCCTGCAAAAAGCAGGAGGTCATCAGCAAACTCTGAGACCTTTAACGCATTCTACCAACTAGGTTGGCAGAGGATCCAAGACCCATAACAGGGAGTCAATTGCAATATCAAAAAGGGGGAAGAGAGGACACCCCTGTCAAACAACCCTCCCCAGGAAAGAAATATGGCAAGGGAAGGCATTTGTGGATATACAAGAAGCAGGAGATCCAGTGATATTGCAGATAAAGTGAACAAAACATTGGTCCAAGCTTCGATGCATGAAGGTTTGTAGTAAATGTGGCCAAGTCACTGAATCAAAAGCTCTCTCCAAGTCAAGACTTAGGCCCCTATTACAATCTGCGCGCAAATTAAAGCGGTATTACGATCCGAGCGCAGTTTTTCAGCCTTCATGTTTTTCGAGCGCAAATCCGACACACAAAGCCGGGCTCAAATGACCGTTGCGTGCAGGAATCGGTGGGCAGACTGTTTTTTCACGGGATTCAGCCAATCAGAATTAAGAACCACCATTTGCTAGGTTTCGGTTGTTGCGCCTGTCAAAGTCAATCTGCGTATATGTGCTGCAACAAAAATAAAAAATTTGACAATTTATTAATTTTATTGTTTGGGTATGTGTAGAATGTGTAACTGTACTGTGCTGTATTTTTTTTTTATGCAGGTTAATTTCGGCCAGAACGTTCAGATTGTAAATTAACACCAGGTTTTCAAAGACGTTACGATACTTCGTGCAAACGTCGTTCGTACGACGTTGCGCGAAGATTGTAATACCATCCGCTCGATCGCATTCGCAATGACAATGGTAAGTATGGGATGGGCGCACGCACTTGCGCTAGGTTTGCGAAGGGTCAATCGCGGTAGACGCTAATGCGCATCGTTTGCGCAAAGGTCGTAATACGACGTTCCGCGCAAATGGTTTTGTCCTCGCACAAAAGCGCGCACGCAAATGCGCTGCGCGAGGATTGTAATAGGGGCCTTAGAAGGGCTACGTGTCAAGACAAGGGGGATAGTTTGATAGCGAAGACAGATATTACAGAATGTCATACGACCACTACAGCACAACACCAGTGATCAAACCCCAGCTGATGTTGTGTCAGCAGTTAAGGTAGGAAGGTCTGTATACGATCAGCCAGGATTTTGGTAAGGATTTTGTACTCAAGGTTTTAGGAAGGAAGGAAGGGTGAGTAGAGGACAGATTTATGCTGTCAGTATTTTATAGTAATCAGCTGAGAACCCCTGTGGGCTCAGCCATTTATTCGATTTGAGGGAGGTAATGGTCAGTTCCAATTCTTTTCCATTTATGGGTTGGTTGTGCAATTTCCTGTCATCACCAGCCCATCCAACCTTCACAATCTCAGTTAACCCACCCCTCTCCAGCGGTGTTCCTATCACTCTTTGGCAATCTATCATTACAGGCTCATATTGTCATCCACTCCTATGAAAATACAGTAAACCAAAAGAAAATAAGGAGTAACTTCACTATCTATAAAGATGTTCATGTTTTTCCATCTACCCTCACCTCCACACTATTTTTATTGCTCCCTCAGTGCTTCCAATTCCCCCTTCTCTCAAATCATGCATTTATCATTCACTTCTGCAATCTCTCCCCATCCACTTATAAAACACAAACCCTCATCCTGCACATTCAAATCATATTGCCAACTCTTGTACGTCTCACTCGCTCATCTCCTTTCAGCAGGGGATGTCTCCTCCAACCCTGGGCCCCCCAGGGCAGCAACCTTCAGCTCTAGAAATCCAACCAACCTCATACACATTATTACATCCCCCACTACCACTTGGGACTCTGGAACACTAGGTCAATCAGCAACATGAAGAAATCTACTGCCATCCATGACTTCTGCATCTCACGCTCCCTACAACTACTGGCTTTAACAGAAACCTGGCTCTCTCCATGCGATATTGCAACACCTGCATCCCTAACACATGGCAGCCTCCAACTGACAGATACCCCTAGACAAAGTGACAAAAAAGGTGGTGGTGTGGGATTCTTACGGTCTTCCAACTGCTCCTTTCAGCCCGTTCCCCCGTGCCCATCTCTTACTTTCCCTACTGTTAAAGTCCATACTATCCACTTGTTTAAACCTCTAGCCGCTTGTATTGCTGTTATCTACCGACACACTGGCCAGCCTCTTCTCTTCCTTGATCATTTCTCGTCTTGGCTCCCACATTTCATGTTCGCTGTCATTCCATCCCTCAATTTTAGTGATTTTTAATATCCCTGATGACTCCCCTCTTAGAAAAAATCGTGAGGCAGCTGAACTATGTTCTCGTTCGGCCTCACTCAGTGGTCCGACTCAGTGGTCCGACTCCCCACACACACAGCTGGCAATATTCTGGATCTCATCTTCTCCTACTCATGCCCCATCTCCGACCTCACTATTACACCTCTCATTCTCTCTGACCATCACTTCTGACTTGTGACCTCAGTTCTCCATCGGAACCCAAACCTTATCAGACTCAAAGAAATCTCCACTCTCTGGATCCGCAGCAATTCTCTGCCGATGTAGCTGTACCGCTCTCATCGGTATTAGCTCTCTCCTGTCGTAATGAAGCCATCACCCGCTACAACTACACTCTCTTTCCTCCATGATAAAAGTTAGCACCGTCAAAACCCTGGTCAACGAGGTGACAAAACCTGCAACCCTGGCACAGCAAATTGACCCGGCATCTCCAAAAATGTTCTAGAACAGCTGAATGCTATTGGAGAAAGACCCGCTCCCACTCCTCCTTTCTACACTATAAATTTATGGTCCGGTCCTACAGCTCTGCCCTCTTTCTAGCTAAACAGTCATATTATTACAACCCTCATCCACACTTACACCCGGAACACAAAACGCCTGTTCAGCGCGTTCAACTCTCTTTTACCTCCTGCTGTGGCTGTTCCTCACACTGACCTCAATGCCGAAGACCCAGTGTGTTTTTCAAAACAAAAATAGAACAGAGAAGAACTGAAATCTCCACAATGTCGTTATCACCCATGCAGGAAGATATTCATCATGACTATCCTCACACGTTTAACTTGGTCCCTTCTGCGACTAAACAAGAAGTTATTACGATCCTCTCATCCCACTACCTGCCCCCTCAACCCCATCCCCTCACATATTACCAGAACACCCTTTGCTGCTTGTGCCATCCTTGACCCACACCTTTTAATCTGTCCTTAACCTCTGGGGTCTTTCCTGCTCCCCCCGAATATGCCACAGTAGTTTGATCGTATAAAAGCCATCTCTGGATCTGACTGCCCCCTCCAACTACAGGCCCATGTCCCTGCTCCCTTTTACCTCCAAACTCCTGGAAAAGCTTGTCAATGCCCGTCTGACTGACTACCTCAACAACCACGCTCTCTTGACTCTCTGCTATCTGGCTTTCGCTCAATACACTCAACAGAAACGGCTCTTGCGAAACTAAACAATGACCTTGTAATTGCTAAATCAAATGGGTGCTACTCTCTGCTGATCCTTGTCCTCTGCCCCCTTTGACACGGTTGACCAGTAGCTCCTCCTTCAATCTATTAGGAGGCTTTCAAGGTACTGTTCTTTCATGGTTCTCTTCCTACCGGTCCCAACGATCGTGTAGGGTCTCATTTTCTGGAAGTGGAAGAATTATGGGAATGGTAGGCATCAACATCTGGAGGGAGGGGCAGGAGTTTGACAGCCCTGCTGTGCATATAAGAAGTGTGGGAATTTGTTAATAAAAGACAATGCGAGTGGAAACTCTTCACCACATTTACCCTGTGAGTTCATATTAACGCTGTGTGTTTTATTCTCCCCCCGCCTGAACAAAGATACCACTCTTTGTGCAGCATTGTAAATATTTCTACAATACCTACTTACACATTTTGGTGTTTGATCACATCTGGCGTGTCCAACCTATTCTGTATGGTCCCACGCTGATCTGTTTTGCTTACAGTTGTGTAGTGGTGGGTGTGGGGTCAAGCAAATATTGGTCAGACAGAGACCTCCAAGAGGCAAGTGGTGGACCAACAGGTCTACCAAGCATAAGGTTTCCAAAGTATCTGTGGTAAAGTCAGGCGGTTCATGCTTGAGTTTGCGGGTGTCAGGTTCCTAGCCGCCGGCGCTGCAAGAAGGCTAAAACCAAGCTGTCTTATCGTACTCAAATTGACAATAGCCCTCCAAACAACCCATGCTTGCCTAGTGAACAAGTGCTGGCTAATATTACTAACGAATTGCAAACAAAAGGAAGCCACACCTAACATTCAATGCTTCTGCGTTAAGATAGTACACTCCAGACTAGCAAGAAGCTACCCCTTGGATCTCCTGTTTCTGTATTACCTGCCTGGATTCCATTAGTTCCCAATTTATCCAAAAGACCTATCTATAGTTTGTTCCCCAAAGATCTTCTACAGCTTGCATCTTTCCATCTACAGTTTACACTCCAAGGACTTGTATCAATTACCCTCATTCCAACAATATACTTACTGCTCCTACTCTCATTATCCTCTTCCATACATCCCTCCATATCTCGCATAGCCCTGCTCCAACTCGTTTCTTTCTACTCCCCTCTTTCAATATATCAGTATTCTGTCTTCTTCCTGGTTCCCTGTATATCTGTATTCTCCTAGTCTTCCTGTATTATTCCTTTGTCTTTATTCTAAATTCAGCATTATATTTTGTCCACCCTTTTCCCACCTTGTCTTCAGCTAATCCCATTGCTGTTTATTATTATTTATTCAGTGTTCTTACTGCCTCGCCCAGACCCTTTATATTTGCTTATTGTCTTTATTTTAGATTCTTTGTATTTCAAATAAAGCCCCGTATTTATATACATTAGCATTTCTGCTTAAATCATTGCATATTGGGCTTGCACCCATCACCCTGGAATCAGCTCCCTACAGCAGGTGTTCATTGAACAACCTTCAGTATGACTGGACCACCACGTATGACAGCTGGTTCCGACACCTGGAGAAAGAGCAATTATCTTGGGAACTGAGGTAATTTCCAACCCAGAGGATGATTTAATAAAATTCCTAGTTCAGCCTATAAACACCTTATCCACTGCTGGCTACTGCCCTTACAATGAGGCATTTTCAACCTAAAATCTACCCTAAGCTACAGTTTACAAATTTATGTAGACTTTTTCTTAAATCTCTGGATTATTGTACATAAAGCTAACTAGAACGTTTTGCGAGGTTCTTAAGAAATTGTAGTTGGCACTTATAAATGTAAATTTGTCAAGTTCTGCCCTAAAACTCGGTAGGTACTGGTGGTATGAATGCAATTTCTGACAGAACAGACTAAAGTCTGATGGAAACTATAGGCCTCATCTTATTTTCAACATACTAGACTTTGCTCTGTACCTACAGTTGTGTTCAAAATTATTCAACCCCCAATGCTGTAAAGGGGTTTTAGGGAATTTAGTGTACATTTGTAATTGTATTCAGAATGAAATCCTACAAGGACTTTTTAAAGAACCATATGCAACTAAAATGACATCAATTGGTTTTGTAATACAGTAGTAAATGTTTCTTTTGTGAATTCTTCATTGACACAATTATTCAACCCCTTAAAGACTACCACTCTGAAGAACAGAGGTTCATTCAAGTGTTTTCAATCAGGTATTGAAAACACCTGTGGATGTCACGGAGCAGCAATAAAGCATAATAAGCACCAATTAGGCAGCTTTAAAATGACTGTGATACTCAGCTCCTTCTAGACATTTACTGGTGTGGTTACAAACATGGTGAAGTCAAGAGAATGGTCCAGGAAGACAAGAGAAGAGGTGATTACTCTTCACAGGAAGGGCAATGGCTATAAGAAGATTGCAAAGATGTTAAACATACCAAGAGAGACCATAGGAAGCATCATTCGCAAATTCAAGGCAAAGGGCACTGTTGAAACGCTACCTGGTCGTGGCAGAAAGAAGATGCTGACTTCGACTGCTGTGCGCTACCTGAAGCGTAAAGTGGAGAAAAGTCCCCGTGTGACTGCTGAGGAACTGAGAAAAGATTTGTCAGATGTGGGTACTGAAGTTTCAGCTCAGACAATATGGCGCACACTGCGTAATGAAGGCCTCCATGCCAGAACTCCCAGGCGCACCCCCTTGCTGTCTCCAAAGAATAAGAAGAGTCGACTGCAGTATGCCAAAAGTCATGTGGACAAACCACAGAAGTTTTGGGATAGTGTTCTGTGGACTGATGAAACAAAATTAGAACTGTTTGGGCCCATGGATCAACGCTATGTTTGGAGGAGGAAGAACAAGGCCTATGAAGAAAAGAACACCTTGTCTACTGTGAATCATGGCGGGGGGTCAATCATGCTTTGGGGCTGTTTTGCTTCTGCAGGTACAGGGAAGCTTCAGTGTGTGCAAGGTACCATGAATTCTCTTTAGTACCAGGAGATATTGGATGACAATGTGATGCAGTCCGTCACAAACCTGAGGCTTGGGAGACGTTGGACCTTTCAACAGGACAATGATCCCAAGCATACCTCCAAGTCCACTAGAGCATGGTTGAAGATTAAAGGCTGGAACATTTTGGAGTGGCCATCGCAGTCACCTGACTTAAATCCGATTGAGAACCTCTGGTGGGACTTAAAGAAAGCAGTTGCAGTGCGCAAGCCTAAGAATGTGACTGAACTGGAGGCTTTTGCCCATGACGAATGGGCGAAGATACACGTAGATCGCTGCAAGACACTTGTGTCAAGCTATGCTTCACGTTTAAAAGCTGTTAGTACAACATCCTTTTACAGTTATAAGTACTAAGATTGAATGTCACTTGGGGGTTGAATAAAACTGATAATGATGTGAACACAGAAAAGACATTTGTGGTTATTTCATTATAAATGTTATGTTATATTTGTCTGACCTACACGTGCCTCTTTGATTTAATTGTAAGCAAGATGACTGAATGATCAAAATCAATGTCAAACCGGCCAAAACACTCAATTTCAGTGGGGGTTGAATAATTTTGAACACAACTGTAAATGTGATATCCATGGATGTGGTCCACTTAGCTTTTCTTCTCAGCATTTACTTCTATCTGGGACACTAACCAAAGGGGAGAGGTCAGACACCACGAACACATAAAATTAGCTTGAGTTGCTGCAATAATGACTAGAATGTCCATTTACCTCCCCACTTCTCCAGGACCAGTATTTGAGACAATCATGGTAAACTGCTGATCTTAAGGGGTGGGGGGGGGGGGACAGGGGACAAACACTTTCTACCCATACTTTGATACTTCTAAAAACTCTCATTAAAAAAAAGAGACACTCTGCTCATCCTGACCATTAGAGAAGTGCCCCCCCCTCCTCCCCGGCGTTAATGCTGAGTGAAGTGGAGGAGCTTCCGATGCATCGCTTTGTGCAGGCGTTATGGAGCTTACATATATAAAGTGCACAAGGCCAGTAGACGTGCAATTTGCTGTTCCTACGCTACTCAAGTTGCGTAGAAGTGCAAAATGTGCTAGATAGCTGCAGGTAAGTCCGGGTTTAGGAGTCCCTGACCCGAAGAGGAGTAGCACGCGGCGAGCGAGAAAAGGTGAGTACATTCATCCAAATCCCCCCCACCCAGAAAAATAATAATTGGGCAGAGGCTGTCAGCAGTATCTGCCCATTTAAGGGCAAAACAAGGAAACCTTATCTTTAAAAGAGTATCCCTTTAGGTAGATATAACAAGCAGCATAGAATTATAGACCTACCTTTTCTCTCACAGCAGGGAGCAATGCATTGAAGCAAGTAGCCAGGAAGACTCCCCCAGCAAATGCATTACAAAGGGTGAGGATCCTACGAGATCGGGAAGCTTTCTCGCAATCTGCCTCGATCATCTTGACAGGTAGTAGAGATCCCAACATCATGAGGACAAACACTGCCAGCAAGCAAAGCAGCTTGGCTACTAGGAGATTCATCCTGATTACTTAGAGGTTTCCAGGTCACAAAAAAGTGACCACTGTCAGGTGGAAGTGATGGCTGCACCTTTAAGGAAATCAAGACGGTAACATCCTCAGGGTTTTTACGTGGACTACAATTAGGGGGAAATAAAAAAAAAGGTCACTTATGTAATATATGCATATGTTTACTCCAACCAATCACATAGCAGCGTTTGTGTTGCATATGACCTTTACCCTGTCTGGTTTCAGTTGGGGCAGTTGACAGTTGTGCAGCCTCTCTGTGAGCAACAGTGACTTCTCTCCTCTACTCTCTTGCAATAAAGCGTCACTCGTCTAGGTGATTGCTACCTACACCTCAGCAGCACAATTACTAAACAAACATTACAATAGGAATATCAGCGGAGCAGTAATGACAGTGGAGCGCTGGGCAGGAAAATATTTGGATAAGTAAAATAAAAACTTAGGACTGACCAAAATCAAAAGGACCGCTGATCGACGATACAGCGTCCCACTACCCAACATCATCACTTAATTTAAAAAGGGAAATATATAAAATAATTTAGAATTATAAAAGGCTGCCTTGACAAAACAGAGACAATGGCAAAGGTGCACTCATCCATGTTTCTGTCGAGAGCCCTCCAACCAGGAGACATCTGACATCGCTCATTATTGCACCATATACCGAAGCCCTTCCCCTCTACTGCTGGTACAAAGGATACACATTTGCAATTACTCCTCATTCTGAGTGCATAAGATTGTGATTATTCACATTTCATCGATCACTTTCCAGAGGAGGGCTGAAAGAATAAACATATGCATTAAACCTCAAAAACCCTTTCCACACCTTTATAATTCTATGTAAGGGTAAAAATAACGGCGTGAAACCAGACAGCACCAAATGATAGTGTAATATATAGCAGGAAAATCACTGATACACATGCAGTCCTTAGAAGTCATGTATAAATTTACATTACCCCCAAGGCAGGCTTCCCCCTGCAGTTGTGTGTGGCCAGCCATGGCGACCTCACTGGTTACAATTGGGGTATGCATTTACACTTGCTCCTCCTCACTGTTAGCCCTCCCTTGGGTTGAACAACAATTCCCATGATGCTTTAGTGCCATGGGTCATAGTGGAGAGATGTAGTCCCTCTGCCTGCTAGTGCTCTGGCTCCTGGGGGCAGTGGGGAGGAGGCACATACAAAAGACACACACACAATGAATGCTCATACTGCCTCCCGGGCCACAGGCTCCATGTCCCCTTCCTCCCAGGTCCCGCTGACGTTTTACCGTTATTTTTGGCACGTGGCACCTTTCACCTCAACCTCCACGACACGAACGGCGGGCTCTAACCTTCCCGGAAACATTACATGGGGCTTGCACAGAGAACTCTTCCCCAGAGGCTGCGTAGAACACCGATTGGTCAGCGAAGAAGCGACTGGTAGGTTCGCCGTTATGATTGGTCCTCTCGCCTGCCTGTCCTGAATCTTCTTTTACGCAACTAACTCGTGCACTATCTTAAGCGTCCGAAGACAACAGAGAGGGCGCTACTGGATTCCGCGTCACACCGTTCCCATACAGGAGCTCTCCACTAGGCCAGTGCTGAAGCAGAATTTACAGTTCGGCTGGAGAGGTGCATTAACAATGTGAAGGTGCTGGCTGGGCGTCGTAGATTTGTATTAGGTACTAAACTCAAAACTGTAAAATGAAGGTAATCGTGTGTACCGCAATGGCCTCAAGTTTTGAGAATGACACAAGTATTCATTTTCAATCTGCTGCTTCAGTTCTTATGATGGCAATTAGCATATGCTCCAGAATGTTTATGAAGAGTGAGCAGATGAATTGTAATGAATTGCAAAGTCCCTTTTTGCCATGAAAATGAACTTAATCCCAAAAAGCCATTTCCATTGCATTTCAGCGCCAGGAGGCACGTCAGTACGGGCGCACATAGGCCGGGGTCAGAGTGCACTAAGTTCGAAAAAACAGACACGAAGCTTTAAAAGGGAAATCATTGTTCTTCCTCTCACCCATGGTTATCTGGAAGGAAACATGTGCAGTCATTGCTTTACACAAAGGGATTCACAACAAAGGATATTGCTTTTAGTAAGACTGCACCAAAAGCAACCATTTATCAGATCTTCAAGGAGAGAAATTCAATTGTTTTGAAGACGGCTTCAGGGTGCCAGGACCCACTCCTAAAGTTGATTCAGCTGCAGGATTGGGTCACCCCTGGTGCAGAGCTTGCGCAGGCATGGCATCAGACAGGTGTTAGTGAGTTTGCACGCACAGTGAGACAAAGTCTTTTGGAGGGTGGCCTGGTGTCAAGAAAGGCAGCAAAGAAGCCACTTCTCTCCAGGAAAAAACATCAGGGACAGACTGATATTCTGAAAAAGGTACATGGATTGGACTGTGAGGATTGATGCTATTAGTTCCTCGCACCCCCCAACTCCAGGACATCTCCTGAGCTAACCCCTTTCTATGGAATCCACTCCCTGGCAACTTTACTTGCCCCAGTCCTTCAAGAAGTCTCTGAAAACGCATTACTTTAGAGAAGCCTATCGGCTTACTCCATGATCTCCCCACTGTCATTTCCTGCTCCTCTTCCCATTCAGCCCTCCTGCAACCTGCCGCTTCACTTACACTATTCACCCTTAATGGGTCACCCCTCTCAGATTGTAAACTTTCAAGCAGAGTCCTCTCTCCTTCTGTTCCGTGTGTGTAAGGTGTATGTATATTTGTTATGCAGTCTCTCCCATTGTACAGTGCTAAGGGATTTGTTGGCGCTTTAGAAATACTTGTAACTAACTGATGGTGTAAAGTAATTTTCTATGATGAATCCCCTTTCCGATTTGTTTGGGGCATCCGGGATTAAGAAAAAAAGCTTGTCCAAAGAAGAAAAGGCTTTCATCGGGCATGTGTCATGCCAACAGTTTAGCATCCTTAGACCATTCATGTGTGGGCTTTTTTCTTAGCCAAGGGACTGGGCTCACTCACAACTTTAGTACAGGAGGGATGGGGTCGCGCCTATTCTCCGATGGGGCAGCTGCAACCACCAAATGCATCCAGCCCAACATGTGTGAAACAAAGAAAAAAAATGTCATCTGCGCTTATTCCCATTATACCGTGTGAAACTAAACACAATTAGAGGTTTGGTTTGTTACCAATGGCCATTAGAAGACTATGAGGGCGAGTCCTATCCAAAAATGAAACTACAGGCTGCTGTATAGCAAACCATACCTGCTCATGCTGCTTGTCAGACATGAGGTAGACTGGTGGGCCTTTATTTATGCTCCCCCAGAAACAAAATTCACTTTGGGATCGAAAACAAAGACACGGAGCGGGATCTTGCTGCAGGGATGACCTGGCTGGAAGTACATTGAAACATACATAGTACAGGAGGCGTCGGGGTCGCGCCTATTCCCCGATGGGGAAATCGCCCTCTTAGAGGTGCCTTGATGCTGGCAGGCGAGCTTAGTCTTATAATGGCCATTGATAAGAAGCCAAACCTCTAATTGTGTTGTGTCACACAGTATAATGGGAATAAGCGCAGATGACATTTCTTTGTTATGATTCACACATGTTGGGCTGGATGCATTTGGTGGTTGCAGCCGCCCCATCGGGGAAAAAGGCGCGACCCCATCCATCCTGTACTATGTATGTTTCAATGTACTTCCAGTCAGGTCATCCCTGCAGCAAGATCCCACTCCGTGTCTTTGTTTTCGATCCCAAAGTGGATTTTGTTTCTGGGGAGGGAAATAAATAAAGGCCCACCAGTCTACCTCTACCTCATGTCTGATGAGCAGGTATGGTTTGCTATACAGCAGCCTGTGGTTTCATTTTTGGATAGGACTCGCCCTCATAGAGGTGCCTTGATGCTGGCAGGCGAGCTTAGTCTTCTAATGGCCATTGATAAGAAACCAAACCTAATTGTGTTTAGTTTCACACGGTATAATGGGAATAAGCGCAGACGACATTTTTTTTCTTTGTTAATGTTTCACTCACAACTTTGCCTAAGCACACAGCCATGAACAAAAAAAAAAAGTACAAAAACCATCCTCTTGGGAGCAATTTCTCCCAACCATCCAAGAACAGTTTGGTGACGAACAATACCTTTTCTGGCATGATGGAGCAGCTTGCCATGAGGCAAAAGTTTGAACTAAGTGGCTCAGGGAACATCTAAATTTTGGGAACATGGCCAGGAAACTCCCTAAAGCTTATAAATACATGAGGAAATGTGAACGAACATTTATTCCTGCATACTGGCAGGGAGCCTAGTTAAAATAATCTTTATTACAGATATTAAAAGTGATCACTTGATTTTAAGTATATCACCACCAAGACACTATACAAAACTATTAAAAAAGGATATAACTAAGTCATATGTATAATGGAATGCTGTACCCTGTATACTAGACTTCTATATACACACACACACATATACATACACAAAATTCAGGTACAGAAAACCTGCAGAAGAGGCAGAGGTGTGGTAGTCCTAATTAGGCACCAGGATGTGGCCCAGAAGTTGATTGACAGCATGCTATGTCGAATTGCAGAGGTCTTGAAAAAGAAGGGACAACGCTGCAAATATTGACTCTTTGCATAAACTTTATGTAATTGTCAATAAAAGCCTTTGACACTTATGAAATGCTTTTATTTATACTTCAGTAATCTTAGTAACATCTGACAAAAAAAGACCTAGAAACACGAAGCAGCACTTATTCTCAAAACATATGGCCATGGCTGTAAATGCATTTGAAAGGATTACCATTGACTCCTGGATCAGGACTTTTGAAAAATAGAGCTGCTCGGTAAGACTGAAAGGGAAGTGGAAAGAAAAAAAATGTGCGTGTGTGTATTTTGTGCGATGCATCATGAGGATTTAAATCAGTGCTTCCCAACCGTGGCTCTCAGGTACCCCATAACAGACCGAATCTTATGGATAACCTTACGGAAATGCAGACTGTATAATGCAATCACTAAGCAGCAAAATCACCTGTGCGGTGCTTCAGATATCTGGAAATCTTGGCCTGTTTCGCAGGTGCTGAGCACCAGGGTTTGGAAACACTAAGACATGTGTCAGCAATGTTAGCTCTCCAGAGGTTTTGGAATTACATCTCCCATGATGTTCTGTCAATCATTAGTTTGGCTAGCCTCATGTGAAATGGTGTTCAAAACAGTGCAGGGCAAAGGTTGCTGACCCCCTGATCTAAAGCTCTTCCATGGAAATCCACAGGTTTGCTATAAAACATGAGCCCATTGGGTATGTATCATTATCTCTTTTGCCAGTGACTGAAAAGCTATAGTCGATCTTAATTATCTTATTGTAAATGCTCATAACGGCCCACCCCAGGCAGGAATAGGTATGGGGGGGGGGGGCGCCAGGTTAAGGGATGTGCTGCAAACCAAGGACATTCTGAACCACCTTTTTATTCAGTTATATAATTTTTTGATTTGCACTATAAAAAGGCCAGGGGCGCACCCGTACTTACCGGCGCCCGTCGCAGCGACGGGGCCAGTCACACGTGTCCGCCCAGAAAGCCTCTCCGTTGACACGTTAGGCTCCATAGGAGGATCGCGCTTTGGAGCCCAAGCATATCGAGTGCGCTCAGCGGCTGCATCAAGTGGAAGGAACGTCCACTCTCATGGACGTTCCTTCCACGCTCGTGTGCCCCCAGCCTAAATGTATGAGAAAGTGCGGACAATGGAAATCCAACTTCACATGAAAGTTCAACACACTCCTGGATCATGGCATAAAATGCGACAATTTTACAGTCCATCCTGCAAAGGTGCACACGCAGACACCAACCCTACTTATACACAGTAAACCAGTGTAAACTGATCCGATTATACATTTAAAGCATATTTGTGTCACAATCCACGAGCCTTTGTGTATACTACAATACAATAAAACCACACATTTCAAGCTGTTCTTAATACAGTAACACTGACCATTAGACACTCTGAACTCAGCCGTACCCGCAGTTAGTATTGAACTAGAAATTTACAGTTCCTGAAAACTGGTTAAGGACTAGGGTCATCCTAACTATTTTGAAAAACTCTTGTGGAAAGGGGATTGCTCTGATAAAAAAGACTCCTAGCAGCCTTTAATTAAAAATACCATAAGCATGACAAATCCCTTGGCTGGTAAGATTATGTTTTGTAAATATGGCATATAAAGTAATACATTAGGGTTTTTTTCAAAGCACCAGCGTTTGCTGGTATTGCAGCTCAGACAAATGCCTGTCTTTTACAAAAGTCCAAACTGCAAAGGTAGAAGCAGCACGGTGACATTTCTCCTGTTGCGCTTTAAAAAATTACCTTCACTTTAGTTAAATGCCAGAATTTGTCACAGCTGCAATCGTGGCAATTTTCACTACGGTTTGCAACACCAGCGCTTTGTGAACAACCCGTATGGACATCTGAGAAAATGCAGATGTTTCTGCAACAGAAAAACTTGTCTGAAAATGCAGTTGAGGAAAGGCGAGCACATAGTTGCTTAGTTTGAGCTCAAGGGCCAATCAGACACAGATTCACAATCACATGGCCTTTATTATGACTGCAGGACAGAACCAGAAGTATCAGCATCCATCCAGCTGAATTACTATGCAAGAGAGATGTACAGGAATTATTTCATAACACTCCTGGATTCATATTGATAAATGGCACCAAAAAAAAAAAAAAAAAAAAAAAATCATCATCATCCTATGTATAAACAGAAAAAAAATGGCATAGGGGTAGAGGAGGAAAAAAAACCAGCATGTTGCAGGTTTATTCTTCAATAGGTGAAGAAATCAAACACTAAATGTTCATACTGGATCAGCCCTTTGTGCTATGAAGGGGTAAGTGACACTTAATGGATCCATTTATAAATGACTGTGGAAGTGGAAATGAGGTAACTGTAAGAAAAAGGTTTCTCCCATAAAAGTATGTCAATATCCACCGCTTGCACAAAACTAAAAAGGAAGACGGGTCCTGGTGTGGTTACACAGTACGTTCTGCCCATTTCCAATGATATATTACAATCTCCTGTGTGGCTGGTGTTTCTTATTGATGTTGCTCCTCATTGCTTGCACTTGGAGTCCGGCTTCTAATTTGACTGCGTAGCTCTTCTATTAGCTCAGGGTTCTGTTGCTGCATTTGCTGGGCAAACTGCTGGCCTCTTGAATATAACAAACAACAAAACACCGGGATAAGAAAACTGACAAATAAGACAGACCCCCTCCTCACCCCCAGTAAAAATGGTAGGTCAAAACTCTCAAAACAGGGCTATCAAATCAAAGCGCCCCCAGATGTCGAATTCTTTGAATGCAGTAGATAGCCAGGGAATCATGGGTGTCGTAGTTCCGAAATATCAGGGGGGCCACTTTACCAATTACGTTTGCTTCACCAAGACCACGTTACTCACCCCCACCCCTTTTAACAAGCTTGAATTAATGGTTTTCATTGTTCTATTATGAGTTAGCTATTCACTACACTTACTGTGTAAAAGTTTTATACTGAGTGTGTTCTTGTAGACAATAATATACTCTGTATCAGGGATCTCACACTTGTCACCCCCCAGATGTTTCTGAAATACAACTCCCTTGAATTCCTTGGCCATTTATTGCATTCAAAGAGTTCAGGGACATGTAGGCTATCAACATCTGGGGGCAGGTGTTTGAATCCCTGGTCTATGTTATCCATTTATGAAGTCACTAAATAATAGGTTTCTAAAACTGGAAAAGATGTCAGGGAAGAAAAATGGTAAGATTGAGTTCACATGCAATTTAATTGAGTCATAAGTCTTAAATTTATATTCTGTCATAAAATATAAAAGTTAAACATGTGCTTATCTCAAATTTGGATCAGGTTTATGCCAAGGATTGTGAGCGTAAAATAGCCAGAAAACAGCCATAGCACATTCATGCATATCTGATGTGGACTTCTAGCGTATATTTGAAATGGTTGGAAGTGTGAGCTATCATTTTAAAGAAAATAGAATATTTTACTAAACATTTAAAGCATGTGCCTACAGGTTGTTGACATAGGCTTTACATATTAAAGCAATACAGCATGTTTTGTTGCAATTGGGAGTATATTAGGCTAAACAAAACACAGAAACCTTCTACTTGATCAGGGATCTCCTAACTCCAATCCCCAGATGTTGATTGAATGCAGTAAATCGAGACAAGACCATTGGAGTTGTATTTCAGCAGCATTTGAGAGGACTGGAGTTTGAGATCCTTGTACCAGATAATTGAGCAATAAAAAAAATATTTTCAAAGTTACTTATCTTTTGTGGATGTTCAAGGTGTATGTCAGCTGCCCTAGCTCATTGTAAACCTAAATTTTACTGAGCCCAAAAAAAAAAAAAAAAAAAGTACAGTATAAGTACTTAAGTCATACATACGCTTGTATAAGGCCAGCCAGATCATTAGGAGATGGATTTCCAGGTGCCGCAGCAGCTGCTGCACCAGGCATGGAGTTGTGAGCACCAGAGATCATTCCAGACATTCTGCAGTTAACAGGGGAGAACAAAAAATGTCGTTACACACCAGAACAAGCAAATATACCCTTCCACATCTACATCAAACACTATTTAGGCTAGGGTCAGACGAGCGTGATTTCTACGGACTGTACGTCTGTGCACACGGACGGACGTCAGTACGGAAGACGCAGTAGTGACCACACAGTCCGTTTATTCACTGACGTATATTTTGGCAGATGTAGGAGAGAAAATAAAAAGCAAAACCATTTTGTCCGTGAAAAATGCTGGACATATACATGCAGTCCGTCTGACCACGTTCTATCACTCACACACACCGCTATGCAGACATTGCGGACGCAGCACACTTTGTGCGGCCGTTCTAGGGGTTGTACGTTCTTGCCTGCCTTGCGTCCGTGGGCCGCGGCCGTTGTGTGTCCGCAGTTAAGTGCGGACGTACTTCGTGTAACGGGCTCCGATGGGCTTTCGGTCATGCTATCACGGACGTACTTTTAGGCGCAATCATGGACGTGAACACTACGCTCGTCTGACCCCAGCCTAAAAGCAGCGTATCACAGGGGTCATCAGAAGATGATCAAACAAACCTTTAAATCATTCAGAGAAGGCACAATCTAGTCCTTTCAAAACTAGGCACATAATTTTAAAAAAGTATATATGCAGTTAACAATCATCCATTTCTTCCCGATCAAGGTTTTAATCTTTAAAAGCTAGTAGATAAATTTCAGTCCCTTTTCCACCTCCTGTCTCAGACATTGCAACGGAGGTATTTGCTGTGGAGTTTCCCATTTTCAACCAATGACCTAAATATTCAAAACTGAATTCTGTTTCTAGGTAGGCTCTTAAAAAAATGTTCAAGTTCCCTAAAAGCTGGGGACTAAAACTACATAACACAAAACCTTTTAAGTTTTGGCAGAGGCACTACATGTACTTTCCTCTTCTCCCACAGTGGAGCCAGCAGTGCGATCCGCTGCTTCTTCACGTAAGAAGCAAGGTCCGACCAGGATCAAATAGTTCCCAGTCTCCCTTTGCAGTAACTGCATGATCCAGGTTGGGACGCATTGGACTAGAGAAGCAGATACATGAGGCGGCGTACAGCACTGCTGTAATTCTAAGGCTGGACTGCGCTTTCTTCCTGGGCCAGGAGAAAATGAACTGCTTACCCTAGAGCAGCAGTGGTAAAAAGGAGACTGAAATGAAAATCTGCTTGCACAATTTTTTTTTATTACTTCCCGTCTCCCATAGTGCGTGAGCTGTAGAGTAGGGCCGTATGTATTTTAGAGTAGTAAAGATACAATATAGAAATTGATAGTGTATCAATTTGGGGAAAGGTGTCATGTACAGAGATCGATATAGATATCTACAGTGGGGCAAAAAAGTATTTAGTCAGCCACCAATTGTGCAGGTTCTCCCACTTAAAAAGATGAGAGAGGCATGTAATTGTCATCATAGGTACACTTCAACTATGAGAGACAAAATGAGAAATAAAAAAAAATCCAGAAAATCTCATTGTCTGATTTTTAAAGCATTTATTTGCAAATTATGGTGGAAAATAAGTATTTGGTCACCTAGAGTACAGTACAAACAAGCAAGATTTCTGGCTCTCACAGACCTGTAACGTCTTCTTTAAGAGGCTCCTCTGTCCTCCACTCGTTACCTGTATGAATGGCACCTGTTTGAACTTGTTATCAGTATAAAAGACACCTGTCCACAACCTCAAACAGACACACTCCAAACTCCACTATGGTCAAGACCAAAGAGCTGTCGAAGGACACCAGAAACAAAATTGTAGACCTGCACGAGGCTGGGAAGACTGAATCTGCAATAGGCAAGCAGCTTGGTTTGAAGAAATCAAATGTGGGAGCAATCATTAGAAAATGGAAGACATACAAGACCACTGATAACCTCCATCGATCTGGGGCGCCACGCCAGATCTCACCCTGTGGGGTCAAAATGATCACAAGAACGGTGAGCAAAAATCCCAGAACCACACAGGGGGACCTAGTGAATGACCTGCAGAGAGCTGGGACCAAACTAACAAAGGCTACCATCAGTAACACATTACGCCGCCAGGGACTCAAATCCTGCAGTGCCAGACGTGTCCCCCTGCTTAAATGCCAGTACATGTCCGGGCCCGTCTGAAGTTTGCTAGAGAGCATTTGGATGATCCAGAAGAGGATTGGGAGAATGTCATATGGTCAGATGAAACCAAAGTAGAACTTTTTGGTAAAAACTCAACTCGTCGTGTTTGGAGGAGAGAGAATGCTGAGTTGCATCCAAAGAACACCATACCTACTGTGAAGCATGGTGGCGGAAACATCATGCTTTGGGGCCGTTTTTCTGCAAAGGGACCAGGACGACTGATCCGTGTAAAGGGAAGAATGAATGGGGCCATGTATCGTGAGATTTAGAGTGAAAACCTCCTTCCATCAGCAAGGCCATTGAAGATGAAACATGGCTGGGTCTTTCAGCAGGACAATGATCCCAAACACACTGCCTGGGCAATGAAGGAGTGGCTTTGTAAGTAGCATATCAAGGTCCTGGAGTGGCCTAGCCAGTCTCCAGATCTCAACCCCATAGAAAACCTTTGGAAGGAGTTGAAGGTCCGTATTGCCCAGTGACAGCCCCAAAACATCACTGCTCTAGAGGAGATCTGCATGGAGGAATGGGCAAAAATACCAGCAACAGTGTGTGAAAACCTTGTGAAGACTTACAGAAAACGTTTGTTATATATCCTTTGTTGGCAATGACACAGGTCAAAGTATTGAGATGGACTTTTGATATTGAACAAATACTTATTTTCCACCATAATTGGCAAATAAATGCTTTAAAAATCAGACAATGTGATTTTCTGGATTTTTTTTTTCTCATTTTGTCTCATAGTTGAAGTATACCTATTATGACAATTACATGCCTCTCTCATCTTTTTAAGTGGGAGAACCTGCACAATTGGTGGCTGACTAAATACTTTTTTGCCCCACTGTATGTAGATGACCAAAATGTAAACACGGTTATAAATACAAAATGAGTGAATAAAGTAAAAAAAATTGATATAAAACTAAAGAAAAAAAAAGGGGACAGCATGAAGATGCATATAAAAATACAAAAATGTTGTGCCTTGTTTAAATAAAACAATAATAGCTTCTTATAAGCATATGTACATTCAATAAAGTACAAATGAAGATGGCAAACTAGGCTCAGTAGCCTTATTACCATGGGTAACAGATTTCTGCCAATGCCGCTTTCTTCCAGGGCCCCCCCCCTGCACCGTGTTCCCCCTGGCAAACTCTCATGCCTTTCTCCAGTCCTTAGAGGGAGTCCTTAGAGGGCCTTGCTAGCATCCCCCAGAAATAAGAGTCTGTAGATCTGAGGTCATTCAGGATTAGAATGGACCAGCCAGACCGAACACCTTAATTGTATATATACAGTTCCAGGAGGGGCTACAGACAATGGAGAATTACACCCTGGTCCCACCCCCCAGCCTCACGTGAACCAGACATGTCCAGACATGAACAATATGGCATCATGTAATCAAAGGCCTAGCATCAGAATGCCTGAATACATTAGATAACAGTGTAGAAGTTTACATAAATTGACAGATATCACAGAAATTTACATAAACCATTGTAATAGTAATCAGATAACAGGACAGTGTTTGCCTGACCAGGCAGATTTACACCTCCTCAAATATGCAGCAGATAAACAGATACACATGGACCGTACAATAGACATAACAATATTCATGCACAACTCTGATTACACAACCATTCTGCATACAAGAGGGCAAGAAAAAAAAAAAAAAAAAGAACCTCAGGCCTGCAACCCAAGCCCAAAGTGATTTACGTCACACCATGGCTTGTCCATATCCCACCTTTCTATTAACCTCCCAGGCGGTCTAATTTTTTCAAAATTTCGTGTCTAAAAGCGTCTCAATTTTTTTTTTTTTAAACGGAAACGTGTTTTTGTACATAGTTAGCCTGTAATAATTAGGAATCACGCACTGAAATCCATGCAAGCAAGAGTCTTTACTAGTAAAATCCTTAATAAATAAATAAAAAATAGTAAATACACTGAGTCCGATAAAGTTTGAAACACGACATAATTTATTATCCCATAAATAATTATCCAAAATAATTCAAATAAATGATATTCAATAAAATACGACAAAACACTGAAATCTGTCTGAAAACAAGGGTAAGAGGATGTATGGTCTATTTCTTATCCTGTACTGCCACCTACTGGCCGTTCATAAACTTTGCACTCTGTATTCTACAGTCTAAAATTATATTTTTCTAACTGTTCTGCTGGCCCTGCCCACCCTGCATCGTGTGACTCGCAGGGAGCCTTTCAGGAAGCAGCTCGCTGCGATCACACTGCGGGGGACAGCGAGGGAGCCAGGAGGCGAGTATGCACCCAGCCCGAGTGTGGCTCGGGGTTACCGTTCACGGTAGTGAAATTTAACCCAGAGTCACTCGGGAATACCGCCAGGGAGGTTAATATATATTTATGTATTGACTGGGTGTGCCTAATGCTGAATGGCTAGATACTATTTTATTTTCCTGATCCAAGTATTTTTTTGTAATAATTTTCACTTATAGCTAGGTCCATATATATATTTGGATGCAGGCACAATTGGCATACTTTTGGCTCTGTATGCCACCAAAATGAAATTAAAATGAATCAACCCAAATGAATTTGAAGTGCAGACTGTCAGCTTTAATTCAAAGGGTTGAAGATAAAATATCAATTACAAATTTTAGGAACTGCTACCATTTTTATTCACCCCCCCCCCCCCCCATTTCCAGGGGCTCAGATGCAATCGGACAAATGAATATAATCATAAATAAAATGTTAATTTTAAATCTCTTGTAGAGATTCCTTTACTGGCTATGACTACCCTGAAGTCTGGAACCCATGGACATTAACAAAGACTTTGTTTCCTCCTTTCTGATGCTTAACCAGGCTCTACCTGCAGCTGCCTTCAGTTGTTGTTTGTGGGTCTTTCTGACTTTAGTTTTGCCTTCAGCAAGTGATATGGATGCTCAATTGGGTTGAGATCAGGTGATTGACTCAGCCATTGCAGAATATTCCACTTTTCCTTCAAAAACTCCTGGGTTGCTTTATCATTGTCCATCTGTACTGTGAAGCGCTGTCCAATCAACTTTGCTGCATTTGGCTGAATCTGGGCTGACAGTATATAAACACTGCTGAATTCATCCGGCTGCTTCTGTCTTCGGTCACATCATCTATAAACACTAATGACCCAGTGCCACCGGAAGCCATGCATGCCCATACCATCACACTGCCTCCACTATGTTTTACAGATGATGTGTACTTTGGATCATGAGCTGTTCCAAGCCTTCTCCACACTTTTGTCTTTCCGTCATTCTGGTACAGATTAATCTTAGTTTCATGCATCCAAAGAATACTTTTTCAGAACTGGTCTAGCTTTTTTTTTTTTAGGTTTTTTGGCAAAATCTAATCTGGCTTTTCTATTTTTCAGGCTTATGAATGTTTTGCACCTTGTAGTGAATCCTCTGTATTTGCTCTCATGAAGTCTTCCCTTGATTGTAGATTTTGACAGTGATGCGCCCACCTTCTGGAGAGTGTCCTGCACTTGTCTGGATATTGTGAATGGGTTTTTCTTTACCATAGAGAGGATCCTACGATCATCCACCACTATTGTCTTCCGTGGACGTCCAGGCCTTTTTAATTACTTTTGGTCCCTTGATAAAGGGAGGATAGTTAATCTTAAAAGCTGTAAATCCTAAACCCTTCCTCCAGTTTGGATGCACATAGCCTCAAATTAAACCTGAGAGTGCACTTTCAGCGCATATACATTACTAGCTGGAGACCCGTGCTTCGCAACGAAACATTGGGCTATGCAGGATAGATTAGGTTCACAATCCGTTGATTTATGCCCGCATCAGATGAATGCAGTGATCACGTCCGTGTCGCCACACAGTTTAACGTCAGTCGTAGCATAGAATCATGATCAATAGAGACCCACACACCGAACTGGGCATGCACCACGCAGATGGCAACGGACGCAATTTAGGCAAGAACGTAAAACCTCTAGGACGGACGCACCGAGTGCGCCACGTCCACATAGCGTTCTGTGTGTGTGATGACACAAAGTCAGACAGAGAGCATCGGCGACGTCCAGCACGTCCAGTCTTGACGCACAAAATGGCTTTTCATATCATTTTCCAATTTGTATAATTTTTCATATAAAATTTTGTTTCCCATAATTCCCTTTTTTTTCTACGTCCGTCAAGAAAAATGGATCGTGTGGTGTCTACAGTATCTTCCGTCAGTACGTCCGTCATGCACGCACGCAGAGTGCGCTCTGACATTAGCCTAGGTGGTGGTTGGGGATTGAAACACATAAGGGATGATAATAATAAACAATAAAACAGATGGGTTTAGGCCCTTTAATCCCACCAGCAAGCCTGGGTTTTTTGTCTATGTAGCCGGGCTAATTACTTGCATAGCATAGACTTTCAATTTGTCCCTCAGATGATTTGCTCAGGACCTCCCTGTAAACAATATTCCCGCTTTTACTCTCTGGCTGGAGGATGACCAGGCTGTCAGGAGAACTGACTCTGGAGCACGCCACATACAACTGGCCATGGGAGAAACAGTCACCCGTCAGATGGACACCAGCCACTTTCACAGTCCATCCCTGTGCCTTATTGATGGTGATGGCATAGGACATCTAAACAGTAAATTGTAGACGATTGAGCTCGTAGTGGGTAGTCTGATGGGATCAGAGGAATTCTGGGAATGAAAACGGTTTCTCCCTGATTTACACCTGTGAAAATCGTGGCTTCTTCCTGAGTGAAGGAGTGCATCGTCTGCCGGTTTGAACTGAGATAACGGCATGTGAGGCAAGTGGCAGTTGGAGCAGCTTTTTTTTTTTTTTTCCAGGTGGGGAGGGGAGTATAACTCCTTAGCATCAGAGCGTGTTAATAACTGATGCTCTGATGGTCAATTGGAAAAACCCTTCCTTAGTGAGCACCTAGAAGCCGAGAGGAACATTCGTGCTGAATTTCAAGTTTGTAGGCTTTACGGTTCTGGAGATATCGTGATGTCGTGCGAGTGGCATTTTGCACGTATGTGAATATATATATCTATCTTGATTACGTTGTACTGGTCTTCAATATTAATGCAATAGCTTATGTGGTGAGCTATAGCAGCTGGTACTTGCTCAGGTCCAACGCCACCACATTCAGCCTCTGTGGGTAGACTTCAAAGAGGGCCGTCAGGCAGTGCTCAGCTGTGACATTGGTGTGGTGACTTGTGAGTGTGCCCATCTGCAATCATATTGGATCATTGGTGGGACTGTCCTGTAGGATAATTTTTCTCTTATAACTGTCTCACACCCCAGTAGCATGCCACTGGAAGTAGAACTCAATTGTTAAATAGAATATTTTAGAACTCAATTGTTACATATATAGGGAGTCAAACGAGCCAAACTCTGGGCTTGACAACTGCACTTTCACTTAATGTATATTTCCTTCTAATTTAGTAGTGTTGTACTAATTTATAATATGTCATATTTGGAAAAAACTTAATACGGACACAGGCCAGAGTTATGGCAATAGCAGCTTAGACTCAACAAACAATATCTGCAAACCCACGTTTTAAAACGAATGGACAAATAATACAAAAAGAAATTAGCAGGACTGGCAATTTATTTATTATTTACAGTTGTGTTCAAAATTATTCAACCCCCACTGAAATTGAGTGTTTTGGCCAGTTTGACATTGATTTTGATCATTCAGTCATCTTGCTTACAATTAAATCAAAGAGGCACGTGTAGGTCAGACAAATATAACATAACATTTATAATGAAATAACCACAAATGTCTTTTCTGTGCTCACATCATTATCAGTTTTATTCAACCCCCAAGTGACATTCAATCTTAGTACAACATCCTTTTACAGTTATAAGTACTAACAGCTTTTAAACGTGAAGCATAGCTTGACACAAGTGTCTTGCAGCGATCTACAGGTATCTTCGCCCATTCGTCATGGGCAAAAGCCTCCAGTTCAGTCACATTCTTAGGCTTGCGCACTGCAACTGCTTTCTTTAAGTCCCACCAGAGGTTCTCAATCGGATTTAAGTCAGGTGACTGCGATGGCCACTCCAAAATGTTCCAGCCTTTAATCTGCAACCATGCTCTAGTGGACTTGGAGGTATGCTTGGGATCATTGACCTGTTGAAAGGGCCAACGTCTTCCAAGCCTCAGGTTTGTGACGGACTGCATCACATTGTCATCCAATATCTCCTGGTACTGAAGAGAATTCATGGTACCTTGCACACGCTGAAGCTTCCCTGTACCTGCAGAAGCAAAACAGCCCCAAAGCAGGATTGATCCCCCGCCATGCTTCACAGTAGGCAAGGTGTTCTTTTCTTCATAGGCCTTGTTCTTCCTCCAAACATAGCGTTGATCCATGGTCCCAAACAGTTCTAATTTTGTTTCATCAGTCCACAGAACACTATCCCAAAACTTCTGTGGTTTGTCCACATGACTTTTGGCATACTGCAGTCGACTCTTCTTATTCTTTGGAGACAGCAAGGGGGTGCGCCTGGGAGTTCTGGCATGAAGGCCTTCATTACGCAGTGTGCGCCGTATTGTCTGAGCTGAAACTTCAGTACCCACATCTGACAAATCTTTTCTCAGTTCCTCAGCAGTCACACGGGGACTTTTCTCCACTCTACGCTTCAGGTAGTGCACAGCAGTCGAAGTCAGCATCTTCTTTCTGCCACGATCAGGTAGCGTTTCAACAGTGCCTTCTGCCTTGAATTTGCGAATGATGCTTCCTATGGTCTCTCTTGGTATGTTTAACATCTTTGAAATCTTCTTATAGCCATTGCCCTTCCTGTGAAGAGTAATCACCTCTTCTCTTGTCTTCCTGGACCATTCTCTTGACTTCACCATGTTTGTTACCACACCAGTAAATGTCTAGAAGGAGCTGAGTATCACAGTCATTTTAAAGCTGCCTAATTGGTGCTTATTATGCTTTATTGCTGCTCCGTGACATCCACAGGTGTTTTCAATACCTGAATGAAAACACTTGAATGAACCTCTGTTCTTCAGAGTGGTAGTCTTTAAGGGGTTGAATAATTGTGTCAATAAAGAATTCACAAAAGAAACATTTACTACTGTATTACAAAACCAATTGATGTCATTTTAGTTGCATATGGTTCTTTAAAAAGTCCTTGTAGGATTTCATTCTGAATACAATTACAAATGTACACTAAATTCCCTAAAACCCCTTTACAGCATTGGGGGTTGAATAATTTTGAACACAACTGTAGATGCCATGCTTTACCTATTTTGCTAATGTGAAAAAAAGAACTACACTTACAGTTGTTGCACTTGTGGATTGTTCATCAGGTTTGATGCCTGCAGAAGAAAGAAATTACAAAGTTCAGTATTATGTGTTAGGTGCTATGTCATAGAAGATGCAAGGAGTAAAAAAGTACTAACAGGGTTATTCAAAGAGAATCGAAAAGTCACTGCATGTTCGGTGACTTTTCGTTGTCTTCAGTTTGGTTTGTTTTGCCAATCCCATTTCGGTGACCCTGCGGTGTATTCAGCAAGCACCACAGGGTCCCCGAATTGCAGGGAAAGGCTGCCGCAAACCCGCCGAAAACTAACCGCAAAACCTAGCGAATGCACGCCGAAAACCCGCAAAAACATCTGGATTAACCCACCGAAAACCACGGAAAAACCCGAGCAGGAGCCGATCACATGCGGCGAAAAAAAAAAAATCCAGAAAAAATATCAAACGATAAATAAAGAGACTCTTTACTGCAGAATTTTATAATGAACGGTTTATTAGATATTGAATTAAAACGGGAATATTTTTAACATTGAAGCCTATGGGATTCGCCTGAATAAACCTGCCGAATTAAACCACCGAATGGCAGAGCATTTCGGGAACCTTTCACTCCTGGTTTGTGTTCTCTGAATGGCTGAAGCAGTGCTTTTTTAATGGGGATTTCACTGCCATCGAACAGGCACCATATGTGCAGGCAATTCGCCAGGATTTGGCGAATTGACTGCTCTCTGGATAGCCGAATGGCGAAGAAAGGTAACTGAACGCTGATTTTCAGCGTTCGGTTACCTTTCTCCAGCCATTCGGATCTCTTTGGATAACCCTGTAAGTGTTGTTAGACAGGCCTACCCACTACAGGAAGCCAGTGGCGTAGCGATGGGGGGGGGGGTCACTTTTCCCCTGGGCGCCTGTCGGGGGGGGGGTGTGCACCGCAAGCAGGGGAGAACCGGTGTGTTGCCCCATTTCGGTGCCTATCTGGGGCTTCAACCACAGCGGGCCGATATCTTGCATGTCAGCCCTCACTATGGGACTGCCCCCTAGCCGTGGGCATCATCGCGCATGAGTGCGGTTACGTCATACAGAGGGAGTTCCCCTGCCCGGGGAATCCAAGACAAGAGATGCTTGGGTCATTTGGACCCCCGTATCTTTTGGAACCTGTAACCTACAAAGTCGCTTTTGGCGTCATTGGAAAGGCCAGATTCTGATTCTATTGATACAAACATGACCAGGTATCCTGCAAAAATAAAATATTTGTCTTCAATTTTTTTCTCCAAAAGCGACAAAAGCATTTAACGTAGGAGGTCCTTTTTGGAGCCATTGGAAAGGCCAGATTCTGATTCTAATGATACCAAACATGACCAGATTATCTAATAATTTTTTTTAAATATTTCCTTTTTTGTCTCCAAAAGCAGCATTAGTCAATTTTCAATAATAAAGTGAATAATATTGCTGAATTACCTCACTATCTAATTTCCCACAGCAGCAGTAAATGTGGAGGGGATGGAGCAATGCGTTATTACGCATAGTTTCATCAAAAACTTAATCTGTGGCGAAGAGCGCGGGGGTCCTTTGGACCACTGCATAACCATAATGTACTCCTCACAAGTTCAAGTGAAGGGTCACTGGAAAGGATAGAGTCTGGCCTTTCTGATGATACGAAACATGACCATACAATGTGTAAAAATAAAAAAAGAGGAAAAAAGAAAAAACACAATTGCAAAACTTATTTTTTTCCCCTTTGTTCTAAGGCAGTGGCATTCACTTATAACGCAAACAATGCTACTAAACTAATTCACCTTCTCATTTCCCACACTGAGAGCAAATTTGAAAGTTATGGCATAATGCATTTCTCCGCATTATTTCATCTAAAACATGGGGTGGGCACGCTACAAGAGGACATGACCCTAGGCGCCTCGTCCCCTTACTATGCTTCTGCAGGAAACTCACCATGTTCATAAAGCTAGGATTATTCAGGAATCCAGCTAAATCAATTCCTCCAGGAGCAGACATCTATAGGAAGAAAGGTAGTCGGGTTTAGATTTGCTTAAAGACTTAAATGATACACCACATTTACCAACATAAAACAAGAAACTCACAGGACTTGGAATCTCTTTCATCTTCTGTTCGGCAATCTTAAGGTTTGCTTTGTAGGTGTCATTGTCTGGATCCAATTCAAGCGCTCTTTTGTAAAAACCAACAGCTTCTGCATGTTTGTTCAAACTCGAAAGAGCAAGTCTTAAAAGGGAAAAGAAAATAAAGAATATATAAAACCATGGCTGACGTGATGTCCAAATTGTAGCCAATAGGAGCCGATCTCCCAGGTGACAACAATCCAGCAGGCGCGCTTCACTTGTGGCTGAGTGTGAGAGGGCGAGGAGCCCTAAAACGGAAACAGCAGGCAAGACTGGGGATTAGCAAGCCCCGAGCGGCTCTATCCATCACCGTCCAGATGTGCGTGCCATAGGGGACAGTGCAGCCCCCCTCCCCTGACATGGCCCAGAAGCCTTGCTGGAGCATGGAAGCTGCTGGTGTCCTGCCTGCTGGTCTCCAGACACGCTGCCATGGGCAAGGAGGAGACAATTTTTTTTCTTTTCTTTTTACAAGAAGAGGTCATCCGAACCTGGGCCTGGCCGAGGGCTTGCCTAGGCCTTCAGGCCGTCCGAGCCCCTCTCTAGGATGACTGATTTTTGGTCTTCGGCTGAGCTAGTCCTACATTTTTTGGTTTCAGCCCAAAATTTTCATTTCGGTGAAATGAAACTACTTTAATTGCCAGCATGTGGAAATTAAGCCTCTCTAGCAAAGACTCTTTAGTTTTGGAATCCAGCAAGGAGAAGCAACGCTGGACAGAGGGCGTCTACTTGACGGTCTCTGGGCCCCACTCCCACCAGGGATAATAAGAGCACTCACACAGTGCCTCAAAACATGAAACGTGACCAAATGTCCTAACACCAAGGGCCCTATCACCTGGTGTGAGCTAAAACGCCATTGCTAAAGAAAACCGGTAGCAAGTTGCTAAAACTTAGCGCCTAACGAGCTACTAACAGATCACCTTGTCTGCGGGAGACTGTGTACAAGGTCGTTTAGCGCACGCTATGGAAACGCTAAGACCCGTGATAATGTGGTTGTGCACGGAATAGAGTCTTGTACAAGTATGAACACATCTAGCGAATAGCCCTCACACCCCTGCATTATTAAAATCCTTCAAGGTGGCCATATCAGCCATGTTTATATCAGGGGTGTGGAAATTTTAAAAAAAATCTACTTGTCCAACGGACTAAGTAGTAGCCCAATCTACTTGCCCTGATAATCTCAACAAAATAGTGTTTAAATAAAGGTCTTTATTCATAACAGCCTAGGGAGGTAGCGTCAGATATATGTGATGAATAAAGACCTTTATTTAAACACTATTTTGTTGTGTGTAATTATATAATATAATATAATATATATATTCACACACATTGCAGCCCTGTGTGTGTGTGTATTTACATATGTATGTACCGTGTGTGTATACATACACGTATGCAGGGCTCAAAATTTCAATTCCCATGCTACTAGCCAGACCTTAAGAGTTACTCGCCACCAGTTGCCCCACCTACCCTGCCCTAAACTCTGCCCCTAAACACACCTTAAATTATCTTATGAAATTACACTTAAACGTATTAGAATAAAGTTACAAAAATAAATAACATTAAAACTCAGGCACCAGACAAGTAGTATCATACATTAAGTACAGACTCCAACAGTTTTTAGGACCAAATTAATTTGGGGTTTATGAATCCAATATATCAAGTGGAACCTTATACTCCTATTGATAACCTGGCATATGAATAATGGAAGTTAGAAGACCCCAGAGTCAGTTTACCCCCTTGGATGCGTATACAGATGAATCTATTAATATTCGTGTGCAATACTTCCATCCCCATTTTTTCGCTCCTTCCGTATCACCCATCTTTCTTTATAGATTTATTTTGCACTTCCGGCACGCTGACAGCTTGGCAGCTGTTTATGTTCACTTAGTTTACACCAGGGCTGGGGAACCTTTTTTTCTGCCAAGGGTCCCCTTTAATTTATTTTTCACAATTCATTTCTCTCCCCCATTTAATATCTCTCTCTCCCCCCCCCCATTTAATATCTAGTTATATAGTTATAGGCTGTGATGCCCCGCGCCGCGGTCGGACCGCGGCCGCCATGTTGGGACGCCTGGCAGACTCACCTGAGGTCCCTCGTGGCGCGTCGCTCCCTGGTTCCGGCCTGCAACTCGAGGGAGGAGATCCAAGATGCGTCCCACGCCGTCTCCGCGATCCATCTGAGCGGAGGTCGGGCGCGCATGCGCGATCGTCCATCCTGGAACATGAAAACTCAGGTACTCTGGCGCCCTCTGCTGGTCAAGTTAAGGTACTACATTCCACCTGCACTGAAGATCCTCGCATACCACCAATTAATCTGCCAAGCACTCAGGTACCTCAATTCCACCTGCGAGTTCCAGGTGAACGGTGTTCGTATGATTCCCTGAGCCCTATTTAAACCTGCCGCTTTCTCCAGCTCACTAACCAGGTTATACTGTGGTTCCACCACGTTACCCAGTGGTTCCCTTCGTGCTTCGCTAAGGACATCCTGACTTCCGTTTCCTGCTTCCAAGGTGCCTGTCCTGCTTTCGCCCTGCTTCCAAGGTGCCAGTCCTGCTTTCGCCCTGCTTCCAAGGTGCCAGTCCTGCTTTCGCCCTGCTTCCAAGGTGCCAGTCCTGCTTTCGCCCTGCTTCCAAGGTGCCAGTCCTGCTTTCGCCCTGCTTCCAAGGTGCCAGTCCTGCTTTCGCCCTGCTTCCAAGGTGCCAGTCCTGCTTCCGTTCCTGCTTCCAAAGTGCAAGTCCTGCTTCTGTTCCGGTTGCCACGGTACCAGCTTTACTTCCATTCCACACTTGCCATCACAAGTGCCCGTACCATTCCCAGGCTTGTCTCCACGACATCAGTACCGGACCCTGTCCTCAATTCCCTACGACTTTCCGTTCTGGACTTTTATTTCTGCCAAAGAAACCTTGCATTACGTTTATTCTGGACTTTTATTTCTGCCAAAGAAACCTTGCATTACGTTTGTTCTGGACTTATATTTTGTTGCCTTCAGTAAAGCTCTATTAGTTATATTCCTTCTGGTCTCCTCTTTCGGCTTGCTATTGGGGTCCATACACCCAACACCACACAGGGGTTCAAGCCTCTGTCCTTACATAGGCTGAAAAAAGACATGCGTCCATCGGGTTCAGCCTCTCCCACATAACCTACTGCTGTTGATACAAAAGAAGGCAAAAAACCCGTCTGAAATATGCAACATACTGGGAAAAAATTCCTTCTTGACCCCAGAATGGCAGTCAGATTTCTCCTTGGATCAAGAAGCTTTTACCCACATATTAAATATTATAACCCTTAATATTCTGTGTCTGCAGGAAGTCATCCAATCGTTTTTTAAAAGTCTGTACAGACTCTGACCCAACCACCTCAACAGGCAGAGAATTCCACAGCTTTATTGTTCTCACCGTAAAATAACCCTTCCTATGCTTTAAGCTAAATTTTCTTTCTTCCAGTCTAAATGGATGACCCCTTGTCCTCTATATCTCTCTCTCTCCCCCATTTAATATCTCTCCCCCCATTTAATATCTCTCTCTCCCCCATTAAAATAGAGAGAGACTTTAAAGTCTGTCTCTCCATTTAAAGTCTCTCTCTAAAGTCTGTCTCCTACTCCCGCGATCTAATAAGGGGGGGGGGGTGAACGAGGGAGCAGGGATTATCCCTGCTTCCCTCACTCCATGAGGCACGCCGGATCCAGGGGCGGAGCCAGCGTGAAGCGAGGTCCTGGCAAGTACAGTCCCTGTCCCAGCACCTCTACTCCCTGCTGTCATACACACTGTGAGAGGGAGGGAACCAGGCATCCCAGCGTCTCCCCAGGCAGCCCACTCCGGCCACTCGCAAATGGAGGGGGAGTGATTCAGCAGCCCTGTCCCAGCACCTTTCCCCCCCACTGAGAGTGAGACTCCGGAAGGGATTGCTGCCTTCTCCCCTGGGGAAAGATCCGACTGCCGGAAACATGTCCTGAGCAGGTCGCCGGCTTTAAAAAAAATAAATAAATAAATAAAAACCGCCCGCCGCCTGGATACGCAGCGCAGGCAGCACGATCTAATTTATCATGCTGCCTGTGTGTGCATTCCTACTCGCCCTAGCATTATTTCCACTCGCAAAATTCGAGTGGAAATTGAGGGATGCATGTATGTATGTACACACACATGGCTGCAATGTGTATGTATGTAAATAAACACGCGGGGATGCAGTGTGTGTATACATATATATGTATATAAATGCATACATACACAGAGGGTTGCAGTGTGTGTATACATACTGAGTTTTGAAGTGTGTATATATACAAACATTGCAGGTGTGTGTGTATATATATATACACACACACAGCTGCAATGTGTTTGTATATAAACAAGAGTTCTGAAATTTATATATATATATATATATATACACACACACACACACTTCAAAACGCAGTATGTATACACACACACACTGCAACCCTGCGTGTGTGTGCATTTACATACACACACATTGCAGCCCTCAGTGTGTGCATATTCATACATTGCAGCCCTCAGTGTATACAATTATACACACTGAGGGCTGCAATGTGTGTGTGTAATAATCTATATATATATTATGGATATAGGGAGGCACTTGAATCAATAAAAATATACTTTATTGAGTAGTCACATAAAAACCGACGTTTCGGCCCCTAAAGGAGATATATATAGGGGCCGAAACGTCGGTTTTTATGTGACGAATCAATAAAAATATACTTTATTGAGTAAAGTGCCTCCCTATATCCATAATATATATATATATACATATTATTACACACACACACATTGCAGCCCTCAGTGTGTATAATTATATATACACTGAGGGCTGCAATGTGTATATAATATATATATATATCAGGTGTGTGTGTGTGGTGTGTGTGACAGGACTGATAGAGATATATATCTCTGAGGGCAGCCGTGTGTGTGTATACACACACAGGCATGTTTCAGACCTCAGACCAAACATGGGGCGCTGTCCGAACGCTCTATCGGCGTTCGGACAGGCCCCAGCAGCTTACCGCGTTTCGTACCTTCTAACGAGTGCCGCGGGCAAAGCCTCCCAGCGGCCGCTCGTTGCTAAGCCCCCAGCCGCGATCCCGCAAGATTGCTCCCAGCGCGATCTCGCGAACTCCGAGATCTCGCGAGATCGCGCCTGGGGGCTTCCCAATGAGCGGCCACTGGAAGACTTTGCCCGCGGCGCTCGTTAGACGGTACGAAACGCGGTAAACTGCTGGGGCCTGTCCGAATGCTGTTAGAGCGTTCGGACAGACGCCCCAGCCCCTCAGATGCCGGCAAGCCAGCTCAATGCTGGCTTCCGGTATTGGGGGCGTCCGAGGAATTAAGTCCGCAGTCCGGCGGGCTTCTAGCCCGCCGGACTGCATCTCAAAAAAAAAAAAAAAAACTACCTCGCCCGGATCTTCATGTCCCCGGGCGTCGGGCGATACAATTCCCACACCCCTGTTATATGCACACACATTAATTAAGGCTGATGGGCATTGCATGATATATCAGACACCGACAGCATGTAGAATCATTACACTGCATTTAATAGATCCAAAAGGAAGGCCAGGCGAGCAACAATTTCCTTGCTGCAGCATATAAATAATACAGGTTTCAGGGCAAGACTTAGGACCATGTTTAAAGGGACACATGGATAACAGTCACCCTAATCAAATCGCTTACATACCATGAATAACCCCCAGCATAAAATGTTTAAAATTAGCCAATATATTAGGATATATGTCAATAAAGGATACACATATACAGTATCTCACAGAAGTGCACTCTTCACATTTTTGAAAATATTTTATTATATCTTTTCACGTGACAACACTGAAGAAATTACAGTTTGCTACAAAGTAAAGTAGTGAGTGTACAGCATATATAACAGTGTAAATTTGCCGTCCCCTCAAAACAACTCCACACACAGCCATTATTGTCTAAACCGCTGGCAACAAAAGTGAACCCTAAGTGAAAATGTCCAAATTGGGCCCAATTAGCCATTTTCCCTCCCCATTGTCATGTGACTCGTTAGTGTTATAAGGTCTCAGGTGTGAATGGGGACAAACGGTATTTCTTACCGTAAATATTCTTTTCCATAGTCGTAGCGGCAGTACCCATGGGTTCATCTTCAATCCCACTTTTGGACAGGTTACGAAGCCTAAAAACAAATGACACACCTAGGGCCAGGTGAACCCCTCCCTCACCTGTGACTCCTCCCCTATTGCCTATAAGAAGAGCCTAGCCCAGAACCCCCCCAGTCAATGACAATCAAAACCGGAGTAGCAAAATACAAAACAACTTTATTCAAAGCCAACACAACACAATCAAGAGGGAGGGAAGCGGTACTGCCGCTACGACTATCGAAAGGAATATTTACGGTAAGAAATACCGTTTTTCCATACGTCGAGCGGCAGTACCCACGGGACATAAAAAGCCCCCAGTAGAGGGAGGGATCAAGACTTAACCACCGCCTGCAGAACCTTATGCCCAAAGGACACCTCAGCAGAGGTAAGAATATCCAGACGGTAGTGACGCGTGAAGGTGTGAAGAGAGGACCAAGTGGCAGCCTTGCACACTTGTTCCACCATAGCGTCCGCATGCAAGGCCCAGGAAGCAGACACCGATCTAGTGGAGTGTGCCCATACCCCCCAGGGGAGAAACCTTGCCACCCGCCACGGAGATAGCCTGACGAATCCGAGCAATGGAAGGACGAGAAGCACCAACACCCTTAGAGGCCCCCTGAAAAAGGACAAAAAGGTGATCCGAGCGACACCAGGAGCTGGTACGTTCCAGATAGACCTTCAGGACTCGCACCACATCCAGGGTGTGCCACCTGCCCAGAGAAGAAGAGGAGCCCGTGGTGTCACAGAAAGAAGGGATAACGATTTCCTGATCAAGGTTCCCTGGAGAGGCAACCTTAGGACGGAAACCAGGTAAGGGACGCAACATCACCTTTACTAGCATGGAAAACAGTGTAAGGGGGGGGAGGGGTGACATGCGAGAGCCTGAAGTTCCTAACCACCCTCCTGACGGAGGTGATAGCCGTGAGGAACACTGCCTTGAGAGTTAAGTCCTGCGAGGAAGCCAGCGGCTCAAAGGGAGCACCACACAATGCGTTCCAGGGCGGAACCAGGTCCCTGACGAAGGGACGCAGAGAGGACACAGCCCGAAAAAACTTCTGCACAAAAGGATGCAGAGCCAATTCCCTCAGAGTGACCGAAGATATGGCAGCCACCTGAACCCTGAGAGTCCCAGGCCGCAACTCCTTGCGGAACCCAATCTCCAGGAAGCGCAGCAGATCAGGAATCGACACAGACCGGATCAAGACTATAGAAACGTGCGCCAAACCCGATCATAGATACGCCGAGTCGAGGGCTTTTTGTTATGCGAGAACAAGGAAACCAGGTCCTTCGAGAGACCCAGAGAAGTCAGTATGGAGGCAGCATTAGCCACGCCGTCAGTTGGAACGACCCCAGCATACCGGCCGGTAGAGCAGGGAAGTCCAGCAGAGAGTCTGACATCGGGAGGACCAAATAGCGATGACGAGACAGAAGCAACACCTCCGGAAACCAGACCCTGCGTGGCCAGAATGGAAGGACCGCAATCACCGAGGCCTGGTCCATCCTGATCTTCTGAAGGACCCGCGCGATCAGTGCAATCGGCGGGAAGACGTAAGCCAGATCAAAGGCCCACCGGAACGAGAAGGCGTTCAGCAGATCCGGACAGTCCCCTTTCCGGAGGGAGGCGAAGCGAGGAACCTTGGCCGAGAGTCTGGTTGCTATGAGATCGATGCACGGAAGGCCAAACCGAGAGACCACCTCTGAAAACACTGCTGGAGACAGGGACCAGTCCCGTTGTGCCAGGAGATGCCCGGCTCAGAAAGTCCGCCCGAGTGTTGAGAACACCTCGGATGTGAACCGCAGAGAGCGCCCGCAGATGGATCTCCGCCCAGTCCATGATGGTGCAGCACAGAGCAGAAAGGAGGCGCAATCTTGTGCCCCCTTGTTTGTTCAGGTAACACACCATGGAGATGTTGTCGGACTGGATCCGCACGGCGCATCCATGCAGATGCACAGCGAAGGCCCGAAGAGCCTCCCAGACGGCCAGAAGTTCCCTGGAATTGGAGGACAGAGAGCCAGTCCAAGGATCCCAAACCCTGTGGGCTTGGATGTCAAGACAATGAGTGCCCCATCCGGAAGCTGAGGCATCCGACGTCACCGTGAGCCACTCCGGAAAAGCCATAGAAACGGAGAGCGGAGCCACCACAGCAACCGAGCCCTTGTGGACTCCGAAATGCAGACTCGACAGTCCAGGCAGGACAGGGACTCATCCCACTGGGAAAGGATATCGCCTTGCAGCCCTCTGGTGTGCGCCCGTGCCCACGGCACAGCTGGGATAGCAGCCGTCAGATGACCGAGAACCTGCAACAGACCCCGGATGGAGCCCCAAGGAGCAACACGAAGAGCTTGAACGTGACCTTGAAGCTTCACATTGTTGGAATCTGAAAGAAAGATAGCCATGAGAGACGTATCCAACACGAACCCCAGAAAGACAATCCTCTGCACCGGCACCAGTCTCGACTTCTTCCAGTTCACCAGCCACCCGTGCTGGGACAGAACCCCGATCGTGCGGGCCATATGAGACTCGAGGAATGGCACAGAAGCGGCCTTCAGAAACCAATCGTCCAGATGGGGGACTATGTACATGCCCTCGAGACGCAAAAACGCAGTAATAACGATTTAAAATCTTCGAAAAAACCCTGGGAGCGGAAGACAGCCCGAAGGGAAGGGCCCGAAACTGAAAATGAAACACCCTGCCCCAAGACTGAACTGCAAACCTGAGGAATTGTCGGCTCACCTGGGCGACCGGTACATGGTGATCGGCATCCTGCAGACCCAAGGTGACCATAAAAAAAAAAAAAATAGCCAGGCCGCAGAATCGAGTGGCAGAGCCAATCGTATCCATCCGGAACCGTTCCTTACGCACACAGATTCACAGACTTAAGGTCCAGAATGGGGCGAAAGGAGCCATCCGGTTTCCCCACTAGAAAAAGACGAGAGTAAGTACCTTGGAAGCAGTCCTGTGAAGGCACCGGTTCGACCACCCTTTTCTCCAGCAGGGCCAGGACCTCTGAGAATAGCTGATCCTCGGAGTAAGTTGACCGCTGAGAGGAGAGAAGGAAGGCATTACGAGTAGAAGACACAAACTGAATAACGTAGCCACACCGAACAGTCTCTAAAACCCAGGCATCCGAAGTCATCCCCTGCCATGCTGCCGCGAAGTGAAGAAGACGACCTCCAACTGGAACACTGGAGTCAGAAGTTTCTGAACTTACAAAACCCCGGAGCCTGTGGTCTCTGCTCCAGCATACGCTGACGGAAAGGACGGAAACACCTGTTGTAGGGACGAAAGGACCCACGCCGAGAGAACCCCCGACGGTGCCAGACATTCCTAGGCCGATCCTGCGGAAGAGCCTTCATAACATCCGCAAGCTGTTGCAGTAATTCCTGCAGAGCCGAGCCAAATAGCATACCCAGCTCGAAGGACAGGCCACACAACGAATTCTTCGAAGCCGTGTCAGCCGACCTGGACCGGAGCCAGACCGCTCGACGGCCCACCACATTGAGGCCCAAGGCCCGGGAAGCCAGCTTCAAGGATTCAATCGCAGCGTCACATAAGAAATCTGAAGCAGACTGTATGAGGAACAGGTGACGCACCTCAGACGAGAGACCGGACAAGGCACTTTCCAGCTCCTGCAACCAAGCCGTTGCGCATGCGAAACCGAGGACGCCGCCACCAGGGCCCTAGCCTGGGAAGCCAGGGCAGCATAGTTACGCCGCAAGGCAGTCTCAATCCTCTTGTCCATTGGGTCCTTCAAAGTGGACAAGTCACCCGAAGGAATAGCAGAGCGGTGATGGAGCTGTGCGACGGGCACATCCACCTTTGGCAACACCTCAAAGTCCTCAGCCGGAGACAAGGCAAGGGGAAACATACACCTGAACCTCTTGGAGACAAAGGGACGCGGTCAGGCACAGTCCATTCTTTGGACATAAGTTGCTTCACCAATGGGTGAAAAGGAAACCCCTTAGCCTTAAGGGAACCCGCCTGTTCGTCCGGAGCGTCCATCACAGAGGCAACCTCCTTGATCAATGGACGGACACTGTCCTCATCAAAAACAGCCAAAGTCTCATCCTCGTCCGAGGAAAACACCGAAAACTCAAGATCAAGGAGCTCATCCTCAGCCTCCAGGTCCTCACACACTCCTCCCGCCGTCGTTTTTGCAGACCAGAAAAGGACAACCCGGAGGGACCCTGAACGTCAGAAGCAAGAGGGGGCTGCGCAGCAGCCAACTGCATGGCCGCAAAGGTGTGCTGCAGGTTATCTTGGAGCCAGGTCACAAAGACAGACATTTCAGATTTTTTCGCCCCCTCCCCCGCCTCCTTGGTACACAAGGTGCAATACTTTTTCTTATATCCGTCGGCCAGAGGCTGAGCACAGGTACAGCAGACCAGGTGTTTCGACGTCGAGGTGGCCTTTCCCTTCTCTTCATTAGGCAGTGCCTCCGGAGCAGACATCCTACAAGCAAGGACGACATCAGTGAAGGGAACATGCTGCTGGAACCCCCCCCCCCCAGAGCAGGCACACTAACGCAAAACCAAGCCGATCTGGGGCGAGTGAAGGAGACACAGGTGCCGGTGGTACAGCAAACGCTGACCTGCGGCCTTCCAGGCAGGCGACTGCAAAGAAAAAGGCGTGCCAGAGTTCATCCACCCACATGGGAAGATGGCGCCCGTCCCCTGGCTTCAGGGAGAACCCCTGAAGTCGCGTCATAAAGACGCGACTCCCACATGCAGACACTCCGGACTGCACAGCAAACGAAGCGCAGGAGCCGGCCGACCCGGTCCACCACCAAAGCAACCCAACGGTACCCGGCAAGGGAGGGCCAGGCCGGGCCCGAACAGAACAAGTGAGAAGCAATGCGGCTGCCCCCGGAACCAACGAATTCCCCCAACGCCACCTCCCAGGTAACCCTGTCCAGAGGACAGGAAGGAATGACTGGGGGGTTCTGGGCTAGGCTCTTCTTATAGGCAATAGGGGAGGAGTCACAGGTGAGGGAGGGGTTCACCTGGCCCTAGGTGTGTCCTTTTGTTTTTAGGCTTGGTAACCTGTCCAAAAGTGGGATTGAAGATGAACCCATGGGTACTGCCGCTCGACGTATGGAAAAGGGGTGTTAAATTTGGTGTTGTCGCTGTCTCATACTGGTCACTGGAAGTTCAACATGACACCTCATGGCAAAGAACTCTGAGGATCTGAGAAAAAAAAGAATTGTTGCTCTACATAAAGATGGCCTAGGCTTTAAGAAGATTGCCAAGACCCTGAAACTGAGCTGCAGCACAGTGGCCAAGACCATACAGCAGTTTAACAGGACAGGTTCCACTCAGAACAGGCCTCGCTGTGGTCAAAGAAGAGTACATGTGATCACCGTCATATCCAGAGGTTGTCTTTGGGAAATCGACGTATGAGTTCTGTCAGCATTGCTGCAGAGGTTGGAGGGGTGTGGGGGGTCCTCCTGTCAGTGCTCAGACCATACACCTCACAGTGCATCAAATTGGTCTGCATGGCTGTCATCCCAGAAGGAAGCCTCTTCTAAAGATGATGCACAAGAAAGCCTGCAGTTTGCTGAAGACAAGCAGTCTAAGGACATGGATTACTGGAACCATGTCCTGTGGTCTGATGAGACCAAGATAAACTTATTTGGTTCAGATGGGGTCACGCGTGTGTGGTGGCAACCAGGTGAGGAGTACAAAGACCAGCGTGTCTTGCCTACAGTCAAGCATGGTGGTGTCATGGTCTGGGGCTGCCCAAGTGCTGCCCACACTGGGGAGCTACAGTTCATTGAGGGAACCATGAATGCCAACATGTACTGTGACATACTGAAGCAGAGCATGATCCCTTACCTTTGGAGACTGAGCCGCAGGGCAGTATTCAAACATGAGAACGACCCCAAACACACCTCCAAGACGACCAGTGCCTTGCTAAAGAAGCTGAGGGTAAAAGGTGATTGACTGGTCAAGCATGTCTCCAGACCTAAACCCTATTGAGCATCCTCAAACGGAAGGTTGAGGAGCACAAGGTCTCGAACATCCACCAGCCCCATGATGTCGTCATGGAGGTGTGGAAGAGGACACCAGTGGCAACCTGTTAAGCTCTGGTGAACTCCATGCCCAAGAGGGTTAAGGCAGTGCTGACAAATAAATGGTGGTAACACAAAATTTTGACACTTTGGGCCCAATTTGGACATTTTTACTTAGGAGTGTACTCTCTTTTATTGCCAGCGGTTTAGACATTAATGGCTGGGTGTTCAGTTATTTTGAGGGGACAGCACATTTACACTGTTATACAAGCTGTACATTCACTGCTTTACATTGTAGCAAAGTGTCATTTTTTTTGAGAAGGGATTTTATCAGAAAGATTTCTCTCGTTTTCAAGTATGTCCCGTTAGGTGTCTTTCCCAAGGACACTTGCTGGAGAGGTGCACTTTCTTCAGTGTTGTCACATGAAAAGAGAGAATAAAAGATTTACAAAAATGTGAGGGTGTACTCACTTCTGCGAGATACTGTATATCATAAATATAGCCTACTGTAAGAGCAGTGACATTGCTGACCAAATCCATTACTATGGTGCATAAGGCAAAGAGAACGTCTGTGCTGTATTCTTTTCAATTGCCTGTTAATTTGGATGAGGACCTGTTTTTTTTGGAGTTCACACCAGGGTTGAACAGTAGGTAAAATTTTGCAATTAGCGTCGCTCCAGAAATTAGTGCAGGCACTATTGCAGATGTTACAAAAGTGCTAGTGATCTCTAGCGCTCCTGAAGTACAGGATGCGGAAAGTACAGTAATGCACTACGAATGGCTAATAGCGACGCACTAAGTTATCCCCCCAATTTTAGCGAGAGAAACTATCTGTTGGTCAGGCGCTAGACTCTAACCCGGCACCAACGCAAAATCATACCAACGCTAGGATTAGCTCACACCAGGTGATAGTGCCCTACAACTGCCCAGCTCAGGATAGGGTCAGACGAAAGCATTTTTCTCCGCGAACGTGAAAAAGTGCTTCCGAACGCATTGACGTATTTTATCACGGAATGCGCAAAAACAGACGACGCGCATTTTCGGGCGTGATTTTGTACGGATCGTCAATAAAACTCTTTTTGCGTCTGGACGTTATGTAGGCTGGACATTAGCAGTGTCTGACATCTCCTAATCACGCACACACGCCGCTATGCCGCAGCTGCGCACTCAGTACGTCAGTACTAGCGGTTCAGCGTTCTCAAAAAAATGCGTTCAAATTCCACTTGCGTTGCACGGCCGGACTTTTGTGCAGCCGTACATCGTATATTGGCCGTCATCTGCTGCTAGTGCGGCCGTAATTATGTGCGCCAGAACGCACGTTAAAAGTGCGCTGGTCTGACCCCAGCCTCAGAGTTCACCTTGCTGCGCTGCAAGAAACCTGGAGGTGGAAAGGTGAAATCACTGCAATTGGAGCTGAGGGAAGGGGACTAAGTGCAGTTAACTAGGCCAATTCTTAACTATTCCAGCTACTGGGTAAAAGAAAGAAATGAGATACACAGGGAGAAAAGACACACAGAGAGTAAGAGATGCAGAAGAAAGTCCAACAATGAGAGAGATGGACAGATGTAAAGAGACAGCCGTAGTACACGGGAATTCCCCAATATTTGCAGGTTTATTGGATCACACAGCAGCAACGCTCCAGCCCTCGTGCGCACGAGGAAGGAAAGAGTTGCACGCGGGGAGAAAGAATGCTAGAGAAGGACTCCTAACAGTCAAGGTGGTCACCACCACTACAGGTATCAGTATAACATTCATTTCCCGTTAGACTGTATGTTCCAATAGCCGCACTCGTCATTTTTATCTACAATAATACATAATAATATTTGCATTTTTACCAGATGTAGAGAGAAAAAAAAAAAAAGTACAAAATATGTACACATTTACCCCATTCTGCCATAGGCTTTACTGTAATTGGGATCAATAGTTATAGCCTCTTCGCAGTCCCGGACAGCTCCTGCATAGTTTCCCAATTTACTGTAAGCTGCAGCCCTGAACAAGAGAAAGTTGTTAGTTAATGGAAAAAAATGATAAATACAACTGCATTCAACACAGATTCCAATACATATATCTATCCGATACAAATATCCGTGTTAGTCCAGATGCCAAATTCATCAGAGTATAGCAGTACGTAGCAATTCCTTTTTTATTTGGACCAATGTTACATTTAAAAGACAAGCTTTTGAGAGTATACATCATAGAATTCAACACTAAACAGCAGAGCAGAAGGGTATGGGTTAAAATGTGTGTTTCCTAAATACTGAATAGTGGAAGTACACTATTCAGTATTTACGGCAACTCCTATCCTTCTGCTCTGCTGTTTAGTGTCCAATTCTATGATTTTGCTCAGTAAAGCTTCCAGACCTGAAGAAGAGGTACACTCCCGAAAGCTCGTCTTTTAACCCTTTCACTGCTGAGCCATTTCACCTCTGTGTGCTCAGCTCATTTTGACAGTTTTTGCTCAATAAGGTTAAAGGCGTTTTGAAGTCATGTTTTATTGTAGGACCAAGATAAAAGATATATCCTTTTTTTCAGCAGAGTCTGCGGATTCATAATATATATCATTATTATATTTATACGTCATGTCCTGCCAGATTGCGATAACAAAAATAAAAAAAACAATTTGAATGTCCAGATTGCAATCAATTACATGGTGTACATTTTTTTTTTCTTACTTTTACATTTTATCATCCACGCTTTTGCAGTTATATATTCTATTGGGTACTCTTGTTAATGAGAATCTGTTAGCATATATTTTCATAAAAATACAGATTAACAAAAAAAAAATCATTTTTCATAGTGGGAAATGAGAAAGTGAGTTTGTTCACATAACTGAAAAGTGAACAATATTGCTGCATTATAAAAATAAAAAATAAATGTTTTATTTTTACATATAACGGGATCGTGTTTGGTATTATTGTTAAGGCCATGCCCTGGCTTTTCCAATAATGCCAAACATGACCACAGCGGGACCCCGAGCAGAGAAGTGGGTATCGGATCAGATACTGTGGAGACCCAACGATGTGTGGGGAACGTCGTCCACACATGGCAGTGACACACCAGGACGTTTCCCACACGTCGTCCACAGTGGGAGGGTTAAATGTAGGATTGCACTGATACCACATTTTTAGAACCGAGTACAAGTACCGATACTTTCATTTAAAGTCATGTGACTGTTTTCCAATAAATAATTTAGGATGTTGCCGACAGCCTGTCCAGTTTATGTTAATATTGAAATGTATGGCCAGACATGCCATTTACCCACTGCACAACCAGACCACACAAACACACCTCAGATATATGTATACTTGCAGACCACAGACCAGATATACCCACAGAGACGCTGGGGCAGCTGCCAGATGCATTAAAAGGATTTGGCCATCGTTCCCCTCCGGCTGGCCGCGTTACGAAATTTTATGAGCTCTCAGTAGAAGGCAGTCACAGTCTCCACAGCCCAGCGGCCGCTTGGTAACGCTGGCCAAATGCTTTTAAGGCATTCGCCCCTCGGATACCGGCATACCGGCCCACCGATGGCTTCTGGGTATCAGGGGCAGTATTGGGGCATTTGCACGAGTACGAAGTACTAGTATCAGTGCATCCCTAGTTTAATGGAATGTTAGTCAAATAATAATAAAAATAATTATAAAAAAAGAGACATCAAGTACTGCTATACTCTGGTGAGTGAGATAGATCTAACACACACACAAGTTGTAGATGAGTGACCAGAATTTGTAATCAAATATCCATAATTGTTCTAGTCATTTGATTAAAAAAAAAATATATAATATCCTTATTATCTGGGACGGGGATAGAGTACAATTGGAACGTAAAATGGCATTTTTGAATGATTTATCTTCCACTGTACGGTTTACACACCATTGTGATTCACAGCGGGTTGAGTTCTTGGATCTCAATATCTTTAGAACAGGTGATAGAATAGATTTCTCGTTGTTTCGCAAACCTACGGACCGCAATACTATTCTGCATAACCAGAGTTTTCATCCGTCTAAACTAAAGGAGTCCTTACCTATATCTCAATTCTTACGAGTGCTCCGGAGTAATTCCAACGCAGGTACACGTGAGACACAGATAGATCACATGAGACTCCGTTTTCTTGAACGTGGTTACCCTGGCTGTATTCTCGATGCAGCTTTGGTTAAGGCACGGGTTAAATATGCGATGAGTGAACCAGCACGTAGGGAAATTCAATCCCCCAGATTCTTGTTCCCACAGAAGTATAACACACAGTCGAGGCGTATTAACTGTTGCATACGCCGTAATTGGCGTATGCTGCAGGGTGATGCTGGTTTGGATGGTAAATTTCTACAACCACCTATCATGTGTTCTAAACGGAACAGGAATCTGAGGGATTTGTTGGTCCATACAGATCAATATACACGTAATTTGGGCACACTAGGGGTTAACCCAGGGTGCTATCGCTGTCTGGGCTGCACCACGTGCAATTTTCTTAATCCTTGCAGGTCTTTTCAACACCCACATACAGGACGTATATTTAAGATCAGGCATCATTTAACATGTACGACTACATTCATTGTCTATTTACTAACGTGCCCTTGTGGATTGGCCTATGTGGGGAAAACCATTACGGACCTAAGGACCCGTTTGGCTAACCATCGTTCCTCTATTAGGGCAGCACTGAGTGGTAAGGAAAGTCCACAGCCAGTGGCGAGACACTTCAGAGAGTACGGCCATGCACTTTCCACCATGCGAGTGAGACTTATAGATCACGTTCCAGTGTCCACACGTGGGGGGGACAGGGCAGGTGAGCTTTTGCGTAGGGAGGCTTTTTGGATTTTTACGCTCGAGACTCTGTCCCCGAAAGGACTAAATGAGTTCAATTCGTTTGGTTCTTTCCTTTCAGCCAGGTAGACATTTTCCATCGGCTTCTTTTCGTCGTAGCTTGTTGTAGTTTTGTTCGTAGCAGCGGTCTTCTAGGGGTCCTAGTGATCTCATTCTTTACAATATTTCCTTTTAGTTATTTTACTGCGTATTTACAGTGGCATTCAATATAAGCAGATTGTTTAATTTCAGGTTAGGCTGAGTTTTTGCTGCAGGCTATTAATGCATGTAATTTTGGTCTTTTCGACACTAGCATATTATGTTCAGCTTTACAGCTAGTCTCTAACAAATTTTGTGTTTTTTATTTGTTTTGTTTCCTATGTGCATTTATTTCCTAACTGCATGACAAGTATCTTTTTTGCTTTTGTGTTTTTCGTTTATTATGTTTATTTTTTATTTATTCTCATTCTTTCTCTTAATTTGTGCTTCTGTGACACTTTGGGTTAAGATGTTTTGTGTTTATTAGTTTACCATATCGCGCTGGTCTTACGCCGCGCTGCGTCCGGAGCCGGCGTCCTGTTGCCATGGTTGCGGTTCTCTGACCGCCGGGCACTGGACTTCCGGTTTTCGGCGGCGTACGCAGGGCGGCGTGTTCATCAGTGATCACAGGTGTGTATATGTTCTTACTCCATTATAAAATGTATGTCTCTATGGGTGTTTTTGTATTCCTGAAGAAAGTCCATGTTGGACTGAAACGTTGAAGAATTTATTCATTATTAAATCGTTTTTGGCTTAGACTCCGTGATATGCGGTCTCTCTCTTGAATATATATATATATATATATATTATATATATATATAGTAATTGAAGGAAGAACGGCGGCACTCCAGGACAATAAAAAATCCAAGCGTTTTTATTCCAAAATCAACGTTTCAGCCCCAACCCGAGGCTTTCATCAGGACATAAACACAACATCAAATAAACAGTATTTATAGACATCGCCATACCTACCACTCCCTCTAGAACGGCGTTCCCAAACGTCCAACGCACAGGTGCCAAAAAGCCGTCGGCGTAATCCAATATGGACGGCGCGTAACCCCGGCAACCCGCAACGCAACTCCCATCGCGAGCGTCGGAACGAGGGGGAAAAAAGGCACATAAAAGAAAACTGAAAAAAATACAAAAAGAAGTGTGAAGGAAAAAATCGACTGAGTTTTGCATAAAGGCACGAACCCTCGTGCAATCAAGCTTGTCACGGCTAGCGTTCACCGCGTTCTTTACGTCAAGGTCCCCGAGTGTCCACTCCTCACACCCCAAGCGTCGCAGACGCAGCTGGGCGTGGACAACGCGTAACCCCGGCAACCCGTGACGCGTATTAAATCGCGTCCATCTCAATAGAGGTAAAACAAAAAGGACCTCCAAACAATTAAAAACTAGCAAGCAGAACCAAAAAAACCAAACATTGAAAAGAGGCAAAAAAAAGGTATGCCAAAAAGTTACTGTACATAAGGGCCCGTATATATAAAGGAAAATAAACGATCACCGTGAGAAAAAAAAAAGACTAAAGAAAAAAGAAAAACGAAAAAGGCACGCACAGAGATCTTAATACGTGAACCAATCCCATAGACAGGAAGGAACCCAAAAAGACTATTGAGGCTAAATCGCAAAATTTCTAGAGTGATTATTATGGAGCCCAAATAACTAACCACCGAGGAGACAGAGTAGACAGCATGAATGACCCTGGTCCTCTAGGACCTTCAAAACATAGAAAATGTCAGTTTTTCATTTAAGCCATCCGGGTGGACAGTCCTTAAGCGATGAATCCAAAAGGCTTCTTTTTGCAAAAGCAATCTACCGCGATCTCCCCCTCTTCTGGGTGGCGGAATATGGTCGAAAGCCACAAATCTCAAAGAAGTCAGAGGGTGATTTAGATTCAAAAAGTGCCGAGCCACCGGTTTATCGGAGCGACCATCACGAAAGGCTGTCCGAATGTTGGAACGATGGTTGCGAATCCGTTCGCATAACTGGGTTTCGGTTTTTCCGATGTAGGACAACCCACAGGGACACATGATTTTATAGATTACATACTCGGTCTTACAGGAGATGTTATAACGGATTTTAAAGATCTTGCCAGTGTGGGGATGAGAAAAGGTCTTGGAGGATATCATATGGCCACAGGTGACGCACCCTAGGCACCTCTTGCAACCAACATTGTTGGTTGCAAGAGGTGCCTAGGGTGCGTCACCTGTGGCCATATGATATCCTCCAAGACCTTTTCTCATCCCCACACTGGCAAGATCTTTAAAATCCGTTATAACATCTCCTGTAAGACCGAGTATGTAATCTATAAAATCATGTGTCCCTGTGGGTTGTCCTACATCGGAAAAACCGAAACCCAGTTATGCGAACGGATTCGCAACCATCGTTCCAACATTCGGACAGCCTTTCGTGATGGTCGCTCCGATAAACCGGTGGCTCGGCACTTTTTGAATCTAAATCACCCTCTGACTTCTTTGAGATTTGTGGCTTTCGACCATATTCCGCCACCCAGAAGAGGGGGAGATCGCGGTAGATTGCTTTTGCAAAAAGAAGCCTTTTGGATTCATCGCTTAAGGACTGTCCACCCGGATGGCTTAAATGAAAACTGACATTTTCTATGTTTTGAAGGTCCTAGAGGACCAGGGTCATTCATGCTGTCTACTCTGTCTCCTCGGTGGTTAGTTATTTGGGCTCCATAATAATCACTCTAGAAATTTTGCGATTTAGCCTCAATAGTCTTTTTGGGTTCCTTCCTGTCTATGGGATTGGTTCACGTATTAAGATCTCTGTGCGTGCCTTTTTCGTTTTTCTTTTTTCTTTAGTCTTTTTTTTTTTCTCACGGTGATCGTTTATTTTCCTTTTTATATATACGGGCCCTTATGTACAGTAACTTTTTGGCATACCTTTTTTTTTTTTTTTTTTTGCCTCTTTTCAATGTTTGGTTTTTTTGGTTCTGCTTGCTAGTTTTTAATTGTTTGGAGGTCCTTTTTGTTTTACCTCTATTGAGATGGACGCGATTTAATACGCGTCACGGGTTGCCGGGGTTACGCGTTGTCCACGCCCAGCTGCGTCTGCGACGCTTGGGGTGTGAGGAGTGGACACTCGGGGACCTTGACGTAAAGAACGCGGTGAACGCTAGCCGTGACAAGCTTGATTGCACGAGGGTTCGTGCCTTTATGCAAAACTCAGTCGATTTTTTCCTTCACACTTCTTTTTGTATTTTTTTCAGTTTTCTTTTATGTGCCTTTTTTTCCCCCTCGTTCCGACGCTCGCGATGGGAGTTGCGTTGCGGGTTGCCGGGGTTACGCGCCGTCCATATTGGATTACGCCGACGGCTTTTTGGCACCTGTGCGTTGGACGTTTGGGAACGCCGTTCTAGAGGGAGTGGTAGGTATGGCGATGTCTATAAATACTGTTTATTTGATGTTGTGTTTATGTCCTGATGAAAGCCTCGGGTTGGGGCTGAAACGTTGATTTTGGAATAAAAACGCTTGGATTTTTTATTGTCCTGGAGTGCCGCCGTTCTTCCTTCAATTACTGTCTATCCTTAGCCTTAATTCGGCAGGCACCGGGCACAAGGGAAACTTGGAAGCTGGAGTGCTCAGTTCGTGCATTTTTTATATATATATATATATATATATATTACACGCACACAAAGAAAAGTAATGGTGACACAGTCATACCTGTTACAGAAATACACAGCATTGGTGGGATTCAGTTCCAGAGCTCTTGTATAATAGGAAATAGCATTTTCAAAGTTTTCTATCTTCATTTGTTCATTACCTGGGTAAAAGGAATTACAATTATTTATAAAACTTCAACAAATTCTGCTAATCTGTACTAGGAGTAGGACAAAATTACATGTTTGACATAGACAGTCAGGAATACATAGCTCTCCATAACCATATCCCTGCCATTATCTCCTCCCTTATAAGCAGGTATGTTTCACACAGTCACTTCACTCTACGAATGAAGTTGGTAAGCTGCATAAGAGTGTTAATTGCACAGAAAAGCTTCAGGGACCAACGGGATCGGAAGTCCCTGAGCTGAAGAAGTGGAGCTGCGCACAGTGAGGGAGAAAAAAAGTGAATAAAAATCACCTAGAAATGGGAAAAAAAAAAAAAAAAAAATTGGGCAGAGGCTATCAGCAGCCTCTGCTCAATTATTTCAGGGCAAAAAAAAAAAAAAGGGGGGGACGGACGGACTATTTTTCAATAGAGCATCTCTTAACATCAATTTGCCAGTGCACATGTTTCTGAATGCATGATTTGTACCAATAACGAGACTTAATAGGTCTTTAATTTTACACTCCGGTTACCTTCTGTTTTCAGTCTTTCTGCTTCTGCAACGTCCTCCTCAGACATAGCTGCCATACCAGGATGTGCTGGGGGGGGTTCCTAAATGAAATTCATTGACAAATATTGACAAAACATGAAAGGGAGAATTTAAACATAGTAGAGTCTTATACGGAGATGTGCATCTTCTTTATAGCCCAAGTATTAAGTGGTTAGATTTAAAACAAAAAAGCCGAGCATTTCAATTCTTCATTGCACACAGCTTTCCATTAGTGTTACTAGCTGACCAAATACAAGGACATAACATGTACCTTTTCTGCAGCTTCTGCAAATAGCTCTTGTAGATTCTTTGTCATTGCCAAACTGCGGTCTTCGATTGAAACGTCAAATGCTGTTTCCAGACACTGTATTGCAACTGTGGGGATGTGTTGAAGAACAAACAACAACTTTTCAGAATTTTAAATAATTATACAAAAATAAAAAGTGGATAACTGGACTAACCTATTCTGTGGTATGGTAAACGTTACATCGGGGTCACAGCAACCATGATCCTCCCGATGTTTTGGAACTATATTTCCCTTGAACCTCGGCCAATATAACGAGTAGCTAAGCACCATGGAAGATATAGTTTCAATACACTTGGAGGGCCAAGGTGGCTGACCCTTGTGTTACATGGAACTTACACTGCTCTCATCAAGAGACAGGCTCTGATGTCAAAAAATGTAAGAGGTTTATTCACAAAGCATTGAAAATTAACTCAATTTAAATGCTTTGCATTTCAGCCCACTTTGGAGATTCCATTTTGCCAAAAATACGGTGCATTTACTATTCACTGAATGGTCACCGTATTTTTGCCGAAAACTGAGCTGCTGAAGCAGTTACCCGGTATCTGTGAGAAGCGCCAATAAGCGCGAAATTGCCTCAGTGAATTCCAAAAGAAAAAAAAGGAAGTCTCTTATTCTACCAATAGGAGCTTAAACAAATAAAAATGTAGTATAAATGTGTCTAAATAATAAAAAAAGTTCTTTCAAAAAATAAATAAATACAAAAGGTCTGTTAAATAACAAACATCTTTTAAAAACGAAAAAGCTCTTAAATACTAAACAGGTCTTTTGCAAATATATAAATAATAAATGGTTCTTAAATAAATAAAAATAATTACATTTATTCTATTTAACCCAATTAGATTTGACTGTTGAATTGGAACACCAAAAATCAGGTAATTTCACTTAAATTTCAGTGCCACTCAGCTGTCTGTGAATAGACAAATCAATATCTCAATAGGTGCCGCCGAATAGTGCTGAAATACACCGTATTTCGATGTCAATTCGCCTGTTTTTGATGAATTGCCCAAATTGCGGCTACAGTAAAATTCACCGATCGTTGCAATTCGGGGGTTAGTGAGTAACCTAAGAATTTACAGATATTTGATTTTTATCACTAAGCCATCCATTTCCTACATCAATCCACCTACACACTGTATAGTTTACTGTAACAACAACAAATCACAAGCGTTTGCTACTATCTATATTGACAGTTTATTGCGGGCCTTGGTGTTTTTTTTTTTTTTAATCTCAACATCAGATGGAACCAGTAACCAAAATATCTCTAAGTAGCGGCTTGTAGTAAAAAGTAGAGATTCAGGAGTCACAGGTGAATTCTAAGAGCATGAATCTATAGGACCTCAGAATTGCCAAGAAAGTTATATTTTTAAAGAGTTATACCCACAGTTACTACTTACATTTTCCTTTCAATACTTTGTTTAAATTCTGTTTAAGAATAAAGCGTCTGCACCCATTGTATTATGTTCGGCCTGTAATATAATCACACCAGCCATAAATGACAATGTTGCCATTGTATCTACTCTGCACCCTCAATAAAAATAGTCAAACAATAAGTTAGTGCGCAAAGAAGATTTCTAAGTAGTGAAAGTTAAATTCCTAAGCACGCATAAAGCAAATAAAATTATTTTTCAAGAATAAAGAATTTATAATGCATACCTTCCAAACTCTCCTGTGCATCTGAAGAAAGCCCACCATTGTGTAACTGGTCATGTAAGTATTGGATAATGGAAAAAGCTAAACGTTTCTTGTCCTCCATTGTGTCCAGATGCTTCGCGTGACAAAAGCAGCGCCTGCAAATATGGAAAGTTGGTAGAATAGAGACTGGTTTTCAATAGGAATAATAAAACCGCCTGTAGGTTATATTCACATAATCGTTAAGACAATATGTATGTATGCATTGCTGAAAGAGGTTATAATACAAAACTAGTGAAAACAAAATCACCGCTGAGCACTAACTGCACAGTGCTGCATAACTGCTCTCAGCAACCTCCGCCCACGGACAAGGAAACGTGGAAGCGTCCAACGCTAGAACTTGGTAAGTACTGGCTTTGAGATCACACTGATCTTTAAGACTAATGTGATATCCATCCCCCAATGAGACTTCACAGTCGAACTTTAGTGAGTCCAGACCTCATAAGGCTGCCCAGCGAGTGCAGAAGGGGAGAACTGTGTGGATAGGAGACCACCTCTATGAAGAGCTGTCACAGCCCCAAGAGACAGGAGTAGGGTCACTCAACATAAACTAAATAATAAAGGTCATGGCGACTAGAGTGTCCCTTTTAAATAGGGATGCACCGATACGGTATCGGTGCCGATACGGCCGTTTGTACGAGTACTTGGTACTCGTGCAAATGGCCCAATACCGGAAGCCAGCGCTGGGCCGGCTTGACGGTTTTCCGCGGGGCTGGGGAAGCTGACCGCGTGCATGAAAAGCACTCGGCCAGCGTTCCCCTCCGGCGGGCTGCATACTCACCTAGCGGTGGGTCCGGTCGCAGGGCTGTGACGCGGCCGCCGGGCAGTGGAGGCTGTGACGCTGCCGCCAGCAGAGATCTCGCGGGACGCACCCGCAAGATCTTGGCTGGATGCAGAGTCAAGGCCTCCACGGCCCAGCGGCCGCGTCACAGCCATGCGACCGGATCCTCCTTCAGTGTCCTCAAATCCAGGTGAGCTGGGGGCAACCTCCAAGAGAGCAACCTCCATGTGAGTGTGAGCTGGGGGCAAGCTACAAGTGAGCTGGGGGCATTCTGTGTTTATATATATCTCGGGGGGGGGGATATATACATGTGAGCTGGGGGCATTTTTATATGAGGTCTGTTCTTATTGAAGAGCAGTCACATGACATAAAATAAAAGTATCGGTACTCGGTATCGGTGAGTACTTTTTAAAAAGTATCGGTACTTGTACTTAACAACTTCCATGCTAAGGACGCACTCAGCGCGTCCAACCGCATGTCACGTTCCATGCGGTGGACGCGCTGAGTGCGTCCTCTCTTTGGGGTCAGCGTTCGGCCGGGTTCCGGCCGATCGCTGGCCCCCCCGGTGCGGGCTGACATCCTCGATGTCAGCCCAGCATCCGGAACCGCCGCAATTAGGTGTCATCGCAGGGGCGCGATGACACCTAATTCAGGCGCGCCCCCCCCCCCCGCATGTGCGGAGGAGGCGCCTGAAAGGGAGGGTCCTTCGGACCTCTCTCCCTCCCGATCGGCGGCGTGCAGGGGGTTAACCCAGGCACCATTTGGAAGGGCACAGCCTGCCCTTCCAAATGGTACCTGGCATTAACCCCTGGGGAGCCGGATCACGAATCGGCGCTGAAAAGCGCCGGTTCGTGATCCTTTCCCGGAGCTGGCCAACATCTTGGATGTCGGCCAAGCCTCCGGGAACTCCCCCTGAGGACTGGCGTCATCGTGCATATCACGATGACACCAGTCCTGGAGTTAACCCCTAGCTGCCACCAATGGTGAAGATAGGGGGTTCCAATGAACCCCCTATCTCCAGATCCGTGGCAGCTAGGGGTTAAAGTTTGGTACTGTTGGACCGGCCAGAGCATGGCCGTTCCAACGATACCAAACACGACTGTGAAAAAAGTTTGTAAAAATAAAAAAAATTAAAAAAAAAAAAAATTTCTTTTTTTTGGTTTGTTAATGCAGCAATATTGTTCCCATTTCAATTATAATGTGAACAATGATGCTGCACTAACGATTTTTGTATGCGGTGCGTTTGTTAAAAATCATGTAATTTTCCCTCCAAAAAAATGTAACGAGACCCCCATCTCTAATTTTTTTAACAAGCGCACCCCATACAAAATAGAACCGCAATTGCTCGCATGTTAAAATGTGAAAAAAAAAAAAACACTTTACACGTTGTAAATTATTGAAAATTCATATTTTATTGCATTTTTTGTTATAATATACAGACAGGTCATGACGTATACATGTAATAATGACATATTATGAATCTGCCGAGTCTGACGGAAAGAACGATATATAATATGTCTGGGTCATATACTAAAATAAGCCTTCAAAACACGTTTAAACATGATGAGCAAAACCGGTAAAAATGACCTCAGCACAGAGGCGGGAAAAGCCTCAGCAGCGAAAGGGTTAAAAAAGTGGTATCGGTGCATCCCTACTTTTAAATACACAAGGATTATGATAAACTGTAATATATACATATTAACATACTGTTTTTCTTCAAATGAAAATACGTACAGCTGGTGGATTGATCTCGATTACATGGCTCAAACACGCATTACACTCCTGCTGAAATCTGTCATCTTTTTAAAGCTTCTCCAATGTTTTGGATGAAATAACAGCATAAGAATAATATTTACATTGAGTAGATCTGACCTATTGGCAAATCATTCAAAAGAAAGGTGAAACTTCGGTGGGCCGCATACTCACCTAGCGGTGGGTCCAGTCGCAGGGCTGTGACGCGGCCGCCGGGCAGTGGAGGCTGTGACGCTGCCGCCAGCCGAGATCTCGCGGGCATATCTATGAGAGCTGGGGGCAAGCTACATATCCATGAGAGCTGGGGGGCAAGCTACATATCCATGAGAGCTGGGGGCAAGCTACATATCTATGTGAGCTGTGGGCATTCTGTGAATATATATCTCGGGGGGGGGGGGGGTATATACACATGTGAGCTGGGACATTTTTATATGAGGTCTGTTCTTATTGAAAAAGTGGTCACATGACATAAAATAAAAGTATCTGTACTCTGTATCGGTGAAACTTTTAAAAAAGTATCGGTACTCGTACTTGGTCTTAAAAAAGTGGAATCGGTGCATCCCTATTCTAGACTGTTCTCTTCTGCCAATTCTCCTGATTTTCACCTTTCTTTGAACAGACCTGTGTATAGTCCTAATAGTAACCAAAGTTCCAGCAACAAGTACAGTCCCAAAAAAAACCAAACACAAAACTCGTTATATATATATATATATATATTTTCGTAACCCAAAATTTCAACTTAAACCCCCCCCCCCCGAAAAAAAAATAATATTGAAAAAAAAATTCAATAGAAAGGCTTTTTGCTGTGGATTAAAAAAAATAAACCGTTGAATAAAAACGTTAATATTTTTTTTTCCATTGAATCCTATGGGCTTTGCACACGGCGTTTATACTACACTATGTATCTTTACACGTTTCCCCTGCACTATACAGGGCGTCCATAAAGTCTCTTTGTAATAAATTTTTGAAATTGTAAAGGCAAATGATGGGTACCATTTAGGGATGCACCGATACCGATACTAGTATCGGTATCGGTGCCGATACTACCGTTTTGACGAGTACTCGTACTTGTCAAAAATCGTCCGATACTTTTACCGATACTTCCGCTCCAGCGGGACAGCAATCGCGTCCTCTGGGCTTGAAACTGCTTGAATCGCGGCATCCTCTGGCACTCACTCTGTGCATGTTCGTCGCACGAGTCAGCGCATCACCGCAGCGAGAGACTGACAGATCACGTGGGACTGGCTGCTAGTCATAAAAGGAGTGGCACGTCTCACTAGAAGCAGGTGCGTATGTTCTGGCTGTCTCTTTCCCCCCCCAAACGAAAAAAATAATTAAATTTTGCCCAGCAACTTGTTTTTGTTAGTTTGCAGGGGGAAGGTACAGACATACTATAAACTTTGAAGGCCTGATGCAGTGGTTCGGACTCAGAGGCCTGTCACGAAACTCCGATAAATAAGTTGCTGGGCAAAATAAATTATCGGAGTGCCGGGACAGGCCTCCGAACGGCTGCATGAGGCCTGCAAAGTTTGTTTATCTGTACCTTCCCCCAACGAAGGAAAATAAATTGATTGTTTTCCCCCCTGAGTGCTGGGACAGCAGGACTCTGAAGTTTATATTCAGTCTGTCTGTCCCCTCTCTCCCCCCACCGCCTAAACAAAAGAAAATAAATTGATAGTTTTTCCCCCTAAGTGCTGGGGCAGTTATTGTAAACAGTGATTATAGCAAATTAATATTCATTCATCTTTGACCATGCTGTGAATACAGAATGAATAAACAAAATGAATTTTTTTCCCCTTTGCTGAATAGTGAATAGAATAGTGATTAATGATTATTAATCACTATTCAGCAATGGATAAATAAGTCATTCTTTCGTAGTTTTAGAAAAAATGTGTCCTGTCCCTTTAAGAAAAAGTATCGGTAATTGGTATCGGTGAGTACTTGAACAAAAGTATTGGTACTCGTACTCGGTCTTAAAAAAGTGGTATCGGTGCATCCCTAGTACCATTAGTTGCAAGAAGCACATTAAGACGGTACTCGATTTCTTGCCATGCATACCCTCATCAATGGTGGAAATTGCATCAGTGATCCTCTGCTTTAGATTAGACCATATCCCCGTAGAAAGAAGTCGAGGGGAGTGATATCTGGTGAACGAGATGGCCAGTGAATTGGGCCACCCTTTCCAATCCACCGGTCTGGAACTGTTTCATTTAAGAACCCACGAACATGCAGTCCCCAATGTGGTGGTGCACCATCTTGCTGGAAAATAATGGTTGAAGGTCATGTAGTTGTGGTGCCACTTAGTCAAAACGACAAGGTAAACATTTGCAGTAATTGAGGTCTAAGAAAAATGACTTCTTTTTATGGGGTTATGTTAAAGATATCGTGTGTCGAACAAAGGTACAGGACATAACTAATCTAAAGCAGAGGATCACTGATGCCATTGCCACCATTGATGAGGGTATGCTACAGCGAACATGGCAAGAAATCGAGTATCGTCTTTATGTGCTTCATGCAACTAATGGTGCCCATATAGAGGTGTACTAAATGAGGCAAAAAATTATATATATATATATATATATATATATATAAAAAAAAATTATATATATACACACGTTTCATTTTGTAATAATTTTCACTTGCCTTTTTAATAAATTTTTGAAAATGTATAAAGACTTTATGGCTACCCTATACTATGCAATGCATCTTTTATAGGTTTCCCTGCCAAGACTCGGCGGTTTAACTATACAATGTATATTTTTCTATGTAAACATGTATCAGATCTTCCCAGAATTGTCCGATAAATCCAAAACATTTGAAAGATTGCTAGTCTATCGTAATTGCAAAAAAAAAAAAAAATCTGAAAAATCGCCCGTAGGTGGTCGGATGCAGTGGAAGAGGGCTAATTCACCTGCATATTGTTGGGAATCAGTCGGACAACTTCAGACAATATCGGATCATCGCACCATCACACAAAAACGGTGCCAGTAGATGACCGGCCTAACTGTATAATAAGATTCAGGGTGTTAGGAGTGAAAATCCCTGTACAGTACAGATACAAAGTGTCAAGTTTGGCTGACCCAGATGTTTCTAGGGCTGCAACTAATGATTATTCTCATAAATCGATTAGTTGGCCGATTATTATTTCGATTAATCGATTCATTGGAGGATTAAAAAAAAAAATTTAAAAAAATGTGTTTACTTAAAAGGAATTTTATGTAAAAAATAAATAACACAACTCCTCCCCTATTTTTCAGACGCAATTTGCATAGTTTACGTAACTTTCATACGTAAATTGCGTATTTTGCGTACTTTTCACACAAGGTATGCAAGTACTTGGTCAGAGGGATGAGTTGATGCTGCATGCACAGCTTAAGCCCATGTTTGTTTTCTCAAATGAACGCGGCTACAAGTACTTGGTCATAGATGATGATGTCAGCATGAAATCTGGGCTAATAAGTTAAAGTGGTCAGTGTGTAGAGTGTCCCTTTTAAATAATTTCGTGAACAAAAACAGTGACTTGACCCGAGTGTGAGTGGGAATGGACAAAAGACTGGATCTAGGGTGTGGGAGTGAGTTTGGGGAAAGGGACCAGACCAAAGGGAGGGAAAGGCAGGGAGGGTGGTGGCACAGGACTCTAGCTTCAAGTAAGGATAAAGCACAGGCATACAGCTCCTTCCCCCAGTAGCAGTATCCTAAACTGGTTGTGTCCGACATAAGCCTAGAACTAAATCCAACCTAGTAAAGCAGTGACGAGTCTTCTCCAAATCAGCTCCGAAGCTGAGGTTATTTAGGTTTAACTCAGTCTGACTCTAAACAGTGTGTTCTGTACACAGGACGATCGACACCGATTAATCGATAATGGAAATAGTTGATAACTACTTTAAAAATCGATTAGTTGTTTCAGCCCTAGAGGTTGAACTACAACTCCCATGATTCCCTGGCCATCTATTGCATTGAAAGTATTTTAGGCATCAACATCGTGGGGGGGGGGGGTTGACAGACCCAATCTAGGGCAATATTACAAAGTTGGTGCCGACTTAACCAGAATTGTTGTAACCTTAACATAGACTATAATGGCCCTGGTACGTTTACAACAGCTCTGGTTAAGTTAACCCCTTAACGATGGGCAGCTGTCAACTCCAGTGTGGCGTACTGGTAAGCCTTGCCGTAAGGTGCTGCCGCGGTCCTCTGATTTGGTCCACCCCCCCAGCCAATGCCCATCATTGGCTGCAGGGGGGTGGCCTGAGTTCAGGCCGTCTCTCCGCAGCCAACGGCACATGCTGAGTACGGGCCAAGGTGGCCCATTGAATTCAGCGGGTTGTACACCCTGCGACTTCAATTCCCACCAACCATGCAGACAGCATGGTACTTTGCGCGACAGGATAGGGTTAACACCAACTTTGCAACATAGACACTAGTGTTTAGAACCTTTAAAAATCGCAGCAATATTTCTGAAATTGATAAAATACATGGATAACACAAAATTAGCAAAATTTACATGATTTTAACCTCTTCGCTGTCGAGCCATTTCACCCATGTGTGTGGAGCTCATTTTCATAGTTTTGTACTCCTGTTTAATCGTTTTCAAGTCATGTTTTATTATAGGACTCAGACATATTATAGATCCTTATTTTCAGCAGACTCAGCAGATTAAAAATATAGAATTTCTATGTGTATACGTCATGTCCTGTCAGAATGCTATAACGAAAAATGTAAAAACAAAAGTAAATTTCCATTCAGATTTCAATCATTTACAGTGTGTAGAACAATTTCAAATTTTATCATCCAAATCTTTGTGGTTATATATTCTATGGGGTACTCTTGTTAATTATTTTTTTTATTAGAAATGGGAACCTGTTACTGCGTTGAGAAAATACACAATTTTAACCGAAACTGGAAAAATGAAACAGGAAATGTTTCACTTGTATTTTGGCGTATGTGTTATGAATAATATGACTATATAAAGCACCTTGCTCGCGGGATCAGAAATGAGAAAGTGGGTGACAGCAGTGGTATTGCTCATTTTATACGTGACAAATGGACAAGGTCATTGCTTTGGAACAAAAAAAATAATTTAATTTTGTGTTTTTTCTTTACATGGTCATGTTTGGTATCATTAGAAAGGCCAGACTCTGACCTGTTCAATAACAACTAACATGACTTTGGGGAGTATAAAGAATGGAAATCGAGGGGTCCAAAGTATCCCATGCTCTCCTTGCAGCTGTTTGCATTCTAGATGGACCAATGTGTAATAACGTTTTTTGCCTGCTCTGCCACATTTGGTCCCGGCGTGGGAAATGAGAATATGACTTCGTCCAGCGGCATTGCTTCCTTTACAAGTAATGTCACCTACTTTAGAAATTTGAAAAAAAGTAAAGTTTAGAATTTTTTTTTTTTCCAATTTTACGTAAGACATGGTCATATTTGGTATGGTTGGAAAGGCCAGACTCTGACCTTTCCAATGACAGCTCTCTTGACCTTGTGCAGTGTAATACTTAGAGACATATACAGGGTTATGCAGAGAAAGGTGAAAACCAGGAGAACTGTCAGGAGAAGAGAACAATCTAGACCAAATAGCCGATTTGGAAAATGAGCTAAAAATGGGAGAATTTCTGGTTTGGCTATTTTGACATAGAAGTTTCACTTCCCCAGTCATTCTACCGATTTTCACCTTCCTTTGAATACACCTGATAGGGTTCTAAACGACCCCCAGTGCTCTCTGTTGTAGTGAGGCGGTTTAGATTTTTGATGAACTAATGTGTAATAACACACTATACCATCACCTTCACACTCACTGGCATCGTGGGAAATGCAAAGGTACGTTAGTGCAGCATCATTGTTCTTGTTATAATTGTATAGTGAACAATGGTGCTGCAGTAGAAAGAAAAAAAATATATACAGTAAAACCTTGGCTTGAGAGCATTTTGCAAGAACAGCAATTTTTTTTTATAAATTTTGACTTGATATACAAGCAAAGTCAAAGTACGTACGCTTTGTCTGACAAGCGTCACGTCACAACTGAGGCCATGGTCACCTTTCCTCCCTGCGTCTGTCCCACCATTCTGGCATCTTGACTGGGAGGGCCACACGGTGTAACATGCGTAATAGTATCACACATTACACCGAACGTGCTGAAACCCTCCCAACAGATAGTGATCCCATTAGTGATAAATGTCCTGCACAATAAGCCTCCTCTCTCTCCCACCAGCCACAATTCTACTCAAAGGCAATGTGCAGGTTAATTTATTTTTACTTTATACTGTACAGTATTTTGTATTATTGTAATCATTTTCATATGAATGAATGGCTGTGGAACCAATCGTCAGAGTTCCCATTAATTCTTATATCAAAGAGAATTTCCCCATAGGGCCCCGCTCACTGTGCGATTTGAAAATCATGCGATTTTCATATTCGAAACATAGTGCGATAATGTCGCACGACGTTGCGGTTTTGTACAATTTTTGCAAAGCACCACCAATACAAATCGCCATATCACAGATAGCAAACCGCAAAAAAAGGGTCATGTCGCTACTGCGACATCGCGCAGCAAGATGTGAACCGCTCCATTGAAATGCATTGGAGACGCTACACAGCACGACGTCGCGATTAGTGTGAATGGGGCCTAAGAGTGCTTTGGATTACAAGCACATTTCCAGAACGAGTTATGCTCGCAATCCAAGGTATTACTGTATTTTTTTTTAAATTTTACATATAACCAAGCCCTGGCCTTTCCAATGATAGCTTACATGACCCTACCCATTATGGCCCCCTCCGGGAAAGATCTGTAACCTGCATGAGTGCGACAATGCGCTGAACGCACTCAGGACGTGGTCCACAGCCAAGTGGTTAACTCTCTCAGAATAAAACTTTATCCAAAACTGCTATCTTACGCTATATTTATGTCTTACCTCCGCATTCCATGTTTCAAATGTTCTAGTTTTTAAACAGATGCTCAGCAGTAAAAGGGTTTATAGACGTAATCCTTAAAAAGGTGAATAAATGGCTAATGTTTATTGACTACATAAAGGGGGACTCTGATGCAATTAAACCCTCCTTTCAGCCTTTAAATTTAAAAAAAAACATTTGTATAGATGCTGCTGACAGCATCTGCCCAACGGTCTTTACATTTACACATTATTTTGTGTGTAAATACCCCTTGGCATGTACTGCTCCTCCTCTTCCTTAAATGCACAAGTCCCTGCAGCATATTTTTTTCCTACACAATTTGAGTACCAAGAAGGCAGCAGCAATTTTTTGGCAGTCTATCATGATGTTCTCTATTCTGAGCTGTCTGAAAGAGGATAATATCAACAATCATTGGTGACCTGCAGCCAGGCTGCCTGGTGCCACATGTATGTGCAATGCAAACTCCTCAGCTTCAAACAGCAATATCTGACAAAAACGGCAAAGGAGAGGACACAGCCTGACCACTTTATAAAGCTAAAGTGGCCATGGTGTGTAGAGTGTCCCTTTAAATTCAAAAGAGGGGGGCTCTTTGATCTGCGGACCACCTGACTCCAGTGACACAACTGTCACCTTAGATCAATCACAATGATGTCCTGACACCCTTAGCTTTGCTTCCTGACCATGCAGCGCCCCAGCTGTTGTTGATTTCCCTGTGATGCTGACATTAAGTTAGCCAAGTTGTCAAGAGATACAGTCCTAGAATACCCAGGGTCTGTCTATTCTCCATCCCATGGGGAACATGATACTATCAGCTGGCCTACGGTGCAGCTGCTCTCACAGAACAATTTGTATTTTAATATGCAGCATCACATGCTCACATACCAGATGTAAAAGTCTACCAGTGTTTCACTGTGCTAACAGGATATTTTTCTACTTTTTTTAGCTGTCAATACTGCATCTTAAGCTTGCCTTCTGTCTCTAAATTACCCTCCCCTCTTCCCCCTCAACACTGAAACCAGTAGGCAAAAATCACTGTCACCTGGTCTGGAAAATAAGAGGCTCACTGCTGACGTCTGCTGTATCCTGAAGAGTGCAGAATACATAGTATTACCAACCTTGTTAGGCTGCTAGATCGGTCATGTTTTTCTGAGCACATATATACTATTTCTTTCAGAGGGGAGCACAGGGAAAAGTGCTGCCCTGCATCCTGTATAGTTTATATGCCTCGGAGGAAATCCAGGCTGGTCTCCTGGGATTCCTTTTTGATTTCCTTCTGCATATGGATTCTACAGCTGCAGGGTTGCATTTTTCCATGAATACTGTGTGTACAGGAAAGCATGGCTGATCTGATAACCCTGCTCCTTGTGGGCTGGACATAGTTCCAGTTGCCAAAATGCTTCTTTTACCAGACTGGAGGGGTTAAAGGGTTTAAAATGCACTTGTAAGAAAGAGGGACAGGTGAGAAGCTGCCTGCGGTCATTCAGCAGGGACTCTACGCTCCTGGGCTGTATTATCAGTGAGGCACAGCTGGCATCGAGGGCTCTGCCTACCGCAGGAAAGCTGCTGCACTTAAACTCCAGGCCCACAAAAGATATACCATATACACCAATGAGAGCAAGACGAGTCACCCACTACCCCATAGGACACCCACCCGCCCATATCCACGCCATGTTACTTCCCACAATGCTTCACGTTTACCCCACCCCTGCCCGGTTCTCCCCGTATACTGGGTGGACAGGGTAATCTCTCGTTAAACAGTCGGTTTCACGATCCCAAACCCCCTCTCACCTTACACTGCGCACATGCAACAACCTAATCCCGGAGCCCGGAAGCGGAACTCGCAGCTCTGAGCTGTAGACGGGAAGTGACGTATACCCGGTTCATTTTGTGTGGGCGGATGTGCTTGTTTAGACTTATGCACTTGCACTAAACAGGGTCATCGTAAAGGGATACGGGCAGGCTGTCTTATTGCATTCTGCGGTATATTGATGATACCACACATACAGGCTTCCTGTGACACAGGGGTCTCACACTCACGCCCCCCCCAGCTGTTTTTGCCTACAAGTCCTAGAACGCGTTGAATGCTATAGAATCATGGGAGTTGTAGTTCAGAAACATGGGCAGAGTTTGAGACCCCTGCTGTAACAGGTGATGTTTGTTATACGCCTGAAGCGGGGCGAGTTAACACAGAACACGCAGTGTTATACATTGTATACAAAGGGGAAGTAACCTTAGCCCTCCAATACGTCGCTGAGAATCAAGGGAGGTGTAGTTCAAGAACATCTGGAGGCCCCATGGTTGTTAACCCCATGCTTACAGGGTCTGACACCATCAAGTCTATAATATGGCTCCTCCTACTCCCTGATAGTCATTATAGTCCAGCCTCTCCCTCTGATCCCGCCTCCTGTCTCCCATCTAGCACCACGCGCTCCGGAATCCGTACCCCCCATCACCGGCTGCACGAGATACTGAGCTAGGGAACATCATCATATGGCGCCACCAGGTACCGGCCGGGGTGGAGGCGCGCATCTCAACCCCCACATACAAGGACGACTTTCAATGAGGAACATACGGCTTGCTCTGCTACCGCGGGGCCAGGGGTCAGGTTCATGGTGTACTGTAATCAAGTTCTCCATTAGCAAATCCAGCACCGTAAAGCCAATGGAAGGAGGGGGAGGGACACGGGATTCAATGGGAGGAGGGGGTCACCAGTACAGTGTCTGGGGTGGTGCCTGTATTATATAGGTGTTGGTATAGCCTACTGCCCGTGAATCAGCAGTGCTTTACCCATTGGTATCCCAGTCCCTGTATCACCTACCCCTAGTATACATTAACTGAGTCTGACACTTTTTCAGGTCACATGATGGAGTCACAGTCCAAGGATGGAGGCAATCGCTTGAGATGGGATCTAACCCCGGAACAGATCAATGAAATGACCACTAAGCTCATCGAGCAGACCAAGCGTGTGTATGATGAGGTGGGATCCCTGGATCTAAGCGGGGTCACCTACACGAACACCCTGAAGGCTCTGGCAGATGTAGACGTAACATATACTGGTGAGCATATAGGATGCATATGTGTTATTAGTAGATTATGTGCATTGTAATCTGCTATGATTCAGTTACACCATATGGTGCGATATTCACTTCTTCAAGATAAAGTGTTGGTTACTTCTGTTTCTCCTCCATGGGATTCCTGTTCAAGCTGTACACATTTGCTATTCATGGGGAATAAGGGCATGGATGGATGGGATGTTTAACTTCAAGGTACCTAGTAAGGCTCTTCATTCTATGCCAAAAAATCTAGAAACATTCAGCCACAGTGCAGAAAGTGCAACAACTAGAAGGGATTCATATACACGAGCCTGTTTATATACAAAGGATACAATTTCATATATTAATGCCTAGTTTCTCAAAGATCAAGTCCTAAAAAAAAAAGAAAGTGTGGCAACTCTCTAACATTTCTGTCCATTCCGGTCTTAAAGATTACTTGGAGCCGCTGCAGCGCTTCTTTGTGCATGAGAATGCCATTATTCTCAAAACTTTAAATATTTTTATAAAGTATTTTACCAGGAAGGATACATTGAGATTTCTCTAGTTTTCAAGTATGTCCTGGGTGGTGAGTATGTACCGTTAGGTGTCTTGCCCAAGGACACTTACTGGAGAGGTGCTCTTGCTGGGATCGAGCCTGTGTCTCAACAGTTATAGAGCAGTGATGTTACTTCTACTCCACCCAGCCGGTACAGCTTTCTAAAACTGTGTCTATACAGAAATGTATTGCAGCTTCTCTGTATATCAGCCCAAAGGGAACTAAGTTAAATAGTGAGGGACCTGTGTTCCTGCAGGACTTGACCCCTGGTTTATCTGTAAAATATGGTAATCTGGGCATACCATATGGTCATTCTGTGTTCCTTTCACTACCATGGCTAACCCAGTGTTAGTGCGTTGCCTTTTTTTCACCATTTAAGTCATATGACAACGTAGAGGCATGCAGTAGAAAGTTCCTGTGCCCCCCCCATATCCCAAAAGCGTTAATGAGTGCAGATAGTGTTACCAGAGAACCGTGAACTCAGCATTTGTACAGATAGCTGACCGCTTAGTGAATACTATTGTTCCTCTAGGGAATTCTTTCATTGTGTTTTCATCAAAGAGATTAATGTTGTATGTGTAATATATAGTGGGATGGCATTCTGTTTGTATGTTCTGTGTCCTCGTATTGCCTTCTGCAGAGGTGATAACCCACAACCCTCAGATACTGATGTTCTACAACTCCCATGACTGTCAGCCAGATGTTAAATCTCTCGTCAGGTGGTATATTTTGAAACCTGCGCTCTACAGTATGTTATCATGTTTCTATTCCAGTTCAAAGGAATATACTCGATTTTCCCCAACATGTTTCTCCCAAAAAGGATGTCCGTACAGCTAGCACAGAGGCTGATAAGAAGTTGTCTGAATTTGATGTGGAGAGGAGTATGCGGGAGGATGTGTACCGTAGGATCGAGCATTTACAGGTGAAAGGAGGAACTGTGATCATGCACGTCTATGACGCTTTTTAATATCTCTTGAATTTTAGGTTCAAATGTGGACAAGTTCACCTCCCATGCAGTTTTCCATCAAGTGGTGGGATACCATCAAGCAGCCATGTCCATAGGATTTGCCCATTAGTCAGTCCAATAGCAAAGCTGCAATGCAATGACGGCTATCTGCATGGAGATTCTCCTGTTCTCACTTGTCACAGTTCTATTCACCCATTTTCACAACGCTGCGGTCCTTGTTGGCACTTTTTTAAATACTTGTAATTTTAACAGACATTAATGCCTACAAATGAGAGTGATAGTAGGGTGGTGTCATAATGCAATACAGACTTATTAAAAATCCATGCTTTGTGCTGGCACTATACTTTGGCTGTCAATAAAAAAATATATATATAATTTGCATGAACTGACAGTTTCACTTCAATGCTGTCACTGCCGGGACTGTGCAATGCGATAGTTTGCACACTTTACGGGTTATCCGAGAGACCTATCTCTCTCCACTGGCTCCTTTCCATCCGCCTTCAAACACGCGCTAGTTACCCCTTTTACTAAAGAAACCATCCCTCGATCCCAACTCTCCATCCAACTACCGCCCTGTATCCCTGCTTCCCTTTACCTCTAAGCTCTTAGAAAAACTAGTCTTCAACCGCCTCTCCCTCTTCCTGTCCTCCAATTCCCTACTTGACCCCCTGCAATCTGGCTTCCGTCCCCTACACTCAACTGAAACTGCCCTCACCAAAGTCACCAACGACCTAACTGCTAAAAAACACGGCCACTATTCTATTCTCATCCTGCTTGACCTCTCGGCTGCTTTTGACACTGTTGACCACCCCCTCCTTCTACAGACCCTCAACTCTCTGGGTCTCGGTGACACTGCACTTGCTTGGGTTGACTCCTATTTATCCAACAGGTCCTTCTGTGTGTCCTTTGCTGGTAACTCCTCCTCCTCTTCATTGCCTCTATCTGTTGGTGTACCTCAAGGCTCTGTCCTTGGTCCTCTGCTCTTTTCCATCTACACCTCCTCTCTGGGCAAAATCATCAACAGCTTTGGCTTTAATTACCACCTCTATGCTGATGACACTCAGATCTACCTCTCTACCCCTGATCTCTCTCCCCCTGTCCTTTCAAAAGTCAGTGACTGTTTATCTGGCATCTCCTCCTGGATGGCCTTCCACCACCTAAAGATCAACATGTCAAAGACTGAACTCCTACTTATTCCTCCCTCCAATGCCTCCCCACCTCCTGACTTCTCTATTACGGTGGAGGGTATCACCATCTCCCCATCAAACCAAGTTCGCTGCCTTGGAGTTACACTTGACTCTGCGCTTTCCTTCATCCCCCACATCAAGTCTCTTTCCACCTCCTGCCGATACCAACTGCGTAATATTTCCAGAATTCGGCCATTTCTTACCACTGTCACCACAAAACAACTCATACACGCCCTGGTAATCTCCCGACTCGACTATTGCAATAATCTCTTATCTGGCCTCCCTCTGTCCCGATTTATCGTGTGGATTTTGCCGCGATATAGCACTATGTAGCTTCTTCAATGGAGCTGTTCACATCTTGCCGCGAGATGTTGCGTGTCATTTGTAGCATGTCGCTGGTACATGACCCTTATTTTGCGTTTTGCATTGGTGGTGTTTTGCAACATCACGAATATGAAAATCGCACGATTTTCATGTCGCACAGCGTGAACGGGGCCTAAGGCGCAGTTTCTCTAAACTAAACCGGTTTAAGCTTGTTAGCCTTTTTTTCATTCATTCCCCTTATTAATTTAGTCACCTGTCTCTGCACTTTTTCCAGCGCTATAATATCGTTCCTTAAAACAAGTGCTCAAAACTGCACGGCATATTCAAGGCGCAGTCTTACAATTGATTTAAAAAGGGGCAAATCTCCCATGATGCTCAAGCGTTCAATAGATTGTCTGAGCCTCATGGGAAATGTGGCAAAAAATTTATCTGGATGGCGAAGATTGTTGACTTTTTGATTTAGTGCTTCTTATTTTTAGTTTGTGGTTTTGTTTGATTTTACTGTACAAAGGTAGTTGAAGTGAAATCCTGGGACTAAACGTCACAAAGCCATTTAAGCCTGAGCAGTTGCTGAGTTAAACAGAGCTTTGGTTAAGATTTTACATCTGACTCAGAATTTAGTCATTTGGATAAAGCTCACAAATGGCTGCATTAGTATTAATTGGTTTTCACAGGTTTGGTTTTGCTTGTTTTTATTTCCCCTCCAACATCGTTCCTCTGATAAATATATATATATATATCAAATCAATTATACTTTTTTTTTTTCTTCTCAGTCCATTCTCCCTCCTGATTCCTTGAAACCAGAAGCAAAGAGATTCTTGGAAAGACTGATCAAATTGGGCCAGAGAAATGGCTTGAACCTTGACCCTGAGGTGCAGCAGGTAAGAAAATATTTCTAAAATGTGTGACGCCCCCCCCCCCTCTCTTGGAAGTGTACATGTAATTCTGTTCAAATTGTTATATTGCAACAGTTTTCACGCTTTTCTATTAGAAAATGCAAACTGTCATACTTTAGTACTATTTATGCCGTCACTGGGCTTTAATAAATGTAGCTCTATCCACTGTTGTTCTCAAATTTGACTTATTAGGCAGTTTTTTGGTTCTGCATCTGGTATTAAAGGTTTACTAGGATATCGACTTTGTTAATGGCACTCCTTGCCTTTTACTTTTTAATTACTAAAGTTGCTATTTCATTTTTTTATTTTTTTTATTCTCAGTATGCCAAGTGCTCAAAGGGGCTGATCATGTCAGGAAACGGAGAAACTCGCACTGAAACTTTACGCTGCACAGTAGCTAGGGATGCACCGATACCACTTTTTTAAGACCGAGTACCGATACTTTTTTCAAGTACTCACCGGTACCGATACTGTTATTTTATGTCATGTGACCACTTTCCAATAAGAACAGACCTCATATAAAAATGCCCCCAGCTCACATGTATATAGCCCCCCTGAGATAGAGCTATATATTATGCCCCCAGCTCTCATGGATATTTGACCCCCCCCCCCCAGCTCATGGATAATTGCCCCCCTCCCCGCTCATGGATAATTGCCCCCCTCCCCCGCTCATGGATAATTGCCCCCCTCCCCCCTCATGGATAATTGCCCCCCCTCCCCGCTCATGGATAATTGCCCCCCTCCCCCCCGCTCATGGATAATTGCCCCCTCCCCCGCTCATGGATAATTGCCCCCACCCCCGCTCATGGATAATTGCCCCTCCCCCGCTCATGGATAATTGCCCCCCTCCCCGCTCATGGATAATTGCCCCCTCCCCCGCTCATGGATAATTGCCCCCCCCCCGCTCATGGATAATTGCCCCTCCCCCGCTCATGGATAATTGGCCCTCCCCCGCTCATGATAATTGGCCCTCCCCCGCTCATGGATAATTGGCCCTCCCCCGCTCATGGATAATTGGCCCTCCCCCGCTCATGGATAATTGGCCCTCCCCCGCTCATGGATAATTGGCCTCCCCCGCTCATGGATAATTGCCCTCCCCCGCTCATGGATAATTGCCTCCCCCGCTCATGGATAATTGCCCTCCCCCGCTCATGGATAATTGCCCTCCCCCGCTCATGGATAATTGCCCTCCCTCCCCCCCCCCGCTCATGGATATTTGCCCCCCCTCCGCCTCATGGATATCTGCCCCCCCCGCTCATGGATAATTGCCCCCCCCCCCCGCTCATGGATAATTGCCCCTCCCCCGCTCATGTAATTGCCCTCCCCCGCTCATGGATAATTGCCCCTCCCCCGCTCATGGATAATTGCCCCCTCCCCCGCTCATGATAATTGCCCCCTCCCCCGCTCATGGATAATTGCCCCCTCCCCCGCTCATGGATAATTGCCCCCTCCCCCGCTCATGGATAATTGCCCCCTCCCCGCTCATGGATAATTGCCCCTCCCCCGTTCATGGATAATTGGCCCTCCCCCGCTCATGGATAATTGCCCTCCCCCGCTCATGGTATTGCCCTCCCCCGCTCATGGATAATTGCCCCCCCCGCTCATGGATAATTGCCCTCCCCCGCTCATGGATAATTGCCCTCCCCCGCTCATGGATAATTGCCCCCCCCCCCCCCTCATGGATATTTGCCCCCTCCGCCTCATGGATATTTGCCCCCCCCCCTCATGGATATCTTGCCCCCCCCCCCCGCGCTCATGGATATCTGCCCCCCCCGCTCATGGATATCTGCCCCCCCCGCTCATGATATCTGCCCCCCCCCGCTCATGGATATCTGCCCCCCCCCCGCTCATGGATATCTGCCTGCCCCCCCCCGCTCATGGATATTCCCCCCCCGCTCATGGATATTTGCCCCCCCCGCCTCATGGATTTTGCCCCCCCCCTCAGCTCATGGATATTGCCCCCCAGCTCATGGATAATGCCACCCCGCTCATGGATGTTTGCCCACCCCCCCGCTCATAGATAATGCCCCCAAGCTCTCATGGATATATGCCCCAGCTCATTGATATTGCCCCCCAGCACAGACCCCAGACCAGACATGGGGCAGCTGTTCGAATGCTCTATTGACATTTGGACAGCCGCCCCTGGATCTCTCCGCGGCATACTTGCCTTCCTGAGCGACGCCGGGGAAAGTCTTTGCGTGTGCGCTCGTTGAAGGACCCCAGCCGCGATCACGTGGGACTCCCACGTGATCGCGGCTGGGGTCCTTCAACGTGCGGAAGCGCAGAAACTTTCCCGGCTTCGCTCAGGAAGGTAAGTATGCCGCGGAGAGCTCCAGGGGCGGCTGTCCGAATGCCGAAAGAGCATTCGAACAGCCACCCCAGCCCCTCGGATGCCGGTTCAATGCCGGCTTCCGGTATCGGGGGAAATATCAGGGGTACTGCACAAGTACCGAGTACTCCTGCAGTACCCGGTATCGGCACCGATATCGATACTAGTATCGGTGCAACCCTAGCAGTAGCCATATGATGCTGGCTATGGCAGATGCAATATATGTTCATTATGACCTCAAATAATTGCCAATATCCTAGCGATAATTTGTTAATGATGCTTTTATTAAGTGAACAAAAATGAGGTACTATGTAACCTTGACTTTGAAACTCTTAGCTACTTGGGTATGATGTCTGACAAACAATGCAGGACAATATTCAATAACCATTAACATTCAGTGCATCTCTTATTGGAAACCTAAGGGCAATTCCAGTGACATGAATGGAACTGTTGGCAGAATTTGCTATTCTTCTTCTAATTTGTCGTGTTTTATATTTTCTTTGTCGGGTGCTTTAACCTTTTACCATTTCAGGTCATTTGATCCGAAACGGACAAATTGACTCCAAGCTGTCATAGTTGCAACATAAATTCCTCTTTTATGTTTCAGAAAATTAAAGAAATCAAGAAAAAGATTAGCAACCTCTCTATTGATTTCAGCAAGAACTTAAATGAAGACATTACATTTCTTCCTTTCTCTCATGAAGAGTTGGGTAAGATGAAGCATTCCTGAGCGCAAGAGAACCTCTAGACACGAAACTAGCAGATATCAACCCATTGCCCAATCCTAATGTCAAAGCAGCTTTTTAAACACCTCTATAATCATGAAAGTTGTTTACTGCACATGTCTTATCTTCTGATTTTTCTTGGAATGCAAATCTGTACATCTTGAGGTACCACAAACCAGGATCCCAGGTTTGACCTGTATGTTATGGTATTCATCCTGGCACTGGCCTTGAAATGCATCCGTGCTATCAAGGGTAGCCAGTAGTAATGTAGGTTACGACGTCTTTGAGAACCCTGGATAAAGTGAAGCAAATTCAAGAAGGCAAAACCCCATGACTCCCTTCTTTTACGGTTTGAATATAGTTGTAATGTCCCAAAGGAACAAAGTGCATTGAAATCATGAGAAACGAGATGGGTGTAAAATGTTATCCTGCTGTACATATTGCTTTTTTTTTCATTGTTTTCTGAAGAATCCCAGGAAAGTAGTTCTAAATATTTGCAACTAGCGATCTCCTTTTTTTTTCTTCTTCTTTTCTTCATTCTTCCCCTCCAATCTTCTAGGTGGGCTTCCCGATGACTTCCTTAACAGCTTAGAGAAAACAGAAGAAGGAAAGTTGAAGATTACATTAAAATATCCGCACTACTTCCCACTGATGAAAAAATGTTTTAATCCCGAAACCCGCAGGAAAGTGGAGACAGCTTTCAATTCCCGTTGCAAAGAGGTAGGTTGGTTGTTTTTGATTTGGACATGTTACTAAATACATGGTAGCACATTCATGCGTTTTTGTTTTGGAGAGTATTATGGTTGTTGAAGAATTTATTTTCTTGAAGAAAAAAATAAAAATAATCCTTAAATACAGGCCTGTTTTAGGCTGGTGTCAGACGAGCGGTAGTAAAAGGGAGAACATCCGTGAGAGTGGACGTTACTTTCACTTGATGCCCGTCTGGCCGCCTCGCTGAGTGCAGTTACTGCGCTCAGCGCTGCAAGGCTCGATCCTCCTTTGGAGGATCACGATTTGCAGCCCTGTCAAAGCGTGTCCTAGTGCTTCGACAAGGCTTGCAGCATGGCCTCTGTCCCACGTGCATTTCGTGCTCGCGCAACAGCGTGTGGCCGGCCCTGTCGCAGTGTCACAACGCTGCGAAGGACGTCGGAAGGCAGAGGCCTGTTCAATACCTCAGCAGCTGCTGAATTGCTGCAGCGCAGCAATTCAGTTTGCTGCAGCAGTGTCGTTGAACCCTTTGGATGCGAATTTTGAATCCAAAATGGCCGACAATTTCTTAATGAAAAATTCAGATTGTTTTTCGGATCACTCGGACAAAATATAATAAAGAGAAGCAGTCAGCACAATTCCGTTTGTACGCACACACCACAAATGATAGTTTTTAATGAATAAACGTTATGTTTACTTCTGAAACAATATATAAATTGAACTGTAATATATGTCTATGTGCAGGGGGAAATAATAAATAAATATTTTTGTGCTTTGGTGAACAAAAACCTCAAAATTAACATTGCTGTAGGGAATTATTACTTGCTTCGAGGCGCGGCCATCTTGCTGTAGGGCATTGTTACTGGCTTCATGCGCGCGGCCATCTTTAATACGTCACACGAAGCATCTCCTCGGGTCGCTGCAAGTGCTAGGTTAGCACTGCTGAGCGCTGAGCGGTTGAACGGCGTTCAATGCAAGTTGCTAACTTAGCACTTGCAGCGGCTGAGGTATTGAACAGGCCTCAGGTCAGTCTGGACCCCCCCCCGCGCCTTAATTAATGTTCAGAACATTAGTCTGTTTAAATGGTTGATGGTAATATAGAGCAGACTTGGATTGATAACCTTAATCTTGTCTATTGTAGGAGAACGGCAAGATACTGCAGGAGCTGGTCCAACTGAGGGAAGAGAAAAGCAAATTGCTTGGCTTTGAAACGCATGCAGACTTCATTTTGGAAATGAACATGGCAAAATGCAGCAAGACGGTGGCAAATTTCTTGGGTAATGATTCTTTTTTTCTTTGTACTGGGGAAACCCTAGTACCAGTTGCCTGCTGTTATGGAATACTGTATACCTTGGCTATCTCAATCTTTTAAATATATTGTTCTTCCTGGGGAAAAACTTAAATTCTCAATCCTGTAACCCTGTGTTACTGAAAAGAAGCTACAAAAAACAGCCTCGCCCTCACTGTAACAAACCTTACTGCGGAATTAGATCAGCCAGTGAAAGGACAGAATACAGGGAATGCTCTAGGGCAGGAATGGCGAACCTTTTTCAGCCATAGTGCTCAAACTGGATTGCTGAACCAACTTGTGTCTCAAAGTGCCGACCCTACAATTGCACATGAATACTGATTTATTTCAGAAAAAAACACTTCATACGACTGTCTGAACTAATTATGTGAACAATACAGTATACTAAGATGGATATATCGCCCCCAGCTCACATTTTTTATATATTGCCAATCAGTCTCCCCTCTGCCAGGCACCTCTGTGTGCTCTTCTTCCTCCCAGCAGCCGCTGGCAAGGCTGTAGCCCGGCCGCTCGCCAGGGAACCACGCACAAGCCGCGGTCTCGTGAGATCCCAGAGTTAACTCCGCGATCGCGGCTGATGGATCCCAGGCGAGCGGCCGGGCTACATCCTTTGCCTGCGGCCTCACCATATGTGTGAGGATGTCAGTGGACCAGTTAACCCCCTAGCTGCCAAGTGGAGATGCGGGAGCCAAACGATCCCCCTATCCTCCTGTAGCGCTCACCCCCGACGGAGCCGCTGAATAAACCTCGGGATAGTCTCACCGCACTAGGAAATAACTATACACCAGCACTGTTGTGGATTTTTCTATATTATATTCTTTACTGATCCCAATAAAGCGGCATATAATACGCATGTACGGTATTTGAGTAACAAGAATTCGTAACGCGGGAAAAACATGCGGCGGTAAAAGAAATCGGTTTCACCCCCTCAGTTCTGGAGTGTAAGTCCCGTGTAAAATTAATCAGAAATATATATGTGTTGTATAGGATAACCGGGTACTATGTTCAACTGGCCAGTGAACGAAAAGAGCAATCTTCGACTAGTCACCCTTGGGGCCCTGTGAACTTAATAATATTGCAGCATGCGTTTCTGTTTTGGAACTGTGACCTGGAGGCCTCTCACCCATCCGATGCACGAAACTGTCCCGCACTCGATGCCTCGACCAAAATATCTTCTCCGCTGTGTCCTGGGACTCCGTGCCACTGAATCTGCTCCCCGCTTGCCAAATCTCCGCAACTGGAAAAACGATCCGCCGCCAGCACTCCCAATCGATCGTCGCGGTCTCCTAACTCGGGGTCCTGCTGGAACCAGCTTGTCCTCCCAGACCTCTCAGCGCTGCGTATGTAGGTCTCAACACGATCACTGTCCCGATATCCAGCACCCGTAAGACAGCGTCTGTACTCCGGCCTGGTTTTGATCCCTGACAGCTCCAACGTGCGTCCTCCACCTTTCACTGCTCCGCTCACTCTGCCCATGGCTTGCACGAGGCTGCTGATCTGTTTCCTCTTCCTTGTACCACCCCCTTCCTGTCCTCACGCAAAGGGTGATGGTCGATGTAGTTCGGTTTTGTCCAGCATAGTCCACAATGTCTCTGTCTCCCTCTGGTGGCAGCAATAGTTCAATGCACCAGAATACAGTGCTTTTAAAGCAGCGCTACACTCCTATCTCCCGATACGTGGCAACTAGAGCGTCATGTTTGATATCATTGGAAAGGCCTGATCATGGTACCAAACATGACCAGGTTTGGTGTAAAATAAAATTTAAAAAACCAATATTTATTTTTTTCAGTAAGTTATAGGATATGTTGGAAATAATGGTATCTTTTAGAAAGTCCATTTAATGGCGCTAAAAACTATGTGTGGGTTGCCTAAACAAGTAAGAGGAAAATTTGACCTACACACAAACAACGCAGAAACGTAAAGGACAGATTTTTGTAAAACCGCCCGGCCACTAAAGGGTTATATTCTCATTATGATCACTACAGATTCCAACAAAGCTGACCATTTGTATTATTGCTATCATCTCTTTCCATAGGAACACAAAATGTGGACATTCAGTTTGAAGTTTGACCCTTTCAGATATGCATTCAAGTTTTAAACTTGTGGCCTGAGCTAAAAAAGACCTGTGATGTATGGGGTGTGAGTCTGTGTATTGTGAGGATGGACTGTTGGTGGCTGTGAATGATGCATTGCTTTTCTTCTGCCTCTTTACTTCCTGTTCTGCTCTGATGTGTTTACTCCCTGTTGTCGGTTGGTGGGAATGTTCTGGACCAGGGATCTCAAACTCTAGCCCTCCAGATGTATTTTGCCTACAATTCCCAGAATTCTTGGATTGTAGTAAATGGCTAGAGAATCATGGGAGGTGTAGTTCAGAAACATCTGGGAGGCCAGAGTTTGATATCCCTGTAATCTGGAGATATGTAAAATGGCGGTTGAAGCAGAGCAGTGTTATCAGGCAGCACTGTGAGGAAACTGTTCTATACAGGTTAATAAACTACAACTTATACGGAAGTGACGATTTTGCACAAGAGAACTATTAAAATGGGAATAAACACCTTTTAAGCAATACATCACAAGAACAAATGTACCGATGTCTAAAAGTCTATGGGCAGTATTACATAGTTGGTGTTAACTTAACCAGAGCAGTTGTAAACTTAAAACCTCCATAGGCTATAATGGCTCTGGTTTCAGTTTACAACAGCTCTGGTTAAGTTAGCACCAACTATGTAATGTGGCCCTACATGTATGCTCTAGCGAAAATACATAGTGTTTCTGTTGACTTGAAAGGTCTCCGATGTAGAACCAAAAGGTTGCTGGAATTGTTTCAGTAATTTCTGTAAAGACTGTACAGCATTTCCTATAGATTTTATATGAATAGGTGTGCTAGTTATACTGGGCCGCAAAGCAGCCGAGCACCCTGCAACAAGAATATCCTTCACCATATTGTTTTCTTCTTTCCAGATGAATTGTCACAGAAGCTGAAACCCCTTGGAGAGCAGGAAAGGGTAGTCCTATTGGAACTAAAAAGAAAAGAGTGCGAAAAGCGAGGGTTTGAGTTTGATAATAAGATAAATGCTTGGGACATGCGTTACTATATGAACCAAGTGGAAGAAACTACTTATAGTGTCGACCAGAATTTCCTCAAAGAATTCTTTCCTATGGAGGTTGTAACTGCTGGCCTTTTGGATATATATCAAGAGCTGTTGGGTCTCACTTTCGAGCTGGAGAAAGGGGCTCAGGTGTGGCATGAGGATGTATCTTTGTTCTCTGTGCGAGATACAAATACAGGACATCTCATAGGAAAGTTCTACTTGGATTTGTTTCCACGGTAAGACCTGCTGCACTTTAGTTCGTTCAGAGGACGCATGAGGAACATACTCTGTATTGCTTGCATTCTCTCTTGTGGAAGTGGGTATGGTGGATGATTACATTGTCTGTTTAAAAAAAAAAAAACAACATCCCGTTGCCTTTATGACCATCAGGAACAAGTGACCCCCCCATTTCAGAAATGTCACTTTTCCCTGCAGCATACATTTGATTGCTGTAAAATGGCAAATAACAAAGTCGTTTTAACAGAGCAGGGCTATAATGCAAGAATACAATGAAGCCCACATCTCCTCCACTACGTAACCTACAGGGAAAGATTACCCTTAAATCAAAAGGATTAAGGTTTTCCTTTTAAAATGAGGAGTCCCTTTCCTCCTTCCCAAAAACGAAATTTCAAAAAGCAAGGTTGATTACCTGCCCTTCTGGATGGCAAGGGAGGATTTTCTTTTAATGGTGTAGGAAATTATGCAGCAACCATCTCCCATAAAGTGATTTGGGAAGAACATTCCCTCGTTTGAACAAGGGGTCATATCCCTTTCTATTTGCAAATGATTAACATGGTAAAAGTAAAAGCTTGGTTTGTTTGACTGAAATGTTATTCTATTGAAGCCGGTTTGAATCCACACATCAATCCAAGAAACCATTGTACAATAACATAACAGAAATGTACAGCAGTATGGGACATTAAATCTGCGAACCATACAACAAGTAGCCGTAATAATAAACCCACTGTCCTGCTATAACAGACCTGAACCCTTTGCTTTAACCTCCACGTCAGCTTTGTGCTGTTATTTAAGGTAAAGGATATGCATAACATTTCTTAGTAATTTTTTTTTTTTCTTCCATTCAAAAAAAAAACTCCTTAAAGCAATTGCTACAGAACATTACATCACATTAGGGCTGCAACTAACAATTATTTGCATAATCAATTAGTTGGCCAATTCATTGGCTAAAGAAAATATGTTTTTACTTAAAAGGAATATTTATGTAAAAAATCAACCCTTGCCCCTCTTTTTTTCGTAAGCAATGCGTAGTGTATATTGCTTTCATACATACATACACAAATTGCATACTTTTCGCATGCTATGAACGCGAGCGTCTGGTCCGAGCGATGGATCGATGCTGCTTACGCAGCTTAAGCCCATGTATACTTTCTCCTCAAACGAACGCTGCTACAAGCGCTCAGGTAGACATGTCGGCACAAAAGCAAAGACTGAGAAATGGGGGGCACTTCATGCAGCCTGACCACTTTAATAAACGGTCAGTGGTGCCTAGCGTGTCCCTTTACAATAATTTCATGCTCAAACTGAGCGGGTGAAGGGTCCGGAGGTGGGAGTGAGTTTGGGCAAGGGACTTGACCCAAGTATGAGAGGGAATGGATTTTTGCAACAGATTGGGCCTGAGTGTGCCAGGGAGATTGTGGGAAGGGACCGGACCAAGTGGATGGAATGGCAGCGTCAAACCAGAGTGGGTGGCAGGCAGGTTGGGGTGGTGGCACAGGACTCCAGCTTCAAGTAAGGATAAAACACCAGCGGTATACATCCCTATACCCAGTGTCAGTATTCCAGGGTTTGTGCTATAGCGGTGCTACAGTTCTAAACTGAATAAAAACAAACTCTTTCTGACATAACCCTAGAACTAAGGCTAGGGTCAGACGAAAGCATTTTTCCCCGCGAACGTGAAAAAGTGCGTCCGAACGCATTGACGTATTTTTTCACGGAATGCGCAAAAACAGTCAGACGACACGCATTTTCGGGTGTGATTTTGTACGGATCGTCAATAAAACTCTTTTTGCGTCTGGACGTTATGTAGGCTGGACATTAGCAGTGTCTGATATCTCCTAATCACGCAAACACGCCGCTATGCCGCAGCTGCGCACTCAGTACGTCAGTACTAGCGGTTCAGCGTTCTCAGAAAAATGCGTTCAAATTCCACTTGCGTTGCACGGCCGGACTTTTGTGCGGCCGTACATCGTATATTGGCCCTCATTGCCCGTCATCTGCTGCTAGTGCGGCCGTAATTATGTGCGCCAGAACGCACGTTCAAAGTGCGCTGGTCTGACCCCAGCCTTAATCCTACCGAGTAAAGCACCGGCACGTCTTCTCCAATCTGCTCTGAAGCCGAATCTGAGGTTATAATGTTTAACTTGGTCTGATGCTAAAAAGTGTTTGCTGTACACAAAGCGATTAATCGATTAATGAGAATAGTTGACAACTATTCTCATTATCGCTTAATTGATTGTATGTGATGCAAGGCAGAAACAACTAAACACCCTAATGCAGTACAAACATCACATCACCTGTGCTGCAGATATCTGGTACACCTGGCCTTTCCGGGGTACTTCAGGACCAGAGTTTGGAACAATGTGTGTTCTTGCAATATATATTTTGGGATGGTCCTTTTTTGATATTGGGAGTTTTTGATACGGAGTTGGTTTGGCTGGCAATGGCTCCCTGCTAGTTTGTGTTCTGCAATGATTGTCTACTAACATACGTTGTAGATGTGATTACATTATGCTAGTTACAGCTTTCACTTAAAGCCTAACTGGTGATTATTAAGAGGGTGCTTTACTTATAATTCATTTCCTGACTTTTAATAAAAAGCCGACGGCTCGCTCCAAATAACAAAGAGCTGTTACCAATTAGTTACAATTTTCTTTTTGCTAACCATGGCAAATTTATCAATGCTCACATCCGCCTTAAAGAACCGTGTTCTAAACTGGTGTCAGTTGATCTGTTCAACCACTCTCCACATTTTGAGCTTGTCTCTCTGGATTATGGATGGTGGCACAGGTGCATTTTTAGAATTGTGTTTTGAGGTCTAAATATATCTATTTAATTTTTTAGAGAGGGGAAATATTCCCATGCAGCCTGCTTTGGATTGCAGCCTGGATGTCTACTGCCAGACGGAACAAGACAGATTTCCATAGCTGCCATGGTGGCTAATTTCACCAAACCCACACAAGATGCTCCTTCGCTGTTCCAACATGAGGAAGTAGAGACTTATTTCCATGAATTTGGGCATGTCATGCACCAACTGTGCTCTGAGGTGAGTGCCTCAACCGCTTCGTTTCATGACCATTTTTCATTAGAATGACAGCTGGTTTAAAGTCTGTTTATGTGTCACAGGCAGATTTTACCATATTCAGTGGAACTCACGTGGAGAGGGATTTCGTGGAAGCTCCTTCACAGATGTTGGAGAACTGGGTCTGGGAGAGAGAACCCCTGCAACGCATGTCAAAACATTACAAGAGCGGCCTACCAATTCCCGAGGAGACTTTGGAAAAACTTATGAAGTCACGGTTGGCAAACACTGGTACTTGGAAATAATTTTCTCCTAGAACCAATTTTGAGTGCATCCTTAGTAACTAGCGTTAGGACCAAGTGATAAGACTAATCTTTCACTTTGCGCTCCCCATGATCGGTATAGGGAGCGCAAAGTACCATAAACAACGAATCGCTAATTAGCGATTCGTAACGTTTTTTGTTTTTTTGTAACGCTGACGTTCGCGTTAGCTTAAAGGAGGCGATAGAGCCCAAAGTGTGTATGGCAGCAGGTGAGTAACATTTTCTTGAGGTGCTTTAATGAAGATTGAAACTGTTTGGTTCACAACAAAAGATTTCATGGGACTTGTCCACTCTTGGGTGCTTGGTACTTGAGTGGGCAAAGTATGTAAGGGCCTTGAGAATTTCAGGGGTTGCTGCTCCTCTTCTGCAGAAATTACTTCCTTGATATTTCAGTACTGGCAACCCTTTCTGGGTGATGGCAGTCTGATTTGCATATGGAATGGTTTTCTCTCTAATGGCACAATATACCTCACATGGGTATATTGGCCCCAGCTCTCACATGGGTATATTGGCCCCAGCTCTCACATGGGTATATTGGCCCCAGCTCTCACATGGGTATATTGGCCCCAGCTCTCACATGGGTATATTGGCCCCAGCTCTCACATGGGTATATTGGCCCCAGCTCTCACATGGGTATATTGGCCCCAGCTCTCACATGGGTATATTGGCCCCAGCTCTCACATGGGTATATTGGCCCCAGCTCTCACATGGTATATTGGCCCCAGCTCTCACATGGGTATATTGGCCCCAGCTCTCACATGGGTATATTGGCCCCAGCTCTCACATGGGTATATTGGCCCCAGCTCTCACATCGATATATTGGCCCCAGACCAGCTCACTCATGGATATATTGGCCCCAGACCAGCTCACTCATGGATCTATTGCCCCAGACCAGCTCACACATGGTTCTATTGCCCCAGACCAGCTCACACATGGTTCTATTGCCCCAGACCAGCTCACACATGGTTCTATTGCCCCAGACCAGCTCACACATGGTTCTATTGCCCCAGACCAGCTCACACATGGTTCTATTGCCCCAGACCAGCTCACACATGGTTCTATTGCCCCAGACCAGCTCACACATGGTTCTATTGCCCCAGACCAGCTCACACATGGTTCTATTGCCCCAGACCAGCTCACACATGGTTCTATTGCCCCAGACCAGCTCACACATGGTTCTATTGCCCCAGACCAGCTCACACATGGTTCTATTGCCCCAGACCAGCTCACACATGGTTCTATTGCCCCAGACCAGCTCACACATGGTTCTATTGCCCCAGACCAGCTCACACATGGTTCTATTGCCCCAGACCAGCTCACACATGGTTCTATTGCCCCAGACCAGCTCACACATGGTTCTATTGCCCCAGACCAGCTCACACATGGTTCTATTGCCCCAGACCAGCTCACACATGGTTCTATTGCCCCAGACCAGCTCACACATGGTTCTATTGCCCCAGACCAGCTCACACATGGTTCTATTGCCCCAGACCAGCTCACACATGGTTCTATTGCCCCCCACATCATGGGTATATATTGCCCAGGCCAGCTCCCACATGGTTCTATTGCCCCCCACATCATGGGTATATATTGCCCAGGCCAGCTCCCACATGGTTATGTTGTCCCAGACCAGCTCATATGGGTATTTTTGCCCCCCCCCCCATCATGGATATATATTGCCCAGGCCAGCTCACATCATGGGTATATATTTATTGCCCCCAGCTCGCATCATGGATATATATTGCCCAGGCCAGCTCACGTCATGGGTATATATTGCCCAGGCCAGCTCACGTCATGGGTATATATTGCCCAGGCCAGCTCACGTCATGGGTATATATTGCCCAGGCCAGCTCACGTCATGGGTATATATTGCCCAGGCCAGCTCACGTCATGGGTATATATTGCCCAGGCCAGCTCACGTCATGGGTATATATTGCCCAGGCCAGCTCACGTCATGGGTATATATTGCCCAGGCCAGCTCACGTCATGGGTATATATTGCCCAGGCCAGCTCACGTCATGGGTATATATTGCCCAGGCCAGCTCACGTCATGGGTATATTGCCCAGGCCAGCTCACGTCATGGGTATATATTGCCCAGGCCAGCTCACGTCATGGATATATATTGCCCAGGCCAGCTCACGTCATGGGTATATATTGCCCAGGCCAGCTCACATCATTCACGGGTATATATTTATTGCCCCCAGCTCACATCGTGGATGGATCTATAATGGCAATTTACCCCAGCAGCTAACCTCATGATTGCGAATTAGCTCCCCATACCTGTTCGAATCGTTGCGTGTTGTACATAGACTGTGACCGTGACAGACAGTCACCAGTGAGTGAGGATTCCAGGAGCCGAGGAGACAGAGCAGCGCCAGCTTCCTTTTTCTCCGACGCAACTCAGTCTCCGCCTCTTGCTTCCAGCGCCTGACGTGGGGGCGCGCGTGCTGCCGCCAGCCCCAACACGTGCCGGTGGCGGCGCCGTGTCAGCCGCTGGCGTGCCGTGTCATGCTGCGGAGGCGGAGCCTGGGTCAGGTGTCGAGGCGAGCGTATGTGTCACGGCCCACAATTAAATTGTGGCGGGCCGCGAACACAATTTTATTTTGTAAAGTGGACTGGTCGGGCACGGCGCGCTAGGTGGGCACTGCGCTCTCGGCACCCGCCTAGCAGCAGTGCCGGCCCTGGGAGTGAGGTGGGAGAGAGGGATGCCAGCTAGAAGATTATTACAATAGTCAAGTCGAGAGATTACAAGGGCGTGGATGAGTTGTTTTGTGGTGTCAGAGGTAAATGGCCAAATTCTGGAAATACTACAATAATGTAAAAATATTTTGGTGCTCTGTGAATATCCTCTTTGTGGTGGTTTTTTTGCCACCCCCTGGAAAGTGCCAGCCTAGGCCTTGCCTACCCAGGACATACTTGAAAATGAGAGAATTCGCAATGTATCCTTCCTGGTAAAATATTTTTATGTAAATTTTTTTTTAGGGTGTCTCACCCCAGGGGGTGGTGTCACCTGGTGCGGGCTGCCCCCCCTTGCGATGCCCCTGTGTGTATGTACGGATATGGTAATGAGATAGTGTTGAAGGATAATGCAAAGGAAGTGCTTTTTCCTTAAACCTTTGATTCCTACCAGTGCCTCTAAACAAAAACACTATCAGGTGTATTCACTAAAGGTGACACTTAGGAGAATTGAGAGAAGTGAAAATTCTAGGTCAAAGTATCCAAACCAGAAAAATTCTCTCATTTATCTCCCTTTCCAATCGGTTATTTGGTCTAGATTGTTCTCTTCTCCTGCCAGTTCTCTCGAGTTTCACCTTTTAGTGAATAGACCAGATAGTAGTGAAGGGGTTAATATACTCATCCCCTGGACTGTGACTCCAAAGGCTATTTTCCCAGTTTGAAAGTAAATGGACACAATATAGGTATGACTGGTTGTTGTTGCAGCGGTGTTCTGTATCAGTGGCGCAGCAATTATTGTGTTCTTAAAATTTGTGGGTCAAAGAATATTTTCATAGAATATAAACTGACTTCTGCAAAATGTGACTTCTGAGATCCACAAACCAAATGATAACATACACAATTTGTGACTGCAGGATAAAATGTAATAATAAAATAAGTCTCAGGCCTTGGTGTAGATACCTGTTCAATGCCGATTCTGAACTCCTCGTATATTGCATATCTTCTGTTCCCTTCCCAGTCGATGAGATCTATTTGTCCAGGAGAGATGTTGCTGCAATCATAAAAAAAGCAGTAGGCAATCCGTTATAAGCCATTCACTATCCGGTCTATTCACTAAAGGTGAAAATCAGGAGAAGTGAACAATCTAGACCAAATAGACAATTTGGAAAGTGAGATAAATGGGAGAATTTTTCTGGTTTGGATATTTTGACCTAGAATTTTCACTGTCAATTCTCCTGCGTTTCACCTTTTTAGTGAATAGACCTGTATCCTCATCGTTACTCCGTAAAGACCGATGTAAATGAGCAGAAGATAGAAGGAAGTATATCGACTAGGTCATGAATGTGGTCATTGACAAATCCAGTCCTCATCTTTTTTTGTTTTTAAAGAGACCAAATCCCTGTTTGTAATCATCCCATTTCCTGCAAAGCCATACACACAACATAAACACACACGAAAGTTGAAAGCCGTTCTTACGGACACATATGAACTGATTAAATTGATACATTATTAGGAAATATTACAATGGATACATAGGGCGACTTCAAGAGTGGGAGATATTTACTTTAGACTATTTGATCATATTAGATGAGGGACAACATATCCTTCTTAGAATGATGATACGTAAACAAACAACACTGCAAGGACACCAGTTTATACCAATTTTGAAGCGAACTTTCCCGTTGCTGCGTCTCTGGATCACGGTTCACCCTCCATCAGACATGTCGCAGTAGACGAGGAATGGCTCATTCTCAGGCCGCGGTCTGATTCTAAAGTATCGGTTCACCCTTATCCCCCTTTCAAATATCGAAGAGCAATCTGCAAAGATTAAACGTTGTTTGTTAGGAGAAACTTTAAGGGTTATTCAGAGAATGCCGAACTTGCCACCAAAGGGCACTGAATGGTGAATTTTACCATACGGTGTCAGTTCGTCTGTTTAGAATGCTGTGAATTCACGATATACTGGCAAATTGATGGCGAAATATGGTGCAGTTTTGTTGCAATTCGATGATCTTCAGTGGCAGCGGAATTGTCCCATAGAGAAGTAATGGTTAATCTATTCAGAGAACGCCGAAGTGTCAGTGAAATGCGCTGATTTTCGGTGGTTTAGTTCAACAGGTTTAAACAGGCGAATCCCATAGGATTGAATATTAAAAAAATTATTGTACTTATTCATTTTTTATCCAACCGTGAATTCTTTTTATTTTTAGCAAAAAGGCTTTTTTTAATTTTTCAGATTTTTTTTAGAAAAAATTGATTTCCATTTTTTTTAATGGCTTTTTTTTCTGTCTTTTTTTTCATTATTTTTTTAGGACCTTTTTTATTATTTGCACACATTTTCATGCATTTTTATTGTTTTAAACACCTTTTTAAAGAATAGCAGAGTTCCATTTTTTTTGCTTTTCCCCTGCAGTTCAGCGGCGCTCAGCGGTCAGTTTGGCGCTCTACGGCAGTGTTCAGCGGGCTGATCGGCAGCGCTCTTTGGAGGCTTCAGGGACCCTGCGGTGAATAGTGAATTCGCTGCATGGTCGTCAAACTGGAATTGCCAAAGCGCACGGAAGTGCGCCGAACGAGAAAGCAACGAAGTTTCCCCAAATTTTCGGTGCTTTTTATTTATTTATTTATTTATTTTGGAGAGGCAGCTTGTGGTAGAGGGTCAGAACTGCCGTTTTTTTTTTAAAGGCGACTGGGACACGAGCAGCAGTTTGAGCCATGAACTTCTGCTTAACCGCAACATCTCGGGCGACAGCAATAACGTCCCTCAGGGCTGCCAGAGGTGTAGCAGCTGCCTTCTGGATACGCATCGCAGTGCAGAAGACCTCGAGGACACCCTGGGGTAGTTGCAGGACGTGACTGGCAAGTCGGTTGACATAGCTTAGTGAGGTATCTGAGGGCACAGCTTCAGGGAGCCCCATAATCTGAATTTTTTGCCGCTGGTGGAGCGCCTCCACACCCTCCATAGCCCTCAACAAGTGGCAACAAGGAGGTGATACGCGGCCCCAGACCCCTCCGCCTGTGCTTGTACAGCTCCCACCTGCCTCTGCACAGCCAACACCTCTGACCGGAGGTCTTTAAGGTCAGCACACTAAAGGGCGCACGTCTCCAAGATCATGCGCCTGATGTAATTTTTAGTCGAAGGTAAGTAGTCTTTATCATCCTCCCCCGCAGGTACTGTAGACAGGCTTGGTGGCACTATCTTCCCGCTAGGGCACTTCGCAGGCAAGCGACGTTCAGTGGTGGAGGGTAACGAAGCACCAAATGTCATCCTGGTACTCTGCTCCCCACCAATCCTCCTGGCGCTCCCCCAAAAGCCATCTTCATTGTACTTCCACGAGCCATCATTGGCGGAAGAGCAAAGCCCAGGCAGAAAACAGATTGGCGAGTCATCGCGCCGGCCATGACTGTCACCTCCCAGCGAATTACAGATGTCCTGCTAGTGGGGCCCCTCCACCAGCGAGCACCATTTTGTTTTTTTTTCCATCCGACCAAGAAGTCACCGGCACAGGGAGTCAGTGGCACAGGGAAAGATGCCAGCATCTCAACACTCATTGCAGCCCTGCATCCTCAAAAATGGCCACCAAACCTAGGCCGCTGGTGAAGGTCCAAAACGGCAAACCTTTCCAGACGACCCCAAAGCAGAGTCCTGAGCCAAAAAACCGAGTCGCAAAGATACCGGAACTATCCAGGCCCCAAAAAATGTGTTTGGCCAATGGGAAGTCCAGAGCTGTAGCTAGCGCCTTTTGCACCCGAGGCAAGAACAGAAAATTGTGCCCCCCCACATGTTATTTTTAACTAGGCGTATGAATTATACATGTTGCAGGGCAGCACTTTTCCCTGTGTTCCCCTCTGCATGAAATAATAATGTATGTTCAGGAAAACATGGATGACCTGGTAACAATACTTTATGGCCCTGGGTTGAGTGTAAACTGAGTGAGAAACGAGTGGTTAAGTGTGAGGGAGCTTCTAGTTCATGGAGTAGGATGGAGGTTATTATTTGAGTGTAACACACATGCACACACTCAAACCGATAGCCACACAGTAACCACTACAAAGACCTACAAAGACATACACACATTGGCAGATCTTCACATACTTCAATATCTTAAATCACCCCTGTTCTCCATACATTAAATCAACCCCCTCCCTGCCTCCTCTTAGCAGCCCACTTCATCTCCCAGTTTCATCACTATCTCCATGCCCTCGATATTACACTTTTTTGTCTTGGGGTTAGCCAAAAACGGTGCAATTTCGTGGCCATTCGGCTATTCAAAAAGCAGCAAAATACGGCAGTGAAATCCCCCCCATAGAGAAGCAATGGTTAATCTATTCACATTGAAAAATGTCAATGAAATGCCTTGATGTTCGGTGTTTTCATTTGACAGGTTTATTCAGGAGAATCCCAAAGTTTTTTTATGTTAAAAATATTCCCGTTTTAATCCAATATCTAATAAACCGTTTATTTTAATCTGCAGCAAAAAGTCTTTTTATTTAGAATTTTTCAGGATTTTTCCGGCAAAATTTTTGATTAAGATTTGTTTACCTGGGTTTTTTTTAAAAAAAAAAAAAAATTCTGTAACAGAACTTTTTATTCATCTAATCTTATATAATATTTCCATGCTGTAGTTTAGTTTTAAATGCCCTTTAAAAGTTGCAGGGTTTTTTTTTATCTTACCCCTGTTCGGCTTCTGTTTCGGCTTTTTCTGCCTGCATTCATTGTTCGGATTGGTGGGTCTTTCAGCGGCGCCCAGTCAGTGGCTTCCTTCTGCGACCCTGTGGTGAATGGTGAATTCACCGCAGGGTCAGCAAATTGAGGTTTGTTGGAGAGGGCACTGAAATTCTGTTGAAATTACAGCTCTATGAATAACCCCTTTTAGAATGATTTTAAATTATGAGCATAATAATTTACACAGCATTGTGGTTTTTTTGTTTTTTTTAAACATAGCTGCTGGCATTTAACCCTTTCATTGCACAAACCAATGAACCTCATTGGGAGGGGGAGAATCAGTTTCTTGGTAGTGCGGACATGGTTTCTCATTTCTGCATAAAGAAAAGCAAATATCGTGAAATTGATATTTTTTAAAGATGGATCTAAGCCTGTCTAAACAAGAGCATTGGGCTGTTAAACACATCCCTGCTGATAAATACAGCTACAGCAGGGATGTGGTTTTGATCGCCTGGATTTCCCAGCATTTTAAAAGCAATACAGAAGGTACTTTTTTTTTTTTTTTTTTTTTTAACACTCAAGTCTGAGATGTGAGGGGGGGGGGTGTCTGGACAGATGCTTCGATGTGCCGTTATCTGCTCCTGGATCTCTGTCCCTCCAATGAGGAATGCTGAGGGGGGAGGGAGAGCTCACGCAGCTGCAGCATGAGCGGTTGGCACATGGTAAAAGCCAGCCATGCACGCACTCGAGCAGGCGGCTTCCTGCTTTGATCGGAGGCTGCGTGGAGACACCCAGCCATAAACACACCCCTCTCAGCTTGTCAGTCACCAAGGGCCATAGCTCTGCCCCTCCCCCCCGCAGTACATTATTGGCAGCCGATTTGAAGAAAAAAACTGCTTGAAACTACTTTTGATTCTGAAACGGCCGCTCAGCCCAGCGACCACAAAATGAAGCAGCCCTGGCTGCTGGCACTGGCTGCGCCTCCTCACAGCTGCGCCCGAGGCGAGTGCCACACTCACCTCGCCCTTCCTACGGCCCCGCTTAGCGTTAGGATACGTATAGGGGGCGCAAAGTACAGTAAACCCGTGTAATCTAGCAAAATCTTCGATGCATTAAGGATTTTTCACGGTTTAACATTAGGAATATAATATGGGGGGCATGCATTAAAGTCACTTATCCTCATTGATTTTTGACGCGTTATTGTTTTCTTTAAGTTTTTTTTTTGTATTCCCCACTTTCCTCTCCACTATTCGAGATTTTCCTACGAACACCCCCCTCATGTTTTATGTGGTTTCAATGTCTATTTGGCCCTGCGAGGCCTAGTTTGCCAGTCAGTATGTGACTTTGTTTGCAAAATAAAAACTTTTAAATATAAAAAAGTCACTTATCCTAGCGTTAACAGGTACCATAGATAATCAAGTATAGCGGGATCCGACTATAACGCGATGGATAGAGCTTTATTATGGAAATGAGAGAATACTCAAAACTTGAAAATTAATGCGAGGAGCAAAATTTATAAAAGTATACTCTACCGGTAAACAATTAAAATCCTTTTGAGGTTCTCTTAACACTGTCGGGCTACCCCTCAGACTAGGGTGCTCTGCTCTAGAATGATTGTAGTTGTTACGAAGTATGAAGCTGCCGGCCACCAGTCTTCTTTACTTGCAAAAAGATTGCCGGTGGAGTGAGGTGACCAATGCAATGAATCATTCGCCAATAGACCGCACGCCGGGAGGTGTCTTTTTTTTTTTTACCTCCGGCTCCCGCAGGAAGGCTCATCCACTGCATCGTCCGCCCATAGTCAGGTCCTGACCTCACTGCAGAGTCGCTGTGCGATTCTCACATTTAGAATGTGAGGACAATCCCGCAGAGCATCTGCAGTGACGTCAGGATGGGGCAACAACTGGGTGGGGCTGGCTATTGGCAGACGACGCGGTGGATGAGCCTACCTGTTGGAGCCAGAGGTCAGAGAACTAAACCTCCTGGCATGGAGCGAGGATGCATGCTCGGTTTTAAGCCAGAGGGCACACTAAGCCAGTGATGGATCCCACCTCTCCCAAATCCGGGAGTTCCTGAAGTGTTTGCGGGCATCAGGGAGCCCGCATTCACTTCAGGGAGACTACCAGAACTTCCGGGAGACTTGAGATCCCTGAGCAATCCCTGTTTTTACGTTTCTGCGCTTTTAGTGTTTAGGACAATTTTTCCTCTTACTCGTTTATTCAACCCATACATATTATACACCCTTTTTCCCGCCATTAAATGGACTTTCTAGAAATACCATTATTTCCATCATATCGAATAATTTACTATAAAAAAAAAATATGAAATATGAGGAAAAAAATGGTAAAAACACACTTTTTCGTAATTTAATCCCCAAAATCTACAACCACCCAAAAAGACCCCGGCTAAATAGGTTCAAAATTTTGTCCCGAGACTAGAAATACCCAATTTTAACATGCGTTTGCTTTTTAACCCCTTCACTGCTGAGACCGTTCACCTATGTGCGCTGCGCTCATTCTGACCATTTTGTGCTAATTATTTTTAGATGACAGCCTAGGTCCTATTTAATTAAACTCCCCCCCCCCCCCCCAGACAAAAAAAACTTTTAAAAAAAAAATCATTTTTCTATTTTATTTAATTTTTTTATTTAATTTTTTTTTAAAACCAAACCTGGTCATGTTTGGTATCATTTGAAAGGCCATAATCAGGCCTTTTAAATGATGGCAAATATGACCATCCAGCTGCCATGGATCGGGAGATAAAGGGATCCTTAGGATCCCCTTATCTCTACATGGCAGCTAGAGGGTTAACTGGCCCACTGACATCCTCACACATATGGTGAGGTTGTCAGTGGGTGGGGGGGGGACCTGGAGGCTTGGCTGACATCCAAGATGTCAGCCCCCCTCCAGGTTTGAATTGCGTTTTGGCGCCAATTGGCGCCGAAAAGCGATCCGGCGGCGAAACTGTTAATGCCATACACCGCTGGAAAGGGGAGGCTCTCCCCTCTCCAGCGGTGCAAACAGCATCTCCCTAGCTTCAATGGTTGGGGAGATAGAGGGCTCCGAAGGAGCCCCCCCTCCCCTCCATTGAAACACATGGGGGCACCTTCTGATGACGTCACCACGCAGCGTGGCGACGTCATCAGCCTCGCCTGCCCATGTAAATCACATGGGCAGGCTTCCTCCCTGCCAGATCGCCGTGGGATCCGACGAGGGAGGTGAGGATCGGGCGGGAGGGGGATTTGGCGCCGCTGACGTACCCTGTACGTCCGCGGGTCTAAGGGAGACCCGAGGACAGGACGTACAGGGTACGTCAGGGGTCATTAAGGGGTTAAACACTATGCAGATGTCTCGACTATAATGCGACCCCCCCCCCCTCCAATTTTAAGGTAAATGTTCGGCACTAAAATCTAGCGGTATACTCGAGTATCTACTCATCTGAACTCTAACGTTAGTGTTCATTATGTATTCTAGCATTATCAGGTCTATTCAAAGTAAGGTGAAACTCAGGAAAATGACCGGAGAAGTGAAAATTCTAGGTCAAAGTAGCCAAACCAGAATAATTCTCCTGTTTTTAACTCCCTTTCCAAATCTGCTATTTGGTCTAGATTGTTCTCTTTTTCCTGCCAGTTCTCCTGGTTATCACCTTTCTCTGAATAACCCTGTATGAGACCTGAGCAGGAACTCGCTGTAGGGCAAGACAATAGTGCCGTTGCTAGTTTTCAGGACCCTCACAAACCTTGTTTTTGCTATATACTTGTGAAGAGTAAAAAAACTGCTCTGAAGCTTGTGAGTAACTCCTATTTTTATTGGAACTAGCTATTGTGTTTACATACAGGAAGCATTATGAAGTGTATGGGCCATATTACAAAGATCACACTAAAACAGGGACGCTAAGGAGGAAAACTTGTGCCTGCAGTTTTCTCCTTTGCATCCCCGTTTTAACGTTCTATTACGATGCAGCAGCTAATCCTGCCGCCTGCCCTGTAACGCAGTGCTAAGCGCCGCCGTGAGCATCCCCTCCATGGAGTCCATAAGACTCCATTGAGGCTTCGACTGCCGGGTCACATGACCTTTCGTGAGATCCTGCAGGTCGGCGGAGGGAGACTGGGGACTTTTCCCCAGTCTCCCTTTGCTCCCAGCAGCCAGAAGAAGCGGATCGAGCCGCCTTTTTTGCCACGGTATTGGGAGGGAGTATGTGATTTATTTTTTGATTTGGGGGCGTTAAGCTTATGCTAACGTTGGAGTTAACCGCAGCTGGAAGTAATTAGCATTAGGACATTGTAGTGCAACTTTTTTTTTTTTTTTTTTTTTAACCCGCTAGCGTTCGGAATGTAATATGGTCGGCCCAGGCTAGGGCCACCTAAACTAACGTTAATGCTCGCACAGCTGAGCGCTGTGAGCGTTAACATTGTAATGTGGCCATATGTTTTGCATCTTGTTACATTGAAAACCTACAATCTGATTACTGCAACACGTCAGCTTTGTGCTTTTGGTTTGGTTAAATAGCCACAACAGGTTCTGAATTTTTCTATTCTCTTTGTGTGTTGACGTTGGTTAGAGTGTAGAAATGGTTAAAGGGATACTCTAGGCAACATGACCACCTAAGCTTTTTTTAGGTGGTCATGATGCCCTGAGTATGCCCTTGTCTGTTCCTCCGCTCAGCTGATCGGCTGAACCAGCTGAAAACAGCTGAGAGACGCGGAGGACTTTACTCCGCCCTCCCAGCTGTCAGTCAGCAGAGCGGGATTCACATTTCCCGCTTCTGTCGACTATTGCCGAGTAGGAGACGTCATCGCACTTTCAGCGCGATGACGTCTCCAACTCGCCGCAGTAGCTGGTGGCAGCGAGCCGCCAGCATAGTCTGCGGCTGGGATTAGTGTTGCGCGCATCCTCTTGCGCGTAACACTAATCCAATTAGAAGAGGAAGCCTGCTGATTGGCTGGCTTACGTGAGAGACGCGCATGCGCGCTTCTCACGTAAACCATTAGCCAAGTTCAACATTTTCAGGACATGAGCGGAAGAGGGAGGGGAGTATAAAAAAAAAAAACGCTGTTGGAAAGAAGTGGTTTTTAGTGTAAGTATTACATTTAAAAAAAATTATATACACAATAACTAGGTAGGGAATAGGTATATTTTAATGTTAAAAAAGGGGTTTTTAGCCTAGAGTGTTCCCTTTAAGTCTTGCCATTTGAGTGCTATTTTTTTAATAACTGAATATACTCAGCTGCTGCACCCAGTAAGTGCTACTTGTGTAACCTATTATTGTTTCAGCATAGAGACTGCAAGTGTTAACTCCTGCATGTCCTGGCTGAGGTCCACAAATCCCAATTTGGCAAGACTTTCTAGGCAAAAAATTAGGGATTGAGGTTAGGGTTGATCGTTGGGGATGGATGACTAATATGAGCCACAAAGCTACTGTAAGCTTAGTTTCCCAGATGCAAGTGAATGGCATTGGCAGGTAGGTGCCAATATGGACATGGGGCAAGAATTCTAGACAACAGGGGTACCTTTCTCTTTCCCCAGATGTTGCTGTTGCCCCCAATATTGCAAGGCTTTCTATCTCTAAAATATATATATATTTTATTTTTTACTTGATCGTATAAAGTGTAATAAAATGCACATTTACTAAACTGTACATGTGCACATCATTAATTGTTTGGTAAACTTTTTTCTTTTTCATGTTTCTTAGGTCTTCTAAATCTTCGTCAGGTAGTTCTCGCCAAGATAGACCAAGTGCTGCATACTCAGCATGGTGTGGACCCAGCTGAAGAATATAGCCAACTGACCAAAGAGCTCCTTGGAGTCGGTGTTACCCCAGGTTAGCATTTCTATTTGTTTAATTTCTCTTCAATCACCTCTAACATAAAATGGCAGAAAAAAAAAAACACCAGATGGTTTGGAGAAAAAGGATGTGTTGCTACTTTTTGGGTTTAATGACTTTGTGTATATGGTGGTGGGGGCAGTTCGTAAGCTGTAAACAAGTGGTTTTATGTGTTAATTTTATTTTATACTGGTCTTGTTCTTAAGGTACGAACATGCCAGCCACATTTGGACACCTTGCTGGAGGATATGACGCACAGTACTATGGATATCTGTGGAGTGAGGTATATTCTATGGATATGTTTTATACACGCTTCAAACAAGAAGGAATCATGTGCAAAAAGGTGAGCAATTATTCACTTTGGAGGGCCTAATAAACCCTAGCAATCAAAAGCCTACCTGAAAAGGTATTGTTTATATGCAGAAAAAATGTCTGTCAATATTTGTATTGGTGTTTTTTTCTATTTTTATTTAATCTTTATATTTTTTTTTTTAATAGTCCAGTAGTTCGTACCTCAAAATATTGTTAAACCTCTTTTTTGTTCTGTGATTTGGTGTTAGCAGTTTCAGTCATTCCCAATGGAATGATGCAAAGTCCCTGAGCATTTATTAAGAGTCCGTCAGTAACGAATTTTATCATGGAGGATCTTATAAGGAAACATAATTTTAAAGCAGCCTTTAATTCCCTAATGAACCTTACACATATAGTTTGGCTTTAAACTCTAATCCACTTATTTTTTACATTGGGTTCACTTACATCAGTGTATCTGTCCTCTGGTACCCTTAACTGGTCAGATTTTGTGGATCACCTTGGGGAAATACAGACTGAATCCTGCAATCACTGAGCAGCAAATCATATCACCTGTGCTGTGCTTCAGCTATCTGGAAAACCTGACCTGTTAGTGGGTCCTGAGGTTCCCAACTCTGGTCCTCCGGTACCACTAACACAGTAAGGAAGGCTTTATACATCAATATGGAAGTCATATGTACCTTTTTATCATGTTGCTGGTTTTATTTCTTTTTTAGGTGGGTACAGATTACAGGAACTGCATATTGAAGCCAGGTGGTTCTATTGATGCCTCTGAAATGCTTCATAACTTCCTTGGCCGTGACCCGAAGCAAGAAGCGTTCCTAAAAAGCAAAGGTTTAATTAACTAGCCTTGATCCTCTACATAATGCCTGTCGCTGCAGAAGTAAAGACGGTTTATTTTGAGCGCTTAGAACCAATTGGGATTTGAAAATGGATGTAATCCTTCAACTGTAGCTTAAGGGTGGTTTAACATCTTCCGTTGAAGATCAGAATTGATGCTTTGAACCTTCCTTGTGATTTCTGACAAAATTAAGGACTGTGATAGCCTTGGTGATCTGAGAAATGTGTTACACTGTGCACATCTTTTTCAGACACTGTATTCAGAAAAACTTTCCTAATTCTCTGTTCAAATCAAAAGTACTTACTCTGTAGGATATTTACTGGTTCTAATACCCCTGGGAAGCTGCTAAAATAAATGGAAATATCACATTTCATGATTTTTGTGTGTGTAGTTTATCAGTGACCTAGATGCCCCAAAAAATGCAGCATTTTTTTATTTTTATTGTAAATGTGCTATGTTATGCTGTGCTTCCAACTACTTGAAGGTTTTCTATCATTGACTCTTTAGAACAGTGATGGCAAACCTATGGCAGGCGTGTTACAGCTGGCACGAGAGCCATAGGTTTGCCTCATTGGCACATAGTATGGGAACGGCAAGGTGTCCGTGAGTGGTCCGTAGCCACCTGTTTTTGGGCACCTACAGTAGATCTGAGTAATCAAGAAGGGAGAACGACACAGAATTCTGTTCCTGCCCTGACGCAGCTTGCTGATGCTTCGCGTGGTGGGACCTGCGCCTGTGACATCCCGTCATGTGCAGCAGTCGCTCACTGCTGCGGCGTGGGAAGGAGCAGGAGATAAGTGTGAGCCGCAAGTGACTCCCTACCATGAGCCTGGACCAATAATAAACCCGATTAAATACGCTGCCTTTCTCCAAACTGCTGTCCCAGGCTCAAGCCTAATTGTCCTATGTGGGGCTTAGTATAACCAGGTGTGAGCTCAGTGTGGCTGGCTCTCTGAAAGGTCTGTCTGAGTATACATGTATCTGGGGGTCTGTTGGGATAAAACTTTTTCTGGGTAAAATTTTTCTTTAAGACTTAAATACATAATTAGTTCAGACAGTCGCATGAAGTGTTTTTGTAAAATAAATAATCCGTATTCAGGTTTAATTGCAGGGTTGGCACTTTGAGACCCATAAGTTGGTTCAGCGAACCAGTTTGGGCACTCGGGCTCAAAAAGGTTTGCCATCCCTGCTATATAGGGTTATTAACCCGTACTGCAGTTGGTTTTTCATTAAAGATACACCGCTAAGGTGCGCTTGTGATTTTTCTGCGTTTCTTTATTACTCGTGTTCCTGAGATTTGTGAGCACATACATCCAAATTCAGCAGCACCTGCTAAATCTGAGGACGTCCTACCATAAAAACATTGCATACAAGCGCTACCTTAAAACTATTACTTACATTCCCATTGTACAGTGCTACAGAACTTGTTAGCGCTTTATAAAAACTTGTATCTGTAATAATAATTTGAAACCTTGTGTCTGTAAAATATCACTTTTTGGGGGTTTAAAAAAGCAAATTACTAATTTAAACGTATGGGTGGGGCTGCGCTTCTTAAAGAAGTCCAGTAATTCCTGGTATAAATCCTCATGTTTACGATTAGTGATTATACGATAAAGTGATTATAGAACTAGTGACTTAATCTTCAGAGATTGCAAGTCTGTTGGCAGATAATGGCAGTTTTAAAATGTAACCCTATAACTTCCATACAAAAGTATCAATCTTGAAAAGGAGTAAGCTGCACTCAAGGGGTGGGGGTTACAAATGGGGTAACACACATTAAAATGTCGGAAGGTAGATGGGATTTAAAGGGACACTCCGCATGTCCGTTATAGCGGTTTTACGTTCTTGCCTAACTTGCGTCCGTTTGCCGCATCCGTTATGCGTCTGCACTTCTGTGCGGACGTACTTCGTGTGTGCGTCTCTTGATCATAATTGTATGCTACCACGGACGTTAAAATGTGCGGCAACACGGACGTGAACACTGCGCTCGACTGACCTGAGCCTTAATGGGGTCGAAATGGGATGTGAAAGGGAAGGACATGTATACATGTGTGTGACAGAGCGTAAACCTGTGAGCAACAAAAAAATTGCCACACCGTTAGTGCGTGTTAGGTCCCGTTCACACCTGGGCGTTTTACAGCGCGTTCCTGCGCGCTGTAAAATGCCCAAGCACGGAAATCCCATGATTTCCTATGGGGGCCGTTTTACAGTGCGCAGGAACGTGCTGTAAAACATCCTACGCCCAAAGAAGTACGGGAGCTTCTTTGGGGCGTATTGCAGCACGTTCACGCTGCAGTCTAGGGCCGTGAACGCGCTGCAATGCGCGTTTTTTTACGTTTGCACGATACGCGCATCAAAAAACGCTGAACCCAGCCTTAGAGTTCCGCTTGAAGAAATGGTGGCAACCCTAGTTCAACCCCATCCCTGCAAAGAAAAGGTAAGCAGGAGAGGGGGCAACGTTTATATTTAATAAGTAAAAATAATAAATATAAACTTTTGTGGGGCTCTGATACGCTTATACACTGCACATTACTGTGAGTTTTGTGGCTGTGGAGCTCTGCGATACACTCATACACAGCGCATGTTACTGTGAATTCGTTTGCTGTGGGGCTCTTTGCTCATTCATGCAACATGTTTTTTTTTTCTGGGGGGGGGGGGGGGGGTCAGCATTTCATCCATGACTCCAGACAGCACAGAGGCTTGGGCCAGCCCTGCTCCCATATTACAGGCTGCTACATACTGTAGTATCTTCAGAGTTGTCCCACCACCAGGGATATTGTCTGTTTTGTACACCCCCCCCCCCCCCATACGGTGTTCTTTTGTGCACATAAATGGTGCCATAAACAACTTTACTAAAAAAGCTTCATATAACATGGTTACAATTTCGGCTCTATGCAAACACCGCTATTACAAACTGTTACCCACAATGCTCAGTAATCTGTTCTAGTAATATTTTTATTTCCAAGGTCTTTCGCGTGGGAGGTGTTTATAGCATTAAACAGTCGCCTGGCTCCCTGTACTTTGGGTTATATAAAGAAATGAGAGCAGACAAATGTCATCTGAGTGACTCGTAAAGTTATTTCGGGTTGAGTGAGGCAGATTTAAATTCTTAGAACTTGTATATTCTGGTGTTTCAGATAGGAATGCTACAGACACTGTTAGTAGTTAGACTGCAGAGGACTAATCTGTGAAAAAGGCATGTCACATTCCTGGCAGCAATGACATCAAAACAATGCCAGGTCCTTCCAGAACATTAGCATTTGGCAAACAAAATCTGTTGCCCTGTTATACACTCACGAACTAAAGTGGTGTCTGAGAGGCGATGTCCAGCAATTACAAACAATCTGGTGGCAGGGGTAGACGTGTTAAAAGTGTTTTATAACCACAAAGTCATTAGGCCATGGTAGGTTCTGATGACTAAGGTGTTTAAATATGTACCCATTGCAATCAATTTACTTTATAGCTTGAATAAGTTTTTAGATCTTTTTAAATGACAGAAGAAACCACAAATTGGAATTACAATTATTTATGATTTATAATATGTGAAGATCAGATTACATCTAATGTGTTTGTTGCTTTGGAGGAACAGTAGCCCACTAAACAGGCAGGCAGGGTTGGCTTTATCGTTTGCAGGGCCAGGTGCAATGTCAAATCCAGGGCCTTATTGTAATTACACACAATATATGGAGAGTGGATGAGTGCTGTTTGACTTGGGAAAGCAGGTGGCTGAGGGATGGAAATTCAGGTCTGAGTGGGATGGCAAGGAGTATGGTTTATTGAGTGAGGTAGGAGTAAACCTGTGACTGGCTGAGAGAGATGGGAGTGAGCATATGGTTCAGAGTGAGGCCGGAGTATGTAGTTGGTTGTGTGAGATGGGAGAGAGTGTGACTAAAGGGGTTATTCAAAGAGCGCCAGAATGGCTCCAAAATTGCACCACACGATGAATTTCCGCGACAATTCGACTATTCAGGAAGCTTGCAATTTGCCAATTGCCAGCGAAATACGGAGCGGTCGATGGCAGTAATCTATTCAGAGAACACGAAATGTCAGTGAAAAGCCCTGACTTTCGGAGGTTTCAGTCAACAGGTTTAATTTTATTATTTTAATTTGCAGCAAAAAGTCTTTTTTTTTAAGATTTTCTAGGCATTTATCCTGATTTGTAATTTTTTTTTTTTTTTTTTTTTTTGCTTGATATTTTTTTTCTGTAACAGACCTTTTTATTATTATCCATAGGACCTTCTATGTTAGTTTCAGGCATTTTTGTGCAGTATTTTAGTTTTGCAAAGAGCTTTTAAAAAGTTGGTGTGGTATTTTATTTTATTATACCCCATTCGTTGGCTTTTTCCAGCAGCTGTTCTGTGGATTGCAGCGTTTTTCGGATGCGTTTGGTGGTTTTGTGGTGTATCGTTAGATGGGTTTTTTCCATCAGTCTATCGGATCGCTACAATTTATTTTTTTTTCTTCAGCGGTTTTTGCATTCGAATCAGCAGTTATGTGGCAGTTTCTCAGATGTGGTCGGTGGCTTTTCGCTGCACTTCAGGGACCCTGCTGTGAATGCTGCATTCACAGCAGGGTCGGGGAATTTGACGCCTGGAAGTGCGGGGAACAAAAGCGCACGAAAATGTCAGTGCTCCTTGAATAACCCTGAGAGTGTGTGTTGTTGAAACACTGCTCATCTGCACAGACCGTATAAACCACATTAGACATATGCAGGTACATATTGCACACACTACGCCTACAAAAGGTACATATACACACTGTGCGAATTGTGTACATTAACACTGCCCCCTAGTACTCACCACAACCAACACTCAATGTCCCAGGACATACTTGAAAACGAGAGAAATCTCAATGTATCCTTCCTGGTAAAATCCTTTTCAAATAAATAAAAATAAATAAAACAAGAGCACACATGTACCCCCTCCCTAGACATGCTGCAGACAGAGTCCACAGGCAGGAAACTATGTATTTAAAGTACTGCTCAATTGATCCTGGGGAAGCCTGGAGTCAATTGCATTTAGAGCTCATGCACTTCTCTCATCAATACAGGGTAAATATAAACCCTGCTACAGTCTATGCCACACATATTATCAGTATATATATATATATAATATATATATATATAATGTGTGTGATATTGATAAAGGCTCAGCGTGAGCCAACATGTCGGACCCAATGTAATTTATTAACGGAGATTAAATAAATTGTTTTTTGTGTTAATTAGTGTGTGTGTGTGTGTGTATAATATATATATATATATATATTTCTCAATGGATTAAAATCATCTTTAAAGAGTTAAGTGTTAGGATCCTTAAAGGGTTAAAATATTTAGATGTATGAGCTACTGTTAAAATCTTTGTATGAGCTGGGGTGCTCTCCTGGTTTGTTGTATTTTTGTTTTGAGAAGCATCTGCCTGCTATGCTTAGTAAAGGTTGAGTGCTGCCCTCCTGTTTTCTTCTTCTATAAAATTACTAATATATGTCATGCACTCAAGCTATATTCTTTTATCCACGTTCACCGCCCGGTCCTCTGTCTTTTGGCCTCAAATTGACATATGTAGATCAAGGAAGGTGATGGTACTCAAGGGCTAAAAATATTCCTTTAATTTATTTGGTGAATCTATTAAAACATAGTTGATGTTTCAGTTCCACCTTGGAACTTTCCTCAGAACATGAACAAACCCCACATCATAACAACAATATATACCAAAGTGCATACCCCTCCTCCAGAAACAGGTGTGTGTATCCACCACCAGTACACCTGTATTGAATCCCGGCGGTCTGTGATGACGTGCTCAATGCTGCCATAGCAACAGAACGCTACCACTCTTTCCCGACCATGTGTGGTGACGTATTCCTATAGCAACATGACACCGAACTCTGTTTCCAGATACATTGAATCGTTTGTGAGCAATACATAACTTTAACACAAAAGGTCCTACAACTATTCCAGTCACCCATAAAGTCATACATCCTCCGGTGATCTTACTGGATAAGTACCCCTAAGAAACACCCCTCCACCATACTAGGGGAGCAAAACACAGTCTCCACGTAATCAGGTGCATAACTCACAAGCCCACTGATAAAAACATTAACCTCTAATAGATTTCGTGGGTCAACAAACCTGCATCTTTTTTCTTTGCAGACCAAGCCAAAGGGTGTAGTTACCCAAGTTAATCTACCAGACTATATAGCTTTTCCTTGTTATACCCCAGCGCAAACTGTGGTCAATAAAAGTGAACTTCGGAGAGGCTAAAGGATGTAAATTTTCCAGAAAATGTAGTGCCACTGGCTTATCTGAAGGTCTGTCTCTGACCGCCGTACGAATATTGGACCTATGATTTCTTATGCGTGCACACAGTGGTGTAACCGTCTTCCCAATATAGGCCAGGCCACAAGGACACAAGATCTTATATCACAAAGTCTGGTTTGCATGAGATGTTATGTTGTATTTCATATTTCCTCCCATTGTGTGGATGGCAAAAGCTTTTTGCTGGGATCATATGACCACCGGTTACACACCCCAGACACCCCTTATGACCTGTGTTATGGAAATTATTAAGACCCTGTGCATAACTATGGACAGAGTCAGTGTGGACCAATAGGTCTCGCAAGTTCCTATTTCTCCTGTTACAAAACATTGGTTTTCGCTTAAATATCTCCGGTAGTAAGGGATCAAGTTGTAAGGTGTGTCAATTCTTCCAGACAATATAGGTAAATTCATTCAACGCTGTATCATATTGTACTGGAAATCTCAATCTGCTTTGGTCCTTTTTAATCGAGGGAGATCTCACTCTCTCCAGAGCCTTATCCAACACTTCTCTAGAGTATCCTCGCTCTCTGAATTTATTATACATTGATAGCAATTGTATTTCCCAAAGATCCTCCTGGGAGTTGTTTCTCACAACTCTTGGGAATTGTGCATAGGGAAGGGACTCTTTCACATGGACTCTGTGTGCACTAGAATCCTGCAGAAGCGTATTCCGGTCTGTTGGCTTTGAGTACTGGATCCGCCCATCCTTTTTATAGATTTCCATGTCTAAGAAATGAATGCTCAATGTATCCACCTGGGCAGTAACCGCAACTGGTGTACCAAGATTGTTGACGTATGCCTCCAAAGACTTTGCTTCCTCAAACTGGTCTTTTCATAAAATAAAAATATCATTGATAAAACGAACTCCACTATGTTAGACTTGAATCTAGATCGTATAAATTACTTCTCAAATTTGTACATGTAAGCATTTGCGTACATAGGGGCCATCGCTGCCCCCATTTAAGTTCCAGTCTGCTGTAAATACAACTTTTTTTTCAAAGCGGAAATAATTATTCTGTAGCGCCAGGGTCATCCAGAAATATAAAAATTCCCTACAGACAATGCTTGATATTGGCTCCCTGTTATGGATCATCTCCACAGGGTATGTGGTGGAAAATAAACAAATATACATGGGAGCTATTAATGAATGGTAATTGTACTTGGAGCCTGAATATGATTGGCTCCAAAGGTCACATGATAAAATTTGAACATCCGATTGGAGGGATATTCATGCAGTCTGGGTATTTAAAAGCTGAGGCAAACCTAAGGCCCCCAGCACCCCTGACGAGCCGGTGGGGTGAAACGCGCGTCGGGTGCAGACTGATGGGCATCTGACTTATGAAATTATTTAATGACTATTGAATTAGGGTGTTGCCTTTAAAAAATTAAATGATCTTTTTTCTGAAGTGCTTGGCCACTGCTGTTGAGCATGGCTGCCATTGTTTAAAATTCTATTCTTCATAGATGCGTAACCAAACTATACCGCTGGTAGCCACACCAGAGAAATAGAGTGGAATGGTTGGCAGTCGTATTTGCTATTATCACTAAGCATGATTTGTGTTTATGGATTTGTGGACTCACTACTGTGGAAATAAAATATAGTGCTGAGAAGTATATGAAAACCGACATGGTGTAAAACAAGTTCTGGTGTTTGTACAAGTTAATGCTATGGAAAATGGCCGTTGTCTAGTGGGTTAATAATCTTTACCAGCGCAAGGAAAATCTAATGTGAGCTACATTAGTGCATTAGCACGAAGGTACTGCCTGCCACTCCAGTTAAAAAACGAAAAACTGGTGTTAATGGCGTTAACGAGGGGATGATCTCATTGAATTTATGCAGCACCGCTGATTATAGTTTGCTGGTTAAATACTTGGCAATACAGCGCTAAATGCTGCGACTCATATTAATGAAACATTGTATAACTACTCTTGAATGAACAGCGGGGCTGCAGCCCGCCGATTGTCAATTTAGTATGGTGTGATACAATAGCAGCAACGGGTTACAGTGTCAAATAATTTGTAATACAACGCGGCAACCCTGCGTCTCTATATTCTATCAGATTAGGCCAGCTCAAATTAATGTCTATAGGCAACATCTATGAAAACAACTTTAAATGATCATTATTCTGATATGCCCGAAGGTCTTCATTTAGTGATACTAGGGGTGCCCTGTTATTCAGGTATCATCTTTTACCAGTTGGTAATTATCTATTAATAAGTGTTGTGTTGTATTTCTTTTGAGGATTCATTTTTAATGGTTCTATTAAAGGTTATACTTTATTTACACAATGAATTCATGTGTCTAGCCTGTTGAGTAGGGCTTTAGTATCTAAGACTTGAATCTAGATCGAATAAATTCCTTCTCAAATTTGTACATGTAAGCATTTGCATACATATGGGCCCATCACTGCCCCCATGTAAGTTCCAGTCTGCTGTAAATACCACTTTTTTCAAAGCAGAAATAATTATTCTGTAGCGCCACGATCAATAATTCCGAAACAAATTCAATATATGAGCCCTTGTACTTTGTCGAGTGGACAAGCAATTCTCTCATAGCGTCCACCCACATCTCATGGGGTATGATGGTTTAAAGGCTCTTTACCTCCATAGTGATAAATACTACATCCGACTTCTTGTACTTCAGACAGCTTTTGAAGGAAACACATCCAGGAAACACCCGCTAGCCCCTGAATCCACCATCGCCCGGAGTGGGAAGGTCTTCTGTTGCCACTGCAGAGAGATGGGTAGAAGAAGGTGAGGCGTGGGTGTGGATAGAGAAGGTCTAGAGAGTGTAGTGATATATCCTCTCTTACCTCTTCCGGAAGTCGCCTTAGCAGGGCAGGACTAAGCTTGGTGATTGGCTCCTCCACAGTATAGGCATAGGTTAAGACAGTGACGTTGATCCATTTTGGCTGGTGGTAGACGTCAGTCTGCTAGAACCATCTGCATGGGTTCCTCGGTTCTCCTGGGATTAGGAACCGGAACGAGGGCGTTGAAGGGCGAGGGTGCTTGAGTTGCAGCAGGGGTTTCGCGAGGCCCCATAGTAAGGGCTAAGGGTAGCCTTTCATTTCTATGCTCCCTCCATCTTCTATTGAACTGTATGCAAAAATCAATTACCATACCCAGAGACCGGGGTATTCCGACACGTGCGAGTTCAACGACATTGATCCAACAGGGCAGCCTCCTTCCAAGCGGTGTCGTGGGCATATTGGTGGAAGTGGGTAACATAATCCTCAACGGGGCTGCGCCCTTGTCGGAGAGCTCTGACGTTTTGAGCAGATTCCCTTTTGTGGGAGTCTTGCTACATGGCCTCCAGAGGCGCAGCAAAGGAGGGCCAGCTCTCCAGTGCCGGGTCTTGGTCACAGAGACGCGTATGCGCCCACTTCTTGGGTTCGTCATTCAACAGAGATATCACCATACGTACTTTTATAAAATCGCTATTGTACGTGCGGGGTTTGAGGGAGAAAAGAATGAAGCAATCGAACATGAATGCCTCAAATTTTACACGGTCTCCACTGAATGTATCCGGTAACTTGACTTGAGATTCGGGAGCTGGATTCTCCAGTTTTGCTTGCATGGGCGCAGAAGGAGGTGTATAGGGAGGCGGTAATGCGGAGATTTGAACTTGCGCCTGCAGTTGTCGGTGTTCTGTCTGCAATTCCTGAATGGAGCGAGTGAGAGCGGACACTTGGTGTGACAAGGCCGTGACCGCTTTAGTGATCTCTGTGGGTTCCATAGGTTTGGCTTCAGCGTCTGTCGGTGGTCCGGTGGAAGGGAGGAACCCAGGTGCAGAGGCGAGGCAGGAGGTTGAATATCACGGTACCAAGGGAAATGCCAAGAGACGTAACCAGGGTCGTAATCGAGGTCAGGGACAGGCGGTGAATCAAGAAAGGTCGGTAATTTAGCCAGGAACTGATGCACAGGATTAACATGAACAGAGCTTCTAAGAGTAACACTAGCAGAAGTGATACAACGCTGAAGCAACAATGGACTGACCAGAAAACCCTTATAAAGGTGCAGAGGTAGTCTAGCCCCTCCCCAGGAGCACTCCTACCAACCAATCAACTCACCCCAATGAAACAACCAACCATGGAACCAGGAGCTGTTGATACGGTTACCCATCAGGTCCGCCGGGACTGAGGGTCCCCCCCCCCTGAGACTGGGCCACCAATCCGAGTGCCTGCGCCCACCCCCGTGACGTCAGATGACGAAGGCCGCTACGCCCAGGGTGGACGGAGCAGCATGGCGGCGCCGACCTCACCGGAGCAGATGCGATACGGCTCGCAAGAGGTGATGCAAGACCCCAGAAGGCCGGCCACACCGTCGCTTGCCTGGCGCCGGCCATCACCTGAGGTGAGCTTCAGGGCTGGCGGCGTGCCGTGAGGCAGCATGACAACCACAGTGCTTAATACATTACCATGCACACACTCACACATATACAACTGTATACAAACACCCAGACATACTCATACAAACAAAGACACATACATGGCTATATACACACCCTATACTATATACAACAAATACACATATACAGTTGTGTAAAAAAGTGTTGGCCCCCTTCCTGATTTATTTTTTTGCACGTTTGTCACACTTTAATGTTTCAGGTCATCAAACAATTTTAAATAGTAGTCAAAGCTAACACAACATGCAGCTTTTAAATGAAGGTTTTCATTATTAAGGAAAAACTAAATCCAAACTAACATAGACGTGTGTGAAACACTGTTTGATGTGAATTTTTATCATCTCTCCTCCTGCTCTGATTTAAGATATGGTAATATTTTTGTGTGTGTGGGGTGTATACATGTGTCTGAGATATATATATAGTTACATAGTACATAGTTACACATATATATATGTGTATGTGGTGTGCACATGTGTCTGATGTATATATGTGTCACTCTGGTGTGTATGTATATAATATATATATATATATGCGTCTGGGGGTTCGCTGTGTGTGCTCTGTATATAGCTGCGTTGTGCATGCCTCCTTATGTGTTAAAAGGCCCAACAAAATCCTCAGCACCAGGCCAATGATACACATAAGGCTGGCATCAGACGCTGCGGAATATGCCGGCGCTTTATTAATCTTTATTTATAATCAGACAAGTGCACTATGTACACCCGTACTGATGTGCCTTCTGCTGTCCGTCGCAGCATTGAGACGCTGCGACAGGGCCAGACACACGCTGTGCACGAGCAACAGCAGCCGTGCTGCGTCCGTGCAGCAGCCCTCTCTGTCAAAGTGCTAAGATGCCCGTTGACGGAGCTGCAAAGTGCGATCCTCCATTGGAAGATTGAGCTTTGCAGCGCTGAGCGCACTAAGTGCGCTCAGCGAGGTGGCCAGATGGGCGTCGAGTGGAAGGAACGTCCACACGGACGTTCCTTCCGCTCTCCAATGACGCTCATCTGCCCCCAGCCTAATCCGGCCCTGGTTTGGGTGCTGGTTGAATACATTACTGTCACGACGTTGTTTGTGTAGGCCACCATATCAAACTATAATATAGTTACATAGGCTGAGAAAAGACATGCGTCCATCAGGCTCAGCCTTTCACACATCACCTACTGCTGATGATCCAAAAGGCAAAAAACACAGCCTGACGTGTTCGCCAATATGCAACATACTGGAAAAAAAATCCTTCTTGACCCCAGAATGGCAGTCAGATTTCTCCTTGGATTAAGAAGCTTTTACCCACATATTAAATATTATGACCCTTAATATTATGTTTTTGCAGGAAGTCATCTAGTAGTTATTTAAAAGTCTGTACAGTCTCTGACCCAACCACCTCAACAGGCAGATAATTCCACAGCTTTATTGTTCTCACCGTCCAATAACCCTTCCTATGCTTTAGGCTGAATGTCCTTTCGTCCAGTCTAAATGGGTGACCTCGTGTCCTGTGTATAGTCCTGTTAATGAATAGGTTTCCAGACAATGGTTTATAATGGCCCTGTATATATTTATATAAAATTAGCAGATCCCCTCTAAGGCGCCATATCGCTAAACTAAACCAGTTTAAACTTGTTAGCCTTTCCTTTCCCTCCCCTCAGTGATGTGGCCAGATGGGCGTCGAGTGGAAGGAACATCCACTCTCACAGACGTTCCTTCTGCTCTCCAATGACGCTCGTCTGACCCTAGTCTTAGGGTATAAGTTGTTTGTCTGTTCTTCACTCCAAAGTGCATAACTTTGCATTTATCTACAAGCAATTTTATCTGCCCACACCCTCCGACTGTTACAGAGTTTGCCTTTTATTTTGTACTGTGAAAAACGTAATAAAAACTTGTTACAACAAAAAAGAAATTTCATCTATCTACAGTAAATCCCTCTGCAGCGAAGTAACATCCTGATCACATTGTATTATTGTCAGGTCCCTCGCCGCAGACGCTGCAAAAGGCCTTGATATGGGTCTGAGCCACCAACTTCCCTGTTCTGTCCCATTCCAGATTTCCCATCTAGCCCTCGCTTTCATCCAGATCCCCATCCTCCAGCCCAGTATTTCCCAGATGTGTGTCCCTGAGTTTAATTACCCCTCACATGCCCAGGTCTCTATATAGGGAGACTACGCCCAATGCTCCCCACTTCAGCATTAACGTCTGACCACTGTGTCACACGCTGTGTGAGCCTTCCTGCCTATACCTGGATTCCAGACCCCCTTACCTTCCCTACCGGACTCCTGTTTCTCAAGACCCTTGCTTTGCTTATCTGGACTTTTTGTTGCTATTTGGATTATCCCCTCATTTTGCCTAAAGGACTTTTGTTTCTCCCAAAGACTTCCACCATTCATATGGACTCCTGCTGACCCCTGTACCAAGACCCCTTTGTTGCCACCTCCACCATAGACCCTCTGCTATTTGTGTATCTGCCCCTGTGTCCTGCAATCTGCCTCTGTTTGTATCCTGCTTCTGTGTAAGTACCCCTTTGTATCCAGTGTCTACTTCATGTCATGCCCCTCTGTATTCAGCCAGTGTCTACTTCATGTCATGCCCTCTGTATTCAGCCAGTGTCTACTTCATGTCATGCCCCTCTGTATTCAGCCTGTGTCTAGTTCATGCCATGCCCCTCTGTATTCAGCCTGTCTAGTTCATGCCATTCCCCTCTGTATTCAGCCTGTGTCTAGTTCATGCCATGCCCCTCTGTATTCAGCCTGTGTCTAGTTCATGCCATGCCCCTCTGTATTCAGCCTGTGTCTAGTTCATGCCATGCCCCTCTGTATTCAGCCTGTGTCTAGTTCATGCCATGCCCCTCTGTATTCAGCCTGTGTCTAGTTTATTCATTTTCCTCTTAGTCCTCTATGTCTGCTCCTTTCTTGTATTGTTCCTGTGTCTAGTCATATCTTTTAGTTCTAGTCCTGTATATTCCTTTGTCCTGCCTGTGTATAAAATAAAATAAACCGTGCCCTGCAACCTGTATTGTCTCCTGCAAACCGGACTCCCCTGCTCACCACACACAGCGCACCTGACAATTACTTTTCCTAGTTTTGTGTCATCTGCAAACACTGATACAAGACTTTCGATGCCTATTTCAAGGTCATTTATAAATAAATTGAATAGTATTGGTCCTATAACAGACCCCTGAGGAACACCACTTACCACTGATATCCATCTTGAAAATGTACCATTTATGACCACTCTCTGTACCCTATCTTTTAGCCAGTTTTCTATCCAAGAACAAGTATTTCCATCTAGACCAATTTTTCTTAATTTAAATAGTAAATTATATAAAAAAACACTCTCCCCCCCCCCCCCCCCGCAGGCAAAGAACCGTGACTCAATGCAAAGGAAGACATGAGCAGGTCAACTGCTTTGACCTGTAAGTTAAATGCTACATAGCTCAAAGGTTGCTCTATAGACTGGGGAATAAGATGGGCCCTGCATGGTTATGGAAACTTCCCATTCTGGGACACGTTCCAGTACAAGCTTTGGAAATTACAACAAAACACAGAAACTTCACTTATTCGTTAATTTTATTTTTTACATCTTGCAAAGGATATGCCATATGTGATATAAAAAATTAGTCAACTCCAGCCTGTAGAATGTTTTCAGTATTACACATTTTTACTTTTGAATAAAGATATAGGTTTATGCGTTACAGTGGTTCCTTGTCAGAAATTACTAAGAAAATAAATCTTAAGGCAATCTGTTATCATTCTCCCCACACTCCCAACTCTCGCCTTTTAGGCCTTTCCCTAGACTGCCTCCTATTCATGGAACTCTCCCCAAACATTTGACTCTCCCCATCCTTCCAGTCTATCAAAAGGTTATTAATAACAAATTACTTTAGAGAAGCCTGTCCGTTCACTTCATAATCCCCACATTGCACCTTCTATCTCCCACAAAGCCCCAATGCATCCCATTACTTCTGAAACTTTACCATTTACCTGCACCACAGTGTGTCACCCACTCAACTTAGATTGTAAACTCATGAGCACAGGCCTTTTGTCTTCTCATTCAAGTGTGTCTAACTTGTTTGTTAATTTGGATTGTTTAGCACTACAGAATTTGTTGACACTTTATAAATACTTGTTATTGTGATAGCAGCAGATCCAGAGACATGAAATACGTTTTTATATTTCTCAGAACATTTTGTATCCGGCAGCTCAAAATAAAACAGTGCGATCTAAGGCTAGGGTCAGACTGAGGCAGTGCGAACGCGCGTGCAGGCGCACTTAATCACGGCCGTGCTAGCAGCAGATGCCGGGCAATGACGGCCAATATACGAAGTACGGTCGCACAAAAGTCCGGCTGCGCAACGCAAGTGGAAAATGAACGCATTTTTTCGAGAACGTTAAACCACTAGTACTGACGTACAGAGTGCGCTGCGTCCGCATAGCGGCGTGTGTGCGTGAATTGGAGACATCAGACGCTGCTAATGTCCGGCCAACATAACGTCCAGATGCAAGAAGTGTTTTATTGATGATCCGTACAAAATCACGGATGAAACTGCGCATAGTATGACCGCTATTGCGTATTCCGTGAAAAAATACGTCCATTCTTCGAACGCACATTTTCACGGACAACGTGAAAAATGCGTTAGTCTGACCCTAGCCTTAGGCTAATGTCAGACGAATGCAGTCTGAGCGCAGCGTGCGTGCGTGCATAGCGGACGGACGTACTGACGAAAGATACTGTAGACACTACACAGTCCGTTTCTTTTGATGGATGTAGAAAAAAAAAGGGAAATATGGGAACCAAAATTAATTAAAATTAAAAGACAGGTACAGTCAGCCAGACCAAAAAAACTTCTGAGCATCAACGTGATGGACGTCGCAAATGCACTGCGTCTGACGTTGCATCATCGTGCACACAGGCCGCTATGTGGACGCGGCGCACTCCATCGTAGCGTTTTTACATTGAGGCCTAAGGCTAGGGTCAGACTAACGCATTTTTCACGTTGTCCGTGAAAATGTGCGTTCGAAGAATGGACGTATTTTTTCACGGAATACGCAATAGCGGTCATACTATGCGCAGTTTCATCGTGATTTTGTACGGATCATCAATAAAACACTTTGTGCATCTGGACGTTATGTTGGCCGGACATTAGCAGCGTCTGATGTCTCCAATTCACGCACACACACCGCTAGCGGACGCAGCGCACTCTGTACGTCAGTACTAGTGGTTTAACGTTCTCGAAAAAATGCGTTCATTTTCCACTTGCGTTGCGCAGCTGGACTTTTGTGCGACCGTACTTCGTATATTGGCCGTCATTGCCCGGCATCTGCTGCTAGCACGGCCGTGATTAAGTGCGCCAGAACGCGCGTTCGCACTGCCTCAGTCTGACCCTAGCCTTAATGGCGTCCGTTGTCACCTACATGGTGCGTGTGCACTTCGGTGCGCACCTACTTCGTGTGTTGGTCTCTATTGATCACAAATCAATGCTACGATGGACATTAAACTGTGCGGCGACACGGACGTGATGACTGTGTTCGTCTGACGCTAGCCTAAAATACGAATGTGATTAACGTGCCATTAAGCTAGGGCATCAGTAATGATGAATGTGACTGATTAATGTCAATGCAATCTGCATAAAATATCTGATTAAAAAAATTTACATTTAACCTCTGGGATTATTTTCCTTTGTATTGGACTTTCATCCAAGACACTGACTCACTGAATTCTGCATTTGGTCAACATTTTTAATGAATAAGGTTTACATATTTACAGATTGATTTACACGACATGCCTCTAGTGGTTAGCCCTGTTCTGAAAGCTCCCCGATAGCAGCTCTACCTAAAGGAATTTGCCCCATTCCATTTGTGAAGAATATCTTAATGTTAAAAGTTTTTGAGGTATGGAAGCTGTTGGACTACGAGCCTTTAATTTACAATATTTTTGGTGGGCAGGATCCCTTATTCCCACGTATACACTGGCCTAGACATCATAAATACTAAACATACAAATATAGCACTTTCTCCAGTTATATTATTCCTTTTTCCAAGTACTTCTAACTTTTTTTTGTCTCTGCTCCCTTTACATCCCATCCTATACCATTCATCTTCTGAGTTTTCAATAATTTTCCAAGACACCAGAATCATCAATCCGCTGCCTGCTCCTATGTCTCAAAAAATCCTTCCCTGATAATTCAAACCCATCCATTTGCAGTTTCTACATATACAGTATAATTTAACATTGTGTTCCTTCTTTCCGGTGTGTCTAGTCCTCCTAGTTGATGTATCAAAGCTATTCTCTAGTAGTTTCCACCATCTGATGTATCACAAGTATATTTTATGTTCACGCCATTGTCCAATCATCTGCTTGCTCTCCCACCTTCCCAGTTATTTAAAAACATTTTGCACCACCTGACTTCAAACCTCCTCCGTGTTCTTCACCCCATTATATCAAAGTCCTCTCCACTGGGTCTCATTTGGCTCTGCCTCAAATTTCCTAGTGCTTAAAACCATTGCGCAGTGTGGAAATCATCAGGCTGTGTTCTACACGGACTTCCAATTCTTGTACACAATTTTGAATTATTCCATGTTGGCAAATGGATGCTTGTATTTGTGTATGATTTTGTGGATACTGACTGGTGAAGACAAACCACATCTCCAAATTTATCATTCATCATGATGAAAGAAAAGAAAACTGCAAATGAAATGCACGATAGACAGTGTAATGAAAAAACTGCTGAAATGTGTCCCTTTTCGTTTGCCCAGGCTTTCTCAGGATTTTTGTAGGGTGAGTAACATCTTCAGGGCATACTCGACTCGTAAAATTATAAGTGGAGGGCAGGCCTGCTGCAAGGATGCCAGTGGAACTGTACAGCTGTGTCTGTCTTGGTCAATATAGGTGAACAGATAATCCTGATGTGTCTTACTGAGAATGATTTTGGTGCGATCATGGTAAAAATTCACCTGCGGAATAGGAGAAAATGTCATGTTCAAGCACATTCATTTCTCAGAAATATATAGCAGATGAGTTTTCAAAAGTAAAAAAAAACTGATTTAAATTAAGAGATTTAAAATAATTCTTAAATTATAGGTGCTTTCATCACTACAATGTACAAGATTTAAAAATTTACAACTCTGCTTTCACCATAGGCTGCATTTTCCCTAATGCAATTTATATAAAAACTAGCTGGATACATAGTTACATAGTTATATAGGCTGAAAAAAGACATGCGTCCATCGGGTTCACCGATACCTGTCCTTCGCGACAAAACGTTGGGCTATGCAGGAGATATTAGGTTCACAATCTGTTGGCTTAGTGGTGGTTGGTGATTAAAACACATAAGGGATGATAATAATAATAAACAATAAAATAGATGGGTTTAGGCCCTTTATTGATGGTGATGGCATAGCCGTAAGTGGCTGCCCGTTCTTGTCATGGCATCCTTCAGGTGTACATACTCCTCACTTCTCAGCTTTTTTTGATTTCTACGCATCCAGTTGAATCTTTCACTCTCAATTTTGGCAGACATATTAACCAGAAATTGATCGAGAAGGTTGCAGAACAGCAGTAGGTGGCATTCTTCGCCTTCACGCTCCATTATCCTGTAGCTGTAAAAGGGAGCAGCAGACAGTCTTCTCGAGAGGACTCTTGGTTTTTGGGTCGCACTGAGGTATACTGATGTAATAGCCATCTTCTCCACGGCAGAACATCAGAGGGTACTGGAGAGCATCATAGGCACGATGCATCTCACGGTTTCGTAACAACCTGTTGTCTCTGCTGTGGAGAACGATATCTCTCTTTTCAAAAACCTGCCCGGCAATGAGAACAGCCACTTCTGTACTTGTGGGAGCATTGAAATGACCTCTGTGCTCTCCAGAAGACTTCCTATCGGCATTAATCACCACTTGACAGTCCTTGTGGCCCTTAGGAACAGAATCAACAGCAGCCTTAAATTCCAGAATATACTTGTGTTCACGCAGCAACGTCTGTAGTTGGCTAACCAGTTCTGGATTAACCGTACGCCCGGGTAGATTCCACAATGGATGTCCCTCTATCTGTAGAAATGAAGGCTGCTGCTTTGGCCTCACCATGATACTCCTTATTCTGTGGTAGACCTGCCCCTGCACTTTGAATGTTGGCATACAATTTCCCTTCTTCACCTCTCTGGCTCCAAAAGAAGTCATTTGGAAGCATCCGTTGTACTTCCGGGCAGCAGAAAGAAAAGTGCTCTGCCATTGGATGCTGGTGGGTGTGAAGGCTGTGTAAGGGTTCAGTGTAGGGCTGGAGGGGAGGGAGCTGGACTTTCCCACCAATGCAGCACATCCCGGGACTCTCATTCTGCCACTTCATAGCAAGGCACCAGGTACAAGGTAACCGAGATCAACAACCTTTTCCCTGGAGTAATCAATCTGAGGTTCATATTTAAAACCAAATACTTATTAGTCCAAGGCATTGATTTCATTTGTGACTCATTAACATAGGGGTTATTAGATGCATACTTTATTACAGCCTCTCTACTGATTTGGGGATGAGTTTGACGATACTTTTTTCCAGCTTCTATTACTTGTGCTTACCTAATCACATCTGTAAATCTTTTTTTGTGTTTTTTCCCCTCTAACTGTTGTTACAGTAGAAGGGACAGATACATCTGAACTGAGAAGTGATTTGGGGCTGGGACACTATGCAGGAGAAATTTGGTTCGCAATTCGTTGGCTCCGTGCTGGTGGTGATTGAAACTCACAAGGGAATATATTCCCCGTCAGTTTGAGTTCAGAAGCAGTTCCATAGGTGGAAGGTCTGGACATGTTGGTGAGGTAGTGACATTTAGTGCTTTAATGATCCCCAGATGCTCCTGAGTGAAGGAGTGCAACGTCTGCCAGTTTGAACTGAGATAACGGCATGTGAGGCAAGTGGCAGTTGGAACAGATTATTTTCAGGTGGGGAGGGGGAGTAGAACTCCTTAGCATCAGAGCGTGTTAATAACTACTGCTCTGATGGTCATTTCGAAAAATCCTTTCTTAGTGAGCACCTCGAAGCCGAGAGGAACATACGTACGAATTTCAAGTTTGTAGGCTTTACGGTTCTGGAGATATTGTGATGTTGCGCATTTCGCTTTTATATATATACAGTGGCAAGAAAAAGTATGTGAACCCTTTGGGATTACGTGGAGTTTTGGATGAATTGGTCATAAAATGTGCTCTGATCCTCATCTAAGTCACAACAATTTGAAAAACACAGTCTGCTTAAAATAATACAACACAAACATTATATGTTTTCATGTTTTTATTGAACATAACATGTAAACATTCACAGTGCAGGGTGGAAAAAGTATGTGAACCCCTAGCCTAATGACTTCTCCAAGAGCTAATTGGAGCCAGGAGTGAGCCAACCTTGTGTCCAATCAGTGTGATATTATTGGATGTGTTGCTGAAAGCTGTCCTGCCCTTTAAAAACACACACCAGTTTTGGGTTTACTGGTTTCAAGAAGCACTGCCTGATGTGAACCATGCCTCACAGAAAAGAGCTCTCAGAAGACCTACGATCAAGAATTGTTGACTTGCATGAAGCTGGAAAGGGTTACAAAAGTATCTCTAAAAGCCTTGATGTTCATGTGTCCACGGTAAGACAGACTGTCTACAAATGGAGAAAGTTCAGCACTGTTGCTACTCTCCCTAGGTGTGATTGTCCTGTAAAGATGACTGCAAGAGCATAGCGCAGAATGCTTAATGAGGTAAAGAAGAATCCTAGAGTGTCAGCTAAAGACTTACAGAAATCTCTGGCACATGCTAACATTTTTGTTGACACATCTACAATAAGGAAAACATTAAACAAGAATGGAGTACATGGGAGGACACCACGGTGGAAGCCATTGCTGTCCAAAAAGAATATTGCAGCACGTTTGAAGTTTGCAAAAGAGCACCTGGATGCTCCACAGCACTACTGGCAAAATATTCTGTGGACAGATGAAACCAAAATTGAGTTGTTTGGAAAAAACACACACTATGTGTGGAGAAAAAAAGGCACAGCACACCAACATCAAAACCTCATCCCCCACTGTAAAACATGGCGGAGGGAGCATCATGGTTTGGGGCTGCTTTGCTGCCTCAGGGCCTGGACGGATTGTTATCATTGATGGAAAAATGAATTCCAGAGTTTATCAAGACATTTTGCAGGAAAACGTAAGACCATCTGTCCGCCAACTGAAGCTCCACAGAGGATGGGTGATGCAACAGGACAATGACCCAAAGCATACAAGTAATTCAACAAAAGAATGGCTTCAACAAAACAAAATACGCCTTCTGGAGTGGCCCAGTCAGAGTCCTGACCTCAACCCGATTGAAATGCTGTGGCATGACCTTAAGAGAGCGATTCACACCAGACATCCCAAGAATATTGCTACACTGAAACAGTTTTGTGAAGAGGAGTGGTCCAAAATTACTCCAGATCGTTGTGCAGGTCTGATCTGCAACTACAGGAAACGTTTGGTTGAGGTTATTGCTGCCAAAGGAGGGTCAACCAGTTAAGTCCAAAGGTTCACATACTTTTTCCACCCTGCACTGTGAATGTTTACATGTTCTGTTCAATAAAAACATGAAAACATATAATGTTTGTGTTGTATTATTTTAAGCAGACTGTGTTTTTCAAATTGTTGTGACTTAGATGAAGATCAGAGCACATTTTATGACCAATTCATGCAAAACTCAACATAATCCCAAAGGGTTCACATACTTTTTCTTGCCACTGTAGATTAGAATATATTAAACATTAATGGATGTTGTGACTAGGGTTACTCCACATGTTACCACTTCGTAAAGACTGACTGACTCAATATTCATCTGGATTTTCCTTTAATGTCTCTTTTTTATTGGCTACTACAGAACGCCCTCAGATTATTTCATTTTATGCTCCTTGAGTAAGGTATGATCATACATATGGATAGTTTATTCAGCTTTTGTCAAGGTTTGGATTCACAGAATAAAATTGCACCCCAGAGTCCATTCTTACAGGGTTATTCAGAGAAAGAAGAACATTCTCTGGAGAACATTTGGAGAAGTGAAAATTCTAGGTCGAAATAGCCAAACCAGAAAAATTGTCCCCTTTATCTCACTTTCCAAATCAGCTATTTTGACCTAGAATTTTCACTTCTCCAAAAGTTTTATTACTGGTTTTCACCTTTCTCTGAATAACCCTGATAGAATATGCAGCCTTCAATGCAGAATCCTTGTCTGCTTAAGGTAGCTGGGACATTTTGGCCTGGTCGTCAAGAAACCAAACCTTAAAACTCCATCCAACCCTTTTTACAATTAGTAATGCAGTGCAACAGGAAAAAAATACTATAATATAGTTTATAGTAAGAAGATTTAATTGATACTATAAAAGTCCGTATACCTCCTTATAATGTAAAAATTAGGCTTGTGCACCGATTTTTTTTTTTCCGGTTCGGTTCGATTTTTCGGATTTTTAAACTTTTCAATTCGGCTCGTTTCGACCGATTTCTGTTTCGATTCGGTTCGGCTCGATTCGCTTTTCGTGTACTTTTTTTTTCGGAATATCGACCATTTTTCGTATTTTCGTGTCACTGCTCGTTTTTTGTATCGACATTTCGTGATTTCGGAAATTTTCGTTTTTCGGAGTTGTACATATTTATATTTTATATTTATATTTATAAAGGATTTTACCAGGAAGGATACATTGAGATTTCTCTCGTTTTCAAGTATGTCCTGGGTTCAAGTACATTGAAGTGTTACATTTACAGAAATACAAAGTAATACAATGTAAGATATTAACAACACAAATATACAGATTAACAGAAAATAAATATGTAGGAAATATAGTCACTAGGTTACATGTTTACAGGTGCATTCTGTATTGAGGTATGTTAATAGGGAAATTTTGAGTGACTTAAGACTGGTGGAAGATTTGATGGTGTCTGGGAGGTTATTCCATAATTGTGGTGCTCTGTAGGAAAATGAGGACCGAGCCACTGTCTTTTTGTATTGTGGTATTGCAAGTAAGGTGCTGGTCCTGGATGGAGGTTATAGGATGAGGGAGCTGCTGGGGGAAGCAGTCTATTCAGGTAGGGTGGCAGCTTCCCAGAGATGCTCTTAAACACCAGGCTGGAAAGGTGAAGGGTGCGTCTGGATTCTAGCGATGGCCAGTTTAGCTGTTTTAACATGTCACAATGGTGGGTCATGTAGTTACATTGTAGCGCAAAGCGGCAGAATGAGTTATACAGTGTAGTAAGTTTATGAAGGTGTGTTTGCGGGGCGGCTGCATACACTACATCTCCGTAATCAATAGCCGGCATAAGCATTTGCTGTACAATCTGCTTTCTTACCGCAGGACTCAGGCAGGATTTGTTTCTGTACAGGGCACCTAGTTTGGGGTAAAGTTTAGATGAGAGTTTTTCGATGTGGGGGCCAAAGGATAGATTAGGGTCCAACCACATACCTAGATATTTGAGAGAAGTGACTGTGGTCAGTGTGCCATTTGATATTGTCCCAACACATAGATGGGGATTTTGCAATTTGTGTAGTTTAGGTGCTGTTCCAAAGAGCATCGTTACAGTTTTGTCAGTATTTAAAAAAAGTTTGTTGTTTTTGATCCACTTTTCTACCTCTGAATTGTTCTTGCAGCACGGCCTCCAGCTGCGGGAGATTTGGTTTGCTGGTATAGATCAGTGTCGTCTGCGTACATATGTACAGTTGAGGCTTTGCAGACGTTGGGCAGATCATTTATGAATATTGTGAATAGCAGGGGGCCTAGTATTGAGCCTTGGGGTACACCGCAAGTGACTGGGAGCGGGAGGGAGGAGCTGCCAGAAATTGACACATATTGTGATCGGTCGGATACATATGATTGAAACCAGGTTAGCGTGCGATCACCAATGCCAGAGTTTTTTACGTTTTTCTAACAAGATGCCATGGTCTACCGTGTCAAAGGCCTTGGCAAAATCAAGGAAGATGGCTCCAGTTAGGTTTCCTTGTTCCATCCCAGCTTGGATATCATTGCAGACTTTTAAAAGGGCGGTTGTGGTTGAGTGATTTGGGCGAAAGCCTGATTGATCCGGGGTTAAGTAGTTCCAATATTGATAATAATCACGTAATTGTGTGTAGACACATTTTTCCAAGACTTTTGACATTACAGGGAGCAACGATATCGGACGGTAGTTGGATACCAAAGTACTGTCACCACTTTTATGGATAGGTACCACTCTTGCAGTCTTCCAGAGCTTGGGTATGTAACCAGTTGCCAGTGACTCATTTATTAGGGTTGCGACTGGATTTGCAATTGCTGGCGCACTGATTTTCAGCAGCATTGCTGGTATTTGATCAGGTCCAGACTGGTATTTCATTTTTTGCTTACGGAGAAGTTTAGTAACGACACTGACAGGCACTGGTCTAAAACTGAATTCCTGTCTGATACAGGGACTTTGCACAGTTGGGGGGGCCTGACCTGCATGAGGCCTCTCTGATTGCATGTCATTTCCTAGCTTGGCAATCAGAGTGGTGGCACATCCAACAAAATAATCATTAAAGGCATTTGCTACATCTAGCGGGTGTTGCAGGGTTTGGTTGTTTACTTTGACAGCAGCTGGCTGGGAGTGGACTGGGGGTGCTTGTATGTTACTTATGGTTCTCCAAAAGTTTCTAGGGTTTGAGATGTTATTGTTTAGATTTTCATTGAAGTAATGGGCTTTGGCCATTTTTGTTTGTTTTCTGCATTCATTCCGACATTTTCGGTATTCGTAGTGATCGTTCATGGAACCAGTACTCTTGAAATTTGACCACCGTGAATCTCTAAGCTGGTACATTAGTGTAAGATCAGCTGTAACCCAGGGGAGATGAGTCCCTTTTACTCGCACTTTACGCAGCGGGGCATGGGAATTCCAGACTTGCAGGAGCTCAGACTGAAAGTATTCAACTGCACAGTCTAGGTCTGGGATTAGGTTTAGCCTGTACCAGGGGAGCTGTTTGAGATCACTTAGGAAGGATTCAAGAATAAATTTCTTGAAAGACCTGGTGGTTATTACCTTTGGGGTAGATTTCAAGGCCTTAATTTTGCGCACGCAGTACACTAGACAATGGTCACTAAAGCTATTAGCAAGAACGCCTGCCTCCTGTATTCTATCAGGAGATGAGGAGAGAATCCAGTCCAACAAGGTATGGTTGGGGCTTTTCATATTAATGCGAGTGGGGGAGGAGATTAATTGAGTTAGCTGCAAAGTTTTAAACAGCGAGCAGTGTTTATTGTTTTTAGGATTTAGCCAATCTGTATTAAAATCGCCAAGGACCAGCAGTTCACTTTTTTGGTTTTGGGCAAGTAGGTTATTAAGGATTTGAGATATGTCAGAGAGGGAGTGCACTGGAGAGCTCGGTGGGCGATAGAACCCAGCAACAATGATTGATTTACTGAATGGGATCTCAATTATACCAGAGAAGAAATCAAAGGTGACAGGAGAGCTAGAAGTCTGTAAGGGGTGAACTTTATGGACTCCTCAACATAAATAACAATTCCCCCTCCTCTCTTTGCTCTGTCTTTTCTAAAACATGAATACCCCTGTATTGATATGGCAGAGTCTGGTACTTTTGGGGTTAACCATGACTCTGTGAGCACAATGATTTTGGGTTTGTAATAACAACACCAAGCCTGAAGCTCATCCAATTTAGGGAGTAAACTGCGGATGTTACAGTGCACAAATGAGAGGCCTTTTTTAGTGGGGAGACTAAAGGTTGTGTCACCTATAGGACCAGGGTTAGTTTCCACATCGTTTGCCAGGGAAAGTAGCAGAATAAATAGGAATTTGGACAGTGTTTTCTTTACATGTTTTCTGAATTTCGACCATTTTTTGTATTTTCGTGTCACTTTGCTCGTTTTTTGTATCGACTTTTCGTAATATCGGAAATTTTCGTTTTTTCAGAACGTCTGTTCTCGTTTCAAAGCAATAAATTTCGATTTGACACATTTCAAGTCCATTCGAAAATTCCGAAAATATTTCGTTTCGGCTCGGAAAACTTTTCGGATCTGCCATTTTCGGATCTAAAAATTTTCGGAAATTCGGCCGCATCCGAAAACACGAATCGGGAAATTTCGTGAAAATTTCGAAATTCCGAAACCCGAAACGCACATCCCTAGTAAAAATTAACTCTACCGAGGCCTTTCTCCTGTTGTGTTGTTATGTTTATACAAACCGGCACAATTCACACTACGTTTAATTGGCTGAAGTATGGTCCTAGGAAATTGAGGCCCAAAACCTCTCCGTGCTAATGGCTCAATGAGCAATTACCACTGAGCGCACACTTTCCAGTCCCCTAGAAAGGTGTTTAGTATAGGAAAACATAGGACCTGCTCCTTAAGATGACAATCTCCTTAAGGATGTGGCTGAATACTCTTTACAACTAATAGCACACTTATGATGATCACTAGAAATATCATGCCAAGACGATGGTCAATGCTCATGATGTATCAACCACAAAAAAAGAATGGCTAAAATAAAATATGGAACTTTTCAGCTCTATATTAAAAATGGATGTTGTTAGCATCAGGGCCCCCATAATTGCATTGCAGCCATTGCTGGAGTCAGGGGTCCGGGCCTTCAGAAAAATAACTCTCTCTTATCATGCTTGCCAATGCCCGCAGGTCACATCTATCATGCAGAGCCCGGGATCCCCTCCGGAATCAAAATGCAGGGCATTCCGGGACCAGTATGAGTAAGCCCCGCCTCAGTAAGTCCGCTCCCTAGTGTGTCACTTCCATTGCCAGGGCATGCTCGGAGAGAGGGGAGTCTCAGTCTGAGCTCCACAGAGGTAAGGGAGAATGCTGGGGAAGGAAGGGGGAAATCAGGCCCGCCCCTTTACCATCCCACCTCAGACATTTAACCCCCTACATTCCTGCATTAGGGTCTGCAGGGCTCAGCCTTCACTAAGTCCCTGAGCCATTTAACCCCTTGCATCCTTTGATTGCTGTCAGCACTCTGTAGGATATGGAATACCACCCTTCACATCAGTGGCGTAGCGTGGGTTGTCAGCGCCTGGGGCCAGCCAAGAATTGTGCGCCCCCCCCAACCTGTGGACACGTTATCGATATTGCCCCAGCTCTCACATGAATATTTCCCCAGCTAACACATGGATATTGCCCCAGCTAACACATGGATATTGCCCCCAGCTCTCACATGGATATTGCCCCAGCTCACACATGGATATTGCCCCAGCTCACACATGGATATTGCCCCAGCTCTCCCATGGATATTGCCCCAGCTTACACGTGGATATTGCCCCAGCTCACACGTGGATATTGCCCCAGCTCACATGTGGATATTGCCCCAGCTCACATGTGGATATTGCCCCAGCTCATGGGATTTGCCCCAGCTCATGGGATTTGCCCCCAGCTCATGGATTTGCCCCAGCTCTCACCTGGATATTGCCCCAGCGGCAGCCAGCTCTCACATGGATATTGCCCCAGCTCCGGATCCAGCAGGGGTTGGGGCCCAGATGCCGGGCAGCGGGAGTGCCTGCCCGGTCCTGAACAGCGTGTGAGTCCGTCCGTGTTGAAGGGGAGGCGGCTGCGTGCGTGCGTGCGTGCGTGCGCAGGTCGCGCGGTCCGGCCAGTCAGGTGGTACAGAGACTCCGTACCACCTGATTAGCCGGACGACGTGACCGCCTGCACGCAGCCGCCTCCCCTTCAACACGGACGGACTCACTGTTCAGGACCGGGCAGGCACTCCTGCTGCCCAGCATCTGGGTCCCCTCAACCCGCGGGCCCTTGGGCGGCGCCCGAGGGCCCGGCGGGTCTGTCCGGGCCTCAAGTTTTAGGGGCGCAAATTTCTTTTCAAAGTATGCGCCCCTAACAAAACTGCGCCCGGGGCCACGGCCCCCCCAGCCCCCCCCACGCTACGCCACTGCTTCACATGAAAGAGGAGGGGTGACTCCTGACGAAAACATTTTGAGTTCCGGCAGCAGGGCAGGGGTTAAATGTAAGAGATGCTCAGGGCCCATGTGAAGGCTGGTGAGCCCTGGCTGCAAACAGCAGTACAGGGATGCTGGGGGTTAAATAACAGCAGAGAGATGGTTCAGGGTCCATTTAACCCTTTGCATCTTTGCTCTGTTGTGTATGGCCAGGGCTGAACCTCCACAAACATTGAGCCTTAACCCCCCCCCCCCCCACACACACACACACACACTTTTTAATTTTTTTAATTACACTTGCAGTAAATGCTTTGTTTTTTTTTCCCCACACATCTAGGTGTGGGAGTTAAAATCTACCAAACACCAGAAAAAAATAGCACTAGACATTCTGCACCAAATATTCATACACACCACACATTACTGTGCTTTTTATTGCTCTGGATCTCTGTGATATTTCCTACATATTTATTTCTGTGAAAATCTGTATATTTGTGTGGTTTTTTTACTATCTTACATTTTATTACTTTCTATTTCTGTAGCAACTGTAAAAATTTCAATGTTCTTGAACCCAGGACGTACTTGAAAACGAGAGAGATCTCAATGTATCCTTCCTGGTAAAATACTTTGCAAATAATGTGCGGTTTGTATGAGGGTATCACAGAGATCTAGAGCAATAAAATGCACAGTAATGTGTAATGTGTGGTGTGTGTGAGCGTGAGTTTTATTACTGTGGAGCTCAGTGATTCGCTCATACACACCGCACATTACTGAGAGTTTTATTGCTGTGAAGCTCTGATATGCTTTCATACACCCCTATGTGCTTTCAGGGGCAGTTGAAAGTGATTTGAGGGGGTTTGTCCGGAGGGGGGCCCAACCAGTCTTTTGTTAAGGGGCCCCAAGATTTTCTGATGACAGCCCTGGTTAGAATGTACCAAATTGTACTTTGATTTATCCATTTTACTATACTGTTCTCTTACATGAAGTACCAGTAGTAGTGTCTTTATGATCCTCGTTGCTGTGGAGTATTTTTTTTATAGCTTTCAGACACTTTTTATTTTTTCCATTTATTGTGGGGGTTTCTTTCCTTCATGTCAGTTAAATATAATGGTATATGTTTGCAAGTATTGCTCTCTGACTTTATTTCCCAAAACAGTCTCTTTACACTGAACTATGACAAATCTTTGCATTAGGTATGTTCTAGTAAAAATCCCAAACACTTATTGTAATCATACACCCCTGTATTATAACTACTAGGTTTACTTGTTTTAAAAACAGTTAAATGTAAAAAGATAGCAAGTTTAAAAATATTATTTTTTTGTTAAATGTTATAAACCTTTTACAGACATAAACTAACTTGGCAGGCTCTTCATTTTGCCCCATATCCAAGAGGTTAGATACAACTCTACTTGGGTGACATCCAGCCAGAATTATCCCTTCATTAGGGTGTGCCTGGACACACCAAACAAGTATTTCATGTATTTGTCTATATTTAAGAATCCCTAGGGAAGTACCCAGTAATTGCATTAATAAAATCCGTGGAGAATCCAATATTAGTAATTATATGAATATGTTTGACGTAAGGCTGAGTCGATATCAGCATTTAGATGGTTTTTGACACATTCAAGAGATACTTTCCAGCTTATTTTGCCTTTATGAATGTTGTGCTAGAACATCATGTTAAATTTCCATCTCCTACCCATGATGGTTACTTTAGGCATCGAGTAATCAGACTGGTTCAACACATCTTGGTAAATTATGCAAGGGTTACATGTGTATAGACGCTTACCTGCAAGGTTCCATTGCTGAAAAGCATTAACAAAGCCTGATCAGTTTTCAAAAAATGAAGGAGACATAATGTGCGAACAGAGAGACTGGGAGCAGCTCTCAAGTTCCCTCCCTGTAGAGAAACAGATGTGTTTCTAGTTAAACAAGTTTTACAAAATGGCTAATAAACAGGAGTGGAAAAACTAGTCGTTAATTAGCATGTAAAATACAAATTCACCTACCTGTGTGAATACTTTGCAATATATGTGTTATGCATTTAGGTTTAATTGCTACTTAGTAGTGAAAGGGTTAATGAAAAACCTTAGCCAAACTAAGTGCGGCTTCATTTTGGGGAAAAAAACATTATACCATTTATTTCAAACATGCGATTTTATTTAACACTGATATGGTAAAGTAAAATTGACGTTTTGCATAGAGATTGTCAGTCTGAGATAGTTAAAAGATTAGAATATTGTAAATTCCATTGCATATCAAGTTATCCCTTGTAATTGTCTAAGAGTGCAAAGAAATGGTCACCCCCCAAAAAAAAATAATAAACCAGCTCACATTTTTCATGTATGAATAAGTTTTCATTTACAGAAATATTGCTGGAATGGAACGTTCTAATTTCTAGATGGCCTCTTCTACGTTGCACTATTTCACACGGGGTCACATGGATATAGTGCCCCTGCTCACATGGATATATACTGAAAAAAGTATCGGTACTTGTACTCGGTCCTAAAAATGTGGTATCGGTGCAACCCTATATAAAAGTGAACGTTTGGCTGTATGTTTGAATTCGGCAAACCATCAGGCGAAGGCTTAACGACAGTTAAATGCACAAAATCAACGGCTGAAAATAAAAAGTTTTAAAAAAATGCAGCCTGAAAAACCATTGAAGAAGTTCAACACCAAGCAAAAAAAATATAAAATCAAAAAAGACAAACTCACCACGCAACACACATCAACATGACATCCGAAGAGAAAATAAGAGGGAAAGACTCAGAACAATATGAACAAAAAGAAACCACGGAACAGCATGGGAGCTGACTACAAGAAGCGAGGGATAGAGCAAAAGCTAGCCAATTTTAACTATGATAGTCAGATGGAGTATGATCAACATCTGTTTGTAATTACTGGCGAACTGGACAAAATATGTAATTAATGTCAAGCCAAAACTTTTTAAAATGAATATCCAGGAATTGACTGTAGGAGTGGAAAAGTAAAACTAGTGCCCTGGGAATCACTAAAAAAATTAGCTACTTTCTTACATGTCAGGGACAACTTCAGAATCTAAATATTTTTTTTACAGAATATAAGAAAATACAATTCATGTTTTAAGGCAACATCTTTTGGTGCTACTTCTATAGCATACAGCTCACCCAAAGAATTCTGTATATATTTTTCTCAGAATGCAGCCAGCTTCTTACAGCTCTAGGACCAACTTCTTTTGCAGCTCTTAAAACTGTCAATGGTGAAGTATGTCAGACTTGTAGAGAATCTTGCCAAAAGCTTGGTTGACTAGAGGATGATCAATACTGGGATACTACATTATCAGAAGCAGCATTGCTGTCTTTTCCAAACCAAATAAGAAGCCTTTTCACAATTATATTGACAACTTGCAATCCATCAAACTCAAACGGTCTTTGGGAGAAATATGGAGAAACCATAAGTAAGTGAGTATATACACGTCAAAGCCCGTAGAGATAACCCAACTCTTAATTAGAATTATTCGCCAGAGATTTTTAATGAGGTGCTGATATTGTTGGAAGATAGATGTTTAGCAATTTAAAGCTACTTTAAAATATTTCCTAAAAAAACGCAATAAAAAAATCTAACAAATATAAAAATCCAGGTAACGCCAGATACATTAGCTAGTAGAATATAAAAATAACATCTGTGTGCGGCATAATGCCTGCATATAGAAATTATAGTAACCTGCTGTATTTGTACTGTACTGGGATTTTCAGTCATTATAACCCCCTGAATCTTATCCCTGTACAGTAGTGAGTGACCCCAGAGCTCTCTCTATAGTCTGCCATCTCCCTAGCTGTTGTAATGCAGCGGTAAAATCAGGGGTGGATCCAGACACAGGTTTCGAAGGGGGCACTTTACCAGTTGTAGCTAAGAGCTGATTTCCGGCTCACAGTGATAGGCAGAGTCACGACTAACCGCAGACTGTGCTCGTCACACTCATTCTCCCCAGAACATTGCCGCATAGGGTCTGTCCTCATGTGGATCAGGTGATACAGGATAGACACTGCACAGCAATGCTCTGCACTCTGGCACATGCTGTCACTGAGAATCAAGCACCACCAGCAATAATATGGCTGTGTATGGGCATCAGTGGGTGTCTATACTTGCTTCAAGTAACTCAGCGATACAAACACATACATAGCTATACAAACATACCATTTAGGGAACCCACTAAAGCCAGGCTCGGAAACTTGACTAATCATAAACTTTATAGGAGCCAACACAAAAATCGGGCCATTTATGTTAATAAAAATGTTAACTACAATCAAAGCAAAGTATCTTATTTACATTTATTATAGTTTTAAGACTCATTGGTGGGAGTTTTCTTGATGTGCAGCTCTGTTATACACCTGCAAACCCTGGATATATTGGGGACATCTTAAAAGGAGGAACATTTAAAAAAAAAGGGGGATTTGAGCCCAAAATAGGGACTGTCCCTTAAAAGAAGGGACACTCACACACAGTTGTATGCAGTCATACACTGAAAAAACACATAAAAATACAAAGCTATATACATATATATATATATATATATACACACACACACAAAGGCTTGGACATACAGTGTACACACTATAGAGGTTTATATATTTTGAGTGCATCCAGAAAATAGTTTTGTCAAGTGAACTCCAGAGGTTTGATACATACAAGTTAAACCTTTTGCTACTGAGCCATTTAACTTTCCATCCTGTAATACAAAACTTTAAACAAAATTGAGAAAAACTGTTTTCTCTTGCCTTTTATTTTTACTCTGTACTTTGCACAGTCAGGTCAGAATCTGGCCTTTCCAATGACACCTTAATTGTGTATATTGGATGTGTGAAACCGGAGATACAGTGTTTCAAACGTCCCCTGTAACACCTACAATGGGACTGCAGCTCGGGGAGGTGCCCCTTCTCTGGATCCGCCATTGGCAACATTACTGCAGGAGACATGTCAAGTTTCAGGATATTTTGTATTTTTATTCTAATGGGAATGATCAAACATGCCCTTCTATGAAATGCCTAGAACAATTACTGCCTTATAGGTACAGTTAACAGACATGGTCATAAAATCTCTCTACAACATGTATGGTTACAAAAACATGTAATAAATCCTCAGAAACGTATAGAAATTTATTTAATCATGGATTCCCCTTCACAATAAATCACCTCCAGGATCTTTTCCTGCATGTATTCTGAGAAGAACTGCAGAATCTTCATCTTCTCATCCAGTCGGCATGGGGGGCTCCATTCAGGGAACGTAATATGTTCTCTTGAGGTGGTAGAATAACAAACAATTCTGAAAAATATTTAAAAGTTAGCATTTATATATTATTATCAGATATCAATGAATGGAAAGACTCCAAGAAAGGTCTGGTTTACTTTACTTGACCAAATCAAGGCATCGTTATTGCATGTGCCTAAAAATAAGAGCCTAGAGTGCCATTTCACACGGGACAACTACAGACAAAATTATGGTTCGCTTTTTTATGAAGAACAAATTAAATGCATCTATAGGGTTGATGCGAATGTAAATTCATCCTACATATAATACTTACCTTTGGTCTAGAACATATCAAAGTATTGCAAATGTATATAGAAGGGTAAAGTTTAAATTTAAATAGTTTATGGTTTATACAGACAGACAATATCATTGTTGTTAGTACTGACAACGACCAAGAGTGCTGACTGATAATAGTGCAACCAGGCATTTTGAAATAGGTTATGTCTGATGCCCCTCCAATCCAAATGTTGCTCTACTATTTTCTGATCTTATAGTTTGTCATTTTAGCCCAGTTTTGGCTCCCACACAGTCTCTTCATTCAATGTATAGGACAGGGCTCAAAATTTCAGGTCCCAAGCTACTAGCCAGGCCTTAAGAGTTACTCGCCACCCAACCCTTATCCTTAACTCTGCCCCTAAACACACCCTCTTAAATTATTATTTATCATTAATAATATAACAAAGCAGTGGAAACATAAAGGGAAATAATGTGTGGAGTGTATGAGCGTATCACAGAGCTGCACAGCAATAAACCTCACAGTAATGTGCGGTTTGTATGAGCGCGAGTTTTATTGCTGTGGAGCTCTGTGATGCACTCACACTGTACATATCAGGGAGCTCCACAGTAATAAAACTCACGCTCATACACACCGCACATTAATGAGTTTTATTGCTGTGGAGCTCTGATACGCTCATACACACTGCACATTACTGTGAGTTTTATTGCTGTGGTGCTCTGATACAGTCATACACACTACGCATCAGAGCACCACAGCAATAAAACTCACAATAATGTGCACTGTGTAGGAGCGTATAGGAGCTCCAATGCCTTTTTTTTATACCCCCTCTCATTCTTTTTACTCCCTCTTTTTCACCCCCTCTCACTTTCTTTTTCATCCCCTCTCACTTTCTTTTTCATCCCCTCTCACTTTCTTTTTCATCCCCTCTCTCATTCTCTTTTTCATCCCCTCTTTTTAACCCCTCACTTTCTTTTTCACCCCTCTTTCCTTTTCATCCCCTCTCATTCTTTTTCACTCCCTTCTCATGCTCTTTCACCCTCTCTCTCATGCTCTTTCACCCCCTCCTGCTCTTTCACCACCTCTCTCATGCTCTTTCACCCCCTCTCTCATGTTCTTTTTCACCCTCTCGTGCTCTTTTTCACCCCTCTCATGTTATTTTTCAACCCCTCTCTCATGCTCTTTCTCATCCCCTCTCTCATGCTCTTTCACCCCCTCTCTCATGCTCTTTCACCCCTCTCTCATGCTCTCTCACCCCCTCTCTCATGCTCTTTCACTCCCCTCTCTCATGCTCTTTCACCCCCCTCTCTCATGCTCTTTTCCACCCCCTCCTCTCATTGTCTTCTCTTTTTACACCCCCTCTCCACCGAAACAGTTACTTACCAAAGTCAGCAGATTGGGCTGCTCTGTCCTCGTTCCTGGATGCAGGCTGGCTCCACCTCTTCGGTGTGCTGTTTGGAGCTGCAGCGTGCTTCCCACACTCATAACAAGAGTCTGAGAACGCATGCTGCATTGGTGCTGCCACCCCCCCGGCTGCTCGTCACCTGACCTACCCACGTGATGCTTCGTAGACTCGCAGCACTTACGCTGCGAGTGTGCGACACCTCACATGGGTGGACAGGTGACCCGCGAACGTGAATCTCGCGGGTCACGCAGGAGGAGGCAGCGCTGATCAGACAGACAGCTCCGGATTCGGACTCCAAGAGTCCGATACCGGAGCTGTGAATTAAGGCGGCGGCGGCCCACTGAACTCAGCAACCAACGGATCAGTCTGCCCCACTCGCCCGCAGCTAATTTCCACTCGCCAAATGCGAGCAGGCGAGTGGAAATTTTGAGGTCTGGTATAGGATATAGCCTTAAAGTGGGAACAATATTCAGCTTCTGTCAGCTTGTAAACATTATTTGACTATGCATGAAGTCCGTCCAGATTAGGTTCCAGTGCCACTGACTGGATAATGATAATGCAAATGAAAGGAACTGTCAAACACAATTGTATTATTGTACTTACTCCAAATGTGGGTAGAGGGTAATGTGTGAACCGTCACTTAGAAGAACCCCAGTGCAGCCATCTGATAAATGAAAGCCAAAGCCATACTTATTCGAATAATCCACCCACTTGGTCACCCAGAGGATAGGGCACATAACTTCTTCATTAGGATCCAGGACTCCTAGGACATTTTGAATATGGCACAGTCATTCATATTTATTGTAAGTCAATCAAAAGTTGCATGCATGTTCATGGAACCTCACTGCTTTAAATATAACAGGTAAACCATTTTCGAGAAAAAAGTGAACCCCCCCCCTCCAATACCGCTAATGAGCTAGGCCAGATAACATTTTTTTAAATGGCATGATGGAGTTAATATGGACTTGGGGATTAACTTGCTGCCCCAAAGGTAACATGAGACATTTTGATTTATACACTCCTCTGCGTGTAGAGAGCCTGTGGAGTCATGGGTTCGATCCCAGCGAGCAACCTCTCCAGTAAGTGTCCTTGGCAAAACAACTAACGGTACATACTCGCCACCCAGGACATACTTGAAAACGAGAGAAATCTCAATGTATCCTTCCTGGTAAAATCCTTTCACAAAAAAAAAAAATACAGTTTAGTTACCTTTCCAAATTAAATCTGGAATTTAACTTAAAGTGTACTAATTGAGCGCAAAACAACTTTAGCGCATTTGAAAGATCTTCCAAAATCTGCCCCTATATTGTGCCCAACTACTACTACTAAAAAAAAAGCCAAAAACCCTTGTATAGAAATTTCCCTAAGCTTCCCGTCTGCTCTCAGTGCGGCGGCTTGCCGCATGATGCGTTTCCCTGGGGAGCGATATATGGCTCTCAGCCGCAGAACACTCTTCGAGACCTGCCCCTAAACTAAAATTCCCTACAGACTCTGCATTTGTAAGGTTCAACTGTTAACCCTTCCCTACAGTGCTCAGATTCCCCCTGCAAGTGCCAGCTAAAGAAATATAGATTTTGGGGAGAGAGGAGGGGATGAGTATATAAATATACATGTTTATGCGTATGTCCATGATTGTGTGAATATTTGCACTATAGCTAAGCTGTGGGAAAACCTTGAGAGCTCCATCACCTCCTTAATGCTGGGGCTCACATAAATGAGCGTTAGTGCTAGGTTAATTGAGTTGATAGCGTGCCACAAAGATCACCTCCTGATGGCTAACAGGTTAAAAAATCCATTCATGAATTGGTATTGGCGCCAGCTTACTGTACTTTGTGCTCCCCATGCTTAACAGAGCAGTGTAAGCAGAGAGTAATTAGCGTTAAGATCACATAGTCCTAACGCAAATTACAAACAGCTGTCGCTAACTAAAAAAGAGTTATTATTAGAAGCATGCTTCCTATCTGAACACACCCCCAGCCATCCCGGGCTGAGCTGTCAATCACACAGCTTAGATGTTTAGTGCGTCTCACAAGTGTAGCGCTCACTCCCGGAGGAGCCGCTGAATTTGAACCTCGGGTCAGTCTCCCCGCACTAGGGAATAAATATACTCCAGCACCGTCGTGGATTTTATAAATTATATAGTTTACTGAATAAACTGGCATATAATGAGTAACACGGTATATACAGTTGTGTTCAAAATTATTCAACCCCCATTGAAATTGAGTGTTTTGGCCAGTTTGACATTGATTTTGATCATTCAGTCATCTTGCTTACAATTAAATCAAAGAGGCACGTGTAGGTCAGACAAATATAACATAACATTTATAATGAAATAACCACAAATGTCTTTTCTGTGCTCACATCATTATCAGTTTTATTCAACCCCCAAGTGACATTCAATCTTAGTACTTAGTACAACATCCTTTTACAGTTATAACAGCTTTTAAATGTGAAGCATAGCTTGACACAAGTGTCTTGCAGCGATCTACGGGTATCTTCGCCCATTCGTCATGGGCAAAAGTCTCCAGTTCAGTCACATTCTTAGGCTTGCGCACTGCAACTGCTTTCTTTAAGTCCCACCAGAGGTTCTCAATCGGATTTAAGTCAGGTGACTGCGATGGCCTCTCCAAAATGTTCCAGCCTTTAATCTGCAACCATGCTCTAGTGGACTTGGAGGTATGCTTGGGATCATTGTCCTGTTGAAAGGTCCAACGTCTCCCAAGCCTCAGGTTTGTGACAGACTGCATCACATTGTCATCCAATATCTCCTGGTACTGAAGAGAATTCATGGTACCTTGCACACGCTGAAGCTTCCCTGTACCTGCAGAAGCAAAACAGCCCCAAAGCATGATTGACCCCCCGCCATGCTTCACAGTAGGCAATGTGTTCTTTTCTTCATAAGCCTTGTTCTTCCTCCTCCAAACATAGCGTTGATCCATGGGCCCAAACAGTTCTAATTTTGTTTCATCAGTCCACAGAACACTATCCCAAAACTTCTGTGGTTTGTCCACATGACTTTTGGCATACTGCAGTCGACTCTTCTTATTCTTTGGAGACAGCAAGGGTGTGCACCTGGGAGTTCTAGCATGGAGGCCTTCATTACGCAGTGTGCGCCGTATTGTCTGAGCTGAAACTTCAGTACCCACATCTGACAAATCTTTTCTCAGTTCCTCAGCAGTCACACGGGGACTTTTCTCCACTCTACGCTTCAGGTAGCGCACAGCAGTCAAAGTCAGCATCTTATTTCTGCCACGACCAGGTAGCGTTTCAACAGTGCCCTTTGCCTTGAATTTGCGAATGATGCTTCCTATGGTCTCTCTTGGTATGTTTAACATCTTTGCAATCTTCTTCTAGCCATTGCCCTTCCTGTGAAGAGTAATCACCTCTTCTCTTGTCTTCCTGGACCATTCTCTTGACTTCACCATGTTTGTAACCACACCAGTAAATGTCTAGAAGGAGCTGAGTATCACAGTCATTTTAAAGCTGCCTAATTGGTGCTTATTATGCTTTATTGCTGCTCCGTGACATCCACAGGTGTTTTCAATACCTGATTGAAAACACTTGAATGAACCTCTGTTCTTCAGAGTGGTAGTCTTTAAGGGGTTGAATAATTGTGTCAATGAAGAATTCACAAAAGAAACATTTACTACTGTATTACAAAACCAATTGATGTCATTTTAGTTGCATATGGTTCTTTAAAAAGTCCTTGTAGGATTTCATTCTGAATACAATTACAAATGTACACTAAATTCCCTAAAACCCTTTAAAGCATTGGGGGTTGAATAATTTTGAACACAACTGTATATATTTACAGTACTTCGTAATACGGGAAACGCGCAGCGGAAAAGAAATACAATGCTTCGTAATGCGAGAAACGCGCAGCGGAAAAGGGAAAAATATATCTTTAACCCCTTTGTCGTTGGGGAGTGAGTCCCGTACAGGTTATGTCCCAAAGAATGTATGTGTGTATTGGTACCCGGGTACAATATTCAACTGGCCAGTGAATTATTTATGAGGTATCTTCGACTAGTCACGTTGGGGCCCTGTGGGTTTTGAAACAAACTGCAGCGTGCTTTAGATTTTCACAACGGCCTGGAAGGCCTCTCACCCATCCGCCATATACTCTGTGCTCCGCTCGACCCAGGACGTCTCTCCGCTCGTTTTTGACTGGGGTTCTCTGTGTCACCGGATCCGCTGTCTCGCTTGTCTGTATCTGCCACAAGATGTCCAGCTCACCACCTGCACTCCCTGTTAGATCGATCTGCGGTTCTCCTAACTCGGGGTCCTCCAGCTCATTCTGTATCAGCTCGGGTTACTGCGGTGGATCACTGGGTCTTCGTATAACAAGGCGGAAAACCCCGGTCTCCAGCTCTGTCAGGCCGCACCTGCGCTCCGGCCTGGCCGCTATCACGTTCAGCTACACTGCGTCTTGTCCTCTCACTCCTAGGCGCGCTCTGCCAGCTCTTTCCACGAGGCTCAGGATGTCAGCGTCTCTGTCCCACCCACTTCCTGTGTCCGCCCGCAAAGCATGCTGGAAAATGTAGTCCCAATGTTCAGTGTCTCACATCGCGCTTGTCTCCCTCTGGTGGCCAAAAACAAGTACTACACGGCAGGGGATTTAAAACCAGCGCTACACAAGCTAAAAACATGGCTGCCTCCATGAGAAGAGCAGTCAGAAGCTACCAAAACAAAACTCAATTGGAAGTTGTAAAAAAATAAAGGTTTCGTGGTTTAAGTTACAACAAAACTTTAAAAATATTTGAATCTTATTTTTCGATATTTATTGAAAAATGTGTCAATAATTGTGAGTAGAAGAGTAGAATCTCTATTGGTCTAATAAAGTGTATTCTTTTTTACCTGGTGTTACGTTGTACAGACATCTCTGCAGTACAAAGGTTACTTCTTCCATCACAATATCCTCAGTGGGTTCTTTAAGCACAACAAGATAAAAATACAACACAACAAGAAATAATAATAATTTTTTTTTAGAAAGATGTTCATTAAAAAAGCAAGTGGCATTACATTAAGCCTCCAGGCAAATTGTAATTAATGCCACACTTTAAGTTGTTAGAAAATGGTTGTTGTAGACCATTGGTTAGCAGCCTTGGTCCTACAGATGTTTTGGAACTACATTTCCCACAGGGTCCATCAACCTATAAGTGGCTGATCTATTCATTCTGAACATTGTGTGATATGTAGTTCCAAACCATCTGGAGGGCCAAGATTGCTGACCCATGTTGTAGAACAATGTGAATCTAGGCGACAGATCTCATAGAATACTATTTTTTATTATGAATAATAAACTACTGAATACTGTTTATTGTGTTTCACTATCGACAAGTAACCCATTCTGGTCACTACAACTAATGACGTGTCAAACATGTCACAAATTTAAAAATGTTTTTTAAATTAAGATGCTGTGAAAAAAGCTGTGTCTAATGTGAAAAAATATACACTGGTGTGGTTGTTTCAATGCAACTTCGCATCATCCTTGCATTATTATTCTGACGGGGTTATAGTGCAAAAATGTTGCTTGTGTTAGTTTTAGGGTTAGGGACACTTTTTGTAATAGGATTAAAGCTTGGTGTCAAAGATATACAGGGTTATTCAGAGAGCGGTGAAAAGCAGGAGAATGACTGGAGAATGGAAAATTCTAGTTCAAAATAGCCAAACCAGAAAAATTCTCCCTTTCATCTCACTTTCCAAATCAGCTATTTTGACCTAGAATTTTTCCATTCTCCAGTCATTCTCCTACTTTTCACCGCTCTCTGAATAACCCTGATAGAATCTGATGCCTAAAAATTTAGTGTAAATTTAGTAGAACCTGTTGGTTAGGTTTAGAGTTAGTCATTATCCTTAACTCTAAAAGTAACTCTAACCCTCAAACTAATTACAAACCCCAAGATTAAAAGTAGTGTTTTTTTGCACTGTATGGTGCCAAGCTGCAGTGATAAAACAATGTAAGTCTGCAGTTTTTCCTGGCTTCTAAATGTATACAACATTTTGAAATTGGTGTCTGTTTCAGCCAGGACATACAGCTATATATATATATATATATATATTTGGACACAGGCACAATTTTAGTTTATTCCGATATTTACCAAAACATATTCAAGCTATAGTTATATAAAGAATATGGGCTGTAAGTGCACACTCTCAGGTTTAATTTTAGGGTATATACATCCGAGGAAGGGTTTAGGAATTACAACTCTTAAGAGAAGTCAACCCCCCCTTTTTTCAAGGGGCGAAAAGTAATTGGACAATTGAATCAAAAGCTGTTTCATGGTCTGTCGTGGGCTACTCCTTCGTTATTTCTTCATCAATTATGCAGGTAGAAGGTCTGGAGTTGATTCTAAGTATGGTATTTGCATTTGGAATCTATTGCTGTGAACCTACATCATGCGCTCAAAGGAGCTGTCCATTGAAGTGAAACAGGCCACTGTAAGGCTGCAAAAACAAAACAAATCCATCAGAGATAGCAGCAACATCAACAGTTTGGTACATCCTGAGGAAAGAAGAATGCACTGGTGAGCTCAGCAACATAAAAAGGCCTGGATGTCCAGGGAAGACAAAAGTGGTGCATGATCGCAGGATCCTCTCTATGGTAAAGAAAAACCCCTTTACAGCATCCAGACAAGTGCAGGAGACTCTCCAGGAGATGAGCGTATCATTGTCAAAGTCTACAATCAAAAGAAGACTTCACGAGAACAAATACAAAAAGAGGGTTCATCACAAGGTGCAAACCATCCATAAGCCTTAAGAATAGATAAGCCAGATTAGACTTTGCCAAAAAAAAATCTAAAAAGCCAGACCAGTTCTGGAAAAGCATTCTTTGGACAGATGAAACAAAGATTAATCTGTACCAGAATGTGGGGAAGAAAAAAGCGTGGAGAAGGTTTGGAACAGCTCATGATCCAAAGCACACAATGTCATCTGTAAAACATGATGGAGGCGGTGTGATGGCATGGGCATGCATGACTTCCAGTGGCACTGGGTCATTAGTGTTTATTGATGATGTGACAGAAGACAGAAGCAGCTGGATGAATTCAGCAGTGTTTGGAAATATACTATCATCCCAGATTCAGCCAAATGCAGCAAAATTGATTGGATGGCGTTTCACAGTACAGATGGACAATGATTCAAAACCCACTGCAAAAGCCTCCCAGTAGTTTTTGAAGGAAAAGAAGTGGAAGATTCTGCCATGGTCGAGTCAATCACCCAATCTAAACCCAATTGAGCATGCATTTCACTTGCAGAAGGCAAAACTGAAGGCAGAAAGACCCACAAACAAAGAACAACTGAAGACAGCTGCAGTTAGAGCTTGGCAAAGTATCAGAAAGGAGGAAACCAAGTCTTTGGTAATTTCCATGGTATCCAGACTTCAAGCAGGCATTGCCAGTAAAGGATTCTCAACAAAATATTAAAAATGAACATTTTATTTATGATTATATTCATTTGTCCAATTACATTTGAGCCCCTGAAAATGGGGGACTGTGTATAAAAATGGTTGCAGTTCCTAAAATTTGTACTTAATATTTCTGTTCATCCCTTTGAATTAAAGCTGAAAGTCGGCACTTCAAATTCATTTAGATTGTTTGGTTTTCGTTTTATTCTGGTGGCATACAGAGCCCAAAGTATGAAAGTTGTGCCTGCGTCTAAATATATATGGACATAACCGTAGACTTTTATCCGTGGCCAGAAGGTGGCGACCTTCATATAACAAATACTTTAGTAATGTATCACATGGTTATTTGGAATTTACAAACTTTATGCTCCAGATTCAATAAAAGAACCAAAGAGTTGTACAGAAAGCTCTAACTCATGTGACTAAAACCTATTATTCTTACTATTGGGTCATCACAATCGAAATATGACTGTCATCACGCATTTAGGTTTGGATACTGAGTTCCCTTGGGTAGTATAATTGCAAGAAGCAAAGTAGAGGATTGAATGGAACGCAAAATTATAGGCATAAGAATACCTTGTGCCATAGCAGTTTATAGTAAGAGTCCCTCGGGTTATGCTGAATGCACTGAATTGAAATGGAAACAGTTTCAATATATCTCATGTGTATATCTGTAAAAGCCTGACTGTATACATGTTTTGGCTGGCCTGTGTGCACTTGTGAGAGTCTTGAGAATTTAAAAACCTTGTGAGTGAACAGATAGGGAATTTTTTTTAAAAAAAAAAACAATAGTAATAGTGACTGCAAGTACAATCTACTCTGTATTTGCAGTCACTATTTTTTGTAACAAAAAACATTATTTATGATATCCTACTGATAAAAGTAAGGCTCACTCTTGGAGGCCGACCTGATCCTGTGGCTCATTCTTCCTTGCATGAGGATGTTCAGGGATTCATGACATGGTCTGACATAGTCATTCAGTTCCACTTCTCTCTGAGAAATTATATAATAAGCATTGTAGGCATAATGATGGTTTTGTGAGACATTGTGATATTTAAGGCCAACTACTTCTTACCTCAAAGATTTTATCAGTGTGCACAAACATATGGCTTTGTGAAGCATCTACTTTCGCATTCTCATGACCTTCATTGATGGAGCATTCTGAAAAACAACAGACATTGGTGGATAAACACAGTCAAATGATTCAGAAAAAACAAAGAAACATATCATCCATATCATTGTTGCATTCTCTTTGCAATAAAAAACAGATCTCGGCACCCACTAGGGGATGTCAAGAAATGGAATAAAGAATTCAATAATACGATATCTCGACAAACGTTCTCAATATCGGGGGTAAACCGTATGGATGAAATAGAAAACAAAAGAACCTTCCAATAGAAGGAAAAGATGAGAACGTGAAGTAAAACTTAACATTTATTAAAGATCAAAATGGTAAAAAATAGACAAGTGCACTAGTCATTACACACAATAATGATTAAAAATGTAGCATAGGAAATTAATTACAATACTTCTTCCTTATTAGCTAGTTTATGCTTGATGAACACAATTAAAGCTACATATAGTAGTGATGATTGAAAAAAGTCTCCAGAAAATTCAGATACAGGGGAATCAAAGAGTAATAAGACTTGGTCATACAGTGAACTAAATTCTTCACCATGTTGGGAAGTAAGTAATAAATCATTTGCCAATCAAATTAAATAGGCCAAACAACCTGCAGTCTGTGCAATGGTTCCGTGAATCAAATCATCACTATTAAGATCCTGAATGAAGACTAATAGAATCATACATGCACAGTGCTATTAGGACTGAATGCAAGTAATTATAACCAACAGTTCATAATTATTTCATTAGCAGGACTAGCCTATTTTTGGCAAGAAGACATTTGGTTGCTAGCTTATAGAGTGTTGAAGTTCAACATATAAATTGCAATTAAATAAAACACCAGCGTAATACTTCTCATATGAGAGACAATCCCCTTATGGTTGTTACAATTTGCCTGTGCCTCTCCCCAAATGTGTTTCTAGAGTTGCACAGGCAGTAACAGGTGTGGTATCCAATTGTTGTATTCATAATTAAACCCATGCAGGGGTACCATAGTTTGTCTTTGAGCAGATTAATAGTTCACAATGAATCTGAATTTGTCAATAGTAATATGCTACAAAAAATATAAGAACAACACCTCAGGATTTAGATGCCATTCTATGTATGCTGCACATTGCACAAATAACCATATAAAGTGGGCCGCTATTCATAGCCCCATATAAGGAAAAGGCCCAGTCCCATGAATGATTGGTTTTAAGCAATAAAGTCAGCCAAAATTATTATCTACATGTGAGGCACTAGTCCGCAATCCCAACGCGCGTTTCGTCGCTTTCCGGCTCGTCAGGAATGCCAGTGAAAAATTAAGTTCACTGTATGACCAAGTCTTATTACTCTTTGATTCCCCTGTATCTTAATTTTCTGGAGATTTTTTTCAATCATCGCTACTATATGCAGCTTTAATAGTGTTCATCTAGCACAAGCTAGCTAATAAGGAAGAAGTATTGTAATTCATTTCCTATTCTACATTTTTAATCATTATTGTGTGTCATTTATTGTGTGTAATGACTTGTCTATTTTTTACCATTTTGATCTTTATTAAATGTAAGTTTTAATTCACTTTGCAATAAACTTTCAATTTACCTTTTGGGAATCGCCAAACAGCGGTTCATCAATAAATCTTCTCCTGCCATTGTGTGAATTTCCCCAATGGAAACACAGATGCTTAATTTTGTTTCAACAATGGCAAACAACAGTAAATAGTGAGTAACCCCCAAATTATTGGATTCTGGACCTGTATTGTCTCGGTCCTAGCACTACTATGACCTTATGTGAAAACTTGAGAGTTGAAACAGAGTAAGTCCTATACATTGAGGCAACTTCTAATGTGCATCTTTCCCTAACTGGTACTATTGAAAACTCTGAGGATTAGGGCTAGTTTAAAAGTTTCATGGTTCTGAAACTAAAGCCTCTGTGTGTGTGCCTCTGTCGAATCCCTCTCAACAACATGCTGCTTCTGCCATATTCCTCTTAGCGTCCATTCTTCCTCTGCTACATTCTTTTCACTTTTCATTGTGGCACTGCTCTATTTGTTTAACCTTCCACTGTGATTCTGCCCATTCCTCTAATTTCCACTGTACACCTAACCCCATTCTTCTCAACTTCCATTGTACTTCTACCCCATTCTTAACAGCTTCCATTGTGTCCTTGCCCTGTTCGTTTCATTGTGGTGGTGGCAATTGGTGATGACACAGTTAACTTTCTAGTGGGCCTTGTAACTGTCAAGGGACATGTTTTTTTTAGAGTTGTGTTATCCCTTTCATGTTTAAAGGTATGAGAACTAGCACTTCCTGGTTTCAAGAGGTGTATACACCAGAAACAGTAGGCAGGAGTGCCACTAGCTTCCTGTTGAAAAGCTGCTGCAGGTGCAGACGTAGACAGCAGTATTTTGCATAACTCTTCAAACAATTATCTGCATGTGGTCTAGAGGTGCACATGGTAATTTACCTCTGTATTTGTTTTATATTGTGTACAATGTTGTTTTTATATCCCTTTACATGTACAATGTGATCTGTTAATGATGTAACTAGATTTATCATATTTCTGTTGAAAAGACATGTTCATTTTGCATTAGAGACTTGTAAGGACTGTGTTTCTGCATATTTTGAACATTATTTCTTTTATTTCATGGTGTCGGCTAAAAGAGAGTGACAGAATAAGATATCTGTATGAATCATTCCATTTCTTTGGACCTGTGCTTACAGGTCTACTTTGTGAGAAAATGCCTGGAGCTGCAGCTCCAGTAGCCCGTATGTTAATTCATCCCTGGAGGAGAGAATAACATTATGCTTAAAGCAGATTGGACTACTCAGAGAGAGAGGCCGTTGGGTAATCCTTGCCCAAAGGGTTCGGTCTTCACCAAAAAATTCCTATAAAGAAGTGAGACTGTTGTTTGTTTGCAAAGGACACTTGAGGGTGTACTATAATGGCCAAAGTAAAACACCAGGGGCCCTATTCCCTAGTTAACGTAAATGGCCTGCGGTTTTCCCTGTAGCACCCACATTTTAGCGTGGGATTCCAGGGCAGATGATACTTGTGGTAGCGCTGCCGCGAGTATCATATCCTAGAGTCTAAAGGACCCCACGGGTGGTTGCGGTACTGGGCCGCGAAATTGTGCAGCGCCTCGAAGTGATAGCGGAGGGAGACTGGGAAGTATTTCTTAGAGCAAAAACAGAAGAATAAAATGTAAAGTTTCGGCCCTACAAGGCTTTAATCATGCATAAACCATGCATACAATGATCCTCCCTAATACATACATCTATATACACACACACAGGCACTAAACCCACTAATACACATAACCATGTGTCACACTTTACTCTTCTGTTTTTTGCTCTAATAAATTTCATGGGATTGAATTCCTGTAGAGCACTTCATTGGTTCTTTTGAGAGTTGGCGGACCGCTGCTGCCTTGCACCAGGACATACCGATGGCTGGAAGTCGATTCTCCCTGTCGAATCTATGCCGCGCATTCTAGTGTGTCTTACTTGGGAACCATTTCTTCCCGGTCCCACTCTGCTCGAGGCCAGGAGAAGTGGCGGATCGGGCACCGGTCCTGACGCGAGATGATGGGAATATTGGATTAATTTTGGGGGGGGGGTTAGGGGATGCTAAATAATTTAGCAATAGTGGATGAAGGATAATGTGGGAGAGACCGATCTAAAACATACTAATCAATAATGAAGATAAATGATCACTATATATGTAGTAAGAATATGAATAGTTAAATTTGGCTAAGTATGAGTTTTTTTTCTCCCTCATGACCCCCTCTGTAAAAAAACCACATAATTTCCCATGTCCTTGATTCTCACAAAACAGACTTATTTTCCAATGCTTGGCTAAATGCCCATAAATAATGTTTCTTTATTCTATCCGCACTGAGCTAAAATAATGCTCGTTTGCAAAGGACAGTATGCAGATTGGATGAATCTGCATACTGTCCTTTGCAAACGAGCATTATTTTAGTTCAGTGCAGAAAGAATATAAAAGAATGATTATATCCTGGTATGCAATAAATGTAGCTTTGAGTATGCTGGAGAGAAATCCACTGAGCTTGTCTTATGTGTTGATTTTTCTTGCCATCTCCTGAGATCTCGAAGGGTAACAGATGTTGATCGACCTACGCAGGGGTCAAGTCCTGGGAAAAAAAGTGAGGGAACTCACCCACGAATTCCACAACCCCCATTACCTGAAGAAAATATATATATATATATATATATATCACGAGTATAGCAGCGCGTGCCGGTGATACCATTTTAATTGGGTTAACTTTACATTTAAAAGACAAGCTTTCAAGAGTGTAAACTGGAAACTATACTGATCAGTGAAAGGTATCACTACGTACAGGTATACTCGTTATTGTGGCAACTGGACTAACGCATTTTATATACAATAATATATATATATATATATATATATATATATATCTCCAGGCACAGACCCCCAGAATAATATACACAGTGCTGAACCCCCAGAATAATATACACAGTGCTGAACCCCCAGAATAATATACACAGCGCTGAACCCCCAGAATAATATACACAGCGCTGAGCCCCCAGAATAATATACACAGCACTGAGCCCCCAGAATAATATACACAGCACTGAGCCCCCAGAATAACATACACAACACTGAGCCCCCAGATAATATACACAGCGCTGAGCCCCCAGAATAACATACACAACACTGAGCCTCCAGAATAATATACACAGCACTGAGCCCCCAGAATAATATACACAACATTGTACCCCCAGAATAATATACACAGCGCTGAGCCCCCAGAATAATATACACAGCACTGAGCCCCCAGAATAATATACACAACATTGTGCCCTCAGAATAACATACACAGCACTGAGCCCCCAGAATAACATACACAACACTGAACCCCCAGAATAACATACACAGCACTGAGCCCCCAGAATAATATACACAGCACTGAACCCCAAGAATATATACACAGCACTGAGCCTCCAGGATAATATACACAGCACTGAGCCCCCAGAATAACATACACAGCACTGAACCCCAAGAATAATATACACAGCACTGAGCCTCCAGGATAATATACACAGCACTGAACCCCAAGAATAATATGCACAGCACTGGTTATATGGATATATTTTCCCCAGTTCACATGGATATAATTGCCCCAGCTCATATGGATAATGCCCCCAGGTCTCATGGATAATGCCCCCAGGTCTCATGGATAATGCCCCCAGCTCTCTTGGATAATGCCCCAGCTCTCATGGATAATGCCCCAGCTCTCATGGATAATGCCCCAGGTCTCATGGATAATGCCCCAGGTCTCATGGATATTGCCCCCTGGTCTCATGGATAATGCCCCAGCTCTCATGGATATTGCCCCAGGTCTCATGGATAATGCCCCCAGCTCTCATGGATATTGCCCCAGCTCTCATGGATATTGCCCCAGCTCTCATGGATATTGCCCCCCTGGTCTCATGGATATTGCCCCCCCCAGCTCTCATGGATATTGCCCCCTGGTCTCATGGATATGCCCCAGCTCTCATGGATATTGCCCCCTGGTCTCATGGATATGCCCCAGCTCTCATGGATAATGCCCCAGCTCTCATGGATATTGCCCCCAGCTCTCATGGATAATGCCCCAGCTCTCATGGATAATGCCCCCAGCTCTCATGGATAATGCCCCCAGCTCTCATGGATAATGCCCCTAGCTCTCATGGATATTGCCCCAGCTCTCATGGATATTGCCCCAGGTCTCATGGATAATGCCCCCAGGTCTCATGGATAATGCCCCAGCTCTCATGGATAATGCCCCAGCTCTCATGGATAATGCCCCCAGCTCTCATGGATATTGCCCCAGCTCTCATGGATATTGCCCCAGGTCTCATGGATAATGCCCCCAGCTCTCATGGATAATGCCCCAGCTCTCATGGATATTGCCCCAGCTCTCTGGATATTGCCCCAGCTCTCATGGATATTGCCCCAGGTCTCATGGATAATGCCCCAGCTCTCATGGATAATGCCCCCGCTCTTCATGGAATGCCCCAGCCCTCCAGCTCTCATGGATACTGCCCCAGCTCTCATGGATATTGCCCCAGGTCTTATGGATATTGCCCCTGGTCTCATGGATATGCCCCAGCTCTCATGGATAATGCCCCAGCTCTCATGGATATTGCCCCAGCTCTCATGGATAATGCCCCAGCTCTCATGGATAATGCCCCAGCTCTCATGGATATTGCCCCAGCTCTCATGGATAATGCCCCAGCTCTCATGGATAATGCCCCAGGTCTCATGGATAATGCCCCAGGTCTCATGGATAATGCCCCAGGTCTCATGGATAATGCCCCAGCTCTCATGGATAATGCCCCAGCTCTCATGGATAATGCCCCAGCTCTCATGGATATTGCCCCCCTGGTCTCATGGATATTGCCCCCCCCAGCTCTCATGGATATTGCCCCCCTGGTCTCATGGATATTGCCCCCCCCAGGTCTCAGGGATACTGCCCCCAGCCCAGCTCACCTTTGCTGCTGCTGCTTCTGCTCCTCTGCCAGCGGCCGCGTGCTTCCTGCTTCAGTGGCCGCTGACAGGAAGTGCAGCCGCTCGCCTGGGAACTATGAAACAGCCAGGCGAGCGGCTCCACCTCCTGTCAGCTGGCCCTTGTAACAGGAAGCACGCTGGCCGCCGGCAATGTGCGGCGGCGGCGTTCGGGCTCGGGCCACAGCGGGAACGCTGCGTTCCCGCAGCGTTCCCGCTGTGGGAAAAGTGCGGGAACGCCGTTCCTGCGCGTTGCCGCTCGACTCGAGCCCTGGACCTACGACTGAACATGAAAGAGTTAAGCCCACCTTGGTGGCATGGAAACTCCTATCAATTTTGTCTGGCATCAGAAGTGGGATTTGAACCCACTCCTCCAGTGGAATCATTTAGAACCAGCTAATAGGATGTGCTATAATTTTGCCTTGCATGTCCTGACGGTAATAAGGCCCTGTTCACACTGTGCAATTTATCTTGCGGATTTTGCCGCGACGTTGCAGCAAAATCCACGTGACGTCGCGCTGTGTAACTTCTCCAATGCATTTCAATGGAGCTGTTCACATCTTGCCCCGCGATGTAGCGCGATGTCGCATGTCGCGCGTCGCAGAAGCATTTCGCTGGTACATGACCCTTTTTTTGCGATTTGCTAGCTGCAATTTTGCGATTTGTATTGGTGGTGCTTTTCAAAAATCGCACAAAACAGCAATGTCGCGCGACATTATCGCACCATGTGAACAGGGCCTTAACGCTAGGACTTTGTGCATCCTATACTTAACAGGGGGAGTGCAAAGTACAGTAAGCTCACGCAAGCTAGCGCGATCACTGATGCGCTAACGGATTACTAATGGGGGTAACGTCATGCGGGTAATATGGGGGGCATGCGTTAAAGTCACTTATCCTGGCGGTAACACCTTACTCATCCGAACGATATTGTTAGAGTTCACTAGGGAATAGTGCCCTAGATTTCTAACAAATGTTGTGGTATAACCGCTTCATACTTCTGCTGAGAAATTGCTAGAGAAATATCACCCAATGAATCTTTGTCATCACATTATATGTCACACCAACTTGTGTGGGTCAAAATTTTAATAATTAACCAAAAAGGAGAAGATTCATGGTCCAAGGGTATTTGAATAACATGAATCTTTAAAGAGAAGTCCTTGGCAGTGGTGGCTCGTCAATTGGGGCAGCACCCTACCATTTATTTTGCAGTAAAAAGATAAAAAAATGTAAACTACATGATCTTTTTCTGTTTTATGTGTCATTTAACATGTGCCTGATTGATAAAATGTAATATGCCCCTTTAGGCTGCAGGCACACGAGCATATTTACTGCTCGTGTGCACCCGCACTTCCCTGCGTCTGTGCCTTTTTGACGGGGAGGGACGACCACCGGACGTGAAAAAGCCCTCCCCGTCAAAAAGCTAAACGGACACCGACAGGGATACAAAGCACGATCCTCCATAGGAGGATCGCGCTTTGTACGCTGAGCGCAGAGAGTGGAAGGAACGCCCACTCTCACGGACGTTCCTTCCTCTCCCTCTCAAAACACTCGTGTGCTGCCGGCCTTAAGCAGTGTCATGGTCTCCTCAACTGTTGCTAGGCAGAGTAAAAAAAGAAAGAAAGAAAAATATAAATAAAGTGATTATTTGTCTTTGACCCGAGTCAAAAAATCCAATAAGGGATCTGTGGGAAGTCTTAGAATCAGGGACACAGCTGTTATCAAGCCCCCTGCTGGTTATTTGGTTATTATGTTGGTTATTTTGCACATTGATAAGCCACAAACAATCACAACCAGAGCAAATTTATCTGAGGTTTGAATGTAGATTTTATCTGCTTCACCCATCTAAGTCTGCCATAACCCCTTAATGACAGAAAATGCACAGAAACGTTTGCCTAATGTGCTGAATTGAAATAGTAAACAGGATTTTTTACTCTCATACACTTTTTTGTATACTCAGAATAAAATGGGTAGGACTGGTGTCCAGTTTTTGTTAGCAAATAATATTAAAATCACTTATTTCACTATTAGAGTCCTTTAACTGAATAATGTTTTAAGTATACATCTTGTGGCTAATTTCTGGATTAGACTTGTAACCATTGAATTTATGGCCAATTTATTTCCACAATAATAGGAAAAGGTCTATAAGGTTTAATCCTTATATATATGGGGTTGTTCACATATTTTGGAGGTAGCAAAGCCATATAGACATATTTCTATTAATGACTGAAAACATTCATGTTTTCAGTCCGGTGCCCAAGCAACTTGAAATGTCACCAGCCGCCATTGGTTCTTGGGAGTCAAAACCAAAATTACACAGTTTGGGTTTTTAACAACTAATCAAGGATAATATAAGGAGCATTTGCCACTAGTACCATTTCCTTCTGAGCCAAAAATTCTGCTGCATGAGTGCTAAGTAAAATCGTCACAGTTTCTGTTCAGGCCTTGTTCAGACAATTTTGCTTGCTTTTTTTTTTTTTTTACCTGTGCACATGGGTTTCTGAAAAACTCCTCTGAAAAGAACCTTTGCTGCTTTTTGGAAGAACTTGTTTAGGTGGCTGGATAATAAAAAAGATGGGGCTGTATGACAAGTTGTGGATGATAATTTCTCTGGTGTGAATCCCTGTTGATTAAAAAAAAAAAAAGGTAAATACGTTAACCTTCCTGATAAAAAAAGACAGCTGAGATATTTTAAGTAGGAGTTTGCTCTATTGTAAGCAAACCAATTATAATAATCATGATATAAATAAGAAAATCAAGAAATAAAATAGAAAAAAAAAGGATTGGCTTAAGAGACATTCAATGCACCTCAGTTTAAAATCTTAGGGCCATATTATGATCATTACGCTAAAACAGGGACGCTAATGAAAAAACCTGCACCTGCAGGTTTCTCCTTAGCATCCCCGTTTTAGCATGATATTACGGTGCAGGTGCTAATCCAGCAACCTGCACCATAACGCTGTGCTAAGGTCCAGGATGCTTGAGGCAGCGCTAAGCGCCACCACAAGCATCCTTTCCATGGAGTCCATAGGACTCCATTGAGGTTAACCCTGCCGGACACATGACATGCAGGATCTCACCTCACGAGATCTGGCAGGTCGGAGGAGTGATTCGCAGAGGGGGACTGGGGGGACCATTTCCCCCAGTCCCTCTCTGCTCCCGGCGGCAAGAAGAAGCGGATGGAGCCACAGTTCTCGCTGCGAGATGGGAGGTGAGTATCCAATTTTTGGTTTTATTTTTGGCTGCTGCTAACAGATTCCGCAGAAGCAGAATCCGTTAGCACCAGGTCCTAGCTGTGGTCAACTTTCGAGTTAACCGCAGCTTGGTGTAATTATCATTAGGACTTTGTAATACTAACGCTAATTAACACTTTGTGCTCCCCATGTTAAGCATAGGGAGCACAAAGTACAGTAAGCTCGCGCAAGGGAGCGCAAGATCCGAATCGCTAATGGGTTTTTAACCCGTTAGCATTCGGAATGTAATATGGTCTGCCCACGCTAGGGCAACCAGCCGGCTGGGTGGAGTAGAGGTAACATCACTGCTCTATAACTGTGGAGAGAGACTGTAGTGACATAGGCTCGATCCCGGCAAGAGCACCTCTCCAGTAAGTGTCCTTGGGCAAGACACCTAACGGTACATACTCGCCACCCAGGACATACTTGAAAATGAGAGAAATCTTAATGTATCCTTCCTGGTAAAATCCTTTCTCAAAAAAAATGTTAATGTTCACAAAAGTGAGCGCGAACGTTAGCGTTAGAAATGTAATATAGCCCTTAGTTTGCAAAATTGTTATAGTTCTCCGTGCAATCCCAGTTTCTAAAGGTATATTTGTAATCAGGGCTTAATTTCTGAGAATGTAACTCTTCCCAGAAAGCTGTCAATCTGAAAGCTAAAGAATTACATTTTCTGTCTTTCATTCTAAAATGATCTACTGAGGTCTTGTTGCAGGGACGTGCAGGCACTTCTAGGAAAGACACATCTCATACACTGGTATTATAATGATATTTTCCTAATTGTCATTGCTTAATTCTGTGCGTGAAAGTCACGTGCATTTTTAGTGTAATAATTACGTGATGCAGGGTATTGTGTAAAAGGTGCTGCCCTTTATAGAATCCATACATTTTTAGCAGGAAATCAGGGTGGAATCCCATATCAAGGGAATTGATCAGGTAATTGATGTCCTATCCTGTGCGCTCTCTCTGCAAGGAAGGAGTAATATAGGATAAGATAAGATGGCATATCAAGGAATCCAATAAAAGATGTGCAATGTGCCAGTTAAAGAGGAGTGTGCGTGTGTGTACTGTATAATGTGCCACTTAGAGAGAAATGGGTGTAATTGTGTTGTTTTGTGCATATCTACCATGCATTCCTCTCCCCAGCATTTCTCTGTTATTTTAGGGTTCATACAGCTTGAAAACATAATTGAAACCTGAAGTAAGTGAAAGTTGGAGTTCGAGAAACAATTACTGCTCAATATCTGTAACTCCATGGTCAGCACCTGAGTGAAGAAATCATGTCGAAGAACGTCTTCTAAACATGGTCTATCAGAAGGGTGGTTTGACAGTAGAGACATTATAAGATGTTTGGCATTGGGAGATATGTAGTTGGGCACAGGAAAAAATCCTTCACGAATGAAATAGTACATTTCCTTTTGTGAGCGAGCTCTAAATGGAGAGTATCCAGTTAAAAGTGTATACCTGTAGAAAAAGATGAGAGAGGATTGGTAAGCTCATGTATTGTGAGAACCAAAAGATAGTTGTATCAAATATTCACGTTCAGATAAACAGCAGCGGCTGGACTGCTGATTGCATACGTTTCAAAGCTGGCTGCTGCAGCAACGTTAGTCAATGCTGAGCAGCAACTTAAGCTACAGCTGTATTGACTTCGTGAATCTACTGATCAGCAGCCAATCAGCTTCTACCTTAGCGCTGCAGCTCCGCTGCAGCTCCTCTGCAGCCACAATCACTTCTGCTGTGAGTGCTAAGTTAGCAGCGTTAAGCAATGTATTGCAAAGAGGGTTATTAAGCAGTAACTTTAACAATGGCGGGCACAGTCCGTTACATTAGGGTTTGCACCTTAGAAGATTAACTGAAAACGTATGGTAGAAAATTTTGCACAAAATGTACATTTTTCATTAGAAATAACAAGAATGTAATGAGAGGTACAGTCCGTTTCTATGCTATTCATGATAAACCAGATAAAGGATAGCTAAAATGTCAATGCAGAAGGTTAAAGGGACACTCTAGGCAACATGACCACCTAAGCTATTTTAGGTGGTCATGATGCCCGGAGTATCCTGCCCTCTGTCCCCCCTCCCTCCGCTCAGCAGTTCAGCTGAAAAAGCTGAAAACAACTGAGAGAGGCGGAGGAGTTTACTCCGCCCTCCCAGCTGTCAGTCACCAGAGCGGGAATCATATTTCCCGCTTCTGCCGACTTTTGCCGAGTAGGAGACGTCATCGCGCTTTCAGCGCGATGACGTCTCCAACTCACCGCAGAAGCATCCTCTTGCGCGCAACACTAATCCTCAGAGGGAGCCAGGAGGAAGCCTGCCGATTGGCTGGCTTATGTGAGAGGCGCGCATGCGCGCTTCTCACGTAAACCAAAAGCCAAGAAGCATCAAGAAGGACGGGAGCGGAAGAGGAGGGAGGTGAGTATAAAAAAAAAAAAAAGACGCCGCTGGAAAGAAGTGGATTTTAGGGTAAGTATTACAGTTACAAAAAAACCCCAAAAAAACTAAAGATTTATTAAGGGAATAGGGATAGGTTAGGATAAAAAAACGGGGGGTTGATTTTTTGAGTAGAGTGTCCCTTTAAAGAGGACCTCTTCACCCAACATTAAGATGTGCCTGGGCACACAGCTATGAACTTTAAGTAATTGTAAATTGTTGGCTGAATTTGATGTTTTTTAAAACTTAAATAATCCTTCAATTTAACAAGTTTGTTATGAAATTTGCAAATATCTACAAATTCTCATAATAGATACGGACACACATTTTAGGCTGGTGTCAGACGAGCGTAGTGTTCACGTCCGTGATTGCGCCTAAAAGTACGTCCGTGATAGCATGAAAGAAAGTCCATTGGAGCCTGACACATGAAGTACGTCCGCACTGAACTGCGGACGCACAACGGCCGCGGCAAACGGACGCAGGTTAGGCAAGAACGTAATACTGCTAGAACGGACGTGCGGAGTGCGCTGCGTCCACAACGTCTGCATAGCTTTGTGTGTGAGTGATGGAACGTGGTCAGACGGACTGCATTTATACGTCCAGCATTTTTGACGGACAGAATGTTTTTTCATTGTAATTTATTTTTCCCTCCTACATCCGTCAAAAAATAACTTCAGTGAAAAAACGGACTGTGTGACCACTACTGCGTCATCCGTACTGACGATGTCCGTACTGCACGGACGTACAGTCCGTAGAAATCACGCTCGTCTGACCCCAGCCTTAACATCAAAATACATGGGGGACACAACATATCTCATGAAACCTTTTCATTTATATTTTTTTAAATATATGATATGTAATTATTGTTATTATTATTTACTGATTATTAATATTCAAACTCTGTCCCCCCCTTCTGTGCACATTCTTTCCCTTTTCAATTGTCTTCCTCTCTTTCTCATGTTCATTTTCTCCCCCCTTCTTTTCACCTAAATTCTCCCCCTTCCAAGTCCATCTCCCCCCCCATCCTTTTTCATGTCTATATCCCTCTATCGTTATCATATCCATCCCCTGTACTATGAGGGTTATTCATTAACCACCAAATTTGCAACCATATTGCACCGAACGGTGAATTTCAGCTTAGGAGTTTGTGTATTCAAAAGCTGTCAATTTGCCAAATAAAGCGATTTTCTGCCCGGCCGGACAAGGAACTCCCTACGGTGGAAATACAGGGGTTCTTTGGACCCCCGTATCTCCTGAACCATACAAGATACAGTGCCATGCTTGGTATCATTGGAAATGCCAGAGCATGTCCGTTTCTAAAGAATTTAAAAAAATATAAAATCCTTTTTTTTCTAATGCAGCACAATTAATCACTTTTAATTATAAAGTGAACAGTGATGCTGCACTAACTCGCCTTCGCTTTTCCCACATTGCCAGAAGGTGTGGAGGCGACAGCATAATGCGTTAGTATGCATTGTTCCATGAAAATCCAAACCGCTGCACTGCTGCGAGAGGAACAGGGGGTTCTTTGGCACACTGCGTCTCTGATTTTTACACCACACAAAGTCATGTGAGGGGTCATTGGAAAGGTCAGAGTCCTTTACACGCAATGTGTAAAAATAGAAAAAATATTTAAAAAATGTAAAATTTACTTTTTTCCCCTCTGTTTCAAGGTGGTGGCATTATGTGGACTTATTTATAAAGTAAACAATGCCACTGCACTAACTCACCTTTTCATTTCCAATACTGGGACCAGATGTGGAGGTGATGGTGCAAAGAGTTATTACACATTGGTCCATCTAATGAAATTTTTGCAATTATGTTGCTACATATTAAAAAGCTGGTCCAGACGATATGCATGCACAATTAATCCTCTTCCACCAAACCCAATATGCCCAAGATATCACCTCAGGAAAGGGACCTCTTATCAGCCTCGATCACTGCTAAAGAGGTACAGAATACAATTTCCTCACTCAAAACCGGCATGGCCACTGGCCCCAGGGCCGGATTAAGATCTCTATGGGCCTGGAGGTGAAGATTTTGGTGGCTTTTTTTGGAATTTAGTGAAATTAAAACATATTTTAGGTTATTTAACAGTGCAGATACGGTATATCTAACCAGGCAGATACTGTGTGAGGAAAGTTCCATTCAGATTTCAATCATTTACAGCGCATAAAATAATGTTTTCATATTTTATTGTCCAAGCCTTTGTGGTTATATATTCTATAGGGAATTCTTGTTTAAATTTTTTTAAATGGGAATCTGTTACTGCATTTTTCTGAGAAAATATACAATTTTAACCAAAATTTTTTATATTTCCCTTGTGTTTCATGAATAATATGACTATGTATAAAACACTGACCTTGCTCCCAGTGTAGGAAATGAGAGGGTGAGTAATGGCAGTGGTATTGCTCAATTTATACGTGACAAATGGACAATGCCATCGCTTTGGAACCAAAAATAATTATTTTTCGATTTTACATGGTCACGTATGGTATCAATGCAAAGGCCAGACTCTGACCTGTCCAATGACCCCTCAATTGACCTTGTGGGGTGTAAAGATTAGTGACGCAGGCTTCCAAAGTCCCCCGCCCAGTGCATATCGCTGCATTGCAGTGGTTTAAGATTTTGATGTAACAATTTGCAATAACGGATTGTGTCATCACCTCCACACTTGTTGGTGACATGAGAAATGTGATGGTGAGTTAGTGCATCATTGTTCCATATAAAAAAAATATTGCGGTGTTAGAAAGCAAAATAAAATTTTTATTTTTATTGTTACATAAAACCTTGTCAGGTTTGGTATCATTGGAAAGGTCATGATCTGTTCTTTCCAGGGATACCTCACATGACCCTGTAGCTGCTATGGAGTTGGAGATACAGTAGTCTAAATGCCCATCAATGCAGACATAGTTGCAGTATCCTTTCTCTGGGCCTATTCTGGGGCATGGGTCTGGAGCTGCTGCTCCAGCAGCCCCTATGTTAATCTGGCCCTGACAGATTTGGGGTACAATACTATTAATTACTTTCTGGTTTTGTGACACCGCACTTAGTGACTTTATACAATAATTATTTGAATGGGGACAATCCACCACCCTCTTTTAATGGAGCTCATTTGGTGCTCCTCCCCAAACCTGGCAAAGATCCCACTTTGGTGACTTCATATCAACCCATAGCTCTTAACACAGATCTGAAAATGCTTTTCACCACCATGGCCAGACATCTGCAGACCCCACTGAAACGTATGATTGGTCCATCACAAACCGGTTTCCTACACAAACGTTATTCTACCAAAAATATTCGTAAAGCCCCGGCAGCTATTTGATCTTTCTCCCTCACACCACTTTCCCCCGAACATATTATGAAGTTGTGATACCGATAAGGCTTTTGATAGAATATCATGGGACTACCTTATTATAAAATAAAAAGAAAAAAAATGGACATTAACAATAACTGCAGTGAACAGTATTGAACTATTCTGATTATTTTTGAACATAATGGATCAGTAAGAGGGGCAAAGAGATGATAAGGTCAAGCTATACACAGACACACACCTGCACACACATACAGAGAATATAATTATCCATGACAGTTGAGGATTCTTTACCAATGTAAACCACAAGATGTCTCTGTCTAACTACTGTGAATGTGGTTCGCTTGGCATAAATAGTTCCACGTTTATTTCAGCAACACAGTACAAGGATCCCATGATAGAGGATATCACATTTGCACCGTTGCCATACCTCTCTTGCACAGTGCATCCCCACCATGTATGGTAAAAGCTCTGCAGTTGTAAACACCCATAGCAGCCTGAGTATTAAAACTGTATACAGTGGTATGGCACTGAAGAACCATGGGATTTAGGATTAACATTTTTAGATTAAAAAAAGTCATAAAATGTAAACTCCCTGCGTTTCACTTCTTACATTATGCATCCAATGGCCCAGTTATCCGATTTAAATGAGTGGCCATCTTTGGCTAGAACTTCAGGTGCCAGGTAGTTGGGAGTCCCACATATTACACTAGATTCAAAAAGAAATAAGAATTAGTCAGTTATCTAAGTACTATTAAAGCAACAAAAAAATCTCAAAAAAGCATAAGAGGTATCTTCCTACCCTGGGATATTTTCACACTGGTCCACAGTTGTCGCTAATCCAAAATCTCCGATTTTTACAATCATGTTCTTCGATATGAAAAAGTTACCTTAGAAATACGGAAGTAAATATAAAGCTTGATACAAAGAGGTAGCAACATGGGAAAGATATCAACATATCAAACTATATATACAGCATCAGAAATTTGATAAAAATCTGACAAAAAAGTGGTTTTGTCTGTCCAACTCACATGAGCAGTCACAAGTCGGCTATTTATGGATTTGAAGCCGATTCTCACATTACCTCAGGAATATACTTTTTCATAAAATTTCTTTCCTCCACATAACAAATCTCACTATTCAGAGCATAGTTTTAGACATTTCTATTTACATTCCAAAATAAGGATCTCAAACTCCAGCCCCTCGGATGTTTCTGAACTACAATTCCCAGAGAACGTGTGGGAACACCGTTCCCGCACTTCTCCCGCAGCGGGAACGTGTGCGGGAACAACTGCATATACCTGTGGTTTAGCTTTAATTTGTCTATGATATCCCACCAGGGGTTTGGTCTTAAAGATCAATGTCATCCTTTTGCAAGATATCGCATTTTGTACTCCCCCCCGATCCAGCAAAGGCGCCACCATGTTTCATCCTCCATAGTTGGAGCTAAGTGAGGGAAATGACTCAGCACTGAGTGATTGGCCTTCAGCAGTGATGATTCGTGCTCAGACTGGAGACTCTAGGGGCACTATCAGCTGCCCTGACCCAAAAGGGGGACGCTAAGGGGAAAAATTTGTGCTTGCAATTCTCCCCTAAAGCGCTGTCCCGAGCATCCCCTTCATGGAGACCATAGCACTCCATGGAGGCTTCTGCTGCCGAGCCACATGACTGTTAGGATCTCAGCTCTTGCGAGATCCTGCAGGTCAGTGGAGTCATCACGGAGGTAGACTGGGGACATTTTCCCCCAGTCTCATTCTGCTCCCGGCAGCCAAAAGAGGCCGATCGGGCTGCCGTTCTCGCCGCAGGATGAGAGGGGATTATTTGATTTTGGGGGGAGGGGTGGTCTCCAGCTGCAGCCAACTGATTTCACAGAAGCAGAATCAGTTTGCTACAGCTCTATGCTGTAGCAAACCTTTTTTAGTTAGCGCCAGCGGTTCATAATTAGTGTTAGGACTATGTGATCCTAACGCTAATTACTCTTTGCGTTCCCCATGTTAAGTATAGGGAGCGCAAAGTAGAGTAAGCTTGCGCTAAAAATTTTTTTAACCCGTTAGCGATCGATCGGGAGGTGATGTGTGCGGCATGCTATCACCTCAATTAACCTAGCAATAAAGCTAATTTATATCAACGCTAGTCATAAAGCTAATTTATATCAACGCTAGTCTTAAGGAGGTGATGGGCCCTGTGAGGGCTCTCCTCTCAGAACTGTCACTCACCCATGTGGCATGCCACTCTGATGGAATTGACAGGCAAACTTTAGAAGCAAAAACAAGTATTCCCTTTTTTCAAATGTATACTGTACGTGTTAGCAAAATCAAGTCCAAAACATAAATATAGGGAGTAATTCCCTAGCAAATGAGCCCAACTAGGCATGGGACAGACACTTTAATAGGCTGAATTGTTTGAGATAAAGTCACATAAAATGACTAGAATTGTCTGAATGGTTATTTTGTAATATTTTCAAAATATTTAGCTTTATGTTTAAGGGGGGGGGAAACACCAAAAAAAACAATATTTTTACTGCCCTTCATATTCCTGCAGAATCAGTTTGGACCAATCCCTAGGACAATATTTATCTAGTCAAATGTAGATTTTGTAATATTATTACTAAATATGCAGGCACTCTTGAATCCGTAATTTCTATTGCAATAGAGTTATCACCCATGTTATATAAATAATATTAGCTTAAGCGTTGCATTTGAAATTAGTGTTTTTCTGCACAATATGCCATGGAAAATGCTCAAATCTTCCTTGTGAACCTACTAATGCCCCTTCAGAAGTAAATGGTTTTCCTTGAACTCACTCTGCAGACAGGACGATGTTAGAATAGAAGACATGCAGCCCTAGAGCTCCTGCCAAAAACAGCTACATTAAGTAATCCTGTCTGAGACTTATATTTTTAACTGGTAGTAGAATTTCTGAAATGTCTAGCTGTGAGAGGCAGCAAGTTCACCAAGGGGGTAGCAGCTCAGGGACAGCATCTCTTTAACAGCGCAGAGCACATTAATTCCTGACCGCGCTTGCTTGATTTACAATGGAAATTTAAAATAAATACAGGTAGACAAACATTGAATTGTACAAGATGAGAAGAGTTGGAATGAGGTTTCATTGTAGCATTAAAGGACTTTATTTTTCTTTGCAAAGATGTGAATGAGTGAGGTATACTGTACACGAAAAAATAGCTATGCCAAATGCTAATTAATAATAAAAAGTTTGAGGGGGGGTGTGTGTGTGTAATGGATTTTTGTTATCGTAAAAGTCATAAATAGCAAGGAAACTGTTTTGAAATGCCAATTGTAGCACTCACAAACCCAAGGGAATAATCAAGTAAGTTCTAAATTTTGCCCCACAATCAAGATATTCCACTTCTAGGATACTAGCAGGATTATCTACAACAGTGGTTCCCAACCGCGGTCCTCAAGTACCCCTAACAGGCCAGGTTTTGAGGATTGCCTTGGGGAAATGCAGACTGAATCCTGCAATCACTGAGCATCAAATCATATCACCTGTGCTGTGATTCAGCTTTCAGGAAAACATGATCTGTTGGGGATACTAGAGGACAGCGGTTGGGAGCCACTGATCTACAACAACAATGAATATTGCCATTGTTGCAACATTGATGAATGTTCTCCTGCCTTTGTCTGAATTTCCATTTTGGAGCATCAAGGTTTATCATCTTTACAATGGTAATAATTCACCGTTTTGTGCAATAGCGGTAAACTACAAATAAAGTATTAAATTAACAGGGAATAGTGAAAATAATAAGACCGTTTTCCGAGAAATATTAATATCAGCCTATTATTATCATTAGTCCCTGGAACTCAGAGACCGCTAATGACATCACATGGATCAAATCACGATGGATCACCAAGTCGTTCCAGTATTTAATGGTGTGAGGTGGACTTTGTTGGACACGGTTTTACTCACAGACCCCATGACTGGTATGAAAGATGTTACAGATATGGGTACAGGTAATTCTTAGCATGATAGAAGGTAAGACACTCACTAAGCTTCAGGTCCCTGTGGATGATGCCTTGTTGGTGCAAAAAAAGTACACCATGCACTATTTGTTTCATGTAGTACCGAACTTCGGGCTCAGTCATCAGTTTGCGAACCCTCAGGATGTGAGCAAGAGACTGTTTACATAAAAAGAAAGAAAAGAAGATTAAGGGTAAATTAGATTTTTCAGACATATATGGGGTTATTGATAGATAAGCTTGTCACAGCATGATATAGCATGCAGGGCATCAATTAAAATTCATTGTAGGAAGTGCCGGAATAATAAAGCTTTCTTTTTTAACAATAAACCACAGTGACAGCACATTGTTATTATTATTCTTTATTTATAAAGCGCCAGCATATTCCGCAGCGCTATATCTGGCTGTGACTGGTCGAAATCAGCAATCAGGTCATCATGCTGCATCCAATGTAAATAAGGTAAACCTCCATTGCTGCGTTGGCAACAAAGACCAAGTCATGATATTTGAGTTGCTGTATTAGTCCAGTAATGTGGATGGAACTGAAAAACGATTATATTCTTTTTAGTATCTTTTTTCCGGTTAATCCAATAAAAAGGTATTAAAGAAAATGCAATGTGTCTAACAAGGACTATGTCATTTTAACTAGAACAGACATGAATATACATCACAGGTGCAGGATTGAAAGCAAACACAAATTGTCATTTACACCTATTCATTTATTGTTTATGAAAGCCTGCTGCTCTTTTTATCATACAGTAAAGTATAACTAATAAAACAACCAAGCCCGTGGGAAGAAAAGACAATAATTAGGACTCATCCCGTGAGTATTTTCATACCAGAAAATAGCCTGTAGTTTTATGTGTCCTCCTATATGAATCATAAAGGTAGAAATGATCAATTAAACTTTGCGTTCCAGAAGGGTTACCAAATATATCACTAAGCTTATTCTTTTCCCTTTTTTTAGCATCTACTATATGTGAAGGCATGATGTGTTTAAAAATGACTGAGTAAATTGGAAAAAAGCAAGGTTAGGTGCAGATCACCTGACATTTTGTCCCAAATGAGGAGAACATACATTAGTTGGGTACTACTGCTATCGCCAGACACATTTTCATCAGGTAAGAGCAGTGTACATTTTTCTTGATCCTCAAAATAATCCTCTAACCTTTCTATTCCCCCCAGCGACGCGTGAGAGCTTCACAAATTTACATGGTGAAAGGTTGAAGACATCCCATGTGGGGACCTACATGAAAATTGCATAGCCCAAAACGCTTGGATTTTAGATAGGGTCTTTGTAACCAAGTAAATTGCTGTGATGTTATGCAACCCCAGCCTTGCAGCTAGGCAGATCCTGGCTTTCCAGGCTGGAACGACCCACCATATTGCCCATGGATGTTACATGCTTGGAATGCATCAAAGTTTATAACGAATTTAGTTTATGATTCCATTAACATCCTTATTGTAACAATTCATACAGAAAAGATATTTTGCTCATATGAAACAACGTAGACTAAGGAGGTTATCCACCAAGTGCTGGTGTTAGCCGACGTTGCAAATACTGACTAAAATCGCTGTTATTGAAGTGCCAAGAAATGCTGGCGGTTCTCAAACCTATAACCCAAGCAGCAAAGGGAGAAACTTTACAGTGCAGTTTCTCGTTTTGCTGTTCGGATTATAGTCTTAAGAAGCTCCAGTGTTTCATGGCAACGCAATACCGGCGATATTAACTGGTATTTGCAAGGTCGGCAAACACCAGCGCTTACTGAATAGTTGTAAAATTTAAAGAGTAGTTTACTGGATGAGAACGCAGAAAATAATGGCTAGAAATGCAAAATATTATTGCAAAAAACAGGAGCAAAATCTTTATTATTTTTTATTGTGTCCTTATAAGGATGGTTAAAGAAAAGGTCAATGCTCGAATCGCGGCAAAGTGGTCAAAAGATTTTTGGTTTTGGTTAACCGGCCTTTAGCCAGCAGGCTGTCGGTTAAATTGCCCAGAGAGTTCCCTATACAGGGGACAATAATAAGAAAAATTATTGTCCCCTGTATAGGGAACTCTGTGGGCAATTTAACCGACAGCCTGCTGGCTAAAGGCCGGTTAACCAAAACCACTTCAGCGTTGGTTACCCGGGGCAAAAAATCTTTGGTCCACCTACAATTTTGGTTATGCTTTTCTCTCTCATATCATTGTCCTCCCCATAGGAGACCTGTGCGAGCTAATCTACCGGCAGTTTGTCGGTTAACCATTCTAACCATACAGCAGTGGCTTGTGGGGCGAGAACCTCACACCTGCCTGTAGCTCAGCTAGCTATTGCAATGCTATAGGTCTGCAGCTTGTGACTTCTTAATACAAATTATTGGTCCAATAATTCAAATATTGGTGCATGCAATCGTGGCACTTCTGATCTGTTTACCCTATTTTTGTATAGGAAACATTACAGCTAACTTTAGCCGACCAGTTACATTGTATTCTAGAGACCTATTTACTGGCAACATCTGAGATTTTGGTGGCATGTGATATACCGCATTTATCCTATGGAACTGAATATACATATGTTACTGTGATAAATTCACCAATTACGTTCCAACCAGCAGGATAAGAGTGGTTTACTTCCAATAAGTCTATTGGCAGTAATTTTAAAGTATCTTTTCTTTCTCTCTTTTTTTTGGCTGTATATATGTATTTTGTGTGTTTAGGCTGTTATTTGACCACTTTGCCGCGATTCGAGCATTGACCTTTTCTTTTTTTTTTTATATTTAAATTTTTATTTTGTAATCAAAGGGTCACAGACTGACCAACAGGGTCGGCCTCGCAGGGCCAGATATTACAATCTCAAAAGCACATAAAACTTAAGGGGGGGGGGATTGTCGTCATAAAGGAGCAGCGTATGAGTAGAAAACAAGTGGGCAATAATAATAATAATAAAAATGAAAATAAAAATGTTCCGCAGGTAAATGGAGAGAGAAGAAAGAAGAAAAAAAAAAAAAAAAAGGGGAAAAAAGAGAATTATTTACGGATGCTGCAACAATAGGTATAGAACAAATATAAAATGAAGGCCTTGCAGGGCCTCCATAAGTCATCGAATATGTCACACAAAAGCCATAAGACCATTAATATACATCCATAGATATGAGAAAACCAAAAACAGGTCTTCTGCAAATAAAAATATCCTCTGCGTAATACCAAAAAACAGAAAGATATGAAAAAGGCTGCGAAAGGCATCTAGTTTGTAAAAATATAGGAGAGAAAAAGAAAACCCCCAACAGAGTTTGCTATAAGTGAAATATACCCCATGTAGTTAGAAAAGTCTCCGACTTTCATGAAGGCAATAGACGGCATCAAAAAGAAAAATAGCAAATATCAGCGAGAAGCAGAACGGTCCGTATCACAAAGAGGGGAGAAAGCGGAATGAGAGCAGAATCCTGTTCGTTTAAAGCACCAGGCTGTGCCATTCCACGTCCGATTCTATCCCGGATCTAGCATCGGAGGTGAGGAACCCCCAGGGACAAGGCTGGGGGACACCGGGGCAGGGGAGAGGTCCAGGGAGTGAAGCAGGGACCACGCGGCCTCAGGGGAGGACACCAGGTGAGACAGGTTGTCATAATTTATGTACATAGAACCTGCAACCCCCCATCTATATCTGACCCCACGGTTCCTCAGGAACGCCGAGACTTCTCGGAATTGCCGGCGAGCTATCAAGGTCACAAAAGGAAGATCGTTAAACAGTGACAAAACCATCTCTTCAAAAACAATTGGGGTTCGAGCTGCGGGAGTCGACATCAGGCGTCGTTTATCTGTCTCATTTCCCGCCACCGCTAGCACATCGCGGGGGGAGTCCACCGGAGCTGTAGTCGCCTTACGTAGTCGAAAACTGTTGTGAAAAACAGTCCCGGACGGCGCAGCGATCACGTGCAACGCCAACTTGTTAATAAGCGGTAGCAGGGCATCATCGGCTATCGTCTCCGGGATCCCCCGGATACGAACGTTTCTCCGGCGATGACGGTTTTCAGCCGCCTCCACGGCTCCCGTAAGCGCCGCCACCTGCGACTGCAGCGAATCCACCTGTGGCGCGAGGAGCGTCTGGGTCGCTACTATCTCTTCAACCTGGGCCTCTACTGTCTTCAGCCTCCCTTTGACATCCGTCAATTCTGTTGTTAAGGCCGCAAAGTCTGCGGGCCACACCGCTCTCATCTCCTCAAGTGCTTCTCCCAGTAGGCCACGTATATCGTCCCTAGTGAAGGACACGCGGTCCGCGTCTCTTCGCCTCCCAGGAGCAGTCGGAGTAACCTCCGCAGGGACAGGGGGACCAGAAGACTCGAGTCGGCGCGCCACTGGGGTCCTCCGACCATTGGGTTCCGCAGCTGACCGTCTGCCTGCCTCCGGTGCCCGGGGCGAGTGCCGCGCCACCACCGAGGCCTCCGACCAGTATGGGTCCTCCTCCTCGGACGAGCTCATCGTGGGAGACCGGTATGTATGGGGTTCTCCCTGTCTCTTACGCCTGCCCTCTCCCAGCGCATCTCGGATGTCCAGCTGTCGTGGGCCTTCTAATGGGAAGGGCTTCTTACCCGACTTCTTTCCCATGGAGATGCGGCAGTCTGGGTCACTAATCCACCGGGAGTATCTCTGCCGGGGGAGAATCCACCAGAATGGCCGCCAGGCGTGTGTTTCCGCAGTAAGCCTCTCCCTGCTGTCTCACCTCCGTCCGGGCTAGATAAATATCGCACCACAATCCAAAGCGCCGCGACAGGTCTAGGGAGACATCACCCGCTGTATCAGAAGGGAGAATGTCACTCAGCACGGCCGGAGCAGGGATGAATAGGCCCAAGATGGCCGCCGCACGCAGATAGCCGAGGTAGGCCCAAAGTCACCGCACTCCAAGATCTCCACCTAGCACGACTCAGCAAGATCCCGGTCCGAGTCAGAGGGTCGTAGGGACCCCCTGTCACCGTCCAGTACGTTTAAAACCCACGAGGGAATCACCAAAATATGTCACATAAGCGTCTATGGTCGAGGAGCTCCTCAGAACGTGACCTTCCTCGTCGGCAGTTAGCTCCGCCCCCATTGACCTTTTCTTTAACCGTCCTTATTAGGACGCAATAAAAAATATTAAAGAATTTTTTCTCCTGTTTTTTGCAATAATATTTTGCATTTCTACCCATTATTTTCTGCATTATCATCCTGTAAACTACTCTTTAAATTTTACAATCTTAAGTATGGGTTACCCCAATTTTTTGTTTACAGGATTTTTTCTTCTATTAAATCCTTTCACATCTAACTTATTAATCCTTTTCCTCTGTTATATCCTTTTTTGTATTATCAACTTACTGAATAGTTCCCTAGATCTACCTTGCCCAATATCTTTGCATGAATGACTTAACTGTGAAAAAGGAGAACATGTTTATCTAACCTTGTGTCTGCAGTATTCCAGAACCATGTACATATACTTCTGGTCTTGGAAATGGTGATAAAACCGGACAATATTTTTGTGCTTCAGCTGACTATGAAGTTCAATTTCCTTCTCAACCTGAGGGAGGAAAAAACCAAAACAAAAACAACATTATGCGTGTGTACAAATAAGACTGCATTGTGTTTATATATAGATTCCTCAACTGCTTCCTTTTTTAGATTGTAGATCGGGACAAACTAAATATATACATGTCATTTTAAATATATATACATACACACATACTTTCAGACTGATCAGCTGTGACATCATTTATACAAAGCTGGGGTCTTAAAATCTGTTGGATTTTATGGGATACTATTAATATATGTGTAAGTATGTGGTATGAGATTAAACATATTCAGGGAATTCTAAAAAACATTTGCGTATATTTAGGGATAATACTATAGCTGTTTTAACATGTTTTATGGCTGCAAACAACAAATAGCAAGTGTCTGTGTAAGTTTAAGCTAAATACAATATTGCTCGAATCAACTCATTGAAAGTAAGCCTTATGATCTATCCATCGGATCCCCATAAAATAGAACGAATTGTCATACTTTACAACTATTTTATAAATAAATAAATCTAAACAATTTAGAATAAATAATATATATTTCTCAATAGGTCCATCATACTTTCGAACTATTTACTAAATATTCTAAATAAATCCATAGTTACAGTAAATAATATTTCCCCACTTTTTTTTTTGAGAAAGTATTTTTACCAGGAAGGATACATTGAAATCTCTCTCGTTTTCAAGTATGTCCTGGATGGCGAGTATGTACCTTTGGGTGTCTTGCCCAAGGACACTTACTGGAGAGGTGCTCTTGCCGGGATTCAAACCTGTGTCTCCATGGTTATAGAGCAGTGATGTTACCTCTATTACACTCAGCCGGTACAATAATTAAGAAATATATATATATATATTGCTCTAAAGCATGACAGTATCTATTTATAGCTAAAATATACAAATAACAAATGGAAACGATCTTGCGCTCACGAGCCACAAATATTTCTTTTACCCAGTGTTTAGCAACAGTCCTCATTAATCATCCGCAAAAATGCCAGCACTCTAGGGATTTCCTTTAAAATGTTGCTATCATTGTTACATGTAAAAGGTCCTGTGAGGAACTGAAACATTGACTTTTCAAGGAATGATGAAAGTGAAGTTTTGGCGGAAATCCTAGAATGCTGGCATTTCATTTCTGTGGACGTATATATAAAATACAGCTAATGTCATACTTAAGAACTAATTACTTATTTACTACACATTTTTAATAAATAGTTTAATCTAATATACGTATATATTTTAGTTCCTACTAAGACAAAATCTATATCTACCTACCTGTATACCAATCTGCAGTTTATGTAATTACAACATACTTTATTTTTGTTGTATACATGGAGCTCAGGAGGAGGATAGAGATTATAGATCTCCGCCTGAGCTCTGTACATAAAACAAAAAAAATAGGTTGTAATAACATTAATCGGAGATTGTAAAGGCATGACTAAATCCTGGAGTCAGACGCTTTATGTTGGTTTATGTGTTCCGGTCTCTCTTGTAGCCCTAGGGTTAAATACATGTTATGAAGGGTGGCACTCACCCCTCCTCTGTGCAACATGTGAATTTTTCTAGTATGAGCTATCATCTTCACAGCAAACACTTGCCTACTGGACACATCTGTGAATTTGTAGCACCTCCCAAAAGCACCCTGTTAGAAGAGATGAAATAATATTAGTGACGCGGGCTAATTCATGCTTCGCCCTAGTGAGTTGACAGGTGACACAAGCATCTTCATAGTCAATGACTTCATTCAAGAACCTGATTCTCTGTTACTTCTCATCCAAGGAAAGCATTAATTAAAATTTCACAGTCATTTATCACGTGAGTGGTGATCAAAAGTTCCTCCAAGGAATGTTACTAGCGAGGAGGCAATTGATACGAACCACAACAACCTAAAGTTAGCTAAATAAAAGCTATACATTTCAGTGGTCACAAGCCAAGGGGAACAAATATTAGGGAAAAAAAATTACAGAGCGCCCCACCAACAACACAGAACATCAGTTGTCTCAGTTAAACAGGACTTAGAATGGTATCAGTCGAAGAATATGAAAAAAATATAGATTGACAACATAGACAACATGAAATAATTCCAAAAAATAATAAGAAAGGGATAGAAATAAATGAAATGGGGGACTTATTTGTGATACTGTATGCAAGCTACTTTCTACAAGGTATCTTACCTTTCCAAGTAGTTTTCCTTTCTTGTACAATCTCCCAGAATCTGGTTCATGTATAAAATTGAGTCCCTCATCTCTGTACAGGCTTCCTGGGATCTCCATGACTTTACCATGTCCAAAGAAAAAAATCCTCTGATAAGAGAGAGGGTAAAAATCAAGCCACCAAAACTGTCCTGTCCTCTCATTGGAGTTGAGCTCAGCTAGGACACAAGATACAAGAGATGGGAGGAGGAGGAGGGAGGAGGAAAGTGAACAAGCCAAGATTTAAGAATGTACAAGTGGGAGGGGAATAGTGGTTTGCTGTGTGACATAACACAAATACAAAAGGGAGACGAGACAGACGAAAGAATCAAATGTTGAGATTCACAAATGAAAAAAGGCATTGCATGATTACGGTCATGTAGACGGAAACATGGCTTTCTTTTATCTTTGCCTAATAATTACCATTTTTTTTACCCCATCCTGTGTGTCTCTCATCCTCCTGAAACAGATGTTCCCGCACTGAGTGGTGTCTACTGAGGGAGCACTGGTATGTGGAGGGTGCGGAGACATGGGTTTCGCATAGCTCGCCCTTTGTGTGTTGTGTTTGGAAGGTAAAACAGAGCCAATTTTAGCCTAAAATAGAAAGGTTTTAAAATCTTAGTAGAAATTCAGAGAACATTGTGGTTGTCAGTTATTAACCCTTGTTATTAACACATTTTTCGCTTCTAGTATTTCCCTGCTTTAATGGCATTTTAGGGGTTAATGGGTAGGCCACATGCCACACTGTTTATTATTTTTATTGTATTCCCTGCTTTAATGGAATTTTAGGGTTAATGGGAAGGCTACATGCCACACTTTTTATTATTTTTATTGTATTTCCCTGCTTTAATGGAATTTTAGGGGTTATTATGGAAGTTAGAATCTAAATGGTGTATTCCTCTTTCGATCGTTTTTTTTTTTTCACAATTCGGTGTAAGGACAGAGGCTTGAACCCCTGTGTGGTGTTGGGTGTATGGACCCCAATAGCAAGCCGAAAGAGGAGACCAGAAGGAATATAACTAATAGAGCTTTACTGAAGGAAACAAAATATAAGTCCAGAACAAACGTAATGCAAGTTTCTTTGGTGGAAATAAAGTCCAGAATAAACGTAATGCAAGGTTTCTTTGGCAGAAATAAAAGTCCAGAATACACGTAATGCAAGGTTTCTTTGGCAGAAATAAAAGTCCAGAATAAACGTAATGCAAGGTTTCTTTGGCAGAAATGAAAGTCCAGAATAAACGTAATGCAAGGTTTCTTTGGCAGAAATAAAAGTCCAGAACGGAAAGTCGTAGGGATTTGAGGACAGGGTCCGGTACTGATGTCGTGGAGACAAGCCTGGGAATGGAACGGGCACTGTGATGGCAAGTTGGAATGGAAGTAAAGCTGGTACCGTGGCAACCGGAACAGAAGCAGGACTTGCACTTTGGAAGCAGGAACGGAAGCAGGACTGGCACCTTGGAAGCAGGAACGGAAGCAGGACTGGCACCTTGGAAGCAGAAACGGAAGTCGGACTGGCACCTTGGAAGCAGGGCGAAAGCAGGACAGGCACCTTGGAAGCAGGAACGGAAGTCGGACTGGCACCTTGGAAGCAGGCGAAAGCAGGACAGGCACCTTGGAAGCAGGAACGGAAGTCAGGATGTCCTTAGCGTAGCACGAAGGGAACCACTGGGTAACGTGGTGGAACCACAGTATAACCTGGTTAGTGAGCTGGAGAAAGCGGCAGGTTTAAATAGGGTTCAGGGAATCATACGAACACCGTTCACCTGGGACTCGCAGGTGGAATTGAGATACCTGAGTGCTTGGCAGATTAATTGGTGGTATGCGAGGATCTCCAGTGCAGGTGGAATGCAGTACCTTAACTTGACCAGCAGAGGGCGCCAGAGTACCTGAGTTTTCATGTTCCAGGATGGACGATCGCGCATGCGCGCCCGACCTCCGCTCAGATGGATCGCGGAGACGGCGTGGGACGCATCTTGGATCTCCTCCCTCGAGCTGCAGGCCGGAACCAGGGAGCGACGCGCCACGAGGGACCTCAGGTGAGTCTGCCAGGCGTCCCAACATGGCGGCCGCGGTCCGACCGCGGCGCGGGGCATCACAGGACCCCCCACCAAGGCGCGACCCCCGGGTGCGCTTGATCGACGGCTTGGAAGGATAACGGAGATGAAAGGCACGAACCTTTGCAGGAGCATGGACGCTGGCACTGGGTTCCCAGGATCGTTCTTCAGGACCGTATCCCTTCCAGTGAACCAGGTATTCTAACCTGCCGTAACGGAGTCTCGAATCCAGAATGTGTGATATCTCGAATTCCTCTTCTCAAGATACGGGCACAGGAACAGGTGGTTTAGCATTCCGATCGGGAAACGGATTCTCATGCCAGGGTTTCAAGAGAGATACATGGAAGACAGGATGGATCCTGTAGGAAGGAGGAAGAGTTAAGCGGGCCGCAACGGAGTTAACCATTCTGAGGACCGGGAACAGGCCAATGTAGCGAGGACCCAGCTTCTTCTTCTTTGAAGGGCAATCCAAACGGAGATGAGCCGTGGATAGCAACACCTTATCTCCAGGTGCATACACAGGAGCTTCCTTGCGACCACGATCAGCATATTTCTTTTGGTTCTGCTGGGCTAGTCGTAGCTGATGGCGTAGCGTTCGTAGTTGACCGCGTAGGGTTCTCAAGCGGGTTGACACTTCTGGAACTGGAGTGTTGAGCGGCATTTCCGGAAGAGTGCTAGGATGATAACCATAGTTGGCAAAGAAAGGTGAGAAGCGAGTTGATGAATGTACCGGATTATTGTACGCAAATTCAGCAGTTGGTATGACGTCCAGCCAGTCGTCTTGGAGATGCGTGGTGAAGCAACGAAGATATTGTTCTAGCGTCTGATTTGTCCGCTCCGTCTGGCCATTACTCTGTGGATGAAAGGCTGAAGAGAGACACCTCGCAATTTTTAAGCTACGACACATTTGGGACCAGAAACGGGAAGTAAACTGAGATCCTCTATCAGTAACAATGGAACGAGGAGTACCATGGAGTCGGAACACCTCCTTGATGAACAAGGTGGCTGTTTCAGCCGCTGTGGGTAGGCCTACCGCTGGTATGAAATGGGCCATCTTGGTGCAGCGGTCTACCACCACCAGGATGGTGGTGTAGCGATGTGAAGGGGGAAGATCTACTATAAAGTCCATCGAAATGTCTTTCCACGGATGCAGCGGTGGAGCCAGGGGTTGTAGAAGACCAGCAGGATGGGTGCGGGGTTGTTTGTTGCGTGCACAGACAGAACAAGAGGATACAAAGGCGACGATGTCTTTCTTCACGGATGGCCACCAGAAGTACCGATATACGGCATCTATGGTTTTCTTGATGCCACCATGTCCAGCGGCCGGGATGTCGTGGGAGTGTTGCAATACCTGTAGACGAATCTCAGGAGGGACGTATATTTGTTCGCCATGATAGAAGAGACCATCGTTGGATATGAGCCCCTGGATGTCAGTCGGTGGTTGAAGACTATATTTCTTTATATTGTCTATTAAGGACCCTTGAGAAGCGCAGAAGAAGTCGTTAGGTAGGATGGAGTCGGTTTGTGTGGTGGAAGGAAAGGCGTCTGAGTCGTACCGACGGGAAAGGGCATCTGCCTTACCATTTCTTACTCCAGGTCTGTAGGTGATATGCAACAGAAAGCGGGCGAAGAATAACGCCCATCTGGCTTGTCGAGGTCGCAATCTTTTGGCGGTGCGGAGATATTCCAATTACGGTGGTCCGTGTAGACGACCACAGGATGTTTTGCCCCTTCGAGGAGGTGTCTCCATTCCTCGAGGGCACTCTTGATTGCCAGGAGTTCTTTCTCACCTATACTGTAATTCTTTTCGGCTGGGGTAAGACGTCTGGAATAAAAGGCCACGGGATGCAGAAGGTTCTTGATTCCGGATTTCTGGGAGAGTATCGCTCCTAGGGCAATATCAGAGGCGTCGGTTTCCAGGGAATATGGCAGGTTGATGTCTGGCTGTTTCAGGATTGGGGCTTGGGTGAAGCTTTCTTTCAGTTTATTGAATGCCCGCTGAGCTTCTTCAGTCCAACAGAATCTCACATCTTTCTTGGTCAGGGAGGTGATGGGTGCGGTGAGATGAGAGAAGGACCGAATGAAGCGACGATAAAAATTGGCGAATCCCATAAATTGCTGAACCATCTTTTTGTCTCTGGGTGTCGGCCAGTCCAGGATTGCCTTGATTTTGGCTTTATCCATTTCGATATGTCCTGGTGATAAGACATATCCCAGAATTCTATAGAGGACTTTTCGAAGGTGCTCTTTTCAATTTTACCGTATAACTTATGTTGACGGAGACGAGATAGCACAAGACGGACGTGTTGCGTATGTTCTTGGATGGTTCGAGAGTACACCAGGAGATCGTCGAGGTAGACCACAAGGAAGGTATCCAGAACGTCGCGGAAGATATCGTTGAGAAAATGCTGGAAGGCGGCTGGAGCATTACATAACCCAAACGGCATGACGAGATACTCGAAGTGACCGTATCGGGATCGGAAGGCGGTCTTCCACTCGTCTCCTTCTCTCATGCGGACCAAGTTGTACGCTCCGCGAAGATCAATCTTCGTAAAAATACACGCATCCTTCACCCTATCGAGTAGTTCAGGAATCAATGGGAGCGGGTATCGGTTCCGTACTGTGATTGCGTTTAGTGCCCGATAGTCAACGCAAGGGCGGAGACCGCCGTCTCTTTTCCCAACGAAGAAGATACCTGCTCCAGCAGGAGAGGTGGAGTGCCGGATGAATCCTTTTGCGAGACTGTCTTCGATATAGTCCTTTAGAGACTGTGATTCGGGACAGACAGGTTAAAGATACGTCCGTGGGGTATGGGTGCTCCTGGAAGGAGGTCAATAGGACAGTCGTACTCTCTGTGTGGAGGAAGTGTATCGACCCCTTTTTTCTCAAATACGTCTTGAAAGTCTGAATATTTAGGTGGCAGTGTGGAAGATGGATAGGTGGAAAAGACTTTCTCGGAGTTGGAGCCGTTCATGCAGTGGACTCGGCAGTGACAGGATGGAAAGGAAACGGTATTGGAAGACCAATCAATATACGGGTTTGGTGGGTCGAAGCAAGGAAGTCCCAGTACTATAGGAAATAGGGGGGAGGAACGATATCCCACTGAAGACTTTCTTGGTGCTTGGTTCCGATTAGGAGCTTCAAGAGGATGGTTTCATGGGTAACTGGACCGGTGCGTAGGGTGCTTCCATCTACCATATGCAGAGGTACGGGTTTCTTTTTTAGTTGGGTAGGAACAGCCAAGGAGGTGGCAAGGGATAGATCAAAGAAGCTGTTACTGGCTCCGGAGTCGATGATGGCGTTCAATTCAACGCTTCTATCTCCCCACTGTAAGGTGACAGGAATAGTTAGGTGAGTAGAAGCGGAGCCGACCACACTTTGCAGAGAGGCAATAGTAAGATGGCTCTTACCTCTTTCAGAGGGACGTGGTGGTCGTGTAGGGCAGCCACGTAACAGGTGACCTGGTTGGCCGCAGTATAGGCAGAGATTCTGGGTGCGACGTCTATCACGCTCAGAGGACGACAGCGGACCTTTAATAGTGCCAATCTCCATGGGTTCGGGACTTGAAGAGGAGGAGGTCGGTCTTGGAGAAGTCACAGGGGAAGGTTCGTGTCTTCGAGGAGGCGTAAAAGGAGTATTAGAGAGTCTCTCTTGACGTTGTTCTCTGAAGCGCTGGTCCAAGACCAGAGACTGGGTGATCAAGGCCTCCAAGGAAGTAGGTACTCCTATACGAGCCAATTCGTCTTTCAGTTGTTCGGAAAGACCATGACGAAAGTGATCTTTAAGGCCCACATCATTCAGGCCTGTATCGGCTGCCACCGCCCGGAACTCAGAGATGTAGTCCTCCACCGGTCGCCTTCCTTGTTTTAGATGTCGGATGGTGGTTAAAGCAGCAGAAGACCTTAGGGGGTCATCATAGATAGGATTCATAGCCCGGACGAAGGAACCCCAGGAAGTCAATAGGGGGCTTCCTTCACGTAGTAACTGGAAGGCCCATTCCTGTGGAGGTCCAGACAGTAAGGAGATGGCTGACCTCACCTTCACAGAGTCTGATCCATAGGTACGTGGGCAAAGTGAAAACATGAGCTCACATGCGGTGATGAACGTACGATACCTTGTGCGATCACCGGCAAATTTGTTCAGGCATGTTGACTCTGGGTTCGGGAGCGGGCAGATCCACCTGCTGTATCACAGAGCCAGATGGTGATGGAGGTAATGCAGCATTCTCAGCACGGCTTCTTTCCTTATGCAATAAGGCTTCTTGGCCGGTTTGTAGTTTCTGTACCACCTTGGTTAGTGCTGATACCTGTTCTGTAAGTACAGCAAGGATTTGGTTCGAGCTTGCGGGTTCCATGTTTTTTTTTAACCAGGTTATTCTGTAAGGACAGAGGCTTGAACCCCTGTGTGGTGTTGGGTGTATGGACCCCAATAGCAAGCCGAAAGAGGAGACCAGAAGGAATATAACTAATAGAGCTTTACTGAAGGAAACAAAATATAAGTCCAGAACAAACGTAATGCAAGTTTCTTTGGTGGAAATAAAGTCCAGAATAAACGTAATGCAAGGTTTCTTTGGCAGAAATAAAAGTCCAGAATAAACGTAATGCAAGGTTTCTTTGGTAGAAATGAAAGTCCAGAATAAACGTAATGCAAGGTTTCTTTGGCAGAAATAAAAGTCCAGAACGGAAAGTCGTAGGGATTTGAGGACAGGGTCCGGTACTGATGTCGTGGAGACAAGCCTGGGAATGGAACGGGCACTGTGATGGCAAGTTTGGAATGGAAGTAAAGCTGGTACCGTGGCAACCGGAACAGAAGCAGGACTTGCACTTTGGAAGCAGGAACGGAAGCAGGACTGGCACCTTGGAAGCAGGAACGGAAGCAGGACTGGCACCTTGGAAGCAGAAACGGAAGTCGGACTGGCACCTTGGAAGCAGGGCGAAAGCAGGACAGGCACCTTGGAAGCAGGAACGGAAGTCGGACTGGCACCTTGGAAGCAGGGCGAAAGCAGGACAGGCACCTTGGAAGCAGGAACGGAAGTCAGGATGTCCTTAGCGTAGCACGAAGGGAACCACTGGGTAACGTGGTGGAACCACAGTATAACCTGGTTAGTGAGCTGGAGAAAGCGGCAGGTTTAAATAGGGTTCAGGGAATCATACGAACACCGTTCACCTGGGACTCGCAGGTGGAATTGAGATACCTGAGTGCTTGGCAGATTAATTGGTGGTATGCGAGGATCTCCAGTGCAGGTGGAATGCAGTACCTTAACTTGACCAGCAGAGGGCGCCAGAGTACCTGAGTTTTCATGTTCCAGGATGGACGATCGCGCATGCGCGCCCGACCTCCGCTCAGATGGATCGCGGAGACGGCGTGGGACGCATCTTGGATCTCCTCCCTCGAGCTGCAGGCCGGAACCAGGGAGCGACGCGCCACGAGGGACCTCAGGTGAGTCTGCCAGGCGTCCCAACATGGCGGCCGCGGTCCAACCGCGGCGCGGGGCATCACATTCGGGGAATCAATTTTGCTGAAAATATCTTGAATTCCCCATTTAGCGAATGGTCACCGTAATTTATAAATTTTAAAGTATTTTATTAGGAAGGATACACTGAGATTTCTCTGGTTTTCAAGTATGTCCTGGGTTCAGGAACATTCAATTTTACAGTAGGTACAGATATACAAAGTAATAAATGCAAGATGTTAAAAACAAAACACAAGTATACATATTACAGAACATAAATATGTGGAAATTGGAATCGCTGAAGCAGTTAGCGAAAACCGCCAAATTGCAGCAAATAAAATATTGAATTTAAGTATCAGGTTAGTACAACATAAAGGTATCACATTGCACCACGTTACTCTGGGATTATGGAATCTTATTTATACATACTTATTTAGTTTGTACAGTGGTATGATTTAGTGGTGAAAATTATTACCTTTTCACTGTGATATCTTATGTGTCCCCCCTCCTCTACAGTTGCAAGAAAAAGTATGTGAACCCTTTGGGATTCCGTGGAGTTTTGCATGAATTGGTCATAAAATGTGCTCTTTTCTTCATCTAAGTCACAACAATTTGAAAAACACAGTCTGCTTAAAATAATACAACACAAACATTATATGTTTTCATGTGTTTATTGAACATAACATGTAAACATTCACAGTGCAGGGTGGAAAAAGTATGTGAACCCCTAGCCTAATGACTTCTGCAAGAGCTAATTGGAGCCAGGAGTGAGCCAACCTTGAGTCCAATCAGTGTGATATTATTGGATGTGTTGCTGAAAGCTGTCCTGCCCTTTAAAACCACTCACCAGTTTTGGGTTTACTGGTTTCAAGAAGCACTGCCTGATGTGAACCATGCCTCGCAGAGAAGAGTTCTCAGAAGACCTACGATCAAGAATTGTTGACTTGCATGAAGCTGGAAAGGGTTACAAAAGTATCTCCAAAAGCCTTGATGTTCATGTGTCCACGGTAAGACAGACTGACTACAAATGGAGAAAGTTCAGCACTGTTGCTACTCTCCCTAGGCGTGGTAACATTTTTGTTGACACATCTACAATAAGGAAACCATTAAACAACAATGGAGTACATGGGAGGACACCACGGAGGAAGCCATTGCTGTCCACAAAGAATATTGCAGCACGTTTGAAGTTTGCAAAAGAGCACCTGGATGTTCCACAGCACTACTGGCAAAATATTCTGTGGACAGATGAAACTAAAATCTAGTTGTTTGGAAAAAACACACAACACTATGTGTGGAGAAAAAAAGGCACAGCACACCAACATCAAAACCTCATCCCCACTGTAAAACATGGCGGAGGGAGCATCATGGTTTGGGGCTGCTTTGCTGCCTCAGGGCCTTGATGGATTGTTGTCATTGATGGAAAATGAATTCCTGAGTTTATCAAGACATTTTGCAGGAAAATGTAAGACCATCTGTCTGCCAACTGAAGCTCCGCAGAGGATGGGTGATGCAACAGGACAATGACCCAAAGCATACAAGTAATTCAACAAAAGAATGGCTTCAACAAAAAAAATACTCCTTCTGGAGTGGCCCAGTCAGAGTCTGACCTCAACCCGATTGAAATGCTGTGGCATGACCTTAAGAGAGCGATTCACACCAGACATCCCAAGAATATTGCTACACTGAAACAGTTTTGTGAAGAGGAGTGGTCCAAAATTACTCCAGATCATTGTGCAGGTCTGATCTGCAACTACAGGAAACGTTTGGTTGAGGTTATTGCTGCCAAAGGAGGCTCAACCAGTTATTAAGTCCAAAGGTTCACATACTTTTTCCACCCTGCACTGTGAATGTTTACATGTTCTGTTCAATAAAAACATGAAAACATATAATGTTTGTGTTGTATTATTTTAAGCAGACTGTGTTTTTCAAATTGTTGTGACTTGGATGAAGATCAGAGCACATTTTATGACCAATACATGCAAAACTCCACGTAATCCCAAAGGGTTCACATACTTTTTCTTGCAACTGTATATTGTTCCTAGAGTGGCAACGAATCCCACGCATCATGACAATTTATTTGGCAAAAAGTGGATGTTCTGCTTTATACCATAAGGATGGGTTTTTGTCAGGACTACTCACCTAAATGAAACTGGCCCCATGACATTTACCCAGGGTCCGCAGGAAAAGAAAGGATCCAGGTACCCCAGTCAGGGTTCAGAACTTTAATGGAAATTGACATATGGGGCAGGACCACTGGTGTATTTTGGCCTAGGCCAACAAGGCCCAGGCCTAGGGCGGCACTTTCCAGGGGGCGGCGGCCCGCTGGGTGGCCCCACCCCTAAATTTTTTTTATTTTTTATTTTTTTTTAACTTTTGCAAACTATTTTACCAGGAAGGAAACATTGAGATGTCACTAATTTTCAAGTATGTCCTGGGTAGGCAAGGCCTAGGCTTTCACTTTCCAGGGGGCAACAAAAAACCTCACCACTAATTGGGTTACTCATAGAGCACCAAAATGACGCCAACATTTTGGTGTTCTGTAGTTCCCTGCACTTCGGGGAATAAAATTTCCCAAACCTGCAGTGAATTCACCATTCACCGCAGGGTCCCCAAAGTGCATGGAGTCGGCCGCTGTATACTGCCACCGCAAACCTATGGTCTGCTGTTTTCAAAAGAACTACTGAACGAAAATGTCTGGAATTTACATATAAGATCCTATGATTGATAATAAAAAGTTCTGTTACAGAAAAAGGAGAACCGCTATTAAAAAAAGGGGGGAATTTAGCCCAAAAAATTCTGAAAAATCACTAAAAGGTACAAAAAAAAATCAATAATAAATAAAGACTTTTTACTGCAGATTAAAATAATAAATGGTTTATTAGATATTGCATAAAAACGGGAATATTTTTAACATTGAAAAACTATGGGGTTCGCCTGAATAAACCTGCTGATTGAAACCACCGAACATCAGGGCATTTCACTGACATGTCTCTGCTGTTTGGTGTTCTCTGAATAGAGTAACCATTACTTCTCTATGGGGATTTGCACTGCCTTCAAACAGCACCGTACTTGCTGGCAGTTCGCCAAACTTGTGTGTGAGCATATCACCAGAGCAGTGGTGTACTTAGAGGAGTGGCGGAGGGCGGGCTGTAGTGTTTTCTGTGTGCATATTAACAGGAGCAATCACCAGTTTGTGACATGTTCATAGAGCAGCTCTTTATTCAGCTCAGATCCAATACAACACTAACTGAATAACTGACAACAGGACCTAAAATGGCTGCCGATCATAGAGTTCTCCGTAAACAGTTCCAGAGTGTCCTTTCTTAAAGTGACAGTACACCACATCTCCCCAACTAATTCCAAATCCCCCTTTAAACAAGCAACATTACTGAACAATAAACAAAACTATAAACAGGTGTTAAGAATGCAAAATACACATTATCCCATGACATAATCTTTCAGTCTTTCAGGAAGGCGTGTCACTCTTCCAGCTCTTGTTGTTATCTGCTGAGATTCTGTAGAATTTACAGGGACTAGGGCTCCTTGGTCTCCATCTAAATTTGACACTTCAGTCTCTGAGTCTGTATGTTCTGCCATTGTTGTTTCCGCTCCTCGCACAGGTACAAGCAGCTGGGGCTCTATGTGGTCTTGATCACCTGTGGTATCCCTCCTGAGATGACGGCGGTTTCTCCTGTACTTTCTGCCATCAGGTCTGGCAACCACATATGATCTTGGCTCAGGACCTATGGATGATATTGTGGCAGGCTGCCAACCCGCTGTTGTCTCCATAAGGACTGCATCCCCTTTATGGAAGGGTGGTAGTGACTTGGCACCATGATCATAATACACCTTCTGCCTGCGCTGCAATTCTCTCAGTTGTTGGTGTGCATGCTGTGGGATCCGTGGCTGTAATGCAGCAGCAACAACTGGTAACTTGGTCCTCAGCACCCGGCCCATTAGAAGTTGTGCTGGAGAGTAGGCCATACCAGTGACTGGGGTGTTGCGCAACTCCAGAAGCCCTATATGAGGATCTACTCCTGATTCCCATGCCTTTTGGAGCACAAGTTTGATCGTTTTTACAGTCCTTTCAGCTAGTCCATTAGACTGGGGGTAGCCAGGACTAGAATGAGTAAACTTTATACCCCATTTGGCAGCAAAGTCCTTCACCTCAGCACTCGCAAAGGGTACATGGTCGCAGATGATTTCTGTTGGGATGCCATGTCTACTAAAGGTTTCTTTCAGTTTACCAATCACCGACAATGCTGATTTATCAGACAGCTTTAACACTTCTGGGTACTTGGAGAAATAGTCCACTACCACAAGGAATGAGGCTCCTCGCCACTCAAAAATGTCCGCTGCCAGTTTTTGCCAAGGAAGGTGAGGAATTGTGTGTGAGAGTAGTGGCTCTTTTTGATTCGCTGGTTGGTGGCTAGCACAAATCTTGCAGGTCTCTACCATGTGCTGTATGTCCTTGGACATGCTGGGCCAGAACAGGATCATCCGAGCCCGCATTTTGGTTCTCTGTATCCCTTGATGGCACTCATGCAAACTGTCCAGAATTTTCCTGCGAGCATTCTGAGGTACCACAATCTTGTCACCAAGCAATAGGAGAGCATCCTCCATGCGGAGCAAGTGCTTACATTGCCAAAACGGCTGTAGACTTAGACGAAGCTGCTTTTTCCTTTGTGGCCAACCTTGAGATAGAATTTATTTAATGGCAGATAGGTCTGCATCTTCTGCTGTGGAAGTCTGTAAATAAGATAGCATATCAGCTCCAATAGTTTCTGATACTGACAGCGTATAAACAACCCTTTCCTCTGATAGCATGTCCTCTTCTTGCTCTGGCGGATCCACAGTAGCCCTAGAAAGGGCATCAGAAATATGCATGTCACGTCCAGGAGTGTAAACAATCTCTAGGTCATATCGTTGCAGTTGTAAGAGCATACGCTGGAGCCTTGCTGGCGCTTTGCTCAATGGTTTAGTGAGAATTGCTTCAAGAGGCTTGTGGTCAGACTGAACTGTGACTGTTTTGCCGAATACAAACTGGTGGAACTTTTTTGTTGCATACACAATGGCCAATAGTTCTTTCTCTATCTGGGCATAATTCTGCTCTGTGGTAGTCATTGCTCTAGATGCATAAGCTATGGGGCAGTTATCCTGAAGTAAGCACGCTCCAAGACCTGACTTAGACGCATCTGCCTGAATCACCACTGCTTTTGTTGGGTCAAAAAAATCGCAATACTGGAGCCTCAATCAGTGCCTGTTTTAAAGATTGTACCGCTTTAGCATGCTCCGGACCCCACTGCCACAAAATATCCTTGCAAAGAAGCTTCCGCAACGGCGCTGTAATCTCTGCCTCCCCAGGTATGTATTGTGCAAGATACCGGACCATGCCCAAAAATCTCTGAAGCCCTTTTTTGTCCTCAGGGTCGGGCATTTTGCTAATTGCCTGGACCTTCTCCATATCAGGTTGAACACCAACAGGGGTGATGACATGTCCCATATACCGGACTTCTGATACTTTGAATTGAATTTTGTCTGGGTTGAACTTGATGTTCTCTTCTAATGCTCGATTCAATACCTGGTGGGGAATCTGATCATGTTCCTCATGTGATGTAGCAGCAATAATCATGTCATCAGCTATGATATGTACACCTGGGATGTCCCCAAAAATCTCCATATTCTTCTGCTGAAATACTTCACTGGCTGACTTTATACCAAATGGCATCCTGCAAAATCTAAAGCGCCCCCATGGGGAGTTAAAAGTACACAGTTCAGATGACTCTTTGTCTAATTTCACTTGCCAGTAACCATCCTTTTCATCAAGGATGGTGAATACGGTTTTGCCTGCAAGTTGACTCTGTACGTCCTCTGCGGTAGGGATATTGAAGTGGTGCCGCTTTATAGCCTTGTTGAGGTCACGAGGGTCCAAACATACCCTCAAAGTGCCATTCTTCTTTTCTGTAACAACGAGGCTGTTCACCCAATCAGTGGGGGTGTGTACTCTAGCAATGATCTGATCTTTTTCTAGTTTCATGAGAGTCTCTTTAAGCTTTCCTAGTATTGAAAATGGGATTTTTCTGCATCCGTGTATGACTGGAGCAGCACTTGGGTCCAAGTAGATATGGTATGTTCCCTTAAATTGCCCAATTCCTCGAAATACCTCAGGGTAACATTTCATCAGATCGTCTTTCGTATGGATGGTTTGTGTAGACACTGTGTGGACTTTACGCAGTAAATCCAGCTCCTGACATGCTGCTTTTCCCAATAATGGAAGTGTGGAGCGTCGCGTAATAAAGAATTCTAGCTCTGCCGTATGTGTCGGAGTAGCTGCAGTCAGACACACAATACCTTCTGGGCGGATTCTTGATCCTCCATAAGCAACCAAAGTAATATTAGTATTTTTGATGCATAATCGTCCAGGAATCCCGTTTAAAAACGTGAGAGGTAATACATTTGCCTCAGCACCAGTATCCAGCTTAAAGTTAATGGGCGCACCATTGATTTGCACCTCAGAGAACCATGCAGAGTTTTTCAGTGCTTGGCTGCGTTTTTTACAGTTAGAAGGCATATCTCTCAGCATTGCTCCAATAGATAAAGTATTTACAGTTTTCAGATTTTCACACTCTTGCCTCTGTGATTTACAACATTTTGCAAAGTGATTTCTTTTGTGGCAAATGTAACAAACACATCCAAATGCGGGCATCTTTGAGATGGGTGTACTTTGCTGCACCTAGGGCATACTTTTATTGTCTGCTCAGATCTTGTAGCCTCTTCTGGTTTACTGTGTGTAGGTTTGTATTTTAATGCATGAATAGTCTGACAAGCACTCGCTGACATGTTTGCAGACATAACCTGAACCTGTGCTTTAGTAGCTTCAGCAGCCTGACATATGTCCATTGCCTTTTGTAGTGTGAGTTCAGCCTCTCTGAGTAAACGTTCTTTAAGTCTCCTGTCAGTAACACTGAAAACTAATTTGTCTCTTAACATGTCGCTGAGTATGGCCCCGAATTCACAGTCTCTGGCCTTCAGTCGAAGTTCTGTCATATACCTTTCAACACCTTGCTCCTCCAGATGTGGGTGTGTCCAAAACTGATGTCGTTCAAACACAACATTTTTCTTGGGATTGCAATGGTCCCTGAATAACTTGAGCACTGAATCTAATGTCCTTTAGCAGTAATGGTTGATTCCAGTGTGTTGTAAACTTCTTGGCCTTCCTCCCCCAGAACATGCAGGGCTATGGCAATCTGGGTTTTCTGCTCCTTTTTATGAAGCTCAACTGCCTCAGCATAAATTAAAAAGCTTTGCTCCCATCTCCTCCAGTTTTCACTCACATTTCCAGTGAACTGGAGAGCTTCTGGCGGTCTGAAAATTCCATGCTGATGCTGGATAAACTGAAAACAAGATCCTTATCACGATGGCTTTCTTCAGGCAAGTGATAGGTCCATTACTTCTGACACCATGTAGTGTTTTCTGTGTGCATATTAACAGGAGCAATCACCAGTTTGTGACATGTTCATAGAGCAGCTCTTTATTCAGCTCAGATCCAATACAACACTAACTGAATAACTGACAACAGGACCTAAAATGGCTGCCGATCATAGAGTTCTCCGTAAACAGTTCCAGAGTGTCCTTTCTTAAAGTGACAGTACACCACACGGGCCGCCCAGGTACCAGTGATTATTGGGTGTCATTAGGGGGTACTAGGAGGTGCCACTGTCACTGTGTGTCAGCTTTGAGCTGTGTTCTCAAACAACGAGCAGCGGAGCATGGCGTTTGCATACGGAATAAAATCGAATAGAATAAAAATCCCCCTCTCCTCCCTCCATAAGCTCTCCCCTGCCTGCAGCAGCTCTAGGAGAGGGGAGGGGGATGTGATTTGTGTCAGAAGAGAAGAAGAATGACAGTAAACGGCAGGTAAAGGGGGGGGTTTCAGCAGAATATGAAGCCCTGTCTGCTTACTGCTGTTTAAAGTGGACCTTTCCTTAACCAGCACTGCAGTGATAGAAATTTTTCATTGAGCTGCCTGGCTCCTGGTGAGGCTGCTTGCGTGCAGGTCACACTCGGTCCGGCCAGTCAGGTGGTACTGAGTCTCAGTACCACCTGACTGGCTGAACCACATGACACGCATGCACGCAGCTCCCGCCCTTTCATTAACATGGACTGTCACTCTATTCTGGACTGAACACCCACCGGGAAGGGAATCAAGCCACGGTGCACCCTCTGGCAGTGGCACCCCACTGCTGACAAAATGGCTCCACACACAGGCACAGCTGTGATCCTAACGTGGCCTGGAGGGACCTCCTGCTGAGTCTGTACACAGTCCCTGCTGACTCTGCACACAGCCCTACCGCGGACAGAGGCCGGTAAATGTAGAATAAATAATTGCTGTGTGCTCATACACACTCGGTTTGCTGGGAGTTTTATTGCAGTGGATTCTGATGCACTCATACACACCACACATTGCATTGCTGGGAGTTTTATTGCAGTGGATTCTGATGCACTCATACACACCGCACATTGCATTGCTGGGAGTTTTATTGCTGTGGATTCTGATACGCTGACACACACCACACATTGCATTGCTGGGAGTTTTATTGCAGTGGATTCTGATGCACTCATACACACCGCACATTGCATTGCTGGGGGTTTATTGCTGTGGATTCTGTGATACACACTGCATATTACTGTGAGTTTTATTGCCCTGGAGCTCTGGGATACGCTCATACACACTGCACATTACTGTGAGTTTTATTGCTGTGCAGTTCTGTGATATGCTCATACACACTGCACATTTCTGTGGGTTTTATTGCTTTCCAGCTCTGATATGCTCATACACAGTGCCCATTTCTGTGAGTTTTATTGCTATGCAGCTCTGTGATACGCTCATATGCAGTGCACGTTTCTGTGGATTTTTTGTTCCACCAATTAGAGCGGCTGTGATCCCGTTTACTTGACATGCGTGGCTGTTCTTTGTAAAAATACTTGAATTTAAACATTTCATAATTTTCTTTATCTCAATAGATACATTTGAAATGGTATACAAAATATACAAGTAGGCACTTGGTATCCACTTTTAATATAAAGAGAGGAAAAGGCGGAGCTTAAAGAGGAAGGGTGGGGATTAACCAGGAAGAGGTGTGCCCTTGACAGGAAGGGGTGCGTCAAATTTAAATTAGGGGGTGCACGAGTTTAGTCAGGCCTAGGGCAGCACAAAACCTAAATACACCACTGGGCAGGACACCTCTTTGCTTTCCATTGATTATTTATTAAAATTCTAACATGCATCATTCTCAGCGACGCTCTAGCCACTTGCACTCAATTCTGATGCAACAATAATGAAGTCAGACACCTTTCCCTTCAAATATCCTTCCTCTCCGTGCCCCTGTTGTGGTTATTGCTGTGGAGACCCAGTAATGCATTCTCTCACCCTTGTTTGATAGAACCAGGCTGTATATACATGGTGGTACGAGTAACCTCTATACTCGCACTCCGTGAGGGGAGCTGTGATAGGCCTGTTCTTTGCACGAATGCACAATTGGCTCTCAATGTTTACATCTGCATGAGCTGATGCCAACAAATATATAAGGAGTGAGATAAAAGAAACTAAATGTCTTTTGCTCTGGTCCCATGTCGCAAAGGATTTTCAGCCTCCTGTTGCCACAAGCAGAAGGACACCGAGAACAAATACCAGCAGTGTCAACACTGCTATCTTAGCAGCTCCATAATATCAAGTCAACCTGCTAACATAATGAGTTTCTCATTATACAGTTGTGTTCAAAATTATTCAACCCCCAATGCTGTAAAGGGTTTTAGGGAATTTAGTGTACATTTGTAATTGTATTCAGAATGAAATCCTACAAGGACTTTTTAAAGAACCATATGCAACTAAAATGACATCAATTGGTTTTGTAATACAGTAGTAAATGTTTCTTTTGTGAATTCTTCTTTCATTATAACATAACATTTATAATGAAATAACCACAAATGTCTTTTCTGTGCTCACATCATTATCAGTTTTATTCAACCCCCAAGTGACATTCAATCTTAGTACTTAGTACAACATCCTTTTACAGTTATAACAGCTTTTAAACGTGAAGCATAGTTTGACACAAGTGTCTTGCAGCGATCTACGGGTATCTTCGTCATAAATTGACACAATTATTCAACCCCTTAAAGACTACCACTCTGAAGAACAGAGGTTCATTCAAGTGTTTTCAATCAGGTATTGAAAACACCTGTGGATGTCAAGGAGCAGCAATAAAGCATAATAAGCACCAATTAGGCAGCTTTAAAATGACTGTGATACTCAGCTCCTTCTAGACATTTACTGGTGTGGTTACAAACATGGTGAAGTCAAGAGAATGGTCCAGGAAGACAAGAGAAGAGGCGATTACTCTTCACAGGAAGGGCAATGGCTATAAGAAGATTGCAAAGATGTTAAACATACCAAGAGAGACCATAGGAAGCATCATTCGCAAATTCAAGGCAAATGGCACTGTTGAAACGCTACTTGGTCGTGGCAGAAAGAAGATGCTGACTTCGACTGCTGTGCGCTACCTGAAGCGTAGAGTGGAGAAAAGTCCCGTGTGACTGCTGAGGAACTGAGAAAATATTTGTCAGATGTGGGTACTGAAGTTTCAGCTCAGACAATACGGCGCACACTGCGTAATGAAGGCCTCCATGCCAGAACTCCCAGGCGCACCCCCTTGCTGTCTCCAAAGAATAAGAGTCGACTGCAGTATGCCAAAAGTCATGTGGACAAACCACAGAAGTTTTGGGATAGTGTTCTGTGGACTGATGAAACAAAATTAGAACTGTTTGGGCCCATGGATCAACGCTATGTTTGGAGGAGGAAGAACAAGGCCTATGAAGAAAAGAACACCTTGCCTACTGTGAAGCATGGCGGGGGGTCAATCATGCTTTGGGGCTGTTTTGCTTCCGCAGGTACAGGGAAGCTTCAGCGTGTGCAAGGTACCATGAATTCTCTTCAGTACCAGGAGAAATTGGATGACAATGTGATGCAGTCCGTCACAAACCTGAGGCTTGGGAGACGTTGGACCTTTCAACAGGACAATAATCCCAAACATACCTCCAAGTCCACTAGAGCATGGTTGCAGATTAAAGGCTGGAACATTTTGGAGTGGCCATCGCAGTCATCTGACTTAAATCCGATTGAGAACCTCTGGTGGGACTTAAAGAAAGCAGTTGCAGTGCGCAAGCCTAAGAATGTGACTGAACTGGAGGCTTTTGCCCATGACGAATGGCGAAGATACCCGTAGATCGCTGCAAGACACTTGTGTCAAACTATGCTTCACGTTTAAAAGCTGTTATAACTGTAAAAGGATGTTGTACTAAGTACTAAGATTGAATGTCACTTGGGGGTTGAATAAAACTGATAATGATGTGAGCACAGAAAAGACATTTGTGGTTATTTCATTATAAATGTTATGTTATATTTGTCTGACCTACACGTGCCTCTTTGATTTAATTGTAAGCAAGATGACTGAATGATCAAAATCAATGTCAAACTGGCCAAAACACTCAATTTCAGTGGGGGTTGAATAATTTTGAACACAACTGTAAATTCAGCAATAATGAGCCTCTATTTGTTAATGGCTCATGCAGCAGTTTTTCAGGGTGGCATCCTATGAACAGATCAGCCAGAACAGGGCCCACTATCTTTCATTCTCCACTTTCATTACCTGCAGTTATAATTTACAGCAGCAGATGGCGATGTGTAACAAATGACATTGTTCAAGATAGGGTCTACAGCCTACAATGGTTATGTACAACTTGTTGATAGAAGGTTCTGAAGACTGATTAGGGTTCCGCAGCCATTAGTTGAAAAACTTGTGTACCATGAAACCCACGCCACCTTGCAATGGTTATAAAGGAAATAGCTATCCACTGCATTCAGAAAGAATAGAATTACTGTGCAACAGAGATACCTGTTGACCGAGCATCTATTTTCACACTGTCGATTAAGTCTTAATTAGCGATACATTCAATTTAGAGGCAGCTTTAGAAACAATGAGGCAAAAGTAGAGCTCAAGTTTGATGTCCCTATAAAACAGGGACAAATTAAGTCCATAATTCAAAATAAAAACTAAAATAAATTCTTTATTTCTAAGTTTGCAAAGACACAAAACGTCAAGTGAAAAAGTGGCAGTGCAGGGCCAGCAGATCAAGTCTCAGAACGCATATCAAAAACACGAAAATCGTGAAAAGTGTCTCAAAATTTATTTAAAAAATATTATCAAGATGACTTCCGGGAGGTGGGCCAAGTATATGGCCGCTTTTACATCGAGCTCCGTGCAGAGCTATCAGTCAACCCTCTGCTGAGCAGATTTCTGCTACCATCAGCGGCACCGTAGCTAGCAGGAGCGCTTTTAACCTTTGCTGCACCTGTCTTTTATTACTTTCCGGCTGGTCCCGGACCCGCAGCATTTGTAGCCCCGGAGTCACCAGACCGCAAATAGGCCGACGTCCCAGCCTACTCCAGGCGGGACCTCTGGAACCTCAGTTTTATCCTTTCCTGGGACCCTGGTTTTACCCGCCAACTCGGAACATCGAGCGGATATTTGTTGGATCTGGACTCTATCGACGGAGGTGCGGTTAAGTGCCTTGACAAAGACTAACCTACGAAAGACGTGCGGGGCCGCCGTCTTGCTGCAGCCACGAGGTCGAGGTGGTGTTGCGATCCTTCGGGCGCCGACCGGGTGGATGTCCACGGCGCCCGCCTAGAAAAAGCGGTCTATTGCGTAAGACGGCTGGACTTTCTCTCGGCTGGTAACGGACCGAGGGCTTACCCATCCCCGGAGTCATGAGGCCGCTCATAGGCGTCCGTCCCGACCTGTTACAGGCCGGGTTCCTGGAACCTCAGTGCTCTCCCCTCACCTCTGACAGCAAACCAATTCGCCGGCCCGGACGTTTGCGCCTGTCCCCGTCGGCTACTGCTTACCCTCCTGAAAAGCAGGTAAAGCATCCTCTTTCCGACTGGGGCAAAGACTCGTGGCAGCCGGCCGCCATTTTGTCGGAGCAGCCTGGTGGAGTCGCGACCTTTGGCAAACACCGAGCACAGCTGAGCGGAGTCAGGTGATTGTCTCTCAATATTTCTGCCCTGGGGTTCCCCTGGGGCATCCTTGGATCCCACGGGATTGCTTATTTACCTTGGCTCAGAGGTCACTACTGTGGAAGCATTGATTCTATAGAGTCCCAGCGTCCCCTGGGGTGATTGTGGACCGAACATTAACGGTTTCCAGAATAGCTCTCGGAAAAAAAATTCTGTCCCCTTTAGTTAGGGGGGCGCCCTTCTCATACCGAGTCTATTTTTAATTTTTCTAAGTGCCAGGGATCTTCTGGGGCGACTTTCTTTATGTTCACTGTTTTACACTACCGTGCTAAAGACCTTGCCCTAATTTTTCTGTCCTGGAAGTTCCAGGACACCCTGTATGTTTTTGCTCCATAACATTTCATCTGTTGCTGGACGTTTATTTGAGGTTCTTTCAATTTTTTAGTCCCAGGAGATCCTGAGGTGCCCTTCACTATCAATCAACTCCCTTATTTGCCGATCTGTCCACACCTCCCTTTGTCGAAGTGCCATGGAGAAATTTTCACACCCGGGAAGTCCACCAAGAAGTCTGCGGCCAAAGTGTCAGAAAGTCCACTCTCAAAAGTAATTCATTGCCTGACCACTCTTCCCCACACTCACATGACTCCACGGACTCTACGACAGATGTATTAACCTCTGTAGAGACCCTTTTGCTTGTGGCTCGATCAGATCTACCACCGAGTGTGGCGGATATCTCAGCGGCTATCTCACCTCTACTGAATGATAAATTGTTACATCCTCAGCCCCTACTGGTCTTCCTGGGGGGTCTGGGCATGGCTCAGTGCCACAGGCTGGTCGAGTGCCAGGACCCTGTAATGGCCGAGCGGCATCCGAGGGGGCGGGGCCTGGCGTGGTCACGAGGAACCACCGGGTTTAAAGCCGGGCACGAGGAGTTGCCTCGTCACCCTGACGTGGAGTTCTGTTCCCGCATTGCTTCCTATTGTATTCATTGCTGTTCCGTTGCCGACTCATTTACGTCTACGATTCCTGCTCCTGATTTTGACCCAGCTTGCCTTTGACCATTCTCATGTTACATGCTATAGCGGTTGCTAGTGGTGTGTGTCGTTGGTTTAACCCTATGCAGGCCGCTTGGGGTTTTACTCGCTTCTTGGGGATATTCCCATCTCGCACTGGTGTACTATCTACAGCTTTATTGGGGTTCTGCTCCAGGTCTAAGGTTCATGATAAACGATCGTGTACGCTTGTACAATCCGCAATAACGAAATACCGTTTGTTTTCTGCTTATGTTCATCTTGCTCAGTTTGCCAAGTGTACCCGGGCTTGTACAATCCTTAATAAGCCTTTATGTGTGTCAATAGACCCTGGTGATTGCAAGGTACAACATACCCGTTTAAGGTTCTCAGAAAACGCTAAGTCTGTCAGTTCGTTGACTGCCCTGCAGTCTGCACAATACATTGACTGTCGAACTAACTACCTCGGTACACCCACTCCAGTCTTGCAGCCCGCTGTATTGTTGTGTGCTCTAAGTTGTCCGTTGGTCTCGAAACCTTTGGAACTTAGTAGCAGTTCAGTTGTCCAGTCATACTCCTTGGCTTTGGAGTATAAGTCTGAAAATACTGTTTATTTTGCTACTATCGAGCAGATATTTCTGTCCAATAAGATCTCAACCTCGTTACTCTTGTATGAGCGCCACAGCGCCCGTTATATAAATTTGGTAAACTGGCGGCCACCATTGAATCTATCTTATCTCAACTGACCTCGCAAGCTCACAGGCTCACCGAGGTAGAAGACCGTGTCTCAACCCTGGAAGATGGGTTCCACCCACTGCAGGCACAACTTCAGAAACAGGACCTGATTATTCAGGGGTTAACCCGAAAAGCTAGACGACCTGGAAAACCGCAGTCGTCGCAATAACCTGAGGATCATTGGTCTCCCAGAATCTGTGAAGGGTCAGGTGTTGATTGACTGGGCTGTGGACTGGCTGCCATCTCAATTAGAATATGCTGATTCATCACGCCCCGTTGCTGTGGAAAGGGTTCACAGGGTGGGGCCGGACTTGAACCCCTGGGCTGGTCACCCGAGACCAGTCATTATGCGTCTTCTCAACTTTACGGACAAGACTAGGTTACTTAAAGCTTTTTACCGTCTCCGGGCACTGGAATATCAAGGCTTTCTGCTGCAGTCTCAGTGAAATGCCGGGCTTTTTCACTTTAATGCACGAAGCTAGTCGCGCAAAATTTCAGGTTTTCTCTTCTGTATCCAGCTCGTCTTCAAGTGTTCTATAACAGAACTACACATTTTTTTGACTTGCCACAAGAGGCAGGCGCAGCCCTCCTCCCTGACTCTGAATTACTCCATGAGCCTCGACCACGGTCTCAAAGAATCTCCACCTGATGTGCCCGATCGGTCGCAATTTGAATTCTGGGCCCTCGGTCCGAGCTGTATTTTTTTTCTACTCTCGGTTACTGTTATTTCTCATGTCCCTATTCTCCGCTCACTGATGGGAATATGTATGCGAATATAAGTTATGTTATTGTTACAATCCACGGTTTCACGGTTAGGTTGTTTTTATGTTATTTGGTTCCTTAAAAAATGTTTGGAAAATGTAGATTCAGGTAGGCAATGTGATATTGAAATACGATTGGCTGGGTGGGGGGCCGCGGCTCGGACGGTCCCACTCCCTCTTTTACTGGAGGCATTGCCTTAATCTCCCCCTAGTCTCCCTTTTTTTCACTGTAAGTCATGACGGAATATACAGTTGTGTTCAAAATTATTCAACCCCCAATGCTGTAAAGGGTTTTAGGGACTTTAGTGTACATTTGTAATTGTATTCAGAATGAAATCCTAGAAGGACTTTTTAAAGAACCATATGCAACTAAAATGACATCAATTGGTTTTGTAATACAGTAGTAAATGTTTCATTGACACAATTATTCAACCCCTTAAAGACTACCACTCTGAAGAACAGAGGTTCATTCAAGTGTTTTCAATCAGGTATTGAAAACACCTGTGGATGTCACGGAGCAGCAATAAAGCATAATAAGCACCAATTAGGCAGCTTTAAAATGACTGTGATACTCAGCTCCTTCTAGACATTTACTGGTGTGGTTACAAACATGGTGAAGTCAAGAGAATGGTCCAGGAAGACCAGAGAAGAGGTGATTACTCTTCACAGGAAGGGCAATGGCTATAAGAAGATTGCAAAGATGTTAAACATACCAAGAGAGACCATAGGAAGCATCATTAGCAAATTCAAGGCAGAGGGCACTGTTGAAACGCTACCTGGTCGTGGCAGAAAGAAGATGCTGACTTCGACTGCTGTGCGCTACCTGAAGCGTAGAGTGGAGAAAAGTCCCTGTGTGACTGCTGAGGAACTGAGAAAAGATTTGTCAGATGTGGGTACTGAAGTTTCAGCTCAGACAATACGGCGCACACTGCGTAATGAAGGCCTCCATGCCAGAACTCCCAGGCGCACCCCCTTGCTGTCTCCAAAGAATAAGAAGAGTCGACTGCAGTATGCCAAAAGTCATGTGGACAAACCACAGAAGTTTTGGGATAGTGTTCTGTGGACTGATGAAACAAAATTAGAACTGTTTGGGCCCATGGATCAACGCTATGTTTGGAGGAGGAAGAACAAGGCCTATGAAGAAAAGAACACCTTGCCTACTGTGAAGCATGGCGGGGGGTCAATCATGCTTTGGGGCTGTTTTGCTTCTGCAGGTACAGGGAAGCTTCAGCGTGTGCAAGGTACCATGAATTCTCTTCAGTACCAGGAGATATTGGATGACAATGTGATGCAGTCCGTCACAAACCTGAGGCTTGGGAGACGTTGGACCTTTCAACAGGACAATGATCCCAAGCATACCTCCAAGTCCACTAGAGCATGGTTGCAGATTAAAGGCTGGAACATTTTGGAGTGGCCATCGCAGTCACCTGACTTAAATCCGATTGAGAACCTCTGGTGGGACTTAAAGAAAGCAGTTGCAGTGCGCAAGCCTAAGAATGTGACTGAACTGGAGGCTTTTGCCCATGACGAATGGGCGAAGATACCCGTAGATCGCTGCAAGACACTTGTGTCAAGCTATGCTTCACGTTCAAAAGCTGTTATAACTGTAAAAGGATGTTGTACTAAGTACTAAGATTGAATGTCACTTGGGGGTTGAATAAAACTGATAATGATGTGAGCACAGAAAAGACATTTGTGGTTATTTCATTATAAATGTTATGTTATATTTGTCTCTTTGATTTAACCACTTGAATGCTAAGGACGCGCTCAGCGCGTCCTCAGCATTCCCCCTGGTATGCGGAGGACGCGCTGAGCGCGTCCTCGCATTGGGGTCAGCGTTCGGCCGGGTACCGGCCGATCGCTGGCCCTCCGGTGCGGGCTAACATCCTGGATGTCAGCCCGGCATCCGGAGCAGTGGCCGCCATTATTATGTGTCATCGCGCCCCCGCGATGACACATAATTCAGGCGCCCCCCCCGCATGTGCGGAGGAGGCGCCTGAAAGGGAGGGGGGGGAGGTCCTTCGGACCTCTCTCCCTCCCGATCGGCGGCTCACAGGGGCTTAACCCAGGCATCATTTGGAAGGGCACAGCCTGGTCCTTCCAAATGATGCCTGGCATTAACCCCTGGGGAGCTGGATCGCAAATCGGCGCTGAAAAGCGCCGATTTGCGATCCTTCCCGGGAGCTGGCCGACATCTTGGATGTCGGCCAAGCTTCCGGGAACTCCCCCAGAGGACTGGCGTCATCGTGCGCAGCACGATGACGCCAGTCCTAGCATTAACCCCTAACTGCCACGAAGTGTGGAGATAGGAGTTCCAATGAACTCCCTATCTCCCGATCCGTGGCAGTTAGGGGTTAAATTTTGATATCGTTGGATCGGCCAGAGCATGGCCGTTCCAACGATACCAAACATGAAAGTAAAAAAATTGTAAAAAAAAAAAAAAAAAAAAATAAAAATAAAAAAAAATTAAAAAAAAAATAATAAAAAAAAAATAAACACTTTTTTTTTTTTTTTTTGTTTTGTTAATGCAGCAATATTGTTCCCATTTCAATTATAATGTGAACAATGATGCTGCATTAACGATTTTTGTATGCGGTGCGTTTGTTAAAAATGGTGTCATTTTCCCCAAAAAAAAATGTAACGAGACCCCATCTCTAATTTTTTTAACAAGCGCACCCCATACAAAATATATCCGCAATTGCTCGCATGTTAAAATGTGGAAAAAAACACTTTACACGCTGTAAATTATTGAAAATACATATTTTATTGCATTTTTTGTTATAATATACAAACATGACATAACGTATACATATAATAATGACATATTATGAATCTACCGAGTCTGACGGAAAGAACGATATATAATATGTCGATGTCATATACTAAAATAAGCCTTCAAAACACGTTTAAACATGATGCGCAAAACAGGTAAAAAATGACCTCAGCACAGGGGCGGGAAAAGCCTCAGCAGCGAAAGGGTTAATTGTAAGCAAGATGACTGAATGATCAAAATGAATGTCAAACTGGCCAAAACACTCAATTTCTGTGGGGGTTGAATAATTTTGAACACAACTGTACGTCCTTTCACAAGACTGAGTTCCGGCTCGTTTCATGGAATGTGGAGGGGCTGAACTCACCTATTAAAACGACAGAAAGTGTTATTTCACCTGCATAAGCTTAAACCTGACATAATTCTCTTGCAAGAAACTCACTGGGCCTCTACAACCAATTGTCTGACTGCCCCATGGCTTCATTTTCAAACTTCCGCCCCTTATACAAATAAGAAATGGGGCACGGCTATTTTGCTCAGTAAATCCCTCCCTTGGGTGGTTCTGGCAGGGCCGTCTTTAAGGAGGGGCAAAAGGAGCAGGTGCCCCAGGCCCAGTCATAGTTGAGGGGCCCAAAGCAGGCTCCTTCGTTTGGGGGCTGTTGGGGCCGTTTTACAGTGGTGGCTCTGTGTTTTTTGGAGGCCCCAGGCTTCTGTGGAAGCACTGCAGCCTTCCTAGGCCCGGTGGGCCCCCTCTGATGATGTCAGAGAGGGTGTGCCACAGGGGGTGGGGCCAAACGGGAGGAAGCCAGTTGAGGTTTCCTGACTGCATAGGCCTGGACACACCCTAATCAAAGGACCTCACATGGAGGCTGCAGCTCCTTGTGCTGACTCCACCACCTCCTTCCACAGACAGAGCCATGAGCCTCCACGTGCTGCTGGAGTACAAGAAGGTATTTGAGGGGGGGCATGGTATTTGAGGGGGCCTAGGAGAAACACAGGACAGGTCCTGCTAAAAAACTGGCTGCACATCAAATCTCCCTTCAGCTCTCAGCTCAGAGGCTCCTCTCCTTAATGCAGCAAGAGCTGTGCAGAGGCTGACTGTCACAATCTGTGTGTAGCAAGGTTTGTGTGCACAGACTAATACAGGGAGAAATTAACCTCTGAGCTTGCAATCTGACTCTGGGGGCTGCAGAGGTTTGGAGAAGGAGCTGCCCATGGTTTCAAGCAAGCAGCACTTATCTGTCAGTGATCTGAGGCGCGTTCAGTTCCTCAGCAGCTGTGTGAATTGTTCCATTGCAGCAGATCAGTTTGCTGCAGCAGTCTCATTGAACGCTTTGGCTGTGAATATGGAAGCGAAAGGGCAGAGGATTGCTTAATGAAAGGTGCTGTGTCTGCAAAATCCACTTTTGTCCATTTTATTACATCTTTAGTGTTACTGTTTTGCTCCACCAAACCTACAAACTGAACATTTCCCTATTGGATTATTTTCTCCATGGAGGCGGCCATCTTTCGTACGTCACGCTCAGCTAACCCCACAGCACCTCTCGACTTGGATGCAAGTGCTAAGTTAGCAGTGCCGAGCGCTGAGCTGCAGAACAGCGTTCAGTGGTAAATTGCTAACTTAGCACTTGCAGCGGCTGAGCAACTGAACGCGCCTCAGGCTGCATTCCGGGAGCAGCATGTGGGGAGTGAGCTTAAACTTCTTTGGGTAAGGGAAGTTAACCCTCTCCACTCACTACCCCAGATACTGCACTTTCATTTTATAACTTACAACTGTGGTATAAATAAATGCAGGTTCTTACCTAAGCTCTCAGTTTTGATGGAATGGGCAAACATGGATTCACATGCATTATTTTTTCAACATTTTATAATTATTTAAATATAAATATATCATTATTTTAAAAAGTTTAATAATCATTTTAGTATAGTTAAAATAAAATATATTTTCATACTTAAAATTTTAACAATATAATGAAAACTAAAAAGCAATGAACCTGAAAAAAGTCTAGAAATTTGAAATGATAATCTATAGTTAATGGCACCACGATGTGTAATCCAAGGAATACAGACTAAATTTGAGAACTATTTGATCTCTAGAATATGCCATTCATACCTATATTATGACGAAAGTATATAAAATTGCATAATCCTTATTAAATGTAGAATGAAAAGGACACCAGGCATAAGGACCAGTGTGGTGTAATTTGTATTTGTATTTGTATTAATAAAGATTAAACGGTTTTACAGATACTTCTGTTTAATGAGATCTATTAATTCTCAAAGTTAGTAATGATATAATTATTAGAATATATAATTTCAGTTTTATTGCTGTGGAGCTCTGTGATGTTATGCTCACACACTGCACATTACTGTCATTGTTTGAAAGTCTGTACAGACTCTGACCCAACCACCTCAACAGGCAGAGAATTCCACAGCTTTATTGCTCTTCCTGTAAAAAGAAAGCTATGCGTTATGCTGAATTTCCTTTTTGTCCAGTCTATACATTATGTGTTTATGTATATATAATGTGTGTAAATATATATGTCTTCTAATATATAAGTCCATGATGTATTTGTGTATTTGTTTTGGGGTTTTTTGGATGTTGAGGTGGAGAGAAAAATCATGCGGTGTGCGGGCTATCGGGGGGGCCCAAGAAAATGTTTGCCATGGGTCCAATCAATATTAAAGACGGGCCTGGGTTCTGGGGGAAGTCAATGGAGGGTAGGTACTCCATATTACGGCTGTCCTTGCAGGGGAAGAAATATCTAGTGGTTAACATTTATGCCCCACAATGGCCACACCTCCAATTTTACTCGGACCTTTATGCTAAACTACTTGAATACGATTATGACCATTGTATCCTGGGAGGTGACTACAATGCAGTATTAGACCCAATCCTTGACCGCTCTGGCTCTCGTCGTGTACCCTCCCTGAGACAGGCCGGAAGGCCCTATTTTTTTAAAGAATCACCTGGCCCCGGAAGACGCCTGGCGCTTCTTACATCCAGAGGGGTGGAACTTTTCATTTTACTCTCACCCCCACGACTCCTTTTCCCGGATTGACCTCATTTTGCTGTCAGGTTCCCTACAACATTCCCTGACTGACGCATCCATAGGCATGATCCATATATTGGATCATGCGGCAGTATCTGTGGATTTACAGTTAGGCTCCCCACTCCCTAAGTCGTGTAATTGGCGTTTCCCTGACACACTTTTGCAGTCGAGCGAGTTTCGGTCTCACTTGGAAATGTGTTGGAATAACTATTTAGACGACAACATAGAACATGTGGAAGATGTGTACTTATTTTGGGAAGTGGCTAAACCTGTCTTGAGAGGCTGTATCATCTAATATGTGTCGCGTAAACGCAAAGAAATTAACCAGAAATTGCAATCGGCCCATTCCTCCCTATTGCAAGCCTATAGGTCTCATCTCTCTCGCCCCTCGTCCCAATCAGCAGAAACCTACAAAACTTGTAAGCAATGCTACTCCGCAATAGTGAAGGAGAAAGCCAAGTACTTTTGGTCCCTTCAAAGGAATCGCCTTTTTAGATGGGGTAATAGACAGGGTAAACTCCTGGCCAATCTGCTTAAATCGTACCAGCCCTTGATTCCTCCTATTACCCAGATAAGAACAGTGTCGGGCAGACTTCTGAGCGATCCCTCTAGTATTAATGACTAATGATTAATTTCAGATCCTATTTTGAGGACTTTTATAAGGCGGAAGTTGACGATTGGAAGCCGCAAGCTAAATTCTTTACGATGGCGGGTTTGCAGGAACTTGACCCGGAAGCTAGAAAAACACTAAATGCCCTGATCTGCCTGGAGGAGATTCGAGATGCCATATTCCCGCCTTCATTCATGTAAGACCCCAGGCCCCGTTGGTTTCTCGGCGGATTTTTAGAAGTCCTGAGCGGTTACCTTGTCCCCCATCTCCACACCCTTTATAACAGTATTTTACAGGGTAAGACCCTGCTGCCATCCTTTAATGCTTCCAGGTTAATAGTCCTTCCCAAGCCTAATAAGGACCCTCTCCTCGTGACCGCTTATCATCCGATTAAACTGTTAAATGTCCATATTAAGTTAAATGTCGAATTAAGTTAAGAACATTTATTAGTTTAAAACAAACGGTTTATATCTACCAGGACGCGTTTTGCCAGCTGAGGAAGCCATTCTGGCGAAACGAGTCCTGATAGATATAAACTGTTTTAAACTAATAAATGTTTTTAACTTAATTCGATTGCTGTCTGCCTTTATGATCCTGAAAAAGAAGGTTTGGGGAACTCCTGTATGATTCCCTGCGCAAATTGTGACGGAGCCAATAGAGGCTTAGTGTTTGAGAGTTTGAACTTGGCTTCTTTTCTAAATTGCTAAATTATCTGTGATTTATTGCACCAAGAGGTGTTTTTTTCTGGTCTTATTGATCCACACTACAGTACTATTTTGGCGACACTGGAGGAACAGGGGGGGGGTATATGGGCACCTGATATAAGTCCCTGCTCGCTATATTCCCGAGAGCCGGTTGTGGGCTCCTCCAAATGTGAGTTGAATACGAACAAGATTTATTTCCATCCGATGCTGGTGTACTGCACAATTCCGGTCCTTTTATCTGTTTTCTCCTACAGTGTACATTCCACCACCTGCACTATAAAGAAGCGTATTGCTTGAAAACGAAGATCACTATGTTTATGGACATATAGCCTGTCTATCCCACTTTCTTATGGACCTAGGTCTATTAAGTGCTGTGTTGTGATATTTTCATCTATTTGTGAAAGAATGGGTCGCTCTCAGGAGCTCAGTGAATTCCAGCGTGGAACTGTGAAAGGATGCCACCTGTGCAACAAATCCAGTCGTGAAATTTCCTCGCTCCTAAATATTCCACAGTCAACTGTCAGCTGTATTATAAGAATGTGGAAGTGTTTGGGAACGACAGCAACTCAGCCACGTAGTGGTAGGCCACGTAAACTGACGGAGCGGGGTCAGCAGATGCTGAGTCGCATAGTGCGAAGAGGTCGCCAACTTTCTGCAGAGTCAATCGCTACAGACCTCCAAACTTCATGTGGCCTTCAGATTAGCTCAAGAACAGTGTGCAGAGAGCTTCATGGAATGGGTTTCCATGGCCAAGCAGCTGCATCCAAGCCATACAGCACCAAGTGCAATGCAAAGCGTCGAATGCAGTGGTGTAAAGCACGCCGCCACTGGACTCTAGAGCAGTGGAGACGCGTTCTCTGGAGTGACGAATCATGCGTCTCCATCTAGCAATCTGATGACGAGTCTGGGTTTTGCGGTTGCCAGGAGAACGGTACTTGCCTGACTGCATTGTGCCAAGTGTAAAGTTTGTTGGTGTGGGGATTATGGTGTTGGGTTGTTTTTCAGGAGCTGGGCTTGCCCCTTAGTTCCAGTGAAAGGAACTCTAAATGCTTCAGCATACCAACACATTTTTGACAATTCCATGCTCCCAACTTTGTGGGAACAGTTTGGAGCTAGCCCCTTCCTCTTCCACCATGACTGTGCACCAGTGCACAAAGCAAGGTCCATAAAGAAATGGATGACAGGGTCTGGTGTGGATGAACTTGACTGGCCTGCACAGAGTCCTGACCTCAACCCGATTGAACACCTTTGTGATGAATTAGAGCGGAGACTGAGAGCCAGGCCTTCTTGTCCAACATCAGTGTGTGACCTCACAAATGTGATTCTGGAAGAATGGTCAAAAATTCCCATAAACACACTCCTAAACCTTGTGGACAGCCTTCCCAGAAGAGTTGAAGCTATTATAGCTGCAAAGGGTGGACCGACGTCATATTGAACCCTATGGATTAGGAATGGGATGTTACTTAAGTTCATATGCGAGTCAAGGCAGGTGAGCGAATACTTTTGGCAATATAGCGTATATATATATATATTATATATATATACGCTATATTGCCATATATATATACAGTCAGGTCCAAAAATATTGGGACATCGACACAATTCTAACATCTTTGGCTCTATACACCACCACAATGGAGTTGGAATGAAACAAACACAATGTGCTTTAACTGCAGACTGTCAGCTTTAATTTGAGGGTATGTACATCCAACTCAGGTGAACGGTGTAGGACTTACGGTAGTTTGCAGATGTTAAGGGACCAAAGGTAATGGGACATAATAAAAATCATAAATCAAACTTTCCCTTTTTAATACTTGGTTGCAAATCCTTTGCAGTCAATCACAGCCTAAAGTCTGGAATGCATAGACATCACCAGACGCTGGGTTTCATCCCTGGTGATGCTCTGCCAGGCCTCTACTGCAACTGTCTTCAGTTCCAACTTGTTCTTGGGAAGGAGACTGAAGCAGGAGAGCCAGCAAGCAATGATATGTAGGGGTTGCAGAGGGTTGACCAGGGTGGATGACAGGAGAGGATACCAGGAGTCTTGAATATAGCAGGGGTCTTGAGTAAACTTGCAGGGGGACACGACAAGGCTGAAAGTGCCAGGACACTTGGGAGACATTTTGGAAGTTGGAGACACTGGGAACTTTAAAGGTACCTTGGGGTGGAGGACACAAGGGTGCAGTAGACAGGACACAGGAGGGATCCCATCGTAGTACCAAGATCCAGAAAACCAAGGTCAAATAGGTATGCCGGGTCTATACATAGGTATTATCAGGAGCAAAACAGGAATAGGTCTGAACTCTTTCAGGGTTAGAGTCTCAATTCTGAGACCCTGAGGGAATGAGGAGTGGTGCTTTATTCAGGCAAGTAGGTGTGATGTGTTGTGATTAACGGTTTATGGTTCTGAATTGCCAGTGCTGAGCCTGAGCAGCACTCTTCATGCACGGTCCAGTGATAAATAGCAGGCATGGTACAGGCAGCGGTGGGGAGCCTGACACCTTGGGTGTCCTTTCGCGAGCCCCTCAACTTCTACGTCCGAATCCATCTGGCGCGTGACATCTGTGTGGGCAGATCTGTAACGGGTGCTATGGCGCTCACACTGGAGTAGCATAGTTGGGATCGTAATGGACAGATTTTTCTGATACAAGGTTACAGAGCAAAAGGTATTATTAGACCTGATCTCCCAAGCCAGGGAGTATATGAACAAGCCAGAGTAGCACCTAAGCTCAAATGGTTTCAAGACCGAAAGATCACTTAGTACAAACACATGAACTTTAGTCAACAGTAAACATAACCTGGATATCTGAGTATAGTTATTTTCACATCGGTTTACAAGCAAAGTTTTGTTGCGGTTGATGAATTGTGCAGACTGCAGGGCAGTCACATAATCAGCAGACTTAGGGCCCTATTACGCTCTCAGCATTAAAACGCGGGTGCAAGTTTTCCCCCTTGTGCCTGCGTTTTAACGCTGTATTACAATGCACGTGCAAAAAATGCTGCCTGCATTGTTAACGAGCGTTAAATTCTGGATGCTCGCGGCAGCGCTGAGCGCAGCCGCGAGCATCCACTCGCTGGAGTCCATAGGACTCCAATGAGTTCCTCTCTGCCGGTCACGTGACCGGCTGGTCGGCGTAGTGATATGCAGGGAGAGACAAGGGGGACTTTGTCCCTCTGTCTTTCCCGGCTCCCACCGGCTGGAGGAGGCGATCGGAGCCGCAGTCCTCGCCGCGGGACAAAGGGTGACTATTGGATCTGTTTTTTTATTTTTTAAAGCTGGTGTTAACTGATTCTGCAGAAGCGGAATCCTTTAACACCAGGTCCTGGCTCTGGTTAACTTTGCGTTGACCAGAGCCAGGTGTTAATCAGCGCTGGGACATTGTAATACCAGCGCTGATTAACACTTTGCGCTCCCCATGTTAAGTATAGGGAGCGCAAAGTGCAGTATCCTCGCGCACCGCTGCACAAGGTCCCAAACGCAAACAGGTATTTTAACCCATTTGCGTTTGGATTGTAATATGCGGTAATTACCGCGGCAAACGTTAATGCTCACGCAAGTGAGCATTAACTTTTGCGTTAACATTGTAATAGGGCCCTTAGTGTTTATGTTGAAACTAAACCGGGCAGAAAGCAGACCGTTGTAACAATAATATGAGATGAATCGTGCAGGCTTCAGGATGGTCACAACCTCGGTACACTTTGCGTTTATGTAGCAACCGAACAGGGCAGAAAGCAAACCGCTATTATATCCCAATAATTTCACGGCTCGGCAGAATTTCACATGATCGGTTTCCTTGTGATTAGGACTTAAACCGGATAAGGTAACCAACAGCGACCAAGAGCGAGATGCGAATTTGCCAAGGTGGCGGGCAGAGCCCCAACCAACACACATGTGGTAAAACATATAACCGCTATACAGAACACCTACAGGGATAAGCAACAGAATGGTCGAATGAAAAGCCGGGTCAAAAACGTGAGCAGTATCCTCAGACGGAAACGGGTTGGCAACTCAAAGCACAATAATAAACAGGCGATGTGGGAACTAGATAGACTCCACGTCAGGGCACTAAGCAATCTCTCGCGCCCTGCTTTAAACCCAGCGGCTCCTTGTGTCCACGCCAGGCCCCACCCCCTCAGACGCCGATCGGCCATCACAAAATACTGGGACCCGGCCAGCCAGCGACACAGAACTATGCCCAGACCTCCCCAGGCAGCCCTGCGGGGGCCGAGGACGTAACAAGATCATTGTAGCAGCGTCGCGTTTCGCTCATCCCCCTGGGAACCTCCTCTGGCATTACAAATCCTCCTTTCCAATCCTTGGTGACTTGTTCTATTCCCGTATTCCAAGCCCCCATGCCACATCCAGCCAAGCTCACAGGCTCCTCTAAACGGTGATAAGACCCTACTTTTGGCTTATTCCTGTGACCTCTGTTTATTTCTATTTTACTGGTTGCTATATTTCCATGCAGACTTTGTGACTTTTGGTGGCTCCTTTTTGAAGTAAGGAGTGATTGGACAGCGAGACATTTTCTACTAGTTCCTACTTTTTTGTTCGAAGATTTATAAAAAAAAGTTTTTTAGGCTGTGTGGGACTGCTAAGCTATTGTTATATATAGTACATACATCTGGATATCTGCAAAGTGGATCTAACACAGCGGAATTGATCTACCTGTGTGCCTGATAGGTGGGAGTAGTAACATGCAATAGTGATGCATTTATAGATCTTATACAACAATGTATGGGTGGAAAGTGTTTGTTTTCATTTTTTCTTATACTTACAGTTGTGTTCAAAATTATTCAACCCCCACTGAAATTGAGTGTTTTGGCCAGTTTGACATTGATTTTGATCATTCAGTCATCTTGCTTACAATTAAATCAAAGAGGCACGTGTAGGTCAGACAAATATAACATAACATTTATAATGAAATAACCACAAATGTCTTTTCTGTGCTCACATCATTATCAGTTTTATTCAACCCCCAAGTGACATTCAATCTTAGTACTTAGTACAACATCCTTTTACAGTTATAACAGCTTTTAAACGTAATAGCTTGACAAAAGTGTCTTGCAGCGATCTACGGGTATCTTCGCCCATTCGTCATGGCAAAAGCCTCCAGTTCAGTCACATTCTTAGGCTTGCGCACTGCAACTGCTTTCTTTAAGTCCCACCAGAGGTTCTCAATCGGATTTAAGTCAGGTGACTGCGATGGCCACTCCAAAATGTTCCAGCCTTTAATCTGCAACCATGCTCTAGTGGACTTGGAGGTATGCTTGGGATCATTGTCCTGTTGAAAGGTCCAACGTCTCCCAAGCCTCAGGTTTGTGATGGACTGCATCACATTATCATCCAATATCTCCTGGTACTGAAGAGAATTCATGGTACCTTGCACACGCTGAAGCTTCTCTGTACCTGCAGAAGCAAAACAGCCTGAAAAAGCATGATTGACCCCCCGCCATGCTTCACAGTAGGCAAGGTGTTCTTTTCTTCATAGGCCTTGTTCTTCCTCCTCCAAACATAGCGTTGATCCATGGGCCCAAACAGTTCTAATTTTGTTTCATCAGTCCACAGAACACTATCCCAAAACTTCTGTGGTTTGTCCACATGACTTTTGGCATACTGCAGTCGACTCTTCTTATTCTTTGGAGACAGCAAGGGGTGCGCCTGGGAGTTCTGGCATGGAGGCCTTCATTACGCAGTGTGCGCCGCATTGTCTGAGCTGAAACTTCAGTACCCACATCTGACAAATCTTTTCTCAGTTCCTCAGCAGTCACACAGGGACTTTTCTCCACTCTACTCTTCAGGTAGCGCACAGCAGTCGAAGTCAGCATCTTCTTTCTGCCACGACCAGGTAGCGTTTCAACAGTGCCCTTTGCCTTGAATTTGCGAATGATGCTTCCTATGGTCTCTCTTGGTATGTTTAACATCTTTGCAATCTTCTTATAGCCATTGCCCTTCCTGTGAAGAGTAATCACCTCTTCTCTTGTCTTCCTGGACCATTCTCTTGACTTCACCATGTTTGTAACCACACCAGTAAATGTCTAGAAGGAGCTGAGTATCACAGTCATTTTAAGCTGCCTAATTGGTGCTTATTATGCTTTATTGCTGCTCCGTGACATCCACAGGTGTTTTCAATACCTGATTGAAAACACTTGAATGAACCTCTGTTCTTCAGAGTTGTAGTCTTTAAGGGGTGGAATAATTGTGTCAATGAAGAATTCACAAAAGAAACATTTACTACTGTATTACAAAACCAATTGATGTCATTTTAGTTGCATATGGCTCTTTAAAAAGTCCTTGTAGGATTTCATTCTGAATACAATTACAAATGTACACTAAATTCCCTAAAACCTTTACAGCATTGGGGGTTGAATAATTTTGAACACAACTGTATGTAACCCTCTCCCAACAGGCCTTATTTTAGGGCCTAAAGGCTGATCTCTTACAGAACATCAAGTCATATTGTAACGATTACCTTCTATGTCCTTTTCTAGATCTTCCCTTATGTATATGATACATTTAGATGTGCACACTGTACAATGTAATTATCAGACGTGTTTCCTGTTTCTTGTCACCGGTCACTTAACATGTCTGGCAAGATCACGGACACACTTAACTTGTCCAGGCTAAAAGCAGACATGATCCCAGTTATGATTTTCAGTATCAACAAGCCATTTAAGATGTGATGGCAGCTCACATCCCTTTCTAAATATTTATCATGCACATAAAAATCCTTATCAGGTATGTGTGCATGGAAAAGTGAGTGGAATGCGTATACCAAGTCTGCCTGATGAATTTACTCAAGTTGTTTCTGGTTAAGCTTTCTCTCAAAAACGAGCAGTAAGTTTTGTCTATATGGGTTTAATTTACTGGGTTTATGGGGCACGAAGGAAGGACACGACAATTCATACCAGAGCTGGTGCTTTAACCCGCTAAGTGTTGTTTTTGAATTTTCCCCTTGTTTACCAGCCTATTCAGTGGTGTCACTAGGGTTGGTGTCACCCGGTGCGGTAACTTACGGTGTCACCCCCCCCCCGCGAGTTTTGCAGGTTTTTTTTAACTACTTTTACTCATAAGTCAGTACTCCCATATAACATTGAATGCTCATACACGGCGCACATTACTGTGAGGTTTATTGCTGTGGAGCTCTGTGATATGCTCATACACAAATTTTGGCAAACTGACAGCAAGTACGGTGCCTGTTCGAAGGCAGTGAAAGTCCCCATAGAGAAGTAATGGTTTATCTGTTCAGAGACACCGAACAGCAAAGAAATGTCCTGATGTGTTCATTTGGCAGGTCTATTCAGGGCGAACGAACACCATAGGTTTCGATGTTAAAAATATTCCTGTTTTTATCCAATATCTAATAAACTGTTAATTCCTTTAATCCATAGTAAAAAATCTCTTAATTTATTGATTTTATTTTTTTAGTATCTTTTAGGCATTTTCCCCCAAAAAAATAAACTATTTCTAATAGCGATTTTTCTTTTTTTTCTGTAACAGACCTTTTTATTATCATTCATAGGAACTTATATGTAATTCCTGACATTTTTGTTCAGTAGTTCTTTTTAAAACAGCAGGCGACAGGTTTGCGGCAGCATTCGGTGGCTGATTCCCTGCACTTCAGGGACCCTGTGGTGAATTCACTGGGGAAATTTGATTCCCCAAAGTGCGGGGAACAACAGAACACTGAAATGTCTGCGTCATTTCGGTGCTCTGTGAATATCCTCTTTGTGGTGTTTTTTTTGTCACCCCATGGAAAGTGCCAGCCTAGGCCTTGCCTACCCAGGACATACTTGAAAATTAGAGAATTCTCAATGTATCCTTCCTGGTAAAATATTTTTGTGTAAAAAAAAATATATATATTTTTTTTATTAGGGTGTCACTCTAGGGGTGGTGGTGTCACCCGGTGCGGGCCGCACAACCCGCCCCCCCATAGTGACGCCCCTGAGCCTATTCGATGTGTCCACTAGCTGCCACTGCATTGTAAGCATTGTAAGTATTGTATTTTTTTATTTTTTCATGTACTCAAACGAGACACGGCCACGCAGGACCGGTAAACAGGTATCAAACAACTTAGCAATACAGCATGTAATAACAGGCGAAAAATGGGGGGGAGAGTGCAGGCCCATATCAGTGAAGAAAAAGTGCCTCCGGCGATAAAAAAAATTAAAAAATAATAAAAAATAAATAAAATATTTTTTTTAAAAAAAGGACAAAATTAATATGAAGAGGGGGGGGGGGAAGAGAACCCTGCACATCCAAGCGCATAGCGGTACATCCTCCAAAGTGGCCAACACAACAGTCTGCAAAACAGAGCAAGGGGGAAAAAAAAATAATCAGAAAATGGGAAGACTGGCCAGTCAACAGAAAAAAAATAATTAAACAATGAAACTTTATAGGGTCTCCGCTATGTATAGAGAAAAGTCAATGAAGACCCTGACTAGCCCGGAGGTAAGGAGTGGAAGGACGGCTACGTGCCTCAGCCCGGCTGAATCTCTGGTGGGCCCGGTGAGATGCCTGCAACAGCTAAGTCGGTCCAGGCTGTGTCAGGATCAGTGGCAGTGTATGGAACGTTAGCATGGGTCACCACCAAGGAGCCAGCCAGGCCACACCGGTATCGAATCCCCATACTGCGGAGGACAGACATCACGTCTCGAAATCGTCGACGAGCCAACAGAGTCATAAACGGAAGATCACAGTACAAAGCCAACGTGGCACCTTCAAACTGCACAGGATCCCAAGCACCAGGGGCAGACATAATCACGACTCACGATTCACGTCCTCCAAAGCTTGATGGGCAGTCCAGGGACAGTAAGGAGCGATCTTGTGGCAAAACAAGTGAAATAATCCAACAAAGTATCAGAAAGCCTGCGGGAGCTCTGGAAAACGTGTCCGCTCGCTACCACAGCTAGCTCCACCCCCCCCATGTATTGTATAATCCAGGCCAGACTTTGATTTTGTATCAACTTTAGGAGTGCACACGTGGCACAAGACCAACTCACTGTTGCTTTAGGGCTCTTGCATCTGGTCAAATTGTATCCTGAACTGGTCCCACAGACCTTCAAAAAATGCCAGAAGGTCTATTGCAGCTTCATAGTTGATTTGTAAAATGTACAACACTTAGCAAAACATATGGAAGAATAGTTAAAGTTACAAGTATTTATAAAGCGCCAATAAATTCCTTGGTGCTGTACAATGGGAGAGACAGTCTAACAAATATACATACATGTTACACACGTGGAACAGAAGGAGGGAGGACCCTGCTGAGAGTTTACAATCTAAGAGGAGAGGGGTGATCCATTAGATGAGGGTGAATAGGGTAGGTGGAGTGGTGGGTTGCAGGAGGGCTGAATGGGAAGAGGAGCAGGAGATGACAGTGGGGAGATCATGGTGTGAGCCTAAAGGCTTCTCTAAAGTAATGTGTTTTCAGAGACTTCTCGAAGGACTAGAGAGCCAGGGAGAGTCTAGTGTTGTGGTGGAGGGAGTTCCATAAAAAAGGGGCAGCTCGGGAGAAGTCCTGAAGGTGGGAGTTAGGGGTAGAAATAATCATGACAATAGAAATAATCATGAGGACATTAGCTTTATGTCTGCTCATTAGCAAACTCTAATCACTTCCCTTTGAATTGCCATTAACAACTAAAAAAAAAGCATGTCATGTCCAGATAGTACCAATGAAGCACAATCCTGAAATTATGGCGAGTTTTTAAACGAATATTAATGTTCAACCCCCCCCATCTCTCTCCCATTTTAACCCTTCAGTACATCCGTCTAGTACAACTGTGGAGAAGACTTGAGTTTATGAGAAGCAAGTTCAATCGAACCACAAGGTTTGCGGATCTACAATCATGGAAAGCAGACTCCGATCCAACTCCGAAGACGCCATCAGGAAGTGTCCTTGGGCAAGACACCTAACGATATGAGTGAATAATGTTTGGATATATTAGTATTGTCGAGATATATATTCAATTAAGAAACTTATACGAGATATAAATATCAATCGTTTATATTTCCTAGAAATTCTCCTAAAGTCTTTTAATTGTATTTGTTTTGCTTTGAAGAATATAATAATCAATGACCGGATAAAAACATATATATATTTATTACGTATACAAAAAAGTTTCAAATCTCACATCATAAACAAAGATTTATAAACAACCACATCCATCCATCAGCACATAGACACTAGCTTCCCAATATATGTATCTCCTGTTAGTAACTGCATATATGATTAATATAATTTACTTTATCAGTTAGTAACTATACACAGATGGTTAATAAACATTTCTGCTTAGGGGGTGGAGCTAGCGGCCATTACGAGCAGCCGCATGTAAGCGGAGCTCCGGCAGACCACAGCACACTGTCTAATCCTACGGCTCTTAGCTGCCACACAGACCCTCCGTTTTGCCTCCTATACCTCCCTCACACCCTCAGGCTCCTCCATGGCTCCTTCCAAGCCACAACGAGTGGCCGAATTAACGCGGTCCACAAAAAAAGATAAAGGCTGTGGATACCAAGATGGCGGCGCCGGAGACCTGGACACACCAGCTCCCACAGGAGAGGTTGAGGAGGATGCTTTGCAACTGCTCCCTCACGATACCGGTGTCACGGTGGCCCATGTCCAGGGAAATGTTGCACCTTCGCCCCATGTCCAGGGAAATGTTGCACCTTCGCCCCATATCTGGGGAAATGTTGCACCTTCGGCCCTTGTCTGGGGAAATATAGCACCTTCGCCCCATGTCCAGGGAAATGTTGCACCTTCGCCCCATGTCCGGGGAAATGTTGCCGCAGTCACAGCAGCTGATATCCAGAAAGCCTTATTCCAGGGTACTGTGTACTACAGGACAGAGAATGGTGCTGCCCGCGAATCAGATGCAACATGCAGGAAGGACAATCAATCGCAGCACATGACCAGCTATCCTATAGCAGAGCAGGGCGTCTCCTCTGAGCACCAATAGGTAGTGCTGTGGCTCTATTTAATGGGCTTCCTTTCTCTTAGCAAGTTGCCCTAGTGTGGTTCCTGTTACTCCTAGTGCCTTGTTGTTATTTCTTGATTCCTATTCTGACTGATTTCCTGGTTTATACGATCCCGGCTTGTCTCGACTTCCCTGTATTCTGGCGCCCTGATTTCTGGCATAGTATAACGGACCTCTATTTCCTTAACCCCTGCCTATGTGTGTTTTGTTGGTTTGCCCTGCTTAACCCGGCCATTATTAAGGACCGGCTAGCTAGAGCATTGTGGGTTACTTTATTCCGCAGGTTGTTTTTCTTTGCACTCCACCACTTTATTTGTGTTCGTCATTCTCAGTATTACTAACCATAACCCGGCCATTTCTAAGGACCGGTTGGTCAGGGTCTGTTGGCTAAGGCTAGGGTCAGACTAGCGCAGTTTTAACGTGCGTTTAGCCGCACGAAATCACGGCCGTACTAGCAGCAAATGACGTCCAATGCCGGGGAACATACGACGCACGGCCGCACGAAAGTTCGTCCGCGCAATGCAAGTGGCCAACGAACGCATTTTTTCGAGAACGTCAAACCGCTACTACTGACGTACAGAGTGCGCTGCGTCCGCTAGCGGCGTGTGTGTGTGATTAGGAGACGTCAGACGCTGCTAATGTCCGGCTAACATAACGTCCAGACGCAAAAAGTGTTTTATTGATGATCCGTACAAAATCACGGACGAAAAGGCGCATCGTATGACCGCTATCGCGTATTCCGGGAAAAAATAAGTACGTTCGTTCGACTGCACTTTTTCACGGACAACGTGAAAAATGCGTTCGTCTGACCCTAGCCTTACAGTCTGCAAGCGGGGTTACCCGATCCTGACAACCGGCTACCAGTAAGGTACTCCATTCCATGTTACAAAATCTCAGAGTCACTCTTCAGGCAGACTTTAGATCTATCACTGCTGACATTCATAAAGAGATTAATGACCTGGGAGAACGCACTGACAATTTAGAATCCAAAACGGATGAACTCTGCCTAGCCCATAATGAATTGATTGATGCATTCCAAACACTTAAATCATCCCATGAAAATTTGGTTTTGAAGATAGCAGACCAGGAAGACCGCTCACGACGTAATAACATCCGAGTTCGCGGTATTCCCGAATCCGTGAAATCTACCGATCTCTCGCAAAATATCTGCAATGCCTGTTTCAAACCCTGCTCCCTGACATCCCGGTATCAGACCTCCTTATTGACAGAGCCCATAGAGTTCCTAAGCCAAAATCACTTTCTGCTGCTATCCCTAGGGACATAGTCCTCCGGATGCACTATTACTCGGTTAAGGAATCTATTATGAAGGCATACCGTGCTGAACAGCTTGGTGCACCATATACAGATGTCCTACTGTTTCCTGACCTTTCCTCTCATACGATGGCTAAACGGAGAGAATTCCAGGCGGTGACAAAGATTCTCTGCAACTGCGATGTACGTACTACAATATCGCTGGGGCTTCCCAACGAAATTACTCATATGGAAAGATAACCGTCTACATGTGGCTTCCTCGGTGGCAGAGGGGATGAAACACACCTGGTCTCCTGGAACCTGATAGAGGAATTTTCCCCTCCTAGGAACCCATCTACCTCACCTTCCTAAGTATCCCGGAGTGGCATAGGGTTAATACCCTCAAGTGATTTGGAATACCGACTCACCCTTAAGTGGATGAACAATTTTCTTATCTTTTCAGGCTCAAGTAATTTCCACGACATTCAACCTGACTCATTACTCGACCGAAGATGGCCGACCTTTAGTTGTCATCTCAATGACGGTAACAATTGGGAGATATCGGTTGAGGGCAGCTTATCCCCTTCTACGACAAGTGGGGTGTAGGACTTCCTGTCTTCCACTCGCCTGATATGTTCTGTGGTGACCCCCCCAGGTTCTTCCTCCATGTACTGGAGTCAACCCCGCTCTGTTTTTCAGCGGAGGTTATGAAGGCTTTTTTGCACTGACTGTACATAGTTGGACCCGAATTTATACCTCCCGAACTACACTGCCCAATATCATGCTACATGTCCGACTAAATCCAGGGGGGTCTCGTTTCTTGGACGGTACTTGATAATAATATGCTCCCGTCATGCCCTGTATACTATCACCAATGTCTATTGTCCCAACTCTGGTCAACGCCCCTTCTTGAAACGCGTTCTCGATAAACTAACACCGATACAAATGGGCCAGATTATTATTTGTGGGGATTTTAATGTATCTTTTGACTCCGGCACTTCCCATTCCCCCTCCCGACGGTCGACACGGTCCATCTTAAACCTGCTTTCCGAATACCACTTACATGACACCTGGCGTCTCCACCACCCGAATGAAGTTGACTACACATATTATTCTCTAACTCATCACACTTACTCTAGGATCGACCATGTTTTTGTTCACAACTCAACACTCCCACTGATATCAGACTGTTCGATTGGCACTATCTCATGGTCGGACCATGCCCCTATGCTTACAACACTCTTAAATACTTCTGCATTCTTTGGCAAGTCGCCATGGAGATTGAATGAATCTCTACTCTCCCATCCTGATATTAAACAGGAATTAAACGATGCCCTTTTACATTACTTTAGGGAAAATGAGTCCCCTGACGTTTCCCCTACTATGCTTTGGCAAGCCCACAAGGCTGTTATTAGGGGCATACTCATCAAATGGGGATCGATCCTGAAACGTGAGAGCCAACAACATAAACTAGACCTATTGAAAGATATTGATAAGATCTTGAAACTCCATAAGTCCTCCCCCGCCCCACATCTAGCGGCTCGACTGACCTTACTGATGTCACAATTTAGCGACCTTCATAAGAAAGAGTACGTGTGGAGGGCGCGACGACTCAATGCTAAATTTTATCTTTATGGCAATAAAACGGGACGCCTTTTAGCCAATAAATTGAAGGGTCATTTTCTACAGTCCAAAATTGCTAAACTACAAACCAAACCAAATCAATAGGTGTACCAACCACAGCAGATTGCCAACCATTTTGCGGACTACTATGCCCAATTATACAACCTAAGTGCGGACAAGGAGACACCTCAACCCTCCCTACCAGACATTTTCTCCTACTTGTCCTCGGTGTCCCTTCCCCAACTCTCCTCAACGCATCACGATGATCTGACTAAAGCGTTCACAGCTCTAGAACTTTCAGCAGTCATCTCCTCCCTCCCACCTCGTAAATCTCCTGGCCCAGATGGTTTTTCTTCCAAATACTACTCGACTTTTCTTGAACAGCTGTCTCCTCATATGCTGTCCCTGTTTAATTCCCTCTTTGCATCTGGACGAGCCCCCCGATCTATTGAAAGCCACTATTGTCACGCTCCCTAAACCTGGGAAAGACCCCACCACCTGCTCAAATTACCGCCCCATTTCCCTGTTAAATGTGGACATTAAAATCTACGCTAAACTCCTTGCTAACAGACTGGCGCCACTGCTATCTACGCTGGTCGCCGATGACCAAGTGGGATTCATATTGGGTCGCCAGGGCACAGACAACACTGTTAAACTTCTAAACGTAGTGGACTGTGTTAACCGCGACTCTACACCCTGTCTCCTTCTTTCATTAGATGCCGAGAAGACATTCGACAGCCTTAACTGGCTTTTTTAACATCATGTTCTCCTTAAATTTAACTTCCCACTACCCTTTATAACAGCAATTTTCACCTTATACTCCACTCCATCCGCCCAAGTATTAACCCCTTATTGACCGGGCGGTTTTACACAAATCCGTCTTTTAGTGACCGCTGCTGTTTTTACGTTTCTGCGCTGTTAGTGTTTAGGACAATTTTTCCTCTTACTCGTTTATTCGACCCACACATATTATACACCCTTTTTCCCGCCATTAAATGGACTTTCTAGAAATACCATTATTTCCATCATATCAAATAATTTACTATAAAAAAAAATATGAAATATGAGGAAAAAAATGGTAAAAACACACTTTTTCGTAATTTAATCCCCAAAATCTACAACCATCCAAAAAGACCCCGGCTAAATAGGTTCAAAATTTTGTCCCGAGACTAGAAATACCCAATTTTAACATGCGTTTGCTTTTTAACCCCTTCACTGCTGAGACAGTTCACCTATGTGCGCTGCGCTCATTCTGACCATTTTGTGCTAATTATTTTTAGATGACAGCCTAGGTCCTATTTAATTAAACTCCCCCCAGACAAAAAAACTTTTTAAAAAAAACAAATTTTTTTATTTTATTTAATTTTTTTTTTATTTTTTTTTTAAAACCAAACCTGGTCATGTTTGGTATCATTTGAAAGGCCATAATCAGGCCTTTTAAATGATGGCAAATATGACCATCCAGCTGCCATGGATCGGAAGATAAAGGGATCCTTAGGATCCCCTTATCTCTACATGGCAGCTAGAGGGTTAACTGGCCCACTGACATCCTCACACATATGGTGAGGTTGTCAGTGGGTGGGGGGGATCTGGAGGCTTGGCTGACATCCAAGATGTCAGCCCCCCTCCAGGTTTGAATCGCATTTTGGCGCCAATTGGTGCCGAAAAGCGATCCGGCGGCGAAACTGTTAATGCCATACACCGCTGGAAAGGGGAGGCTCTCCCCTCTCCAGCGGTGCAAACGGCATCTCCCTAGCTTCAATGGTTGGGGAGATAGAGGGCTCCGAAGGAGCCGCCCCCTCCCCTCCATTGAAACACATGGGGGCACCTTCTGATGACGTCACCACGCAGCGTGGCGACGTCATCAGCCTCGCCTGCCCATGTAAATCACATGGGCAGGCTTCCTCCCTGCCAGATCGCCGTGGGATCCGACGAGGGAGGTGAGTATCGGGCGGGAGGGGGATTTGGCGCCGCTGACGTACCCTGTACGTCCGCGGGTCTAAGGGAGACCCGAGGACAGGACGTACAGGGTACGTCAGGGGTCATTAAGGGGTTAAATGCAGGGTTTCTTTCATCCACAATCAATATTACTAATGGTACGCACCAGGGATGCACACTCTCTCCCCTCCTTTATGCCCTAGCATTAGAACCTTTGGCTCAAGCTATCTGAGCGGATACTCGAATCGAGGGACTTCATATAGGCCCTATGGAAAGTAAAATCAACCTCTTCGCTGATGATATCCTCCTCACTTTAACTAACCCCAAATCTTCCCTCCCATATCTCCATGACGCCTTGACTTTTGTCTTACCATATAATTAACCTACCCAAAACACAGGCCCTCAGTGTCCATCTCCCACATAGGGATTTACATTTTCTTAAGACCACTTACCGTTACGACTGGAGGGAGGTATACCTAACTTATTTGGGGATTAAATTCTCCTTTTCCCGTACCGTCCTTTATCGACTTAATTATACCTGACGACGATACGTGACTTGTGTTTGAAATGGACCCGTTTTGAATTCTCACGGCTTGGAAGGATAGCGGTTACTAAAATGACATTAGTCGCAAAGCTCCTGTATGTGTTTAGGGCGTTACCCCTCTCCCCGCATTCCCTTTTTTTTAAAACTCTACAGACCACTATCAACCGTTTGATTTGGAAACATAAGAAACCTCGGGTTAGCCTTCAGGTCCTAACCAATCCAGTTCCTAACAGGGGCCTGGGATTCCCTAATATTTTACTATATCACAAAGCAGCCCTACTGGCTTTACTCGGCTCCATACTATCGCCCTCCCCTCCCCCGCAGTGGGCTATTATCATTCATCCCTCCTTCTCCCCCTTTAGACTAAAAGATGTCTTCTGGCTACCAAATATATGCGCCCTCGTCTCCCTACTCTGCTTCCTCTAGCGAACCTGCTTGTATGAATATGGGACACCTCCAGGGTCCGCTTATGCCACTATCATCCGATACACTTGGTGACCCCCCTCACTGCCTTAGTCCATAAAATTCCTCACTTTGACGCATGTGCCTGGATGGCTCATGGTCTTACACATATTGCCGACTTTTACTCCCCTAGTGCCTTCCTGACCTACGACCGATTATGTGTGAAATATAAACTTAATCGCCCGCTCCAATTTGCCTACCTGCAACTCAAAACCTTACTCGCAACATACGATATGACGTGTCCTGACAGACTCTCGATACCAGCATTATCCCCCTTTGAACAGTACTGTATCTCCCCATATATTCCCGCTAAGCTACTTTCAATGTGTTATAAACTACTGTCTACTCCATCTCCGGAATTGAAATCTAGATACCAATTAACCTGGGAACGGGATTTAAATATCTCTATTTCTCTTAACCAGTTGAAGGATTGTTTTCAAACCGACAAGGAGAAATTCAGGAGTGCCACCCTACATGAAGCCAGGAAAAAATTACTCTACCGATGGTATTTAACCCCGGATAAACTCAGTCACTTCTCATCAGCCCACTCCTTCACATGTTGGAGGTGCTCTGCGACTCATGGGTCCTTTATTCATATATGGTGGCACTGCCCTCAATTACTGCTGCTATGGGGTGAAATTGTGGAATTAGCTAACAAAGTATTTGGTACTTCTTTAATCACTGACCCGATGGTTCTCCTACTTCAAATCTTCCCAAAAGAGACGACGATGCCTCCGAGAAAACTCCTAGCGCATATTCTCACCACTACATACACTCTGATAGCGTCTCATTGGCGCACACCTTCCCTTCCTACGATTGCAGATCTCCGACGTAGATTAGGAGAGATCCGATCTATGGACGCCATAGCGGCCTCAGTGGCTGATGTCCCCTTCTACACTCGCGATTACTGGTATATCTGGGATGTTTATTTATGCACTTAAACAGCTTATGTTCCGATGTATGTAATATCTGAGTCATGGAATCCAGTGCCTTGTCTATTCGGTAATATCCTCTCCCTTCCCCTTTTCCACCTTCCCCGCCCCCCTTTTTTTATCTTTCCTCTTTCTTTACTCTCTGTTTCACTTTTAAAGGTTTCGTTGAAGAAGTGCCTTTGTTTCTTTCTGTAACATGCAATGATTTTACACTGTACTGCTGTTAATCTCTGGTTGAGATGTCACAGATCTGCTCTTGATGATGTTTCTTTATATTTGCACTGACTTGTATTTTCTGGAAAATGTGAATAAACTTCTTATATAAAAAAAAACATTTCTGCTTAATGAAAACAATTAACATGTATTTCCCAGCAAACCAATGTTTAACAAGCTAGATCTTTTAGAAATATAAGTATCTCTCTATGCTACGTGGATCAACAAAAGATGAGCTATCACTTATTCTATTTCTAGAATGATAATAAAAACTTATTGAGTGAATCCTCCCCTAATATCAAGAACTAAGCTTCTAATCTTCTGCTTTTTATATTGTAGTTATATAATTCCTTGCTTATTAATTTCAATCACAGTAACTTCCAAATTCAATATATATATAGCTTTATATCACTTTGCAACAATTTCTTTAGGATAAAATCCTTATATCCGATTCTTCATATCTCTATCTGCAGATTTAGAAATATTTTGAAGACTCTGGATCTAACAGTAATCTGAGATATGTCTATCTGTTGCAAGAAATACCCCAGATATATATAATTACATTAATTCCGTAATTTTGCTTTCACATACATTACCTGTCCAAATCTGGATTCAATGTTTCTGTAGTTACAGCAGCAATATTCTTTGAAGATAATGTAATGTTTGGAATATGTGAAAATTATCAATATCAGATATTCAATACATGTGAGTTACAATTGTGCATTCCATGAGGGAAAATTTAGGTGTGGTCCTAATTAAGTGAGATGTGATATCCTGAATGCATTGTGTGTCTTGTCCTGGAATGATCTCCTTGACTGCAACGAACAGTATATCCAGTTATAGTCAATTTGATGTCACTGAAAATCTACCCCTTCATTTAAATATTACTTTCTCTATAATTGATATTTATATATCCCCTTATATTTATTCTTAAAATATTTACTATGCCTCAAGAGGGCAGTGTTGCTCTTCAAATATTTTTCACATATTATTTTTAATATCCCTTATCTCAGGTCAAAGATCAATCTGTCTTAACAAAGACCCTATATTCAATCCTAGACTTTGGGTCTCTCCTGTCATTTTTGATTTAATATTTCTGTTATTTCTATTCTTCAAGGTTTTTACTGAGTACTCTTTATCAGCTAAATTCCTTTATTTAAATAGCTTATTCTATTCTTCAGTAATTATACCGTTATATAGTTCTACTCTACAAATAATTGGAACATCTATTATTACTGTGAATATAGAGAATATATTGATTATAAAAATATATTTTGTGAATATTTTTATACACTTGCATAGAGATTTTAAATATGTTCCTATACCCAAAAAGAAAAATATCTTTAATTCAAGGACTTGTTTAAACAAACCAATAAATTTAAATATGACATGTCTGGCACTTAGCTCAGAATTATATCAATATAAAGACATTTTATCGTCTATAGCATTTATAAAAACACCCATAACTCTTATGGTTCACCTAGCCATGAACTATTAAAAAAAATCTCTGTCCATTTCTAAAACTAGACAAAAATTGAAAAAGGAAAGTCTTTACATTAAAACAAGATGGCTACAGGCATCCATTTTAATTTTCCATTATAATATACCCGACAGTATATTGCAAATGTGCAATTTAGAATACATTTTTGTCTTAAGTATGCATCATATATAAAATGGAGAAAGTGTCAAAAGCAAAAATGCATGCTCTGCTCGCAACACAAGTAATGGAATCATATTGCGCATGCACCAATCCAATTGAGCGGCCATCTAGTCTTGCAGGTGCTTGCTTTGGTGAGTGTTTTCTGTAGAATGATGGATCAGTGAGGTGCGCACGCAGCCCCAATCCTTGGCTATGGTCACCGCCAGTGCTTGTGCCTGCAAGCACTTCCAAAGACAGGTCAGATACTAGGAGCTATTAGTGGGAACAATAGACATCAGGGATTATGCGCTAGCCATGGTTGTGGCTATCAACAGTAAGAATCACCATTATTCCAACCATGTTAAAATTCGGCTATCCATATAAACAAAATTCAGGTCCTCCTAACTTACTTCTGGACACGTTATGACATAGCTACCAACTCCTACACTCTCATCTGCTCTCCTTAATTGTCTGAAGGATGCAGGCAGGGTATACAGCCTCATGATATAGTCAACTGTAACCTAAATCTAAGTTTCTATACTACTGGAGATGCTAGTGGGAAACACAGTAGTAGTGCAGGGAACTTTATACATTTCTTTAAAGGAATAGTCTAATTTTTCAGTAGTGTGTCCTTTTTTAACCTTCAAATAATTAAACAGATGCTACTGGTAGCCTTTGTCCAATAATTTTTCATGTATTTTTCTGTAAATTTACTCACCTTTTGTCCCTCGGCGCGAGCAGCTCTTCCTCTTCTGCTCAGGGACTCTCAAACTCAGAAGTCCCTGAGTCTTTTCTGCGCTCCGCAACTTGCAAACTTTTCATCCTCCAGTCTCGTAGCACCTGTGCAGCATAATGGATTGGAGCTGCGCACAGGTGCAGCTCAGATCCATCGCAGCCTCTCGGAGACAGACAGCACAGATGTCACTAGTATACAGGTAGTAACTGGCAGCCATGATAGCAAATTTTCTGGCTATTGGTGACGCTGGGTGGGGCAGAAGAAACTCCTTCACTTCACCCAGCTTTTTATCCAAAGGGGGGGGAGCACTACTCACATCCTGACCATTTTCTAAATGTGAAGTGGTCAGGATGTGTAGAGTGTTCCTATAAAAATTGACCAAATGGAACTGGTTTGTGTAGACCTCTCTCACCATATCAGAAGTTCCAATTTTTAGCACTTCTTTTTGGATTGCAGAGTTCCTTTATTGGGAGTTCTCATGTCAGACAAGCAGTGGACCAGAAGTTGTACTGTGTGCACACTGGACCAAAGATCTCATCAATGTTGGAAACCTAATAAACTTTCCATTTGATACTGGTCTTTGTCGCTTAACGTGCACTTCCTCTTCTCAGCAGATGATATGCCTTCATATTAGGTAGGAGTTCAAGGATCACTGATATGCAAAAACCATTTTTTTATTCTTGACTATTATATAAGGCTTTATTCTTGACTATCCCTTCTACTCACCCCTGGTACCGTATATTTCTGATCTGTTGCCAACCTCTGCCTGATTGACGATTCTTGTATGTTTCATGTTTTATGTACCTTGTCTGTCTTAGTTTAGTATATATTCAGAGGCCGCTTATAAGGACCTCTTTTAGTATAGTCTGTCTGTTTTGTTTACTGACCTGCAGCCTGCTCACTTCACGGATTGTCAAGTGTATCTTTGTGTTTCTCTGACTGCCCTGCAGCCTGCTCAATTCACGAATTGGCAGGCGTATCATTGTGTTTCTGAGTGTGTCCTAAGTTGTCTGTCGGTCTTGAAGCCTTCGGAGCTTAGTGACAATTCTGTTCTGTTTTTTGGTGCTCCTTGGTTTTGGAGAAATCCGTCTGTCCTTGTCTCCAGTCAGTTACTCACCTGCCTTAAGGCTTCATCACAGGTTCCAAGCCACCACGATGGCCCAAGCAGGGGCTAACCGTTACACACACCTACCAGAGGAAAGGTGAGAAAATGACAGACTATATGAGACGTCTGGATAAGATACTGTACCAAATACTGTTGAAGAAAGGGGTAGACCCTACTACAGTAGACCACGTTAGAATTCGGCAGATATTGAGAGGTGCTCTACCCTTAGACCCTGTGATGTTGCAACTAAAGACTCGAGACGGCAATAGAGCTAAATTACCTAGAACTGATTTGAATTGTTAGAGAAGAAGAAGCCCTTCTGGAAGAGAAGTTTGCAAGAAGCGGAGAAAAGGTCTATGCGCAACCCATAAGGTATAACGAGTGTTTATCAGATGAAGATGATCCGGAAGAGACATATGAGCAGGAAATCGACAGACAAGAGAAGTTCACTGTCCACATGCCTCCCGAGGATATCACCCAAAAGTCGTCAACCCAGGTTTATGGTGAGATACAAAAGACTCTCAAGAAAGTACAAGAAGCCCAAGTTAAGTTGGAACAGACACACACGGATCTGTGCCGGGCAGTCTTGAAGGTAGCAGAAATGCAGACTGAAATACAGAGGTCTCTCTCAGATATGCGAACAGCAGCGGTTGCTGTGGCCTCCCACAGGTGGTATTCAAATGAGTCGCAGGAAGAAAGTGTGCCCTCATCCTCGTGGAGAAGATGTTTCGGCTGTGTGGAAGTCGGCCACTTCAAGGCTCAGTGCCCGGAAAGGAGACAGGAAGCGTCCGAATATGTGCCTGCTAGAACTAGAAGATCCTCTCCCTGGGTGTCTGGTCCTATGTCGCGGGAAAACAATGCACCCCCTAAATCACCACGAATGAGGACGATGGTTAGAGTACAACAGACTGGGTCTATGCCTCCTACTACTATGGAGAAGTTCCCTGACAAGTTGATAGGTCCTTCGCCCGTCATTCCGGTTCAAGTAGAAGGGATCTACACCAAGGCTCTTCTAGATTCAGGTGCTCAAGTAACCCTGATTTACCGAGACTTCTATCAGAAACACTTGAAACATATACCCTTGAGGAAGTTAAAGGATCTCGAAATCTGGGGTATGGGGACTGAGAGGTTTCCTTATGATGGATATCTACAGGTGAAGCTGGAATTCAGTTCAGTAACCGTTGGACAACCGGGAGTATGTGACACGTTGGCCATTGTGTGTCCTCGTCGCTTGGGAGCTAATCGAAGATCTATGATAGTGGGGACGAACACCGACTTAGTGAGACGTCTTCTAACCCCACTGGTGAAGGAAGAGAGTCCTGCTCCCAAGAAGGCACACTCGATGTTACGGACGGTCTGTCAACGTATGGTCAAAGAACAGAGCCTCTGCAGAAGTGAGGCGGCTGAGGAGAATGGAAGGGACAGAGAAGGTCATACAGTCTAGAGAAGTGACTAGTTTCCGGGCTTCAGTAAAGTTGAACGGGTCACAACCGGGCCCCTATGTGTTTCAGGAAACTGATCTCAGTACTGGAAGTGAATCTGGAGTGGAAGTAATCCCTGAAATAATCTCCACACGAACTTTGAAACAGACACGTGGAAGAGTATCCGTCAGTGTGTGTAAAGTGTCTGACTCTCCAGAAATTCTGAAAACACAGATACCAATCAGACAAGTGGTTTCTGTTACGCCCCTCTCCTCTACCGAATTAGAGGGGGGGGAGTGAATAAAGAGAATCAAGTTGAACGGTTCTACCCTAAAGATGCCCGCATCTCGTTTGAATGGAAGAAGCGATTTCAGTCTCCAGTACTCAAGTGAAAAAATTTGTTCTCCAAGGATGAGTTTGATCTAGGGTGTGCTAAGAGCACTGAGCACCACTTTCGTCTCCAGGATGACAAGCCTTTTCGAGAAAGGTCACGACAAGTTTCATTGGGAGACCTAGATGAACTGGAAAGATCCAAAGGAGTGATTGCAGTCATGGCTGTGGGTGTTCCTGAACTATATTGTAACCCTACACAGATGAAGGCTCATTGTGGATCACAGAATCAAAGCCTAAACGTTCAGTACGACACCATCAGAGACTCACGTATGACTCACCCGGACATAGCACAGAAGAAGCGGTTACAACTATGCGAAGGTTGCCCGAAGTGTCTGCTCTACTTGTAGAAGTAGCTAGGGATCTGAGTTCAATTGAGGATGTATATCTAGCCCATTATACGTCTGCTGTCGAACCGGAATGTATTGGTTAATGTGGAAAATTACAATGTTATGTATCTGTTAAACGCCCTTGGAGGGATCCAAGAGTTATGGGGGGGAGAGTGTAGCGCTGTGCTGAATTGGACTTTGAGAATTGCAGCATTATGCCTTTAGGGAGAGGCAGAGCGTTACGTATGTGAAAGACTATGAGAGACTTAAGGACTTCATCTCCCAGAAACCTCGGGGGAGAGGACAGGAAGTGGGCGTGCTGGTGCCAGGAAAGACATCTGGAGCCTCGTGCATGGCATGGGCAGAGCAGCGAGACGAGTGAGACTTATGCAGGAGACTGTCCGGTATCACAACCAGGCCGGAGCGTGGACAGTGACGTATCCAGTGCTGGAGATCGGGGACGGAGGGTGCATCATCGTGTACCACATTCCGCTGAGCAGTTCAGATGACATGTTCCAGAAGGACCTCGAGTAAGGAGGCCGCGGATCGAACGAGAGTGCAGGCGGCAGATCGGTTCCGGAGATTCGGCATCGGGAGAGCGGATTCGTTGGCACCGGGTTCCAGTCGGTGGAGAGAGATCCTTTGGTCAAGTCGTCGATTGTAGACACATTGTTCGCCGGATGGGTGAGAGGCCTCAAGGCCTACGATTCCGAGAGAATGCGCACTTGCTTGATTGCTTCAATTTACAGGGCCCCAACGTTGACTAGTCGAAGATATTTTTGTTCATTCACTGGCCAGTTGAATCTAGTACCCGGGTACCCTGGGACACCAATTCATGAGCCTTTTTGAGCGGGACTTAGACTCACGAACTGAGGGGTATTAACCGTTTCTTTTCCGCCGCGTGTTTTTCCCGCATTGCATCCTGTCAGTTATTCAAGGTTAATTGCCTCGTGCTCCAAAGTATATGTGTATTCAATGCCACTTTATTGCTACAGTAAAGTATATAACTTACAAAATCCATAACAGTGTGCTGGTGTATAGTAATTCCTAGTGCGGTGAGACTATCCTGGGTTTATTCAGCAGCTCCTCCGGGGGTGAGCGCTACAGAGCTTTGGGGTCTGATCTAGAAAACCCATTTCAGACCCAGTGGTTTCAATCTGAAACCATGTTTTCAGATTGGAACCATTGTAGTTTTCAAAATTATTGTGTTTAATGTCCTTAGGTAGTAATTTATGGCAGAATGACATTTTTATTTCCCATTTCATGGACCTGAAAGGGTTAAAACTATTTTTACTCGATTACTCTAATTCTCTAGCTCTGGTTTCAGTCAAAACAGCAAATAGCTCTGTTATTCCTATCAATTTTAGGGATATTTATTTCCTGCTAAGTTTATGGACTTTTGGGGGAGGGAAATTTTGCAAAACGTATTAGACATTAAGGGCGGGCATAGGAACAAATGTTGTTCTTTTTTTCTAAGTTAAGTAGTTTTAACAGCAGACAATCTGACTGCAGCTCCTAAGAGGGAATGCCAAACCAAGAGAGGTGGAAAAAATATTGCATTTAACTGGAGACTTTCACTGGGTGTCATGCACTCACACGCAAGATTTAAAGCAGCCCAGAGCCAGTGAAATGGTATGCACAGATCACTACATCTAATTTCCACACTGGAAACCACAGGATGAAGGATAGGTAAGCTTGTACATGTAGCATGAGTGTGATTTTATATATATATATATATATATATCTCTCACACACACACACACTTGTTTATTATTAAAATGATTAACTTTTTTAATTTCAATGCAAAGAACAAGTATTGCAACAATACAGCAACTACAATAAAAGTAATTTGATATGTCTTAAGCTTAGAAAAGGGTGACTTTCTACTTCCAAAACAGTGTGAGCTGTAAAAGCTATAATGTGCCTAGTGGAGAGTTATGAGTTATAGTCAATATCATCTGCAGGAAGGTACTGTCTAATAATAGTCCTATGTCTCTCATGCCCTATGCATACCCCATTATGCTAGCAATCCTGTACAAACCACCCCCTTACTTCCCACAGACTTATTTTAAAACACAATGTTGGAATAACACTGATCGGATTCTGTGATGATGGTGGCAAGATGTGCCATTTCATGTACATAAATATTTATTGTGATTGGCTACTGCATTAGACAATAATGACAGCTGTCATAAAAAGTCTAATAGAATTTTCTTCTCAATGAAGTGTTAAGTCACATATATCCAGCTTTTCTTTTTTTTTCTTTGCACATTCAGGGTAAATGGCTTGGCTGTGATTGGTGTCCTGGCAACCATTTGTGTCACCAGTGAAGTTCAGGTAATCTGCAATGTGAAGCCACATTCATGCAATCCAAAAAATATTTTAAGTACTAAATAAGTAAAAATACTAGCTATGTAAGTAAATTTAAATTTTTTAAATTATAAACATAAAGCACCAAATAGTAGACAAACAAAATTGCAGATGTAACTATACTTATGGAATTATTAATCTGTGGCTCTTTAGTTGTTTTTTGAACATTGTATTGGTCTACAGATGGGTAGACAGACATGGATACTTTCAGACAAACACAGGTGTTTAAAAGTTTGGAGTCGCTCAGATCTGATCTTGTTTTCAATTAAAACATACCGTATTTTTCGCTCCATAAGACGCACCTGACCATAAGACGCACTTAGTTTTTAGAGGAGGAAAACAGGAAAATAAATATTCTGAAATCAAATAGTGTAATAATGGATATTGCCTCAGCTCCTCTCATGGATATACTGCCCCCAGCTCATGGATACTGTCCCCCAGCTCATGGATACTGCCCCCAGCTTATGGATATGCCCCCCAGCTTATGGATATACCCCCCAGTTTATCGATATGCCCCCCAGTTTATGGATATGCCCCAGCTCATGGATATGCCCCAGCACATGGATTTGCCCCCAACTTATGGATATGCCCCCCAATTTATGGATATGCCCCAGCACATGGATAATGCCCCAGCTCATGGATATCGCCCCAGCACATAGATATCGCCCCAGCACATGGATATTGCCCCAACACATGGATATGCCCCAGCACATGGATATGCCCCAGCTCACTCATGGATATGCCCCAGCTCAAACATGGATATGCCCCAGCTCGCTCATGGATATGCCCCAGCTCGCTCATGGATATGCCCCAGCTCCCTCATGGATATGCCCCAGCTCCCTCATGGATATGCCCCAGCTCGCTCATGGATTTGCCCCAGTCGCTCATGGATTTGCCCCAGCTCGCTCATGGACATGCCCCAGCTCGCTCATGGATATGCCCCAGCTCGCTCATGGATATGCCCCAGCTCGCTCATGGATATGCCCCAGCTCGCTCATGGATATGCCCCAGCTCGCACATGGATATGCCCCAGCAGCTCATGGATATGCCTCAGTTCACCTGCCGCCGCCGCGTTAGGCTCCCTCTGAGCGTGCATCCGGCGGCAGGAAGCTTGGGCACTCGCCTGGGGGAGCCACGTGACTGCGATCTCGCGAGATCGCGGTCACGTGGCTCCCCCAGGCGAGTGCCCAAGCTCCTTCCCGCCGGACGCACGCTCAGAGGGAGCCGAACGCAGCGGCGGCAGGTGAGCTGGGGCATATCATGGGGCATTCGCTCCATAAGACGCACCCACTTTTCCTCCCACTTTTTGGGGGGAGAAAAGTGCGTCTTATGGAGCGAAAAATACAGTACATCAAATGTCTTTGATGGGATAAGAAATACTTAATTTTAAAATAAATAATAATTGTGTCCTTCAAGCTTTGAAATCTGAAGAGATTTCACTTCATGCTTCCTGATGCATTCCGTGCATACTGGGTTGGCTTGATGTGTACTTCTTAAGTACCATAAATTTGAGCTGCTCTGACAACAGCTCAACAGAGTTGAGAAGTTCTTTTGGTCACTGTCCAATTGTAGGAGGAAATTGGCTCCGATCAAGCATCATCTTCAGAGTATGACATGGTGCTTGATTGGAACATGATGGCGTCAAGCACTCCTCCAGAATATCTTCATTTGGTCTATGTCACACAAATGTTCTTTTTTTGATAGAGACTTAGATTTTACTGTCCATGACACTTTTTTTCCCAATCTTCGTCCATCAAAGTTGTGTCCTTTTGCCCATCTTAGGGCTAGATTTCAAAACTAATGCTAAAATGGGGATGCTAACGGGGTGTCAGAACAGCACCGTAGGGTGTCAGGAAACCACTGCATAGAGTACTAGAGTGTTTGAGTATGAGCCCAGTAGGCAGTGAATTCAGGGTGCATAGGCAGCCAGTACCTTGCAGTAATAGCGTGGTGCCAAAGAGATAGGCAGTAATCGTGGTCAAGAGGCGATCCGAGGTTCAAGGGCTGGCAGAGAGGAGGCAGATTCAATGGGCAAAGCAGGGGTTCTGGTACACAATGGGAGCAATTGAGCGTATGTCTTTCCAAGTCAGGGGATAAGCGACAATGCTGAAGCACTGTGGGAGGGGCAGAGAAAACCTTTATTGAAACAGGTGGGTGTGTGGTGAGTGTTTGACCGTGATTAACTGTTTGTGGTACAGAATACTGGTGCTGAGAAGGCTAATGGTAGTGCCAACTTTGTAATATAGTACTTAATCTTTTCTCTTTATTGGCCAGTCTAAGATGAGGTTTTTTTCTTTACAACTCTGCTTTGGAATAGAGTTGAACAACATGCCATTGAAACACAGGATAGATGGTTGCTGATAATGGGCCTCTGTAATCCAATGTAGATATTCTGTCAAAAATCACCCATTTTACAAGGTTAGCAATGTCTTCACTGTATATATGACGGATTTGATGTTGTTTTAATAGACAAAAAAAAATCTGCACCAAACTTTTGCACAGTTTATGGATATATACTTAGAAATGGTTAGGAGTAAACTGCGATTCATAAAATCAAATGGCTATAGGTAGATAACAAAAAAATACACATACTGGAGGTATAAATGCAAATAGTAAAGCTCACATATAAAAAATATTTACATTTAGTAGATATGAGTAGTAATAGACACTGATAAAGAGGTTTACTCACTCAACAAACACTACATGCTATAAATAAATTGTATCATGTAAGGCAGTGGTCCCCAACCCTGGTCCTCAGGGCCCACTAACAGGCCAGGTTTGCCAGATAGCTGAAGCACAGCACAGGTGTTATGATTTGCTGCTCAGTGATTGCAGGATTCAGTCTGCTTTTCCCCATGGTGATCTGCAAAATCTGGCCTGTTAGTGGGCCCTGAGGACCAGGGTTGGGGACCACTGATGTAAGGTATTGGAGGGTTACAATCTGTGATTGAAAAGAATGAGGACAGACTTGTGTGTGTGTAGGTGATGAACAAGGATTGAGTTGGACTGAGTCACATGCACATGATACTTCAAACACGTAAAACATCTTAATCATAGAGAGAGCAGCAGTTATATATAAAAAGGTGTGATTCAATAATGAAGGCAGCCTCCCTGTTGTCAGATTTGTTTCTCTGTATCTAGCAAAGAATGTGAGCATCTGCCCAGTAATAGATGCCAAACCATATATAAAGTTTTTTTTTATTTTTTTAACACAATTTGCATATGTTGCGTAACTTACTTTTTACACACAAAGGGACACTATTCCCTTCTAAACCCCTTAAGGACCAAGGGTCTTTAAAGTCAATGCATTTATGACGGAAAACAGTTACGTCATTGGTCCTTAAGGGGTTGACGCTAGCACTCATATAGGTGAGCATTACTGCTAGGTTAAGCTCTTTTAACGCATGCCTCACGTATTACTTTCCAAACGCTAACGGGTTAAAAAACCCATTAGCGCATCGGTGATTGTGCTCCCTTCCGCAAGCATACGGTCCTTTGCGCTCCCTATATTTAACATGGGGATCGCAATCAGTAATTAGCGTTAGGACTTTGTAATACCTTACTTATCCTAACGCTAATTACTGCAGTTCCCCAGTCTCCCTCTGTGAATCATTCCGCAGCCCTGCACGATCTCACAAGAGTGAGATCACGCGGCCCCACTGACAAGGATTATGTCATAAACCTACTTACAGACATAGATGTTTTTTCATATAGGAAATATTTCACATTTTACATCATGTACATAAATATATAAAATCTGTTGAACGGTAATATTTGTGCGTGGCATGGTAATTATGATACAAACATTATGCTTGTTCAAATGTATTAGATAACTGCATCTCTGTGCATCTAATATTTGCATATATAAACTTCTGCTGGTAGAACAGCGAAAGAATTCCAAATCATCATTATTCTTGCCTGTTGTAAATTTATCTCAGAAAAGGGAAACCAACCACTTTAAAATGAGTCAACCCCCCTTTTAAATTAATCCTAAAGATAGCATACTATTCAGAAGAATCCATTATCTTCTCTTAACGCTACAGGAAGAATACACAAATTAAACTGTCCCCCAGCAAAACTGCAATCTCATGGTAACACGCAATCGATACAAAAAAGACTATCACGTGTCCAAAGCCTAACGTGGAATAGCACGGTGATCGTGAACCTTGGCACCCCAGATGTTTTGAAACTACATGTTCCACGATGCTCTGCCAGCTTATGTTTGACTGAGTATTATGGAACACGTAGTTCAGAAACATTGGTGTGTCAAGATTGCCATTTCTGGAATAGCAGCAGTAAGCAACAAGGGGGGTGTTTGTGAGGGTCCTGAGAACGAGCAACAGCACAATGGCCTGCTCTACGGTGGGTGCCCGCTCAGGTCTCACAAACAAGTATCCTGCTAATCGTGTACTTCTTGGTTGCGCACGATATTAAACACTGCCTCTAGTGCCGTGCTTTCAAACTCACAGCCCTGCAGATGTTTATGCCTACAGATTAATTATATTAATGCAATAGATGGTCAGATAATCATGGGAGTTGTAGTTCAGAAACGTCTGAGGGACCGGAGTTTGACAGTCCTGAGGCACGTTCAGTTCCTCAGCAGCTGCTGAATTACAACATTGCAGTAGTTCAGTTTGCTGCAGCAGTCTCACTGAACGCTTTGGCTGTGAATATTGAAACAAAAGGGCGGAGGATTGCCGAATGAAAGGTGTCGTTTCTGCAATATCCAATGTTGTCCATTTTATTACCACTGTAGTGCTAATGTTTACTATGTTCCAATAAATATTTGGTGTTTTAGTCCACCAAAACTTCAAACTGAACATTTCCTTATTGGATTATTTGCTCTCTGGAGGCGGCCATCTTTCCTACGTCACACCCAGCTACTCTGCAGCACTTCTCTACTTAGCTGCAAGCGCTAAGTTAGCAGTGCTGAGCGCTGAACTGCAGCACAGCGTTCAGTGCCAAGTTGATAACTCAGCGCAGCAGCTGAGGAACTGAAGGTGCCTCTACTCTACAGTGTTCTTGAGAAGAAAAAAACAAGATGAAGCTGGACAGCCTTCCAATGGTTTAGAGCAGCAATGCACAGCGCTGTGCATTTTACCTTGGAGTATCCCTTTAATATCTCATTTGTGGAATTTGAACTGTGATCACATTAAAGCAGTTTGAATTTGGTTGTCAAACTCCAAAACATAATGATCTGAGAATAAGAGGACAACATCTGTGTGAAATGAGTAACGGAAGAAAATACAGCAGCTGGACAGTTTAATCTCTGGCTGAGAACATTTACAAGCTGCTTCCCACACTGCCATGATTAGCATTTGTTTATCCAATTTTAAACTAATCGTCCCAATTAGCCATGCTCTTTTGCACGGTTTGGTTTGGATTGCAGATATCAGCTTTACAATTAGTATACAGAGTTAATGTAACCGTGTATATGCGGAGTCATTCACCTACTTGGCCTATGGCTCAACATATTTGTTACATTCATGAATAATGTTCAATTTCTCCAGCGGTCAAATCCAAAACAATAAAAAGTAAGTGGGGGAACACCAAGATTTCTGACCACGTCAGATTCCTGTCATAACTGGAAGCTTTAGGCTTTCTTCATGTATGAGAAAGTCATTCCATCAAAATAATGCATACAAGGTGACATTCCCATGAATTAAATTTTTGGGTTTGCTGTAAACATAAATTACATATACTGCACATTCAGGGCTGCCATCAGAAATCATGGTGCCTCTAACTGATACATTGTTTGGGCCCCCTGTCCAACTACCCCCATACAGAGACACCCGCCCAGATCCCTAGAGGGGGTATATGTCCACAAGACAGAGCCCCCAGAATGAGTGGTCATATTTCCTCCCTCTCCTTCCCTCATCATAGCACACCCCCCCCCCCCAGAGTAACTGCCACACTCCTTCCAAAGGAAGAGGATCTATCTCCTTCTGCCCAGCCTCCTCTCTCCAAACATGCCTCGGCCTTCACACTGGAAGTGGCACGCTCAGGAACAGTGGAAGCAGCGCTTCCTATGGCTGGAACTCAAGGAGCTTCATGCTCAGTGCAGTTGCCCTGCTGCTGAGGGGGCCTCAGGAAGCAATGGGCAGGGGGGAACACCGGTGGGTAAAGGGCACCCTTGAACTGCTGGGAACATGAACATACCATGGGCTGTCACGTCCTTTTGACTGCCCTGCGTATATTACATTGTAGTTAAAGACACCAGGTTAATTTAACCTAAAAACTCTTATAACAATGGCATACATGTTCTTAATTTGGACTCCTGTATGATGTGTTTTATTTGTTGCTTCTTTTGGGAAATACATTTCTGCCAAAGACTGCACTATTACACAAATAGCTTTTAAATATTATAAACTTGTGAATAATGTTTCAATTCCATTCCTTCATTGACAGAAAGTCATAACCTACATCCAGCATGCTTGCAATGAAAATGTCTGATATTCTATTCCATGGAGGCTCATCGTGCTTATTATTAAACGATCTGAAGAAGAAAAGTCAACCAAACTAAACTGGGGTTAGAGAATGCATGCTACCATCTTATACCAACCCAGCTACGGGGTTTACAGGCTTGATCTCTCGTCCGATGCCTTTTTAGCAAATTTTCAATTTTGTTAGAATTAAACATGTCTTAAGTAATGGAGTGGCCTCTTTATAAAGTAGGTGATAAATAACAAGAGATCAAAGTCTGGGGATTTTGCATTCTTCTTAGGGACCCCGGTCATCTTGGAGCTCTTGGACGTCTTGTTCCAGCACGTGTGGAGATGGAGCATCATTTAGGGCACGCAGTTGTCTTTTGTGAGTATAATGGAAATAATTTTTATAAAAAGATGTACAGATAAACATTCCTTATCCGTTATTCTAAAATTTGGAAGACTCTATTCCAGAAATTACAGAGTTGTCCAGATTTACATATTCTGGACTAGGGGTGTTCCGGATGGGCATTTCTGCTCAGGAACCCAGCTCCCAATCGCTACAGAAGACAATCGTACATGCTGGGAGCCTCGCCAGCATGTGAAATGCTGGGTGGGGGGTGGGAGGGTCAATCCAGATTTTGGTGTCTATAAACTCCTAAAATGTAAATCTGGGCCTGGTGTAATCAGGAAGCTGAGTTCTGTCACTCCACACTTCAGCGTGCACAGAATCTACCTTTCTGAGAGGAGAAACTCCAGGGAAGCGTGGGGGGGGGGCAGACCTAATGCTGCAGGACAGAGGCTGCACAAAGGAGCGGGCTTGACAGTGGCTGTAACAACAATGCCCTGCATCTAAGTGTCAAGGTTTGGGAATGGCCAAAAATGCCAGGGGATTTACGCTCCCTAGCTTTCACTCTCTTTGGCTGTCACATGAACAGCCTGTTGGGTATCACCGGTCCCGTGTGTACGGAGGTGTCGTACGTGTTTGATGTGTGTATCTGAAGTCGTGCGAGCTGTGTGCATTTTTCACAGTCATGTCTGTGATATATATATATATATAAACCTTATCTCTGCTAAAAAGCCGTAGTATGGCATAGCATTGAATTTAGGGTTCTGTGTAATAACAGACCCAGGATGCATAAAAGTGAGACAGATGTCATTTGCATATCCTACCCAGAATTCCTTGCTGCATATGGGGAATCTGGCACAGGAGCTCTGGTGTGACGTCCTGCGCCCCCTCTGGCAGAGGTGGATGTTGCCAGTGATGATCTGGACTTTCTGTGCATCTGGCGCCACCTCTGGCTTCTACGACAAATGCGTTCTGGACGTTCAGTTCCTTTTTGGATTTCAGCCTAGAGACACACCTGAACTCTCTAGCGTCTAATGAACTCTGCTTATATGGAAGCAACACCTCTTAGGCGTCGCTTTCACATTCATTGAAGTTCTGGACTTAGCTCAGTGCAGTCTGTTCCTAGTCAAGCTCTGACCAAGTTTTCCTCTAGGTTTATCTTGTTCTTGCTTACCCTCTGCTGTATTCTGGTTAGTACTTTCCATAGCACCGGTACCCTCCACTGTCCCCTGTGTTCCCTGTACCCAGTAATCTTGAATATATCTTGTGTATCAGACCTCTTGCCTTGTATTCCTGACTATTCTGTTTGCCTGTGACCTGCTTAGACCTTATGCTTGTATACTTGACCATTCTTAGTGCCTGCCCTGAACCCATACTGTACCTTCGCCTGGATTACTTGTTTATTATTGTTTATATCTGTATACTCAGGGCCGGATTTCCCATTAGGCACTATAGGCTTGTGCCTACAGGCGCCCTTCTTAGAGGGGCGCCTGTTGTTTTGAGTTTTATTTCTGTTTTTTTTTTTAAATGTACCGTGGTGGCTCTAATGTCCTCCTGCTGCCAAGGCCACGCGGGTGCCTAATTTGCCCACGCGACTGAGACATTAATCCCCTGCGCGTTGCCCGCTGTTGCTGTGCTGGGAGAGGATAGAGAGCTTCCTCATCTGGCTCCTCCCCTTCCTACCATCATCTACCTGTGCCCGGCCCGCTCAACGCACACTGTGTGCATGGGGCCCAGTGTTGCTGAGGTGCAGACGGAGCTAGGCAGCTGCAGACAGGGACAAGACAGAGGAGAGAGGTGCAGGGACAGTGACATGTAAGTAAATTTTGTCCCCTCTGGATAGCGTACCCCCCCAATCGGCATCCAGCCCCTCCCCCCATCCGCTGCAGGAAAAGGAATCACACAGGGGGGCAGAGAGATATGGATGCTCTCTGCTCCCTCTGCCTTCAAAAGCTCCCCCAACAGCTGCACCCTGCCTGCCCCAGTGATGGGAGATGCTGGATCAGCATCCCATCACAGAGGCAGGGAGGGAGGCACAGCCAGGAGGCACAGTGGATCTTCGGACCACTGCATCTCCGTCCCCCTGCATCATACATGGTGGATATATATATCATTGGAAAGAGCAGAGCCTGGCCTTTCCAATGATATATAACATGACCAAATTCTGTGTAAAAGCAAATAACAGATCATAATAAAATAAAAACATTACCCTTTTCCCTTTTTTCGTTTTACATGGTTGAAATGGCTCAGCAGTGAAGGTCTGCTTAACGGTCAGGCTATCACATTGTATATTACTGTAATTTTTCCTTTGGTTTAGTTGTGTTTTAAGGGTTAATGGGCAGGCGTCAGCTCTCACAGTATGTATTTTATTTTTCCCGTGATTAATGGCACGTTATGGGTTAATGAGTAGGCTACATGTCACACGGTTTATTATTTTTACTCTATTTCCCTGGGTTTAAGCCATTTTAGGGGTTAATGTGTAGGCTTCATCCCTCTCAGTGTATAGATCTCAGGATTTCCTTTTATTATTGGCATTTTAGGGGTTAATGGGTAGGCTACATATAACACTGTTTATTATTTTTATTGTATTTCCCAGGGTTTATGGCATTTTAGGGGTTATTAATTCATCTTTAGACCCTTTGCTTTTCGTCACATTTCAGGGAATCCATTTTGCTAAAAATATGCAGAATTCCCTATTTAGCGAATGGTCACCGTAAAATGACTAGCGTCACTGAAGCAGTTATGTAATTACGGCTTACTTATGTAAGTGGTATGTCCCCTGTCATGTACCTCTCCTGGCCTCAGCGGCTCTTCCTGTGGCCGACTGGGCTCCTGGTAATTCCTGGGCCCCAAGAGCTGTCCATGCTATGGAGACATTATAATTCTGGTCCTTCTCCTTCAATGACTAAGGTCTGAATGAAAAGCGCACGCGCGCGAGCAGGCATCCTCCCATATAGCCATTACAGCTGCGACTCAACCCGGAAGTCTGGACACGCTGATACACGCCGGCTGGATCCAATCAACTCGTTATACCTGACTATAAAAAATCTACAAGCTGAGTAAGTCATTGCTCGTTTATTGCGGTTTACAACCTGAGCCTACCTGTGAAATCCTTACCTGAAACCTCCTACCTGTGGAATCCTTGTCTGAAGCCTCTTACCTGTGGAATCCTTGTCTGAAGCCTCTTACCTGTGGAATCCTTGCCTGAAGCCTCTTACCTGTGAAATCCTTGCCTGAAGCCTCACCTGTTACCTGTTCCATTGAATACTTGCTAAATTTCTATCTTGCTGAAGTATTACCTGCACCAAGCTGTACATCCTTGTCTCCTGGAAAATCTACTAGCAAGTATATTCTGATATTGATACCTGTTGCCGACCTTTTGCCTGTTATTGATTACGCCTGATTGCTGCCTGCCTTTATGATCCTTTACTTCTGAACTGACCTTGCTGAGAGACTATTTATCGCTATATATATATATAAAGATATTAAACCGTGGTTGTGCTAAAGAAATGTTCCAAGAGTTCCTTGTCTAACATCACTCCTACTGAGCAAGAGGTCTGTGTAAGCCATTCTGCCCTTTTTGCCAATAGCTGTACTGAAAAGGCTGCTACTTCTGCACAATTGGTTCCTCTGGAAAACAGGTACCTGACAGAATAAACGAGCCAACTCATGGAACCAGCAGATATAGCAGAGGCCTTGAGCACCATTACAGATCAACTAGCCAGTCTTGCACAGACAGTCCAGGATCTGCAAACGAACCAAGTCATCATGCAAACCACACAAGCCCAGCTAACCACAAGACTAGCTGCCGCTACCCCTTTACCAGGAACTACAGCTATGATTAATACTCCTTCCTTCCACCCAGTAGCTGGATCAGCAGAACCATACGTTTCTCCACCTGAGAAGTTTAGCGGGGATCGTTCTAAGTTTCGTTGTTTTATCACTTCATGTACAATCATGTTCTCTCTCCAGCCCCTTACCTACTCTACCGATTTTGCACGCATTAACACAGTTTATATCCTTGCTTACAGAAAAACCACAGTGCTGGGCTCATCACCTTATACATGTCAACAGTCCTGTCCTATCTAACTGGAATTCTTTTCTGCAAGCTTTAGAAGAAATGTATGATGACCCCCACAGACTTGAAAGCGCCGCTCAAGCATTGTCTAACCTAAAACAAGGGAGAAGAGACGTAGAAGACTACATTACTGAATTTAAACATCTAGCCTTGGACTCAGAATGGAATGAGCCTGCACTATTAGCACAGTTCAAGTCCGGCCTTGCTGAACACATAAAGGATGAGCTGGCTAGAGCTGAAAAAAGTACATCAATAGAATCAATGATGACCGTATGTACGCAAATTGATAGAAGATTCTGAGAAAGGAGAGCAGAAAGAGCTGCTACTTTTCATCCTCCAATACACAAGCGCCCACCTCAACTAGCTGTAATGCAGCCGACACCTTTGCCCGCCTTGCATGCACCGGAAGAACCTATGCAAATAAATGTAATAAGAGGTCCTTTAACTGACAACGAGAGAGCACGTAGAAGATCACTGGGGCTCTGTATGTACTGTGGACGCTCGGGTCATCAGCTAAGAGAATGTCGTGAGAAACCAGAACACCGCGGAGGTAAGGCCTCACCTCTGTTTTATGCCATGTCTATAAAAAATATTAATGGTTATATATCTACACACCTAACCATCCCTGTGTCTCTCCAGTGGAAGGACGATCACGCCAACCTCAACGCGATGATTGATTCTGGCGCAAGCGGCTGTTTCATTGATCAAACTCTTGTAAGCATTCTACGAATACCCTTTATAACTAAACAACATTCTGTGGCATTGCAACTACTAGACGGTAGCCCTTTAAAAACTGGTCCTATTACAAAAGAAACAATTCCTTTGTCTGTATCCATAGGTACCCAGCATAAAGAATCATTTTCCTTTGATATCGTGAGTTCTTCAGCTTTTCCGTTGATATTTGGACTTCCTTGGTTAAGAAAAAATAATCCGTACATCGATTGGGAAAGAGGTATGCTAACGTTAAACATACCAAAACAGAAGACCTCAATTGATATTCCATACAATACTTCTTCAACTGCTATAGCCACCTTACCTGAAATTTATGAAGAATATTCTGATGTGTTCCAATCTACAGCAACAGACACCTTACCACCTCATAGGGTCTACGACTGCCCTATAGACTTATACCCTGGCTCCCCTATTCCGTTTGGACGAATGTATCCTTTATCAGAACCCGAGCTCAAGGTACTCAAAGAATACATAGATGAAAATTTGACCAAAGGGTTTATACGACCCTCTACTTCTCCCACAGGAGCTCCTATTTTTTCATGGGTAAGAAGGATGGAGGCCTGAGACCATGCATAGATTACTGGGCATTAAATAATATAACCATTAAGAATAAATATCCTCTCCCTCTAATCACGGAATTAATGGACAGGGCTGAAGGATGCTAAATACTTCACCAAACTTGACCTCAAAGGAGCCTATAACCTTGTAAGAATTAAAAGTGGACATGAGTGGAAAACAGCTTTTCGTTCCCGCTACGGGCATTACGAGTACCTTGTGATGCCTTATGGCCTCTGTAATGCCCCTGCAACATTTCAAAGGTTCTTAAATGATATCTTCCGTGAAATACTAGATGTTTACGTAATTATTTATCTAGACGATATATTAATATTCTCATCTTCCTTATTAGAACATCAAGACCATGCGACATCAGTACTTAAGAAACTAAGAGAGAACAAATTGTACGGTAAACTAGAAAAATGTATATTCAACAGTCAAGTCATTGAATTTCTAGGATTCATCATAACACCAGATGGACAAGACCAAAACAAAAGGCATAGAAGAATGGCCTATCCCTGCTAATAGAAAAGGGGTACAATGTTTTCTTGGATTCTGCAACTTTTACCGTAAATTCATCCGCAATTTTTCTTCTATTGTCAAACCCCTAAACGAACTAACACGTATCACTATCCCTTTTTCCTGGAACAGCCAAGCACAGAAAGCTTTTGAAAAACTAAAAGAACACTTTGTTACAGCACCCATATTGTCTTTACCGGATCTATCAACCCCGTATTCCATCGAAGTCGATGCCTCCAACTATGCGATAGGAGCAGTACTATCACAGAAGGTAGGCGATAAACAAATTCTACATCCCGTCGCCTACTTTTCCAGAACATTGACAGCACCAGAAAGAAATTACGATGTTGGTGATCGTGAGCTTCTAGCTATAAAAATGTCATTGGAAGAATGGCGACATCTATTGGAAGGTTCTGAATTTCCTATTACAATCTTCACAGATCATAAGAATCTAGAATATCTTCAGAAAGCAAAACGCCTCAAACCCAGACAAGCTAGATGGGCATTATTTTTTTGTCGGTTCAATCTTCATATCACCCATAGACCAGGAAGCAAAAATGGAAAGGCAGATGCCTTATCACGTATGAATTTTGTACAGCTGCCAGACGGAGATGAATACATCCTTGCTAAATCCTGTTTTGTTACCAGAACCTCCTCCATCTGGGATACCATAAAATTATATTCCAATGATATTAAAGATACTATATCTCATATTCCTTTACAGAAAAAGAACGGATACGTATTTCGAAATAATCGTATAGTCGTTCCTCAAGAAGCCCGTCTACACGTTCTTCAATATTTCCATGACACTACTATCGGAGGGCATTCCGGATTCCACAAGACCCTTGAGGTAATAAAGCATTCCTTCTGGTGGCCATATATGAAAAAAGAAATAAGAGCATACGTCCACCACTGCCCTACATGTCTTCAGACTAAACCACTCCATACTCTCCCCCAAGGCCTGTTACAGCCATTACCCATACCGAAAAGTCCATGGACTGATATATCCATGGATTTTATAACTGAGCTACCTATGTCTTCGGATTGTAATACCATAATGGTCATAGTAGACAGATTCTCTAAAATGGCCCACTTCATTCCAGTAAAAAGTATACCTTCCGCTACAAAAACTGCTCATTTATTCATTAAAAATGTATTTTCATTACATGGTCTCCCAGAGACCATAACCACGGACAGAGGGACACAATTTACATCCTGTTTCTGGTCAGCATTTTGTAAATGTTTACATATACAAAATAATCTATCTACTGCGTTTCATCCACAGACCAACGGTCAAACGGAGAGAGTAAATAACGTATTAGAACAATATCTCCGTTGCTTTATTACACATCTACAAAATGATTGGATACAGTACGTTCCTATAGCTGAGTTTACATACAACAACCAGAAACATTCTTCTACCGGTATGTCGCCTTTTTTTGTTAATCACGGCAGACATCCCATCATGCTTCCTGGTTCTCCAATTCTAGGTGATGTAACTTCAACCAATGAAAGAATAAGAAATATTCTAGATGTATACAAGACTGTGCATGCTGTATTGTTACGTGCTCAATATAGGTGCAAAACATTTGCAGATAGAAGACGATGTCCCACTCCGGTATACAAGGTAGGAGGCAAAGCATGGTTGTCAACAAGACATTTAAAGGTTGAATATCCATCTAAGAAACTTGGGTTACGATACATAGGACCTTTTCAGCAATCAAATTATTATTACCAGTTTCATATAAAATTCATCCTGTGTTCCATGTTTCGTTACTGAAACCAGCCTACGATGATCCTTTTCCGGGACGTCTCCCATGCAAACCAGGTCCTATATCTATGAGTGACGAAGAAACCTACGAAATCAAGGAGATCTTGGATTCTCGCCTTCGGAGAGGTCGTTTAGAGTATCTTATCAGATGGAAGGGTTATGGTTCACAGGATGACTCTTGGATTCCCGCAGTAGAGGTTAGTGCTCCTCGCTTGATTCGGAGATTCCATCAATTACACCCATATCGCCCCCAGAGGGGTCGCCTTGTTGGGGGGTTCTGTCACGTACCTCTCCTGGCCTCAGCGGCTCTTCCTGTGGCCGACTGGGCTCCTGGTAATTCCTGGGCCCCAAGATCTGTCCATGCTGAGGAGACATTATAATTCTGGTCCTTCTCCTTCAATGACTAAGGTCTGAATGAAAAGCGCCCACACGCGAGCAGGCATCCTCCCATATAGCCATTACAGCTGCGACTCAACCCAGAAGTCTGGACACGCTGATACACGCCGGCTGGATCTAATCAACTCGTTATACCTGACTATAAAAAATCTATAAGATGAGTAAGTCATTGCTCGTTTATTGCGGTTTACAACCTGAGCCTACCTGTGAAATCCTTACCTGAAACCTCCTACCTGTGAAATCCTTACCTGAAACCTCCTACCTGTGGAATCCTTGTCTGAAGCCTCTTACCTGTGGAATCCTTGCCTGAAGCCTCTTACCTGTGAAATCCTTGCCTGAAGCCTCACCTGTTACCTGTTCCATTGAATACTTGCTAAATTTCTATTTTGCTGAAGTATTACCTGCACCAAGCTATAGATCCTTGTCTCCTGGAAAATCTACTAGCAAGTATATTCTGATATTGATACCTGTTGCCGACCTTTTGCCTGTTATTGATTACGCCTGATTGCTGCCTGCCTTTATGATCCTTTACTTCTGAACTGACCTTGCTGAGAGACTATTTATCGCTATATATATATAAAGATATTAAACCGTGGTTGTGCTAAAGAAATGTTCCAAGAGTTCTCTGTCTAACATCACTCCTATTGAGCAAGAGAGGTCTGTATAAGCCATTCAGCCCTTTTTGCCAATAGCTGTACTGAAAAGGCTGCTACTTCTGCACAATTGGTTCCTCTGGAAAACAGGTACCTGACAGTCCCCACATGGCACTAAAGCAGTGTCCCCAACCCCCGGGCTGCAGACCGGTACTGGTCCATGGCCTGTTAATTCCCGGGCCATGGCATAATGTGAGTGATGTGGAGCAGCTATATCTACAGATGAAGCTTTGCTCGCTCACCTTCCTGCCTCATCTCCTGCGGCCAGCGAGCAAGTGAAGCTTTATCTGTAGCTACAGCTGCTCCACATAGCTCACATTAACTCCCGAGCGCTGCCTCCTGTCCTATCAGTCCTCCAGTAAGCTGTCAGGAGAGGTGAGGGTGGAGCTTAGCGTGATGACACGTCATCATGTTAAGCCCTGCCTTCGCTGGTTAGGAGGGAGAAGTCTTGTGAGACCTGAGCGGGCCCCACCGTAGATCAGGCCACTAGTGCCGTGCTCGTTCTCAGGACCCTTACAAACCCCTCTTTTTCTGATAGGGAGGAGAGCACACCTTTCAGCAGCAGCGTCAGACTCAGCAGCATCAGACTCAGCAGAGCATCCTCCTCCATCACTGTAAGTTTATCAATCTTATTTATACTGTAACCGGAAACACTTGGTTCACTTCACGACGGCGCCGGACCGGACACAAGCAAGGATTGTCTGAACACGAGTCTCTTCAGGAAAGGCAAACTTTATTGTGTCGTCACACAAATGCTCACACAGGATTGAATCGCAAAGAGTGACCCCCGTTCTCCCCCCGAAGAGGGGTTTTATACCCCGAGTACATAATTAGGTACATCCCAATTAGCCCACCTCCCGGTGACACTTTATTCCACCCCACGTGGGTTAATACCTCCCATCGTTAGTACAAAGGCATTCCATACATTGACCGTAAATTGGCAAACTTCATGTTAGTCTGACAGTTTGTGATTTGCTGCCGCACTCAATCCGGGCCGTGCCCACCTCCCTAAAGGCTATGTTTATTTGTTACAGATAAAGCATGGTCTGGTTTCTACGTTCTCTTTGTCTCTCTGCAGGCCTCTGTGACCTTGCAGTATCCATTTGTCATCCTGTCTTCTCCGTGCCAAGAGCTGGCCGGATCTTCCCTTCGTTTAATTGCTTCTCTGTTAATCTACCACATTCCTAAAATTCTATGTAAGCTTCATTCTAGTGTCTATTGAAATCTACCTAGTTATTTGCAAGTGAACCAATATTCTGAACAAGATGGCCGCTTGGCTCATAATAGCGACCATCTTCCAGCCTGATTCCACTTCAATACATATAATAGTCTCAGTTTGAGTGACACTGGCTGTCTGAGAGTGACCCCTCTCAGGCAGCCAGTGAGAGGAGTGTGAAGTGTGATTACTTTTAGCACCTCTTTCACTCTTAGGCAGCTTTTGGCATTAGTCACACTCTTGACACTCTCAGGCAGCCAGTGACAGGAGTATGATTGTTCTCACTGGCTGCCTGAGTGTGACAAGGATGTGACCCCTTTCAGTCAGCCACTGACGGTCAGTAAAGCAGGAAGCAGGTCCCTAACCCCCGGCCAGCAGAACGGTACTTGTCCTGGTAAGTGCCAGGCCGCAGTGTAATGCGAGTGATGCAGAGCGGATGTACCTACTGATGAAGCTTTGCCTGCCGGCCCGCCTCACACCTCCTGCGGCCGGCGAGCAAGCAAAGCTTAATCTGTAGTTGCAGCCGCATCCCTCGCATTAACTCCTGAGCTCCACCTCCTGTCATATCATTCCTCCAATGTCAGGAGAGGTGAAGGTGGAGCTTAACATGATGACACATCATCACGTTAAGCCCCACCTTCACTGTTGCTGGTTAGGAGTGGTGACAGGAGAGAGAGCGCACTATTCAGCAGTGGCACTTTTCTTAATGGTTCTGGCACCTGATTTATTTGATTTAAAATTATAAGATTTATTTTTGTTCGAAATTAAAAATATTTTTGCCGTGAAAAAAATAATATTTTTAATGGTGGGGGCGCTTCAGATTTCTCTGCCTACAGGCTCCTGAGTGGTAAATCCGGCCCTGTGTATACTGTAAGGTTTCCTACTGTGTCCATTGTTTATCTTGTCTGAAATTCTGTTAGCACAACGGTACACACAAGAAATATACTTAGTTCTGCTTTGTTTACATTCTGTCAATGCTTTCTAGTTCAGTTCAAGTCTTGTCTAGTTATATCTCGCTCTATTGAATAAACCCTGTCTAGTTTAACCCTGTATCTCTCTAGTGAATGTCTCGCTGCGACTTAGGCTCACACCCAACCCTCCTGCACTCCGAGCTAGGCCCCAATCGTGACATCTGGGATGCAATTCTTTGAATTGCGGTGATGTGCAAGTGGCTTCTGCAATTATATATATATATATAATATATTTATTTATTATTCTAGTGTCTCTGCACATGAAGTGCATGTCTCGTGTGTTGGCCTGTGGAGTGGGTGAATGGTTTGTCTGGCCACACCTTTCAACACTTCCATAAATTGGACATATTTTCAGCAAAATCCTAAATTATTTATTGGGGAAAAAAACCTGTAATGTGATATTAAATAAGAGTATCAGTAATCGGTATCGGCGAGTATCTGAAAGAAGTGTCGGTACTTGGGTCTTTTTTTTTTAAAAAAAAAGGTAACGGTAAAAATGGCATAACAATTATATTGAGAACTGGACAAGTGAAATGCAAGTAAAAGGGGAATCATTAACATCAGACCACAGTTTAACTAAATGAACATTTAAACCCCTCTATCCCTCCTTTAACCAGAGCTCAGGTTAGGTTTAACCAAGTTTGAAATACAGTCCATAATGATCATTGTGTATTTCAGTAATGCCTGTGAAACAATGTCTTAATATCAGGGTGGCAGACATGTATTAGAAATATTCAAAGTATTTTTTTTACAGTAATAAACTTGATAGAAAACCTAGGATTAAATCAGCTTGCATATGCCTGTGTTTTCAGTGCGACCAAAGGTGGGTGTTTGGGAAAGCAACGACAATACAAAATGTGCCATATTGGGGTAAGTCATCACATCTTAATGGAATTGATTTAAGCACTTTAAATGATTTGTCGCTCATAGCAAACTCATTCACGTTCTGATGAGAAATGTATAGCTTCATAAATTAAAAACCAGATTAGAACCAAATTAGAAAAGTTATGTAATGTAAATATCTGGCTATCTTGCTATACAGTGCTTAGCCACAACATTAAAACCACTGACAGGTGACGTAAATAACAGTAAGTGAACAGTCAGTTTTTGAATTTCATGTGTTAAGTGCAGGAAAAATGGCAAAGCAAAAAGATTGGTCTCCAAATTCCTTAGATCCCAATCCAATTGAGCATCTGTGGGATGTGCTAGCACAACAAATTTGATCAATGGAGGTCTCCCTTCTCACAACTTTCAGGACATAAAAGGAACTGCTGTTAATTCTGAAACCAGACAAAACAGCACTAAAGCAGAGGTCTTGTAAACTCATTGCCTTGACACATCAGGGCTGTTTTCGCAGCAGGAGGGGGACCTACATTATATTAGGCAGGTGGTTTAAATGTTGTGGCAATATGCAAGATACAGATTTCCTTGGATAACCCATATTGACTTTAATTTTCTGGAGGCAATTTAAAAAAAGTATTGGAACAAACAGGAACCAGCCTGTTTACAGATCACATTTACATTAATCAAAAATATTATTTTGAAGACATGTCCGGAAGATGCGATACCTTTCAGAAGTATGCAGTGTGCGCTCTACAACTTCAAGTCAATGTTGGGCTCTCAACAGGGGTACCAGTGGGTGCCCTTTTATGGAGGTAATTTTAAATATTCTCTTCAAAGTAGGGTTAGAATAAGAAAATACATTCTTCTGAACAAATTTGTAGTTTGTACATACTGGTAAGCAAAAACACATTTGAAGAATAAAGGGCATAATGCTGAATATTTATATTCCCCACAGTTGTATTCCTGTCACCGATATCCAACATAGATATTCAATAATTTAAGTGTCAGATTTTTTCATAAGAGCACTTAAATTAAACACTGCTTTGTTACGAGTACTGAATGGCACAAACTGCTTGGCTTTAATCAGCAAAACCACAGATTTAGATTCCCAGTCAGATGTAATCTGAATTAAAGCTTCGGCAAAACATACCAAAGCCAAGAAATTTAATGAAGTTGGCGGTAAGTTTACCAGAGCCTTCATTAAGTTTACACCTAAAACAGAATCTAGTGTCAGGCCACCGTATCTATTGTTATAGGTCTAAATTATTTTCCTCTGGTTCTGAATTCCTTTCAAAACCATTCTTGTAATACTTCTTTCCTGCTATGTAAATAATGTATTATAACACACCTGAACTCATGAATTTCCTTGTCTGGCCAAAACAGATCAATATACACTGAAATTGGAATAGTGTATCAACTGTGGTCTATGAACCATTTACCTTTTCACATTGACACGTATTGTATTGATGTTTTCAGCTCCTTCAGTCTGTGATTTGACCTGCTTGGCCGTTGGACACCATTTTTACTACAACTTTGGGCGAGTGTTGGATGGTACTAGATGTGGCCCTCACTCAGTGGGTACATGTATAAATGGCAGGTGCCTGGTAAGTTACCTTTATTATAAAGCTGTATGCAAGAAACACAACACTGAAAAGACAAAATATTAGATTCAGGGAAATTAGAATAAAAGATACTAAACAAATGTGATTGTTCTTAAAAAAAACCTTGGATTCGTTTCCAACTTAGCCGGTAAGTGACAAAACAGCTCTGTTAGCTTAAAGGCTCCAGCAGCTATCACAATCAGCTATTTACTGTAAATTAACAGCTCCTATACTTTGTATATGAGACATAAATTTGTGGCTACTTAGAGGACAATGAGCTATTCCAAAGTAACTTGTTCGCCTCAAAAAGAACCAGTATTCAGAAACTAATACGAGCCCTTAAATTTTAAGAGATTTTGCAAACTCCAAGGCTTAACCAACAAAAAAAATTCCCCAACGTACCACAGTTCCCACTATACAGAGGGTGGCAGAAACCACCACTTCCGCTGGCCGCCGGCAGCTGAAGACTGGTGTACTTCCACACGCCCCTGCTCAGGCAGTTTTTTATCAGATTTGAAATGCTGGTATACCCTTATTTAAATCTACTGAACTGCACACACATAAAACCTGCCGATTTCAGGTGATTGGGCAGAGTCTAAATTAGCCTCCTGAATGTTAGAACCAGTTTTCTAATAATATTTAATAATGTTATTAAAAATGCATTTGTTGTAAAATGTGGACAGATGATACATAACCATGCAATATATGCTATTGGTAGGGAGCATATAATGCTCATAAAGTATTCTATGGTTCCATACACATTGCAAAATACTGTAAATTCCATCATAAAACCACATTCTATGTTTTAATTAATGTAATTATTACTTAATGAAAACTGTGTTAATATTTGCTCTTCACAGAATGAAGGCTGTGATGGGATCTTAGGCTCTGATGTTACCACTGATTCATGTGGAACATGTGGAGGGAGAAATGAATCCTGCATTTTTATCCAGAGGATTTTCTATGATCCGTTCCCCTCTGCAGGTTACTGTCCTTTTTATATTAAAGAAATAATTTAGTAATTTCTTGTACTCACAGTCAAACAATGTTGCAGGTTTGTGTCACCTAATGCATTTAATTGAGGTAAACAAAAGTATCCTCTTAATACAACACCTACAGGGTTATTCGGAGAACTTTTGGAGAAGTGAAAACTCTAGGTCAAAATAGCCGATTTGGAAAGTGAGATAAATGTGAGAATTTTTCTGGTTTGGCAAATTTGACCTAGAGTTTTCACTTCTCCAAAGGTTCTTCAGAGTTTCACCTTTCTCTGAATAACCCTGTTAATATTAAGTTAGAGAAATTGTATTTATACTCATTTTACAGAGAATAATGCCTACAAATCTATTCATATTGGTGGGATATTAACCAAACCATTTTTAAGTCATCTTTTTTAGGATTACTACATCATAGTAACATGCACAGTGGATAGCAAAAGTCTACACACCCCTGTTAAAATGTTTTTTTACATCACAGAAACCTGACAAGACAAAGATGAATCATTTCAGAACTTTTTCTACCTTTTAGGCTAATGTCAGACGAACGCAGTCAGAGCGCACTCTGTGTGCGTGCATAACAGACGGACGTATTGACGGAAGATACTGTAGAAACCACACGGTCTGTTTTTAAAATTAATATGAAAAATGATAACAATTTAAAAAGGATATGAAAAGCCATTCTGTGCGTCAAGGTGCTGGACGTCACAAATACGCTGCGTCTGACATCTCCTCATCACTCAAACAGAACGCTACGCGGATGTGGCGCACTCTGTGCGTCCGTCTAGCGGTTTTACGTTCTTGCCTAACTTGCGTCTGTTTGCCATGTGCATGCGCAGTTCGGTGCGCACGTACTTCGTGTGTGGGTCTCTATTGATCATGATTCTATGCTACCACGGACGTTAAGATGTGCGGCAACACGGAAGTGATCACTGCGTACGTCTGACGCCGGCCTAAATGTGACCTATAAACTGTACAACTCAATTGAAAAACAGACTGAAATCTTTTAGTTGGAGTCTATCAGCATGGCACATCTTGACTTGGCAATATTTGCCCACGCTTTGCAAAAACACTCCAAATCTGTCAGATTGCGAGGGCATCTCCTGTGCACAGCCCTCTTCAGATCAACCCCACAGATTTCCCATCAGATTCAGGTCTTGGCTCTGGCTGGGCCATTCCAAAACTTAAATTTTCTTCTGGTGAAGCCATTCCTTTGTTGATTTGGATGTATGCTTTGGGTCGTTGTCATGCTGAAAGAGGACGTTCCACTTCATGTTAGCAGAAGCCTGAAGGTTTTGTGCCGATATTGATTGCTATTTGGAACTGTTCATAATTCCCTCTACTTTGACTAAGGCCCCAGTTCCAGCTGAAGAAAAACAGCCCTAAAACATGATGTGGCCATCATCATGCTTCACTGCGGGTATGGTGTTCTTTTGGTGTTGGGCAGTGTTGTTTTTCTGCCAAACATATCTTTTGGAATTATGGCCAAAAAGTTCAACCTTCACACTTACACAACCATATTATTTTATTTTTTTTTCCTCCGTCCACCTAAAAAGATTTCCGTTTGTTTTTCAATTGAGTTGTACAGTTTATAGGTCACATTAAAAGGTGGAAGACATTCTGAAAGGATTTCTTTGTCTATTTTTTTTACATCACAGAAACCTGACATTTTAGCAGGGGTGTGTAGACTTTTGCTATCCACTGTGTATAATGCACTATCTTAGAGCATCTATATAAAGTCCAGAGACAGGAATAGCACTCCAAAAATATAAAAGTAAAACACAAATGCCACCCACATTCCCAAGAAAAAACAACTCCTTTGTATACAAAACAGACAAAATGGGGCCAAGTACTCCACTGGCCAAAAATATAGATTTATTCCGATGACAAAAGTGATGTTTCCTCTTACTACAAAAGCCTCGACGCTTGAGAACGGCTAGTTTAGTTAGTCTAAACAGCACCTGTATTATCCGATTAAACCTGCCTTTTTTGGGAAGCAGAGTGCCTAGGCTTCCGTTGCCTTTACCTTTAAGGCTAGGGACAGATGAGCGCATTTTCTGCGGCCACCGTCAAAATGTACGTCGATGCGTGCGCACGCATTTTTTCACGGAATACGCTTAAGTGGTCAGACGATGCGCAATTCTGGACGTATTTCATGACGATGGGGTGAAAAGTTTGAACGTTATGTTGGCCGCACACTAGCAGCGTCTGACATCTCCTAATCACGCACACACGCTGCTATGCGGCCGCAGCGCACTCTGTACGTCAGTACCAGCGGTTTAACGTTCTCGAAAAAATGCGTTCATTTTCCACTTGCGTTGTGCAGCCGGACTTTTGTGCGACCGTACTTCGTATATTGGCTGTCATTGCCCGTCATCTGCTGCTAGTGCGGCCGTGATTATGTGCGCCAGAACGCGCGTTCGCACTGCCTCAGTCTGACCCTAGCCTAAGTCTAGGCGATTTAAATTTTTTATACTCAATCTACAGCTTATAGTTCATGTTTTCACTAAATAGGGTTCTTTGGATACAAGAATGTGATCCGGATTCCAGCTGGTGCAACCCAAATGAAGGTGACTGACTGGAGCCGCAACCTCCTAGGTAAAACCAAAATTTTAAATAAACAAAATTCCACAAATAGAATACTGCATTTTGAAAAGGGTGTCGGTCGCATGCACATAAAAGATCAGTGTCTTGAGTCCCAGTCACACCCTACTGTAAGACCTCCTAGTTCTGCTTGTTAGGAATGTAGGAATTTACCTACTTTCTGGATGGTCCTTATCAGTCCAGAGAGGAGGTTACTGGGCATAGCTGAAAAATGCAAAATGGGTCATGATGGCCATGAGCAGGAATCCCTCAAGATGGTGTTGGCTCCAGACCATCTTTGATACTTATCTATGTAAATTTAGGCTATTTAACTGAAGAGAAACTTTGTTTGTAATTCAGGTTTTATACATGGACAATATTAGAAAATACGCACCTGTAATGTCATTCTGTTACCATTTGTAAATGTGCATTTTGAAATGTGATATTCTCATGGCTGATGTAAGGCTGGGGTGCCTGCTTTGGATACTATGGATTGTAAATCCCATTAAAGACCAGGATAATACGTTGGAAGTTAAAAAGGATAGAATGTACTCTGTGTGACGGGACGGCCGCCACTACGCTGTAGCGCAGTTCAAGTGTTTATTTATTTGTGTGTTATTAAAAGCTCGTTAGTCCTTATTTTTATAAGTACCTCAATATGATTTTCCCTGTTGGTCCCCTGTTCCCCGCTCATTCAGAGCCATGGAAAGTTCACCAGACGAGCTGGCACCGAGCCTCAAGATAAGGGCGGCACCCACCAGGGGGGTCCAAGGTGAACAACGGAAAATTGGGCCATGGCTCTAGGCAGTGGCAGAAGTCACCCCGGGAGGGCTGAGGGTGGACCAGGGGAGAACAATGTCTTTTTCTCCCATAAATAAGCCTGTGTTCTCCATGAATAATAAATCACTCTTGTTTGAACCTTTACTCCTGCCTCGGCTAGTAATTGGGGATAACAGGGTTTTGGGAACTGGGACGCTTCAAGGACCTCTCTACAGTGCTGCAACCTCGGGGTATCCTACAAGCACCAGCGGCACCTCGCTACCACACTACCGACCTCGAGGTGTACTCGGCGCTGACGGCGGATCTACTCACCCCGAGTAGTGGGATCCGTCACATTGGCTGGCAGCCTGGTGGGATCGGCTGAGACCAGACAAGCAGGGGGGAAATACAGCCGCTGGCTTGACCCTGGTCTCAGCCACCGCAACACGCCGAGCATCCGGAGCGGCCGCCATCCGGGGGGAGATTCTGAGACCAGCCCAGCAGGGGGAAAAACAGCCGCTGACTTGACCCCGGTCTCAGACACCCCTGGTTCCGAGAGGCGGACACCCCAAGTAACGGCCGTAACCCCGTATGGCCCAGCACTATGAGGGTCTGAAGCGCACGGTCCTTATAGAATTGCTGAAAGCCAGAGGCAAGATCCCCGGGGGCAAACCAAAGGCGGTCATCATCAGAGAATTGATGGAGGATGACCGTGCTTGTATGCCTCCCTCCGAGGGCTCTGAGACCTCAGAATGGCAGCGAGAGGTACAGTGGCGGCTGGCCCTGTACGGAACAGACCCCTCTGCCGACATCATCAGGAGGGTCTTGGCAGATACGGACAGACTCCGCCAAGCAGAAATGTAGCAACGGTCCGGTGGGTCTCTGACTCCCCAGGGCAGCACCGGACCCCCCAAGCAAAAGATTCCCTTTGCCGCCTTCAAACTCTTCCCAGAGGGAAGCGAGGATATTGACGGCTTCCTGCAAGATTTTGAAAGACAATGTGCCCTGCAAGAGGTGGCGGCCCGAGGTTGGGTACCTCTACTGGCAAGTAAGTTGACGGGCAGAGCGGCTGAAGCTTACCGGGCTGTGGCGGATGAGGACTGCATGGTGTACGAGCGGGTCAAGGAACACCTGATGGCCCGCTATGCGCTCACCCCTGAGGCGTATTGAGTCCGGTTCCGAGCTCTAAAGAAAGGGACCCATGACTCCTACGCGGAATGGGGGCACCGCATGCAACAGGCCGTCCGCAGCTGGATCCAGGGATGCCAAGCCACCCACCCGGACCAGATCATCCAACTGCTCTTGCTGGAGCAGTTCTATAACTATTCACCTCCAGAGGTCCGGGATTGGGTGCGAGACCGACGTCCCCTTACCCTGCCCGAAGCTACCCGCCTCGCCGATGAATACCAGGACGCCAGGCGAGTACCTCCTCCTGACATCCGACCCCCACCTCCCCGGTTCCATCCAGCACCCCAGCCTCGTACTGCACCCACCGAGAGAGCACCCCGGCCACCGACAATCCACACCCCGGTTCCTCGGACTGGTCCCCGGTGCTATGGGTGCAACCAATTCGGACATATCTGGGACCGCTGTCCACTGCCAACCGTCCTGCCCCGCATCGCCCAGCACACCCTCCGGGCAGAGCTACGGCATATTGTTGCCAACATGAGCCGGAGCCAGAACCCACAGCAATTCCGGACGAACACTGGGGCATCCTACATGAAGCAGACCCGATTCAAGCAGCTGCCCAAGATAACCGGCAGCACCATCGCCAAAAGGTTCGGGTGAATGGACGGAGTGCCAACGGCCTGCGGGACACCGGCGCAATCCTTATCCTGGCACAGCCCCACCTTATTACCCCGGCTGCCTCCACAGGCCACTCGGTGGCCGTCCAAGTTGCCGGTGGCCATGTTTACCGGATCCCTACAGCCCATGTCCATCTTGATTGGGGCACGGATACCCGGGACGTGGAAGTAGGGATCATGAAAGACCTACCAACCGAAGTATTACTCGGCAACGACCTTGGCCTGCTGACCTCTACTTTTGAGGGCACCCACCCTGGCGGGGTATGCCCCGTCACCACCCGTCATCAAGCAAGGAAGGCTCTGCACACAGACTCCGAGGGGACCGCGGTAAGTGAGACCAGCCCAACCCTTGGACCCGACAATACCCCCTCCCTGACCAGGGATTCCCCGACGGACTTTGCCCAAGCCACCAGGGAAGACGTCACCCTTGCCCCTTACCGACAACAGGCTGGGCGGGAGCCGGGAGGGGTAGGGGAAGTGAGATTTGCCTGGGACCAAGGGAAGTTGTATAGGACCTCCGGGGGAGCGAGGAGGGGAGTGGACCAGGTACCCCATAGGCAACTGGTAGTGCCGGGGAAATATCGGCGCGATCTGTTGAAGATTGGGCATGATATTCCCCTTGCAGGCCATCTGGGGCACAGGCGGACACTGCACCCCCTGACCCAGAGCTTCTTCTGGCCCGGGTTATCTGGGGATGTTAGGGACTATTGCTGGACCTGTGAGGTATGCCAGCGGGTAGGAAAGAGGGGGAACACCTGGAAAGCAACCCTGAGACCCCTACCCATAGTGGGAGAACCCTTTAGATGGGTGGCGGTGGATCTGATAGGACCCCTGGCGGTGCCTAGTACTACGGGCAAGAAGTATATCTTGACCGTAGTAGACAACGCCACCAGGTACCCAGAGGCCGTGGCCCTCCGAGATATCCACGCAGAGACCGTTGCCGGAGCTCTACTACAGATATTCTCCAGGGTCGGATTTCTCCAGGAAATCTTGTCTGACCAGGGCACGCAATTTACGGCCGAGGTGACCCAGCAGCTCTGGAGACTGTGCGGGATTAAACCCCTGTACAGTTCCCCTTACCACCCGCAAACCAACGGGCTCTGCGAGCGGTTTACCGGGACCCTCAAGCAACTCCTTCGCACCTTTACCATGTCCCATAAGGACTGGGAACGCCACTTGCCTCATCTGTTGTTCGCGTACAGGGAGGTACCCCAGGAAGCCACTGGCTTCTCTCCCTTTGAGCTGTTGTACGGCCGGAGAGTCCGAGGCCCCTTGGACTTGCTCCGGGAGCACTGGGAAGGTGCTCTGGCCGAGGAGGGGACCTTGGCCATAGATTATGTGCTTGAGTTTAGGGACCGGCTGCAGGAATTGACTGCCCTGGTACGGGACAATCTCAAAGCCGCCCAAAACCAAGCAGAAGAGGTGGTATGACCGGTCGGCTAGGGACCGCACCTTCCAGCTAGGGCAGAAAGTGTTAGCGCTCCGGCCGGTCAAACAAAATAAATTGCAGGCAGCCTGGGAGGGACCCTACAAAATTATAGAGAAGATCTGCGATACCACCTTCATCGCAGCCAGATGTTCGGATGAAAGGATTCAAAGAACCTTTCATGTGAACATGCTGAAACCATTTCATGAAAGAGAAGAAGCAGTAGCCGCCATCTGCGCACCGGACGTGGGGGATCTGGAGGATCTCCCCCTGCCGGTACTGCCTGGGGATCCGAGCGCCCAGGGGATAGCTGATGTCTGGCTGGGCGAGGGACTCAGTCCACGCCACAGGGAACAGGCTCAGCAGGTGCTACGGGAGCACCGAGACCTGTTCTCGTCCCGTCCCGGCTACACCTCTCTAGCTCTGTATCGGGTCGATAACCAGAGTCAAACCCTCTTGCGGCAGACGGCGTACCGAATCCCCGATGCAGTGAGAGACGGGATGCAGAAGGAGATCCGCGAGATGCTGGATCTAGGGGTAATAGAGCCATCCGAGAGCCCATGGGCCTCCCCGGTGGTTCTAGTACCCAAGAAGGATGGCACTACCAGGTTCTGTGTAGATTATAGAAGGCTCAATGAGCACACTGTTTCCGACGCCTACCCCATGCCCCGGGTAGACAAGCTCCTTGACCGCATTGCCCAGGGTCACTTCCTCACCACCATTGACTTGTGTAAGGGGTACTGGCAGATTCCCCTTGCCGAGGAAGGTGTGCCGAAATCAGCATTCATCACTCCGTTTGGCCTGTACCAATTTCTGGTCATGCCATTCGGGATGAAGAATGCCCTGGCCACGTTCTGTCACGGTGGCAGTACCACCAGGCACGCACCACCCTATACTTGCCCTCCGATCCTTGGAAGTGGTCGGTCTGTAAATATATAACCCTATGAATATAACTCGCAGGAAGGTGAGGTCAAGGTTCCTGAGTGAAGCCCCTATATGCAGAGATGCACTGTAAACTGCAAGGGCAGGTGAAAGCAACACAGGGTTAACTAAAGACCTCTGTACGGCAATACCAAAGATTCGCTGCACTGAAAGGCCGGTCTTTAGGATAGCCGGATCTAATCTAAAGGAAAGTATTACCTTGAAGCCGTACAGAGTCTTTTGTTGTATGCAGATGACAGGGTTTCTTGGAAACGGTACTGACAAGGAATATAATATAGAGGAGTCACATAGAGGAAAGCCAAAGGTCATAACCAGAGAAAGTACGTCATATAGGATACAGGAATCAGAACCAGAAGGGAAGTCAGCCAAGCCAAAATCAGTAACCGGGGAATCTAAATGGAACATAAACAGCAAAACAAAATACAGCAATAGACAGAACTAAATACACAGAAGGAACTGACATAAACTGGAACAGGACATACTTGAAAACGAGAGAAATCTCAATGTATCCTTCCTGGTAAAATCCTTTATAAATAAATAAATAAATATAAGAGGCAAAAACTGAACAAGGATGAACAAACGGAGAATATCAGGAACACAGCAAGGAGCTCTCAGGACACCGAACGCAAGGAGACCAGGCAAAGGAAAAATGACCCAGCAATGTCCTATAGGTACATTGCTCTAATATAGTCAGGGGAATCAAGGCAAGGGTAAACAGGTGAGCAGCACACAGAACACCAATTAACCCCTGGGAGGCCACCCAGGAATTGGCAGCAACAGAAACACAAGGGAAAAAACACAATATACAAATACAGAGGGCAGGAAGACAGGTATGCCAGCATGGAACGTGACACGTTCCAACACATGGTGGATCGTCTGCTAGAGGGGATGCAGGACTTTACCAGCGCCTACCTAGATGACATAGCCATCTTTAGTAACACCTGGGAGGACCACTTACAGCACTTACGGGCAGTACTGGACTGCCTTGGCACCGCAGGTCTGACAGTCAAACCAGACAAGTGCCACATTGGCATGCCCGAGGTCCAGTACTTGGGCCTCCGGGTGGGCTGCGGAAGGCAGCGCCTGGAACCCGCCAAGGTTGAAGCTGTTGCCCAGTGGCCCACACCCTGCACCAAAACCCAGGTGTTAGCATTTCTAGGTACGGCGGGGTACTACCGCCGCTTCGTCTCCAACTACAGCGCCATTGCCAAACCCCAGACTGACTTGACCCGCAAGAACCTTTCCCGACAGGTACTGTGGTCCCCTGAGTGTGAGGAAGCCTTCCAGCAGCTCAAGCGAGCCTTGGTGGAGGCCCCCGTGTTGACCGCTCCTGATTCAACTAAACGTTTCGTCGTCCAAACAGACGCTTCTATGTTCGGACTGGGAGCGGTGCTGAGCCAGGTCGGTGAAGATGGGCATGACCACCCGGTTGCCTACATCAGTTGGAAACTTCTACCCAGGGAGGTTGCCTATGCGGCAATCGAGATGGAGTGCCTAGCCCTGGTATGGGCACTGAAGAAACTCCGACCCTATTTGTATGGGCGCTCCTTCACGGTCCTCACAGACCACAACCCCCTAGTATGGCTGAACCGGGTGGCCGGAGTCAACGGCAGGCTCCTGCGGTGGAGCCTGGCCCTACAGCCCTTCAACTTTACTATCCAATACCGTCCTGGTAAGCAAAATGCCAATGTGGATGGGCTATCCCGCCAGACTGAACTTGAGATCTAAGGTGGGGTCCGTGGACATCCCCAAGTGGACCCGCAGAGTGTCTCACCGGGTCTGCCAACTGCTAACTTGGGGGAGATATGTGACGGGACTGCCGCCACTATGCTGTAGCGCAGTACAACAGTTCAAGTGTTTATTTATTTGTGTGTTATTAAAAGCTCGTTAGCCCTTATTTTTATAAGTACCTCAATATGATTTTCCCTGTTGTTCCCCTGTTCCCCGCTCATTCAGAGCCACGGAAAGTTCACCAGACGAGCTGGCACCGAGCCTCAAGATAAGGGCTGCACCCACCAGGGGGGCCCAAGGTGAGTAAAGGAAATTTGGGCCATGGCTCTAGGCAGTGGCAGAAATCACCCCGGGAGGGCTGAGGGCGGACCAGGGGAGAACAATGTCTTTTTCCCCCATAAATAAGCCTGTGTTCTCCATGAATAATAAATCACTCTTGTTTGAACCTTTACTCCTGCCTCGGCTAGTAATTGGGGATAACAGGGTTTTGGGAACTGGGACGCTTCAAGGACCTATCTACAGCGCTGCAACCTCGGGGTATTCTACGAGCACCAGCGGCACCTCGCTACCACACTACCGACCTCCAGGTGTACTCGGCGCTGACGGCAGATCTACTCACCCCGAGTAGCGGGATCCGTCACACTCTGCAAGCGTCACGGTATTTTGCACTACCTCTGTGATCTAAAAACATAGGATTATAATCAGAGGAAGCGCACAAATGCCACATACGGAAACAGAAAAGGGTACATATTAGTGGGTGAATGGAGGAAATCAAAGCAGGCTCCATACTTGAGAGAAACCACATCCCATAAATCACAATGAACTTTTAGAAAGAGACACAGCCACGATAAAGTCGAAGGTGAAGTGCAGGAGAAAATCACCTGTGTGGTTAAAAGATCCTAAGTGACACACTGAAGGAAGAAACAAAACCGGTAACGGCAATGAGAAGAGAGAAGATCTTATAAAATCTGATTGGGACCCTACTGGCGAGGAGACAAGAGGACCATACTAGGATCACCAATGGCCAGGAGATGAGAGGGGCTGAACCTTTGGTTTCTGCCCCTACCAGATAACAGATAAAGGATTTTGTGTAAGAGAGTGAAGCACCCACCAGAAATTGTGCACACAATCCGCTCGCTAAACGTTGCGTATGGGGGTTCCTCTAAACAGCCCTAAACAACAACCACAAAACAACGTAGCGCCAGCGAGCAAAGTCCACCGGTTTGTGAAATTGAATATACTACATGTCCATGTATGAAATATTCTTTCTTTCAAGGGTTCGTCTCCTTTGAATAAGTATTTAAAGAACTGCAGGGAAAGGAGAAAAGACCAGGATTGTGCAGTATATAGCTCCAAATTTAAAAATAAAACACAAGTAGCCAACTCACATTTGCGTGGGCCCACACCTGGCTCTAGGATGACCTTATGGGTCTTTTACCTTCTTCAGGAGCCCATTAACCCCTTTGAGGATCCTGTAGATTTTGATAGGGTTCCCCTGCAGTGAAAGTAAATATACCAGGGATACCCCTAGTGTGATATTGCAGACAAACAGTTTTTGTTAAAGCAGTAGGTCCATTTAAAACTCACATATCCCTGAGCCTCAAATGGCTCCGTCAAATGCGCATAGGAGATTTATAAAGAATCCCCAAAAACCTTCTTGGACAGGATTCAGGCAGTCAGCAATCATTTAAAAACATTTATTTATAAAAATAAATCAGACATAGCTACCAGTTTTGTAACAGAAAAAGGATGTCTATAATTTATTAGGGATAGACTGATATCAATTTTTAGGTGCTGATATTCTGTACATTTAAATTTTTGAAAAATCACAATTTCTACACAGATCTGGTGTTAACTGAACATGTTTAATACAATTCTGAACATGACAACAACTGAAAAAATAAAGTGCTTGCAAATTAACCTAAATAGCTTTCCAGAACACAGAAAAAAAAACGGCAAAAAAATCTTATATACATCACACACTGAATGTCACTACTAGAAAGCGAAACAATATTTTGGGTTGAGGAATCACGGATCTCAGTAGGAGCATGTCACAGAGCTACGCAGCAGTAAAACTATCACTCATACACACCGCACATTGCTGTGAGTTTTGTTGAGGCGCTCTGATATATTGTGCACTGTGTATGAGCGGATCACAGAGCAGCATCATTGTTCATAAGTGTGTATAAGAATAAAAATATTATATTCTTTAATATTACTGTAGCGCTCACTCCCGGAGGAGCCGCTGAAAATGAACCACGGGTCAGTCTCCCCGCACTAGGGAATAAATATACTCCAGCACCGTTGTGGATTTTATAAATTATATAGTTTACTAAAGTAAAAGGCATATAATGAGACACGGTGTTCGTAGATATATTTACAGTATTTCGTATCGCGGTAAACGCGCAGCGGAAAAAGAAATGCGAGACTTCGTATTTCTGAAAAATGCGCGACCGAACAGAAAAGTACAATGCTTCGTAATTACGAGAAACGCGCAGCGGAAAGAGAATACAATATTTCGCAATTCGAGAAACGCGCAGCGGAAAACAAAATAAGATGCGAATCTTTGCCCCTTTTTCGGATACTAGGGAGTGAGTCCCGAACAGGTTAAGTCCCGAACTGAGTGTATGTGTGTGTTATGGTACCCGGGTACTATTCAACTGGCCAGTGAATCTTATAAAACGATGTCTTCGACTAGTCAAGTTGGGGCCCTGTGGGTTTCAGAAATAAACAACAGCGTGCTTTCTTGAGCTTTGTAAAACCGGCCTTGGAGGCCTCTCACCCATCCGTTCGATTCACCAAGCATCCGCTGACACAGGACGTCTCTCCGCTTGTTTCCTCGCTGGGATACCGGCTACTGGATCGGTGGTCAGGCTTTCTGTGCTCCGGCCCGGACTTGTCCAGCTACCGCCTGCTCTCCCATCCAATGGACTCGCGGTACTCCTTACTCGAGGTCCTCAGCTTGTCTGGATAGCAGCTTGGCTGATGTCTGTCGATAAGTAAGGCTCCTTCTGGCAAGGAAGGATAACCCCACTAGAATCCTGATAGGCCACACTTGCGCTCCGGCCTAGTCACGGTTCCGCTCGTCAACACTGTGTCCTCTCTCATGCACTCCCTGGCGTGCTCTGCCGCGTTCTCCACGAGGCTCAGGATGTACAGCGTCTGTGTCCCACCCACTTCCTGTCTGTTTGCAAAGCATGCCGGGAAACGTAGTCCCAATGTTCAGTGTCTCTCATCGCGCTTGTCTCCCTCCGGTGGCCAAAAATAGGTACTGTCACAATAAGGTTTTAAACACAGCGCTACACTCTCCCCCTCCTAGAACTCTTGGGTCTCTCCAAGGAGGTACAACAGTTACATTTACATTTCGATACAATTAGATAACATATACAGGGTTGGCAGCAAACATACAGTGGGTTAGATATACTTCTTCAAGTTGACTCATGTTTTGTGCTACCTCAGCTAACATAGCAGACACTTCGGGCAACCTCTGCACTGTGGGTATGGCCTCTTCAGTGCTATGTCCTGGTGAGTCGTAGGTGAGTCGCTGGGGCGGTCGAACAGAGCGTTTTGGTTCTGGCTCAATCAGTTCCTCTTCAGGTGGAAGTACTATAGGTGCTGGCTCAGTCCTTCTTTCTACCACTGGAGCAGACGTTTCTTCAGAGTATGATCCCTCCAGTGAAGGCATAGAACTGTAATCATAAGATTCAGCTTCAGGAGCTACAGGGACTCCAGCAGTCTCAGGGACTTCCAACTGAAATTCAAGAGCTTCAGGGATTTCAACAGTCTCAGGGACTTCTAACCGAAATTCAGGAGCTTCAGGCCTCAAATTACTCTCCCATCGTTCAGGAACTGAGATAATCTCTTCAGGCTCCGGTGAACGCATCCAGTCCAGACAGAAACTCTCTTCCTCACTGTCCCTTTCGCTCTCTTCGACAACCCGGGTCTGCTGAGACCGAGTAACAGGAGGCAAAGGTGGAGCAGGCGGATTTGGCAAAGAAAGTTCGTCCCCAACTGGTATCCTCACAGCCTCTCTCAAAGGTAACAAATGTTTCCGGTGCCAGTTCTTAAGAGGCCCAGCCTTTCCATCCGGCCGGATTTGATACACCGGCAGGCCCAGCAGTTGCTTGCAGACAATGTAGACTTGAGAACTCCATCTATCCGCCAACTTGTGCCTCGCAGCAGCACCCAAGTTCTTCAACAAAACCCTATCACCGGGTTGTAGATCTTGTATCCGAACTTTCAAGTCATAATTCCTTTTGTTCCTTTGCTCCCTGTTTCCTGAAGTCAAACGGGCCTGTTCAAACGCAGAAGCCAGATTCTTCCAAAGTCTATCCACGTAGTTTCTATGGGAGGCTACCAACGTCTGGTCTAGAGATAACCCAAACGCCAGATCAACCGGCAGTCGGGCTTCTCTTCCGAACATAAGGCGGTACGGTGAGTATCCAGTTGCATCACTCTCCGTACTGTTATATGCATGCACCAGAGTAGCTATGTGACGACTCCAACTCTGCTTCTCTATGGTTGACAAAGTCCCCAGCATATTCAGCAGCGTGCGATTAAACCGTTCAGGCTGAGCATCCCCTTGAGGGTGATATGGTGTAGTTCGAGTCTTTTGGATTCCCAACAGTTCCAACAATTGCCCAACAAGTCAGCTTTCAAAGTCTCTACCCTGATCAGAGTGTATTCTCCTTGGCAGGCCGTAGTGAACAAAGAACTTTTCCATCAGAACCTTGGCTACTGTCTGAGCGCGTTGATCTTTCGTAGAAAAAGCTTGGGCGTAACGAGTGAAATGATCAGTCACTATTAGAATATTCCCTTGCCCGCTAGCATCCGGCTCTAAGCACAGGAAGTCAATGCACACCAAATCCATGGGTCCCTGACTCTGTAAATGGCTCATTGGAGCGGTTCGGGTCGGTAGAGTCTTCCTCTGAATACACCTCAGACAGGAATGGCAGTAACTTTCCACTTCAGCTCTCACGCAAGGCCAATAGAATCTGTCTCGCACCAGCTTAAAAGTTCTTTCAGCATCCAAATGTCCATGCTCATCATGTAACGATCGCAGCACACTCTCTCTATGCTTAGTGGGAAGGAATAGCTGTTGAGTCTCTTCAGCATTGGTTGAGGGGCCCCTTCGGTAGACCACCCCATCCAACATCTTCAACCGTTCCCACTCTTTGTAGACCAATCTGGCTCCATCTGGGGAATTGGTCAGCAGAATTTCCCGCTGGTTCGCAGTTAGGGCCTTTATGGTCAATGCAATTAAAGGGTCTCTGGCCTGATCCGCCTTCAGGTCCTGTTTTGAAAAGGTAGGTAGACTTTCATCCCTCAATTGCGTAGGGTTGCAGTAGAACTCAGGAACAGCTGCAGCCATGACTCCTATGGCCTCCGCTTCGATCCCTCCCTTGACCCGGCGCTCTGCTCCTTGACACAAAGCTTTCCCGTCTGGAGTCAACCGAGTCCATTCTGTAGTGTAGGGTCTTCTCGATAAAGCATCAGCATCTCGATTATTCACCCCAGGGCGATACTTCAGGCTGAACCGAAACCCTGACAGAGCGGCCAACCACCGATGTCCCGTTGCGTCCAGTTTCGCAGTAGTAAGAACGTAGGTAAGAGGATTGTTATCCGTTTTTATCACAAACTCGGCTCCATACAGATAGTCCCTTAACTTGTCCACCACTGCCCACTTTAAGGCTAGGAACTCCAACTTGTGGGTAGGATAGTTCTTTTCTGAAGGCGTAAGGCTCCGACTCACGTACGCTACAGGCCTCAGCAATCCACCATACTCCTGATACAGGACTCCTCCTAGCCCTTCTCTGCTGGCATCCACATGTAACTCATACGGCTTGTGAGGGTCCGCGTAGGCCAAGACAGGAGCTTGAGTTAGACTCTCTTTTAGCTTCAAGAAAGCACCTTCACACTGACTAGTCCATTCGCCCTGTATGGACTCTCGAGCTTTCCTTGGTCCTGGAGCTGACGGGTTTCGGTCAGAGGCCTTGCAGCCTTCTTCGGTGTTTTCCTTCTGTAGGAGCTTGTTCAGTGGTTGAGCTATTTTTGAGAATCCCTACAAATCTTGATAATATAACAGAACCCCAAGAAAGATCTAAGTTCAGTGACGTTTCTGGGTCTGGGCCAAGAAGCTACGGCCTCCAACTTTCGAGGATCTGTCGAAACACCTTCTGCTGAGACCACATGTCCAGATACGTAACAGACGGTAGACAGAATTGGCATTTCTCCAGAGACAGTTTCAATCCCTCTTCATGGAGCCTCTTCAAGACCTTCTCCAAACGTTGCTCATGCTCTTCCAGAGTCTTCCCAAACACGATTATGTCATCCAGGTACACTAATACTTCGATCAGATTCATGTCCCCGACTGTCTTCTCCATTAACCGTTGGAACGTGGCTGGAGCCCCCGTAAGGCCTTGAGGCATTCTGTTAAATTCAAAGAACCCCAGTGGACAGATGAACGCAGTTTTCTCTTTGTCTTCGGGATGCATTGGTATCTGGTGATACCCGCTTCGTAGGTCTAGTACACTAAACCATTTCGCTCCAGACAAACACTGTAAGGCATCTTCTATCCGAGGAGTAGCATATTGGTCTGGGATGGTTCTCCGGTTCAACGTGCGGTAGTCTATGCATAGGCAGACAGAACCGTTCTTCTTCCGGACCATCACTATTGGAGATGCGTATGGACTCCTGGACTCTTGGATCACCTTGGTTCTTTGCAATTCATTCAGCTGTTCTCGCAGATCATCCAAGTCTCCCAGCGGAACTCGCCTTGACCTTTCACGAAACGGCTTGTCTCTCTTGTAATCGAATGCGGTGTTCAGTACTTTTAGCTAGGCCTACGTCGAACTCATCTTTCGAGAACAATTCTCTCCACTTTAGAACTTGAGACTGAAGATGTTTCTTCCACTCGGATGAAATGGGAGCGTCCTTGGGGTAGAATCTTTCATCTGGAATCTCTTTATCCACTCCCCCTCCTAAATCGGTGGAGAGGGGCGTAGCGGACTCTACTTGCCCGATAGGCATTCGTGCTTTAAGGACTACTGGAGAATCAGACACATTGCACACGCTGACTGAGACTCTTCCTCGTGTTCTTTTCAGAGCTTTAGTGGAGATTATTTCAGGGATTACTTCGACTCCGGCTTCACTCCCATGATTAAAATCGGTTTCCAGCACCACATAGGGACCTGGTTGCGACCCGTTCAACTTGACTGAAGCCCGGAAACTTGCCACTTCTCCTGCTTGCAGAACCTTCTCTGTTCCTTCTAATCTCCATAGGCGCCCCACTTCGGCAGGTGCCTTCTGTTCTTCGACCATCCTCTGATAGACCGGACGTAACATTGGGTGTACTCCTTGAGTAGAACCTTCTTCCAATACGATAGGTGTCAGGAGACCGCACCAAATCAGTATTCGTCCCCACTATCATGGAACTTCTGTTTGCACCTGAGGGTCGAGGACACACAATGGCCAATGCATCACAACCTCCGGACTGTCCGATGACTTCGGATCCGATCTCCAATTTCACCTGTAGATAACCGTCATAGGGGAGTTTCTCAGTTCCGATACCCCAGATTTCCAGGTCCTTCAATTTCTGTAGAGGAATGTGCTTCAAATGTTTCTCATAGAAGTCTCGGTAGATCAATGTCACTTGAGCCCCTGAATCCAACAGGGCTTTAGTGTAGACTCCCTCCACTTGGATTGGCACAATAGGAGAAGGACCTATCAGTTGGTCAGAAAACTTGGTGGCTGTATCAGGACACTTAGACCCAGTTTGCTGTACCCTGGCCTTTTTCTTGGCCCGTGTAGGTTTTGAGTGTGCATTGCTTCCCCATGACGTAGGTCCGGATGCTAAGGGAGTGACTCTTTCAGTCCTGGCAGGCTCAGCAGTTGGCCGGATTTTGGGCCCTCTCGCCCTCTTAGTCCTGGCTTGATTTTTGGAGCGGGGTTCAACCTTCGGGCACCTAGGTTGCTCCTTAACTGGCGCCCTCTGGCGTTTCCCGCCGGTGAGGTAGATAATAGTCCTTCTAAGGCTTTTAACAACTCATCAACTCTATTCCTCTCAGGCTTTCGGTCTTTGCATTGTGCGCGGAAGTGGCCCATTTCTCCACAACCGAAACATCTCTTCTTAGAAAGTGGAGACGCAGTCGCCTGTTGTGATTCAGTTAAAGGACCTTGGCTAGACGCCACAGCAACTCCGGTTGTCTGCATGCCTGTAAGGAACTTCTGCATCTCTGCCTGCATCTCTGTCACCTTCATCAACACTCGCACAGTTCCGCGTGCGCCTGCTGCAATTCAGCTTGAGCTTCCTGTACTTTCTTAACAGTTTTGTGCAACTCACCACGTTCAGAGAGGTGTAATTCTTTGGCAGCCCTCTCTGTGGATTTAAAAGCGATCAGGTGCTCTTGCTCGTCCACGTCGGACCCGTAAGTATCCAGCGAGTCGCTTTCAGGCTGCAGACCGTTGTTATGCCTTACAGGTTGTGCGTAAGCTCTTTCCCCTCGCCTGAAGGATTTTTCCTCCAGCAAAGCCTCCTCCTCTCTGACAGCTCGGATCAGTTCCCGGTACTTCAGTTCTTGATTACCTGCTCTGCTTCTCAGCTGCAACATCACTGGATCTAGAGGTTGAGAGCCCCTCAGGATCTGTTTTATTCGGATCTTATCCACTTCGGCTGGCTCGGCCCCTTTCTTGAGGAGTATTTGGTGCAGAATCTTATCTAGGCGCCTCATGTATTCGGTCATTCTCTCACCTTTCCGCTGATAGGTGTGTTCATACTGATATACAAGCTCTGCAGCCTTTTCTGTTCGCCCAAAAACTTCCTCCAAAACGTTTAAGTAATCTAAAGCAGTACAGTCTTTTCTGCTCAGTTTTAGGTTTCTCACCGCTTCTGACGCAGGTCCCTTTAAACTCTCGGTGATCCTTTGCTTTTTCTGAGCTTCAGGGACGTCCCACTCATCCAGAGCCTGCATCGCCTGTTACACCCATTCCTCAAAGGTTTCTTCTCCCGCCGGAGTTGGTACGTTTCCTGTAAAATTTCTCAACCGTCGATAACCGAAGTTAGTGTGCGGAGGGCTTGTTCTCTGACACTTAGCCAGCAAATCTCCAATAGCCACTATGAATTCAAGCCCGATCATGGCCAACGGACTGGGCGCGGGAACACTTGCGGATTCGCCACGTGGCGCACTTGGCTGAATCAGTTGGACTTCCACCTCATCGGTCAGCTTCACACTCGCGCCCTGAAAACACACTGGAACACCCTTTCTCCATTCAAAAAGAACATACGTGTGAGAGGTATCTGTGTTCTTTTTAATGTCCAGGATTAACCCCCGATGGTCTGGTGTCAGCGCGGCCACGGCCTGGCAAATCTGATCTTCGGCCCAAGTGTCTGCGGGAATATCCATGACTATACAACATTCTAACTGACTACTGTGCTCCTCACACCATTCGGCAACAATGTCTGGATCCATATTTAACCCTTTAGATGCGGTTTTTCCAGAGACTGGATCCCGGACGAGCCCCCACGTGTAGCGCTCACTCCCGGAGGAGCCGCTGAAAATGAACCACGGGTCAGTCTCCCCGCACTAGGGAATAAATATACTCCAGCACCGTTGTGGATTTTATAAATTATATAGTTTACTAAAGTAAAAGGCATATAATGAGACACGGTGTTCGTAGATATATTTACAGTATTTCGTATCGCGGTAAACGCGCAGCGGAAAAAGAAATGCGAGACTTCGTATTTCTGAAAAATGCGCAACCGAACAGAAAAGTACAATGCTTCGTAATTACGAGAAACAGGCAGCGGAAAGAGAATACAATATTTCGTAATTCGAGAAACGCGCAGCGGAAAACAAAATAAGATGCGAATCTTTGCCCCTTTTTCGGATACTAGGGAGTGAGTCCCGAACAGGTTAAGTCCCGAACTGTGAGTGTGTGTGTTATGGTACCCGGGTACTATTCAACTGGCCAGTGAATCTTATAAAATGATGTCTTCGACTAGTCAAGTTGGGGCCCTGTGGGTTTCAGAAATAAACAACAGCGTGCTTTCTTGAGCTTTGTAAAACCGGCCTTGGAGGCCTCTCACCCATCCGTTCGATTCACCAAGGCTCCGCTGACCCAGGACGTCTCTCCACTTGTTTCCTCGCTGGGATACCGGCTACTGGATCGGTGGTCAGGCTTTCTGTGCTCCGGCCCGGACTTGTCCAGCTACCGCCTGCTCTCCCATCCAATGGACTCGCGGTACTCCTTACTCGAGGTCCTCAGCTTGTCTGGATAGCAGCTTGGGTGATGTCTGTCGATAAGTAAGGCTCCTTCTGGCAAGGAAGGATAACCCCACTAGAATCCTGATAGGCCACACTTGCGCTCCGGCCTAGTCACGGTTCCGCTCGGCAACACTGTGTCCTCTCTCATGCACTCCCTGGCACGCTCTGCCGCGTTCTCCACGGGGCTCAGGATGTACAGCGTCTGTGTCCCACCCACTTCCTGTCTGTTTGCAAAGCATGCCGGGAAACGTAGTCCCAATGTTCAGTGTCTCTCATCGCGCTTGTCTCCCTCCGGTGGCCAAAAATAGGTACTGCCACAATAAGGTTTTAAACACAGCGCTACATTACTATATTATATATATGAATAATAGTGCTGCATTTAAAAAAAATAATGAATACAATTTTATTTATTCTATTTTAAACAAACCTTGGTCATGCATGGTATCATTGAAAAGGCCGTACCCTGGCCTTTCCAATGACACCTCCCACACACCCTGGCTTCTAAGGCTGCGGAGCTATGGGGATCCAAAGGAACCCCATATCTCCCCATAGGGAATTTCCTGCCTGGCTGACGGCAGTGACGTGTCAGATGAGGCCAGTGGGCAGGGATATGTCCCACAGGCAGGGCTGACAAAGATGTCAAACGCCTGCGCGACAGGTCTGCGATCAGTGCTGAGCAGCAGATCTTTGTAGATGGGCTGCAGGCGCCCTCCACAACTTAGCGGAGTAGCGTCTGCCCTGCAGGTACGTCCCGGTACAGAGTACCGGTGTGTACCGGATCTCGTTCCTTGTCGAGAACTGTGCCAAGCAGCCTTCGGCCAAAATCGGAACTCCACTTACCCAGGCTCCTGCACATCTATCACTGTATAGGGGGCTGTTCAGGGGCGTGTGCACAGTAGCACACTCACGCCCCTGTACAGCGACAGATGTGCAGGAGCCTGGGTAAGTGGAGTTCCGATTTTTGCCGAAGACTGCTTGGAACAGCTCGCGACAAGGAACGAGATCCAACACAATGCAGGAAAATCCCTGTTATCGGTATATCGGCAATGAAACATGCCAATACCGATAACAGGGAAAAACCTGAATAATTTAATTTATTGTTGCCAGAATTGTGTACCCACAGCAATGCTTCACTAGAACATTGCTTTAATGCCCCCCCGCCCTATGAATTGTTCATTAATTTATTGCATTATGCACATTTGGGCTACAGGGGTGCTCTTTGTCAAGCGTCATTAACCTTATATTTGAAGGCATCCCACAACTAATGTTGCTCACTTTGTCCAGTGTGTCTTTTTGTTTTCAATAAATATAATTTTATATTCTGTACTTGTATACCTAACCCAGCTCACTTTGTTGGATTTCTGTCCAAGTGAGTCCCTGTCATTCCCTGTTTCTTTGTGCCAATATAGAGGTTTAATCCTTCTGGTTTAGGTTTTCTCCGATCCCTCCTGGTTCATACCGTATCCAGGTGGGATATTTTCTTATGTTTTGCTAAGTCACTGTGGGAATGGGACATTTGACAGGGTGCAAAGAACTTCTGAACCACCAGAGGAAGGGACATTGGTTTAATTGGTTATATATAAATATATATATATATATAACCAGAGTATAGCAGTACGTAGCGACACCTTTTTTTATAGGACCAATGTTACATTTAAAAGATAAGCTTTTGAGAGTGTACCTCTCTTCAGGTCTAGAAGCCAGGGCTAGACTGGGACAAAAAAAAAAATCAGCCCTGGACTTCATCCAGACTGTCCCGCTTTAATTATGTAAACACGCACAAAAATAGTATATAAACCAAATGGATCGCTCATCTAGTCACTCTACAGATACCAGAGTTGATGCACAGCGGTTGGGTAAAGAAACGCAGTGGCACTGAGGTTGAGCGCACACCATGACTTAACTTGAGACGAATGCGCAGCGAGTCTCACTGGCACAGTGGCCCCAATATGAGACTGTGGAAGACTGTTCTGTTTTACAGATGGTGAGGAAGTTCTCACATCACCTATTAAGGGTAGTGCGAGCTGTGCGGCGATCCAGCATTCACACCGGCCCACAGGAATCTCCCTGTAGTCCCTATGGCCAGTACATGTGTGCTAGAAGCTATACTGAGCAAAATCATAGAACACCAAAAGAGCCAAGCAGAAGGATGGGTGTCATCAATATTAATAGTTGAATAGTAAACAGAGATCGTAGGCCCATAAAACAACACCGATACACCTCATGATGTGCATCAATGATTGTGCCCATAGAGGAAAAAGTCAAAAATACAGCTTCGGAAAATAGAAAATCTATTTAAACCAGGTACAATGCTGAATGTTACTTGACATTATGATAAGGAGATAAAAAAACAGAATCTACATTGAGTCCCTCCTTTATGGTGTTAAAATTATACTCTAGAAAGCTTGTCTTTTAAATGTAAAGTCAATACAAGAAAAAAGGTATCGCTACTATGACTATACTCTGGTGATTTTGGCATATGGACTAACACGGCTTATCTAATCTACAATAAATACATATACTGTATATAGTGTAAAAGGACTAATAAAGCTAAAAATTTACACCAGGTATTAAATACTTTTTAATGTCTTCAATTCTGTATTTGATAACCTAGTTACAGCACTATCTGGCTGGTTCTCTGGTTTTTCATATAAAGGTGTTTGTCTGGTCTTGGATATTTGTTTCACTTTCAAAACACATATTAGAAAATTTAATATTTTTTATGTACTGGAAACTGTCTGTTCAGCACTGATGAGATCAAATGGACACTATGTGATTAACGGAAACTGGGCAGTATCTTGGCCTGGAGTGTACCAAGTGGCAGGAGCTGTGTTTCATTACAACCGGACAGAAAGCAACCATGAAGTTCTAGAGGCGATTGGACCTACTACTGAGGATCTCTATATCATGGTAACAAAAACCTTTAAATACTTAACAAACCCTAAATAATTCTCTGTGTGTGGATTGTAAATCTCTATTACACCTCAAACAAATGCTGCAATTTAATACTTGGCAGGTTCTTTTCCAAGAATACAACCCAGGCATTGAATATGAATTCTGGGTGCCCAAGGAAACCACGTATAGCAATCCAAGGAGCCTTGACGATCAAAGTGTCATGAACCAAAAGGATATGGCACCCGACCCCCTGGTCCAAACAGCTCCAAACAGCCAGATGAAAATCAGAAAGGAGCATGGAGAACTTCGAGAAACCACAACTACTCCTAGAACAGGTACTTCCAGAGTCATGGACCGAATTAATATTCAGAGTGCGGAATTTCAACAGTTTAATACTGTAACTTATTGCAACAGGCTCTAACCAAATCGAGAGAAATCTCAATGTATCCTTCCTGTTAAAATACTTTATAAATAAATACCTTCTTCTAACTGCATATTCTGAGAACATGGATAATAGTTATGCAGACTAAGCTACTGGCTTAGTATCTTACCAAGTCTAAAAGGTGAAAGTTCTAGTTTATGCAGAAAAATATTTGTAGACAAGAAAACTGAGGAAGTGACAATAAAACAGCGCCAAAGTACAGAGTAGAAGAGCATATAATTTGTATTGCTGCTATCTGGTGATCGTGGAAAAGTGACCTATCTTCCTAGAGGTCACAAGAAGAACGTGCAATAAAAAAAAAAAAGACTCCCTAGTGCAAGCAGGGCGTGTGTGGGTTGCACGTGAAATATATACTTCTAATAAAACATGCAGTTTTGTATATTGAGGTGATTTCATACAAAATAGTGAAAAAATTATGTAGACAATAGTTAAGTGGTTCTCTGAGTCCGTCAGTAAACAGCATCACCTCGGAAGAAATATAACACATAAAAATAATAGAGCAATACAGTTTAAAGCGTAGACTATATATAACAACTTGATATTCAAACACACTCACATCTTACAGAACCTATACGGGATTGGCTCTGTATTAGTGGCGGCGTGCCTATCTCAGGATGTCACTGTCCCTCTAACCGGCTGGTGGACCTCTCCTCAATGAAAAATAAGAGACAGAAGATAAGCGATTATCAGGCAGGCATCTATTCAGTAGACAAGATCACCCAGAAATCAGGTGCAAATGGGGTGCTCGTCCGGACAAGAGCCCTGTGTTTCCCGGCTAGAGGGTTAAGCTCCTGTGACACTCTTATCAGGGTGGTGTCTTACCCTTTCCTGGTAGCAGTGGATGAGCAGACAGGAAGAAATTCCATTTGTATGGTCTCTCCTGGTTGGTGCTGGAGTCGCTGCACAGGCAGGAAATGGTTAAGATAGTAACGGGACTGGGAAAAAAATATCCAAAGGCTGGTCTATATAAAACTAAATGGATTTATTATTGCTAAAACAGGTATAAGAACAAGTATGAGGGTGTGCTGATACACGTTTCGCCAAGATGAACTCTGCTTCTTCAGTCAGCAAATGTCTTCTCTAATGGTTTGTCCATTAATTAAAGTTAATTAGACCCCAATTGAGGAAATTGTTGCCTTTCTGTGTGCCAGGTAAAAGTGAAAGTACTTTTGGCCAATGGGAATAAGTGTTTCCTTTTCTGAAATGAGGCTTCACTTTCACCTCTATTTGTGTTTACAGTACGGTACAGAAAAACGAAAGTTTATGCCTAAATTTAATATCATCTTTCTGTACATCAGGTCTTGTTAGATATGTGTGAGAGCATAATAAAGTATTATTAACTAGTTATCTATTGTTTTTTATAGACCACTTACAGTATCCCCTGGTTTTTAGATATGTTCCATGATTATGTTTATTCATGTTCCGAATCTTTTTCCAAACATATGCCATCCCTCAGGGGTGGTAGGGTATCCAATGTATTGTTGGCATTTGCCCTGCATAGCCATGAGGAAGCGATTGAGCACCTTGGAAAAGTGCTCTGGCTGACATAAGTGTTGACATGGGATGCTGGAAGGTTCTAATGGCCAGGAAGCTGAGCATCTCGGTCATTTCTGGCACAGATAGGAGTGAGCCAGACCTGAGACGCGTTCAATACCTCAGCAAGTGCTAAGTTAGCAACTTGCCATTGAACGCCGTTCTGTCGCTCAGCGCTCAGCACTGCTAACTTAGCACTTGCAGCGACCCGAGGAGATGCTGCGAGTAGCTGAGTGTGACGTAGTAAAGATGGCCGCCGCTATAAAGCAAGTAACAATTCCGTACGGCAATGTTAATTTTGAGGTTTTTGTTCTCCAAAGCACAAAATATTTATTTATTATTTACCCCATGCACATAGACATATATTACAGTTCAATTATATTTTGTTTCAGAAGTAAACATAACGTTTATTCAATAAAAACTAGTGTAGCGCTGGGTTTAATTCCCTGTCGTGGCAGTACCTATTTTTGGCCACCGGAGGGAGACAAGCGCGATGAGAGACATTGAACATTGGGACTACATTTCCCAGCATGCTTTGGGAGCAGACACAGGAAGTGGGTGGGACACAGACACTTACATCCTGAGCCTCGTGGAGAGAGCTGGCAGAGCGCACCAGGGAGTGAGAGGAGCAAGATGCAGAGCAGCAGAACGAGACAGCGACTAGGCCGGAGCGCAGCTGGGGCCTGACAGAGCTAAAGACCGGGTTATTCAGCCTTACCAGAGGAAGACCTCGTGATTCACAGGACTACCCGCGCTGATATTGAGGAAGCCGGAGGACCCCGAGTTAGGAGTACCGCAGATCGATTGGACAGGGAGAGCAGGCGGTGAACTGGATATCTTGCGGCAGTTACAGAAAGCCAGACAGCGGATCCAGTAACCAGGAGAACCCCAGTCAACATCGAGCGGAGAGACGTCCTGGGTCGAGCGAAGCATCAAGTATCTGGCGGATGGGTGAGAGGCCTTCCAAGCCGTTGTGAAAATAAAGCACGCTGCTGTTTGTTTCCAAAACCCACAGGGCCCCAACTTGACTAGTCGAAGATACCTCATAAGCAATTCACTGGCCAGTTGAATATTGTACCCGGGTACCATAACACACACACACACGTACATTCTGGGACATAACCTGTGCGGGACTCACTCCCCAAACACAAAAGGGGGTTAAAGATTTATTTTTTCCTTTTCTTTTCCGCTGCGCGTTCCTCGAATTACGAAGCATCGTATTTCTTTTCCGCTGCACGTTTCCCGCATTGCGAAGTACTGTAAATATATCTACGTATACCGTGTTATTCATTATATGCCATTTATTCATTATATGCCATATATAATTTATAAAATCCACGACGGTGCTGGAGTATATTTATTCCCTAGTGCGGGGAGACTGACCCGAGGTTCATTTCAGCGGCTCCTCCGGGAGTGAGCGCTACACTATCATTTGTGGTGTGTGCATACAAAACGGAATTGTGCTGACTGCTTTTCTTTATCATATTTTGTCCGAGTCATATGAAAAACAATCTGAATCTTTCATTAAGAAATCGTCGGCCATTTTATTTCAAAATTCGCATCCCAAAGCGTTCAATGACACTGCTGCAGCAAACTGAATTGCTGCGCTACAGCAATTCAGCAACTGCTGAGGTATTGAACGGGGCTCTGGAGTCGAGATGATTATGCAGCTCTTGATAGAGCCTGCAAATCTGGTCACAGCTGAACCTGAAACATAGGAGGCACTCTGCACCAGCCACACCATCCAGAGTTGACTGTGTTCTAGGGACACAAAGTGCCTGTGGAATTCGCTACGCCCTTTCTAACTCCTGCTGGCATTAGAGGTGGTTGCATCAAATATAGCCGCGGCGGAGTAAAAACACATATGCCAAAATGCTCACATGCCTGTTGACATCCATTGTCAGACTTATTCCATGGGCACGGCTGCATTCCATTTTATAGGCTCAGGATCTAGCGCTTGGCCAAGATATACAAGTTTGGTATAACACCAACTTTCACAGTTGTTAAAATTTGTCAATTTGTGTCCCAATGTTAACTTCACCAGCACCTTGCAATTCCTCCCATTTCGAGATGTTAACGGATTTTGCTCCCTATGTTAAGCATAGGAGACGCAAAGTACAGTAAGCTCAGCCAAGCTGCTAAGCGCTAACTGATTTCACACCAGTTTAGTCGCAAATTTGGAATATCGCTGCCAGACGTTAAACTTACTAATACTCTCGTTAACACTTACATATAAAGGCATTACCACAACAACAACTATGGAGTACGCAGGGCCAGCCCAAGCCACTGTGCTGCCTGGAGCGACAAATGAATTGCTGCCCCCCCCTCAAAAAAAACCCAAAACAAAACACGTGACACGTTTGAGCGTATCACAGAGCCCCACAGCAATAAAACTCACAGTAACAGGTGGTGTGTGAGTGTGAGTTTTATTGCTGTGGAGTTCTGTGATACAGTAATGTGCAGTGTGTATGAGTGTATTGCTCCACAGCAATAAAACTCACACACCACCTGTTACTGTGCGTTTTATTGTTGTGGCACTCTGTGATACAGTAACAGGTGGTGTGGCAGCGTATCACAGAGGTCCACATACCCCAGCCCACTGTCACCCACCCACACACAGACGCAGTCACCCACCCACGCAGTCACACACACAGTCACCCACCGACACAATCACCCACAGTCACCCACACCCCACCCAGTCACCCACACACTGAAACTTACCCACACAGCCCTGGTCTTCTGGGCCCAGGCTTCCGGGCCTGGTCTTCCAGGCCCGGGACTGGTCTTCCGGGCCTGGTCTTCCGGGCTCCGGGCCTGGTCTTCCGGGGCCCGGGCCTGGTCTTCCGGGGCCCGGGCCTGGTCTTCCGGGGCCCCGGGCCTGGTCTTCCGGGCCCCGGCTCCGGGCCTGGTCTTTCAGGCCCGGGCATCGGGCCTGGTCTTCCGGGCGTGGGCATCGGGCCTGGTCTTCCGGGCGCGGGTGTCGGGCCTGGTCTTCCGGGGCCCGGGCCTGGTCTTCCGGGCGTGGGTGTCGGGCCTGGTCTTCCGGGCGTGGGCGTCGGGCCTGGTCTTCCGGGCGTGGGCGTCGGGCCTGGTCTTCCGGGCGTGGGCGTTGGGCCTGGTCTTCCGGGCCCGGGCTCCAGGCCTGGTCTTCCGGGCCCCGGCTCCTGGCCTGGTCTTTCGGGCCCCGGCCCCGGGCCTGGTCTTCCGGGCCCCGCCTGGTCTTTCAGGCCCGGGCGTCGGGCCTCGTCTTCCGGGCGTCGGGCCTGGTCTTCCGGGCGTCGGGCCTGGTCTTCCGGGCGTGGGTGTCGGGCCTGGTCTTCCGGGCCCCGGGCCTGGTCTTCCAGGCCCCGGCTCCGGGCCTGGTCTTTTGGGCCCCGGCTCTGGGCCTGGTCTTTCGGGCCCCGCTCCGGGGCTGGTCTCCGGGCACGGGTGGCAGGCCTGGTCTTCCGGGCGCGGGTGTCGGGCCTGGTCTTCCGGGCGTGGGCGTCGGGCCTGGTCTTCCGGGCGTGGGCGTCGGGCCTGGTCTTCCGGGCGTGGGCGTTGGGCCTGGTCTTCCGGGCCCGGGCTCCAGGCCTGGTCTTCCGGGCCCCGGCTCCTGGCCTGGTCTTTCGGGCCCCGGCCCCGGGCCTGGTCTTCCGGGCCCCGCCTGGTCTTTCAGGCCCGGGCGTCGGGCCTCGTCTTCCGGGCGTCGGGCCTGGTCTTCCGGGCGTCGGGCCTGGTCTTCCGGGCGTGGGTGTCGGGCCTGGTCTTCCGGGCCCCGGGCCTGGTCTTCCAGGCCCCGGCTCCGGGCCTGGTCTTTTGGGCCCCGGCTCTGGGCCTGGTCTTTCGGGCCCCGGCTCCGGGGCTGGTCTTCCGGGCACGGGTGGCAGGCCTGGTCTTCCGGGCGCGGGCGTCGGGCCTGGTCTTCCGGGCGCGGGCGTCGGGCCTGGTCTTCCAGGTGCGGGCGTCGGGCCTGGTCTTCTGGGCCCGGGCTCCAGGCCTGGTCTTCCGGGCTCCGGGCCTGGTCTTCCGGGCTCCGGGCCTGGTCTTCCGGGCCCGGACCTGGTCTTCCGGGTGCGAGATGTTGGGCCTTGTCTTCTGGGCCTGGTCTTCCGGGCCTGGTCTTCTGGGCTCCGGGCCTGGTCTTCCGGGCTCCGGGCCTGGTCTTCCGGGCTCCGGGCCTGGTCTTCCGGGCTCTGGGCTGGTCTTCCGGGCTCTGGGCCTGGTCTTCCGGGCTCCGGGCCTGGTCTTCCGGGCTCCGGGCCTGGTCTTCCGGGCTCCAGGCCTGGTCTTCTGGGCCCAGACCTGGTCTTCCGGGTCCAGGCCTGGTCTTCCGGGCCCGGGCCTGGTCTTCCGGGCCTGGTCTTTCGGGCCCCGGCTCCGGGCCTGGTCATTCAGCCCCGGCTTTGGGCCTGGTCTTTTGGGCCCTGGCTCCGGCCTTTTGGGCCCCGGCTCCGGGCCTGGTCTTCCGGGCTCCGGGCCTGGTCTTCCGGGCTCCGGGCCTGGTCTTCTGGGCCCAGACCTGGTCTTCCGGGTGCGGGTGTTGGGCCTTGTCTTCCGGGCCTGGGTCTTCCAGGCCTGGTCTTCCGGGCCTGGTCTTCCGGGCCCCGGGCCTGGTCTTCCGGGCCCCGGGCCTGGTCTTCCGGGCCCCGGGCCTGGTCTGCCGGGCCCCGGGCCTGGCCTTGCAGGTGCCGGGCCTGGTGTTCCGGGCTCCGGGCCTGGTCATTCGGGCCCGGGCTCCGGGCCTGGCCTTTCGGGCCCCTGCTCCGGGCCTGGTCTTTCGGGCGTGGGGCCTGGTCTTCTGGGCGTGGGCGTTGGGCCTGGTCTTCCGGGCGCGGGCATCGGGCCTGGTCTTCTGGGCCCGGGCTCCAGGCCTGGTCTTCCGGGCCCCGGCCCCGGGCCTGGTCTTCCGGGCCCCGGCTCCGAGCCTGGTCTTTCAGGCCCAGGCGTCGGGCCTGGTCTTCCGGGCGTCGGGCCTGGTCTTCCAGGCCCCGGCTCCGGGCCTGGTCTTTCGGGCTCCGGCTCCGGGCCTGGTCTTCCGGGCGCGGGCGGCAGGCCTGGTCTTCCGGGCGCGGGCGTCAGGCCTGGTCTTCCGGGCGCGGGCGTCAGGCCTGGTCTTCTGGGCCTGGGCTCCAGGCCTGGTCTTCTGGGCCTGGGCTCCAGGCCTGGTCTTCCGGGCTCCGGGCCTGGTCTTCCGGGCTCCGGGCCTGGTGTTCCGGGCTCCGGGCCTGGTCTTCCGGGCCCGGACCTGGTCTTCCGGGTGCGAGTGTTGGGCCTTGTCTTCCGGGCCTGGTCTTCCGGGTCCGGTCTTCCAGGCCCGGGCTCCGGCCTGGTCTTCCGGGCCTGGTCTTCTGGGCTCCAGGCCTGGTCTTCCGGGCTCTGGGCCTGGTCTTCCGGGCTCCGGGCCTGGTCTTCCGGGCTCCGGGCCTGGTCTTCCGGGCCCGGACCTGGTCTTCCGGGTGCGGGTGTTGGGCCTTGTCTTCCGGGCCTGGTCTTCCGGGTCCGGTCTTCCAGGCCCGGGCTCCGGCCTGGTCTTCCGGGCCTGGTCTTCTGGGCTCCAGGCCTGGTCTTCCGGGCCCCGGGCCTGGTCTTCCGGGCCCAGGCCTGGTCTTGCGGGTGCGGGCCTGGTCTTCGGGCCCCGGGCCTGGTCTTTCGGGCCCAGGCTCTGGCCTGGTCATTCGGGCCCGGCTCCGGGCCTGGTCTTTTGGGCCCCGGCTCCGGGCCTGGCCTTTTGGGCCCCAGCTCCGGCCTGGTCTTCTGGGCTCCGGGCCTGGTCTTCCGGGCTCCGGGCCTGGTCTTCTGGCCCAGACCTGGTCTTCCGGGTGCGGGTGTTGGGCCTTGTCTTCCGGGCCTGGTCTTCCGGTCCGGTCTTCCAGGCCCGGGCTCCGGCCTGGTCTTCCGGGCCTGGTTTTCCGGGCTCCAGGCCTGGTCTTCCGGGCCCGGGCCTGGTCTTCCGGGCCCAGGCCTGGTCTTCTGGCCGGGCCTGGCCTTGCAGGTGCCGGCCTGGACTTCCGGGCTCCGGGCCTGGTCATTCGGGCCCGGGCTCCGGGCCTGGCCTTTCGGGCCCCTGCTCCGGTCTTTCGGGCCCGGCTCCGGGCCTGGTCTTTCGGGCCCCGGCTCCAGGCCTGGTCTTTCGGGCCAGGTCTTCTGGGCTCGGGCTCCAGGCCTGGTCTTCCGGCCCGGTCTTCCAGGCCTGGTCTTCCGGGCCTGGTCTTCTGGGCTCTGGGCCTGGTCTTCCGGGCCTGGTCTTCTGGGCCCGGACTCCGGGCCTGGTCTTCCGGGCTCCGGGCCTGGTCTTCCGGGCCCAGACCTGGTCTTCCGGGTGCGGGTGTTGGGCCTGGTCTTCCGGGTCCGGTCTTCCAGGCCCGGGCTCCGGCCTGGTCTTCCGGGCCTGGTCTTGCGGGCGCCAGGCCTGGTCTTCTGGGCTCCAGGCCTGGTCATTCGGGCCCGGCTCCGGGCCTGGCCTTTCGGGCCCCGGCTCCGGGCCTGGTCTTTCGGGCCACGGCTCCGGGCCTGGTCTTCCGGGCCTGGTCTTCTGGGCTCGGGCTCCAGGCCTGGTCTTCCGGGCCCGGTCTTCCAGGCCTGGTCTTCCGGGCCCGGTCTTCCAGGCCTGGTCTTCCGGGCCCGGTCTTCCGGGCTCCGGGCCTGGTCTTCTGGGCTCCGGGCCTGGTCTTCTGGGCCCGGACTCCGGGCCTGGTCTTCCGGGCTCCGGGCCTGATCTTCTGGGCCCGGACTCCGGGCCTGATCTTCTGGGCCCGGACTCCGGGCCTGGTCTTCCGGGCCGGGCCTGGTCTTCCGGGCCTTGTCTTCCGGGCTCCGGGCCTGGTCTTCCTGGCGCGGGTGTTGGGCCTGGTCTTCTGGGCCTGGTCTTCCGGGCTCCGGGCCTGGTCTTCCGGGCTCCGGCCTGGTCTTCCGGCCCGGACCTGGTCTTCCGAGTGCGGGTGTTGGGCCTTGTCTTCCGGGCCTGGTCTTCCGGGTCCGGTCTTCCAGGCCGGGCTCCGGCCTGGTCTTCCGGGCCTGGTCTTCTGGGCTCCAGGCCTGGTCTTCCGGGCCCCGGGCCTGGTCTTCCGGGCCCCGGGCCTGTCTTCTGGGCCGGGCCTGGTCTTGCGGGCCTGGTCTTTCGGCCCAGACTCTGGGCCTGGTCATTCGGGCCCGGCTCCGGGCCTGGTCTTTTGGCCCCGGCTCCGGGCCTGGCCTTTCGGGCCCCGGCTCCGGCCTGGTCTTCCGGGCTATGGGCCTGGTCTTCCGGGCTATGGGCCTGGTCTTCCGGGCTCCGGGCCTGGTCTTCTGGGCCCAGACCTGGTCTTCCGGGTGCGGGTGTTGGCCTTGTCTTCCGGGCCTGGTCTTCCGGGTCTGGTCTTCCAGGCCCGGGCTCCGGCCTGGTCTTCCGGCCTGGTTTTCCGGGCTCCAGGCCTGGTCTTCCGGGCCCGGGCCTGGTCTTCTGGGCCCCGGGCCTGGCCTTGCAGGCGCCGGCCTGGTCTTCCGGGCTCCGGCCTGGTCTTCTGGCCCGGGCCTGGTCTTCTGGCCCGGGCCTGGTCTTCTGGGACTGGTCTTCCGGGCCGGACTCCGGGCCTGGTCTTTCGGGCCCCGGCTCTTGGCCTGGTCTTCCGGGCTTCGGGCCTGGTCTTCCGGTGCGGGTGTTGGGCCTGGTCTTCTGGCCTGGTCTTCCGGGTCCAGTCTTCCAGGCCCGGGCTCCGGCTGGTCTTCCGGCCTGGTCTTCCGGGCTCCAGGCCTGGTCTTCTGGGCCCCGGGCCTGGTCGTTCGGGCCCGGGCTCCGGGCCTGGTCTTTCAGACCCGGCCTCCGGGCCTGGTCTTTCAGACCCGGCCTCCGGGCCTGGTCTTTCAGACCCGGCCTCCGGGCCTGGTCTTTCAGACCCGGCCTCCGGGCCTGGTCTTTCAGACCCGGGCCTGGACTTCCGGGCCCCTGGCTCCGGGCCTGGTCTTTCTGGCCCCGGCTCCGGTCTTTCGGGCCCGGGCGTCGGGCCTGGTCTTCCGGGCTCCGGGCCTGGTCTTCTGGGCTCGGGCTCCAGGCCTGGTCTTCCGGGCCCGGTCTTCCAGGCCTGGTCTTCCGGCCCGGTCTTCTGGGCCCGGTCTTCCAGGCCTGGTCTTCTGGGCCCGGTCTTCTGGGCTCTGGGCCTGGTCTTCCGGGCCCCGGGCTTGGTCTTCCGGGCCGGGCCTGGTCTTCTGGGCCCCGAGCCTGGTCTTCCGGGCTCCAGGCCTGGTCTTCCGGGACTGGTCTTCCGGGCTCGGGCCTGGTCTTCCGGGCCCCGGGCCTGGTCTTGCGGGCCCAGGCCTGGTCTTGCGGGTGCCGGGCCTGGTCTTCCGGGCCCCGGGCCTGGTCTTTCGGGCCCAGGCTCTGGGCCTGGTCATTCGGGCCCCGGCTCCGGGCCTGGTCTTTTGGGCCCCGGCTCCGGGCCTGGCCTTTTGGGCCCCAGCTCCGGGCCTGGTCTTCTGGGCTCCGGGCCTGGTCTTCCGGGCTCCGGGCCTGGTCTTCTGGGCCCAGACCTGGTCTTCCGGGTGCGGGTGTTGGGCCTTGTCTTCCGGGCCTGGTCTTCCGGGTCCGGTCTTCCAGGCCCGGGCTCCGGCCTGGTCTTCCGGGCCTGGTTTTCCGGGCTCCAGGCCTGGTCTTCCGGGCCCCGGGCCTGGTCTTCCGGGCCCCAGGCCTGGTCTTCTGGGCCCCGGGCCTGGCCTTGCAGGTGCCGGCCTGGACTTCCGGGCTCCGGGCCTGGTCATTCGGGCCCGGGCTCCGGGCCTGGCCTTTCGGGCCCCTGCTCCGGTCTTTCGGGCCCCGGCTCCGGGCCTGGTCTTTCGGGCCCCGGCTCCAGGCCTGGTCTTTCGGGCCCAGGTCTTCTGGGCTCGGGCTCCAGGCCTGGTCTTCCGGGCCCGGTCTTCCAGGCCTGGTCTTCCGGGCCTGGTCTTCTGGGCTCTGGGCCTGGTCTTCCGGGCCTGGTCTTCTGGGCCCGGACTCCGGGCCTGGTCTTCCGGGCTCCGGGCCTGGTCTTCCGGGCCCAGACCTGGTCTTCCGGGTGCGGGTGTTGGGCCTGGTCTTCCGGGTCCGGTCTTCCAGGCCCGGGCTCCGGCCTGGTCTTCCGGGCCTGGTCTTGCGGGCGCCAGGCCTGGTCTTCTGGGCTCCAGGCCTGGTCATTCGGGCCGGCTCCGGGCCTGGCCTTTCGGCCCCGGCTCCGGGCCTGGTCTTTCGGGCCACGGCTCCGGGCCTGGTCTTCCGGGCCTGGTCTTCTGGGCTCGGGCTCCAGGCCTGGTCTTCCGGGCCCGGTCTTCCAGGCCTGGTCTTCCGGGCCCGGTCTTCCAGGCCTGGTCTTCCGGGCCCGGTCTTCCGGGCTCCGGGCCTGGTCTTCTGGGCTCCGGGCCTGGTCTTCTGGGCCCGGACTCCGGGCCTGGTCTTCCGGGCTCCGGGCCTGATCTTCTGGGCCCGGACTCCGGGCCTGATCTTCTGGGCCCGGACTCCGGGCCTGGTCTTCCGGGCCCGGGCCTGGTCTTCCGGGCCTTGTCTTCCGGGCTCCGGGCCTGGTCTTCCTGGCGCGGGTGTTGGGCCTGGTCTTCTGGGCCTGGTCTTCCGGGCTCCGGGCCTGGTCTTCCGGGCTCCGGGCCTGGTCTTCCGGGCCCGGACCTGGTCTTCCGAGTGCGGGTGTTGGGCCTTGTCTTCCGGGCCTGGTCTTCCGGGTCCGGTCTTCCAGGCCCGGGCTCCGGCCTGGTCTTCCGGGCCTGGTCTTCTGGGCTCCAGGCCTGGTCTTCCGGGCCCCGGGCCTGGTCTTCCGGGCCCCGGGCCTGGTCTTCTGGGCCCGGGCCTGGTCTTGCGGGCCTGGTCTTTCGGGCCCAGACTCTGGGCCTGGTCATTCGGGCCCGGCTCCGGGCCTGGTCTTTTGGGCCCCGGCTCCGGGCCTGGCCTTTCGGGCCCCGGCTCCGGGCCTGGTCTTCCGGGCTATGGGCCTGGTCTTCCGGGCTATGGGCCTGGTCTTCCGGGCTCCGGGCCTGGTCTTCTGGGCCCAGACCTGGTCTTCCGGGTGCGGGTGTTGGGCCTTGTCTTCCGGGCCTGGTCTTCCGGGTCTGGTCTTCCAGGCCCGGGCTCCGGCCTGGTCTTCCGGGCCTGGTTTTCCGGGCTCCAGGCCTGGTCTTCCGGGCCCCGGGCCTGGTCTTCTGGGCCCCGGGCCTGGCCTTGCAGGCGCCGGGCCTGGTCTTCCGGGCTCCGGGCCTGGTCTTCTGGGCCCGGGCCTGGTCTTCTGGGCCCGGGCCTGGTCTTCTGGGACTGGTCTTCCGGGCCCGGACTCCGGGCCTGGTCTTTCGGGCCCCGGCTCTTGGCCTGGTCTTCCGGGCTTCGGGCCTGGTCTTCCGGGTGCGGGTGTTGGGCCTGGTCTTCTGGGCCTGGTCTTCCGGGTCCAGTCTTCCAGGCCCGGGCTCCGGCCTGGTCTTCCGGGCCTGGTCTTCCGGGCTCCAGGCCTGGTCTTCTGGGCCCCGGGCCTGGTCGTTCGGGCCCGGGCTCCGGGCCTGGTCTTTCGGGCCCCGGCTCCGGGCCTGGTCTTTCGGGCCCCGGCTCCGGGCCTGGTCTTTCGGGCCCCGGCTCCGGGCCTGGTCTTTCGGGCCCCGGCTCCGGGCCTGGTCTTTCGGGACCCGGCTCCGGGCCTGGTCTTTCGGGCCCCGGCTCCGGGCCTGGTCTTTCGGGCCCCGGCTCCGGGCCTGGTCTTTCGGGCCCGGGCGTCGGGCCTGGTCTTCCGGGCTCCGGGCCTGGTCTTCTGGGCTCGGGCTCCAGGCCTGGTCTTCCGGGCCCGGTCTTCCAGGCCTGGTCTTCCGGCCCGGTCTTCTGGGCCCGGTCTTCCAGGCCTGGTCTTCTGGGCCCGGTCTTCTGGGCTCTGGGCCTGGTCTTCCGGGCCCCGGGCTTGGTCTTCCGGGCCGGGCCTGGTCTTCTGGGCCCCGAGCCTGGTCTTCCGGGCTCCAGGCCTGGTCTTCCGGGACTGGTCTTCCGGGCTCGGGCCTGGTCTTCCGGGCCCCGGGCCTGGTCTTGCGGGCCCCGGGCCTGGTCTTCCAGGCGCTGGGCCTGGTCTTCCGGGCCCAGGCCTGGTCTTCCGGGACTGGTCTTCTGGGCCCTGGCTCCGGGCCTGGTCTTCCGGGACTGATCTTGCGGGCCCGGGACTGGTCTTGCGGGCCCGGGCCTGGTCTTGCGGGCCCTGGGCCTGGTCTTGCGGGCCCTGGGCCTGGTCTTGCGGGCCCCGGGCCTGGTCTTGCGGGCCCCGGGTCTGGTCTTGCGGGCGCCGGGCCTGGTCTTCCAGACCCCGGGCCTGGTCTTCTGGGACTGGTCTTCCGAGCCCGGGACTGGTCTTCCGAGCCCGGGACTGGTCTTCCGAGCCCGGGCCTGGTCTTCCGAGCCCGGGCCTGGTCTTCCGGGCCCGGGCTCTGGGCCTAGTCTTTCGGGCCTGGTCTTTTGGGCCCCAGCTCCGGGCCTGGTCTTTTGGGCCCGGGCGTCGGGCCTGGTCTTGCAGGCATCAGGCCTGGTCTTCCGGGCTCCGGGCCTGGTCTTCCGGGTGCGGGTGTTGGGCCTGGTCTTCTGGGCCTGGTCTTCCGGGCTCCGGGCCTGGTCTTCCGGGCTCCGGGCCTGGTCTTCCGGGCCCAGACCTGGTCTTCCGGGTGCGGGTGTTGGGCCTTGTCTTCCGGGCCTGGTCTTCTGGGTCCGGTCTTCCAGGCCCAGGCTCCGGCCTGGTCTTCCGGGCCTGGTCTTCTGGACTCCAGGCCTGGTCTTCCGGGCCCCGGGCCTGGTCTTCCGGGCCCCGGGCCTGGTCTTCTGTACCCCGGGCCTGGTCTTGCGGGTGCCGGGCCTGGTCTTCTGGGCTCCGGGCCTGGTCTTGCGGGTGCCAGGCCTGGTCTTCCGGGCCCCGGGCCTGGTCTTTCGGGCCCGGGCCCCGGGCCTGGTCTTTCGGGCCCGGGCTCCGGGCCTGGTCATCCGGGCCCGGGCTCCGGGCCTGGCCTTTCGGGCCCCGGCTCCGGGCCTGGTCTTTCGGGCTCCGGCTCCGGGCCTGGCCTTTCGGGCCCCGGCTCCAGGCCTGGTCTTTCAGGCCCCGGCTCCGGGCCTGGTCTTCTGGGCACCGGGCCTGGTCTTCCGGGCCTGTCTTCTGGGCTCGGGCTCCAGGCCTGGTCTTCCGGGCCCGGTCTTCCAGGCCTGGTCTTCCAGGCCTGGTCTTCCGGGCCCGGTCTTCCGGGCCTGGTCTTCCAGGCCTGGTCTTCTGGGCTCTGGGCCTGGTCTTCCGGGCCCCGGGCCTGGTCTTCCGGGCCGGGCCTGGTCTTCTGGGCCCCGGGCCTGGTCTTCCGGGCTGGGCCTGGTCTTCTGGGCCCCGGGCCTGGTCTTCCGGGACTGGTCTTCCAGGCTCAGGCCTGGTCTTCCAGGCCCGGGCCTGGTCTTCCGGGCGCCGGGCCTAGTCTTCCGGGCCCCGTCTTCCGGGACTGGTCGCACGGGCCTGGTCTTCCGGGCCGGGTCTGGGGCCTGGTCTTCCGGGACTGGTCTTCCGGGCCTGGTCTTCCGGGCCCGGGCCTGGTCTTCTGGGCCTGGTCTTCCAGGGCGGGCCAGGTCTTCCGGGCCCGGGCCTGGTCTTCCGGGCCCAGGGCCTGGTCTTCCGGGCTCCGGGCCTGGCCTTTCGGGCCCTGGCTCCGGGCCTGGCCTTTCGGGCCCTGGCTCCGGGCCTGGTCTTTCGGGCCCGGGCGTCGGGCCTGGTCGTCCGGGCTCCGGGCCTGGTCTTCCGGGCTCCGGGCCTGGTCTTCCGGGACTGGTCTTCCGGGCCCGTGCCTGGTCTTGGTCTTGCGGGCCCCGGGCCTGGTCTTGTGGGCCCCGGGCCTGGTCTTCCGGGCCCCGGGCCTGGTCTTCCGGGCCCCGGGCCTGGTCTTCCTAGCCCCGGGCCTGGTCTTCCTAGCCTGGTTTTCCAGGCCGGGCCTGGTCTTCTGAGCCTGGTCTTCCAGGCCCGGGCCTGGTCTTCTGAGCCTGGTCTTCCAGGCCCGGGCCTGGTCTTCCGGGCTCCGGGCCTGGCCTTTCGGGCCCTGGCTCCGGGCCTGGTCTTTCGGGCCCAGGCGTCGGGCCTGGTCATCCGGGCTCTGGGCCTGGTCTTCCGGACTCCAGGCCTGGTCTTCCGGACTCCGGGCCTGGTCTTCCGGGACTGGTCTTCCGGGCCTGGGCCTGGTCTTGTGGGCCCCGGGCCTGGTCTTGCGGGCACCGGGCCTGGTCTTGAGGGCGCCGGGCCTGGTCTTGAGGGCGCCGGGCCTGGTCTTCCGGGACTGGTCTTCCGAGCCCGGGCCTGGTCTTCCGAGCCTGGTCTTCCAGGCCTGGGCCTGGTCTTCCGGACCCCGGCTCCGGGCCTGGTCTTCTGGGCACGGGCATCGGGCCTGGTCTTCTGGGCTCCGGGTCTGGTCTTCTGGGCTCTGGGCCTGGTCTTCTGGGCCCCGGCTCCGGGCCTGGTCTTCTGGGCACGGGCGTCGGGCCTGGTCTTCCGGGCTCTGGGCCTGGTCTTCCGGACTCCGGGCCTGGTCTTCCGGGACTGGTCTTCCGGGCCTGGGCCTGGTCTTGCGGGCCCCGGGCCTGGTCTTGCAGGCACCGGGCCTGGTCTTGCAGGCACCGGGCCTGGTCTTGAGGGCGCCGGGCCTGGTCTTGCGGGCGCCGGGCCTGGTCTTCCGGGACTGGTCTTCCGAGCCCGGGCCTGGTCTTCCGAGCCTGGTCTTCCAGGCCTGGGCCTGGTCTTCCGAGCCTGGTCTTCCAGGCCTGGGCCTGGTCTTCCGAGCCTGGTCTTCCAGGCCTGGGCCTGGTCTTCCGAGCCTAGTCTTCCAGGCCTGGGCCTGGTCTTCTGAGCCTGGTCTTCCAGGCCCGGGCCTGGTCTTTCGGTCCCGGGCGTCGGGCCTGGTCTTTTGGGCCCCGGCTCCGGGCCTGGTCTTTCAGGCGTCAGGCCTGATCTTCTGGGCCCGGGCCTGGTCTTCCGGGACTGGTCTTCCGGGCCCGGGCTCCGGGCCTGGTCTTCCGGACCCCGGCTCCGGGCCTGGTCTTCTGGGCACGGGCATCGGGCCTGGTCTTCTGGGCTCCGGGCCTGGTCTTCCGGGCCCGGTCTTCTGGGCCTGGTCTTCTGGGCTCGGGCTCCAGGCCTGGTCTTCCGGGCCCGGTCTTCCGGGCTCGGTCTTCTGGGCTCTGGGCCTTGTCTTCTGGGCTCTGGGCCTGGTCTTCTGGGCCCCGGCTCCGGGCCTGGTCTTCTGGGCACGGGCATCGGGCCTGGTCTTCCGGGCTCCGGGCCTGGTCTTCCGGGCCCGGTCTTCTGGGCTCGGGCACCAGGCCTGGTCTTCCAGGCCCGGTCTTCCGGGCCCGGTCTTCCAGGCCTGGTCTTCCGGGCCCGGTCTTCTGGGCTCTGGGCCTGGTCTTCTGGGCCCCAGGCCTGGTCTTCCGGGCCCCGGGCCTGGTCTTCCGGGACTGGTCTTCCGGGCCCGGGCCTGGTCTTCCGGGCCTGGTCTTCCAGGGCGGGCCGGGTCTTCCGGGCCCGGGGCCTGGTCTTCCAGGACTGGTCTTCCGGGACTGGTCTTCCGGGCCCCGGGCCTGGTCTTCCGGGACTGGTCTTCCGGGCCCGGGCCTGGTCTTCCAGGACTGGTCTTCCGGGCCTGGTCTTCCAGGGCGGGCCGGGTCTTCCGGGCCGGGCCCTGTCTTCCGGGCCCGGTGCTCCGGGCCCTGTCTTCCGGGCCCGGTCTTCCGAGCCCGGGCTCCAGGCCCGGTCTCCGTGGCCTGGTCAGTGTGCATCAGGGCTGTGCCATGTCCTTGCTGCGGCCTTTGACAGGGTGGCAAAATGCCTGCTCCTGACAGAGGGCCGCCTGGGGCAGGTGCTCCACCCTGCTCCATGGGCGGGCCAGCCCTGGGAGTAGGGCCCAATGAATTTTAAATTTGAAGAAGTAAAAAAAAAAAAAAAAAGAATTTTATTCCTGAAAAAGTCATCTCTTTCTGTCAATGACTGCTTGCACATTTGCTTCCTGGACATCCACCCTTCAATAATGCACTTCATATTCAAGGTTCTGGGTCTCCGCATATATTTTCACACAGAAAAATCATAATTTTACAATGCCAATAAACCACTTTTAAATAGAACTGAAGGACTGGTCACTCAAGGCTTGGTATGAAAAGGGGCCACATCGTTTCAGTCCTGCTCAAAATGGAGGGTGAAAGATCTCAAGTGAAAGGTCCTCTGTGCAGGACTGAAACGTTGCAATTGTTTAATAAAGCTTTATTTCATACCAAGCCTTGAGTGACTGGTCCTTTGGTTCTTTTGATGAAATTTATTGAGGTTGGAGAACCCGGGTCTACTGAAACCTTCGCTGGCGGAGTATAACTTATCCTGTGTGTCCTTTGCTGTCATTTGGAATTAATCACTGTTAAGTAAGACAGTGTCTCAAGACCTTTTACAACTGCTTATTGATGAACTTGTTTGTGTAATCTATAACCAAAGTCCTTATTTATAGCAATAACCAATTCCTCCTTATTTAGGGTATAGGTTTTTTGTTTATTCTTAACTGAAACTTTGCCCGATATGTAGTTATATTGAGCAATACTATAAACGCACTTTTTCCATGTAGTGCTTTTTTAAAATGAATTCCTTTAAAATGTGTTGATAACTGCATTCATGTGAAAACACTGTACAGTACAATGAGGATTTTCTAAAAAGGTGATTGTTGAATTAACTCTATAAATAAAAGCAGAGTTCAACCCAAGCTAGATCGGATTATTTCACTGAAGCTACGACAGCCATGGATTGAGGAAAGAAAGTGGACTGCATGGTTTGTGTTGGGTACTCCAGACACTGGTTTACCTAAAAGGTATCATTAGTCTCCATTCACCTACCACAGATTGCCCCAAGCCTTGTTTGAATGTAAAATCATGCAATACACAAGGATTGTCTTTCATATGTCTTTCTATTTTGACATTATTTTAGAAAAAAACATTTATATTTAAGTGTGCTTTCGAAAGCTTGAGTACACACAGAGAATGTACGGGAATGCTACCATTATTTATAAAGCACCAACATAGTCTGCAGTGCTGTACAATGGATACGAGAAAAGAAACATAAAATTGTAATATAAGCTTGACACACAGAACAAGAAGAATAGAGGACCTAGCTCAAGAGAGCTAACAATCTAAAAGGAGTGGGGTGACACACAAAGGAGAGGGCAAATAGAGTATGAGAAGTAACGGGCTGAATGGAGGCTGTGTGGGAGATAGATCAAGAAAGTGCAGAGGTAGGATTATACACCAATAAGCTTCTCTAAAGTAATATATTTTGGTAATCGCTTAAGGCCAATGAAAAGAGGGCTACAGTAGTTAACCCTCCTGACGGCTTTCCCGAGTCTCTCTCGGGGTTATATTTCACCACTGAGAGTGGTAACCCGAGACACACTCAGGCTGTATACATTACCTGTCCCTCCGCTCCCTCGCTGATCCCCACAGTCTCCTCCAGCAATTGCGGAGTTTTACTTCCTGGATTTCCTTCTCGCGAAGAGGGAACCAGGAAGTATGAGGTCACGATCGCCAGAGGAGACTGCGGGGACAACGAGGGAGCGCAGGGACAGGTGATGTATCCAGCGGCATCCCGAGTGTTGCCTCTTCCAACATAGTAATTTAACCTCGAGCCACACTCGGGAATACCGCTAGGGGTGCAAAAATAAATAAAAATTGACCACTTTTAGACTAGAAATTTAAAAATAAATAGACCGCCAGGGAGGTTAAAGAAGAAGATGAAAAGAGCTTGGATGAACATTTTAGTAGAGTCATGGCTTAGAAAGGGGCAGTTGTATACTACTTTTTATTTCCCAATGAAATGGCATTCTTAATTTCTTACATAAAACAGCTGATACATTTCTGAGGGCAGGCTTCAGATAATCTTTTCAGTGATAGGAATCATGGTTGGGGATGTATCTTTGGGAGTTTTCACAAGTATTCTTTATCAGGAATCGACCTCTGCTCCTGACATGCTTTTCTGAACCTGACTTTAGCGTATTTCTTTCATTAAGGAGTCTGCAGAAGGTGCACAAAACCTCGAGGTAGATCTTCAAGGATCAAAAATTATTGTCAGAGTGACTTTGGTAAGCAAGTAATCTGATTAATGTAGCAACTATAACTAGAGCACAAGGAGAGCCAAGCCTAAATGTATATGCCTCGCTTCCTTTAGTCACATTATAGCAACTATGCATAATAGAGAGCTGCTAATGGATACCAACAGTGATGCAGCTGCCAATATCCTCTACTTCTGCATGGAGAGCTGCAAAAGAACTGTGGAATTACACAGGGCCAGCATAAGGACAATGGAAAACTATTTGTTATTTTTGTTATTCATGTCCTTCAATCTACAGACAGAGGAGGTAGTGGATCATGTAATTATCTTAATTGCAAAGCGAGGAGTGAGTTGGGGGGATATATTTGTCCCAGCATTATCTGACACTCTGCAAGTCAATCCACACGGAGAGAAGATTGTCATGGGAGTGATCAAAAGAAAAGTATGCCATACAGATGAAACAAGTGACACACGTCATTAAAATGGTCTACTGTTCAGCACTCAGGCAGGCGAAAGAGAACAAGTAGAGAGACTTGGCCATGGTCACATAAGCGTACAGTCTAGAGCAGGGTTTCTCAAGTACCCCTAACAGGCCATATTTCGAGAATTACTGCAATCACTGAGCAGCAAATTATATCACCTGTGTTGTGCTGCAGATATCTAGCAAATCTGGTCTGTTAAGGGTACTTGAGGACCGGAGTTGAGGAACACTGGTCTAGACTAGTGTATGCTGAAGTTGCTTTCAGAATCCCCTTTGTATAGGTTACATAACATGGTCAATAGGTCAAATTTTGGCTAGATACCATAAGAGGTTATTCACTAACCTCCAAATTGACCCCAAATTATGAATTTCACTGGGAGGTGCAATTTCGGGTCAATTTGTCTATTTACCAAGCTGTGAATTCACCAAATACAGTTGAATTGACAGCAAGCTACGATGCAATTCGGCAGCACCGAAATTGACACATAGAAGACTATTGTGTCTTCTATTAGCAGAACTGCACTGAAATTCTGGTTAAATGCCCTGGTTATTGGTGTTTCAGTTCAACAGGTTTAAACAGACGAATCCCATAAGATTCAATGTAAAAAGGTAAAAAAAATTAAAAGACAGTTTTTTTCATTTTTCAGCAAAAATCCTATTTTTTTTTAAACACCTTATTGTATTTTTTTTGGCGACATTTGTTTCATATTTTTTAAAAGACTTTTTAAAATTTTGTAACAGACCTTTTTATTCTTTTTTAAAAATACTTTTTCATATTATTTGAACACATTTTATTGATTTATACATCTCTTGGGAGAATAGGAGTGTTCCTTTTTTGTTTGCAGTTCGGTGGCATTCGCTGAGGCTAATTCTGCGGTTATTGGTTAAAAAAAGCACAAGTGCACCAACGCCCGATAACTGTTTCAAATCACTGTTTCGTCGACTCCAATTTCGGGAAAATACAGTGACCATTTGCTAAACCGTGAATTCACTGTATTTTCAGCGTAATGGACCAAAACACAAGGGGTTAAATTACAATCCTTGTGCTAAACGGGGATGCTAGGGAGGAAAAACTGCGCCCGCAGCTTTCTCCCTAGCGCCCCCGTTTCAGCACGGGATTACAATGCAGGCGCTTAAAAAGCTGCCTACATTGTTACCAGGCGCTAAGCCCCGGGATACACGCGGCAGCGCTGAGCTCCGCCACGCGCATCCTCTCAATGGAGTCCATAGGAGTCCAATTGAGTCCATTGAGTGTCCCTCTGCCGGTCACATGACCTGCCGGATCTTGCCTCGCGAGAACCGGCAGGTCGGCATTGTGATCTGCAGGGAGAGACTGGGGGAATTTTTCCCTCTGTCTCTCCCTCTTTTCCCGGCAACAGAGGCGGACGGAGCCTCGTCGCGGGATACTAGGTATCTGATTTTTTTTGGGGGGGATTTCTGCTGGTGCTAACGGATTCTGCACCAGCGGAATCCGTTAGCACCAGGTCCAGGCTGTGGTTAACATTTTGTTATCCGCAGCCGGACCTTAAAATCAGCGTTATGACTTTGTAAGCCTATCACTGATTAACACTTTGCGCTCCCCATGTTAAGTGTAGGGAGCGCAAAGTACATTAACCTCATGCAGAGAAGCGCAAGGTACCAAACGCTAAGGGGTTACTTAACTCGTTTGTAATACGCAGTGGCCACCAGGGCTAACGTTAACGCTCACTCAGGTGAGAGCTAACGTTAGCACCAAGATTGAAGTGTGGCCCAAAGTATATTGCTGTCAATTCACTTGTATTTGACAAACTGAGAGCTTACTGAATAGATGAATTGACCCAAAATTGCACCGAACAGTGAAATTCATCATTAGGTGCCATTCAGGGCCAATTCTGAGGTTAGTGAATAATCTCTTTAAAAAGAAACATTCACGTACTCCCTCCTACCAAAACAGATGTGAACCATTCTTACATAAAATTTGTTTCAATGGGTTCAATTCCACACTTGTTTGCATATGTTGAGGGCCCTCTTACTTGCACTTTACCAAAAGCCTCAGTAACTATAGCCAATGCTGATTTTAGGAGAAATTCTATATATTTCTCTACAATTTGCAAGCTGGTAGACAACGTTTAAGGAAAATACATTCAAACCACATTTCTTATACAATCACTTATATTCTTTTTTCTTCTATATCCCTTATATATATGTACCGGCTGGGTGGAGTAGAGGTAACATCACTGCTCTACATGGAGAGAGCCTGTGGAGTCATGGGTTCGATCCCAACGAGCACCTCTCCAGTAAGTGTCCTTGGGCAAGACACCTAACGGTACATACTCGCCACCCAGGGCATACCTGAAAACGAGAGAAATCTCAATGTATCCTTCCTGGTAAAATCCTTTCTCAAATACAAAAATACAAAAATCTGTATAATATCACTTCATTTAAGAGTGATTTCTATCTCAGGAAGACAACAGCCAAAATATAACAATTTAACCAGCCCTTTGTCTCCCTCTGACTTGTTTAGTTATCCGAGCAAAGATTTTGAGCAGGAGACTGATGGGACAGGAGACTCGCTATGAAATCCAGTTGAAGTATGTGTATAAAAACAAGTTCCCCATGGTGCATCGGGAGTATATTTGGGTGTCAAACATTTGTGACTGTCCAGAGCTGAAAGAACAAAAAGAATACGTCCTAATGGCAACAAGGCATGTAAACTACGAGCAAACTCTGAACAGAATCCTGCTCTCTGTGAACAGTTACGTCAAACCATGGTCCCCATATGAAGATCAACAGCTGTGGTCCACTAACAGACATTGTGTATTTTTACCATGAAAATTTCACACCGACAGTACAAATCTGCAAAAGGACAATATGTCAGTGCCAGATTCACAGCCAGAACAGTCCAAATATTTGGAGAGGCAGTTGCCAAAATGACCAGAAACTTGTACAGGAGAACAACTGTTAACTAAAGTCTAGTAACCAGTTTGGGAGATCCAGTAAAAAACTCTTTTGGTCAGTGTTAAAATGCCTTTGTAAACAAATATGCACGAACAACAACAACACACAGCAGGGAGACAGATTTTGGTTCTATTTTTATTTAATAATTGACCGTCGGAAGACACAGACCAGCACAAAGAGGAAATAAAGTTGGGTGACAAGTAACCAAGAGCGAGAAATGGACTAGGATGCATTAGCCATGTAGATACAATTATAAGCCTCGAGGAGAATAGAAGAAACTAACAGGATTATTCAGAGAGAGGTGAAAAGCAGGAGAATGACTGGAGAATGGAAAATTCTAGGTCAAAATAGCCGATTTTGGAAAGTGAGATAAATGGGAGAATTTTTCTGGTTTGGCTATTTTGACCTAGAATTTTCCATTCTCCAGCCATTCTCCTGAGTTTCACCTTTCTCTGAATGACCCTGATAGTTAAAAATTCAGACAATTTAAACTGCAGAAATTTTCGTGTAGCTGCACAGGTCTAAAGAAATGGCATGCTTCATACAGATGTCTTTTTGCTCTTTTATTTTGTCTCTCACTTTTAGCTGACAATGTAAAAACTATAAGAAATAAGCAAATAATGTACTTGTGTGTGTGTGTATACACACACACAAGTCTCTCATGCAAAATGAACATGTCTTTCGAACAGATATGATAAATCTAATTACATCATTGACAGATCACATTATAAAACAAATACAAAGGTAAATCACTGTGCGCCTCTAGACCACATGCAGACAAGTTCTTCTGAGGAGTTACGCAACACACTACTCTCTTCTCCAGCAGCTTTGAAACCAGGAAATAGTGGACACCCCTGCCTGTCGTCTCTGGTGCATACAGGTCTCGAAACCAGGAATTGCTTAAGCCCACACCTCCAAACATGCAAGGGACAACACATCTCAAAAAAACATGATCCTTGACAGTTACAGTTTGTTAATCCTAAAGCTAAATTGGACCATATACGTATAAATACACGACCAGTACAGGGATAACATAAAAACTTTTTATTGTGTATTGAGACAAATGTAGGCAATAGTGAGGTTTAATGAGTTTTATAAAAAATAGAAATGCACACCTATTGCAAAAAGAATCCAAAATGTATTCAAACATAAATCACAGTAACAATTCAATATATACATTTTACAGGGAGCAGACGTCATGTAAGAGTACATAGACTAAATCATATACCCAGAAGCAAGCAGAGTATACAACTCAATAAAGGCACATATGATATTACAGAATGAGCAACCGCTCCCAATACTGTTCAAACATAAATAACAAAAGAAAACCAAATCAAAGGTATATAAATCCCTTACAGAGGGGCAAAAAAGTATTTAGTCAGCCACCAATTGTGCAGGTTCTCCCACTTAAAAAGATGAGAGAGGTCTGTAATTGTCATCATAGATACACTTCAACTATGAGAGACAAAACGAGAAAAAAAATCCAGAAAATCACATTGTCTGATTTTTAACCACTCCACTGTGGAGGACGCGCTCAGCGCGTCCACCCGCAGTATCGTTCCTTGCGGAGGACGCGCTGAGCGTGTCCTCCCTTTGGGCCAGCGTTCGGCCGGGTTCCGGCCGATCGCTGGCCCCCCGGTGCGGGCTGACATCCTCGATGTCAGCCCAGCACCCGGAACCGCCGCCGGAGTAATAAGGTGTCATCGCGGGGGCGCGATGACACCTAATTCAGGCGCCCCCCGCGCGTGTGCGGAGGAGGCGCCCCCCGCGCGTGTGCGGAGGAGGCGCCTGAAAGGGAGGGGGGACCTCTCTCCCTCCCGATCGGCGGCGTGCAGGGGGTTAACCCAGGCACCGTTTGGAAGGGCACAGCCTGCCCTTCCAAATGGTACCTGGCATTAACCCCATGGGGGCCGGATCACGAATCGGCGCTGAAAAGCGCGGTTCGTGATCCTTTTCCAGAGCTGGCCGACATCTTGGATGTCGGCCAAGCTTCCGGGAATGCCCCCTGAGGCTTGGCGTCATCGTGCATAGCACGAGGACGCCAGTCCTGGAGTTAACCCCTACCTGCCACCAATGGTGGAGATATGGGGTTCCAATGAACCCCCTATCTCCCGATCCATGGCAGTTAGGGGTTAAAGTTTGGTATTGTTGGATCGGCCAGAGCATGGCCGTTCCAACAATACCAAACATGAGTATGAAAAAAGTTTTTAAAAAACAAATAAAAAAAAAAAGATATTTAAAAAAAGTTATAAAAAAAATAAACAATTTTTTTTTTCTTTTTTTGGTTCATTAATGCAGCATTATTGTTCCCATTTCAATTATAATGTGAACAATAATGCTGCACTAACGATTTTTGCATGCGGTGCGTTTGTTAAAAATCGCGTAATTTTCCCCAAAAAAAATGTAACGAGACCCCATCTCTAATTTTTTTTAACAAGCGCACACCATACAAAATATAACCGCAATTGCTCGCATGTTAAAATGTGAAAAAAAAACACTTTACACATTGTAAATTATTGAAAATTCATATTTTATTGCATTTTTTGTTATAATATACAGACAGGTCATGACGTATACATATAATAATGACATATTATGAATCTGCCGAGTCTGACGGAAAGAACGATATATAATATGTCATATACTAAAATAAGCCTTCAAAACACGTTTAAACATGATGAACAAAATCGGTAAAAATGACCTCAGCACAGAGGCGGGAAATGCCTCAGCAGCGAAAGGGTTAAAGAATTTATTTGCAAATTATGGTGGAAAATAAGTATTTGGTCAATATCAAAAGTCCATCTCAATACTTTGTTACAGTTGCAAGAAAAAGTATGTGAACCCTTTGGGATTACGTGGAGTTTTGCATGAATTGGTCATAAAATGTGCTCTGATCTTCATCTAAGTCATAACAATTTGAAAAACACAGTCTGCTTAAAATAATACAACACAAACATATGTTTTCATGTTTTTATTGAACAGAACATGTAAACATTCACAGTGCAGGGTGGAAAAAGTATGTGAACCTTTGGACTTAATAACTGGTTGACCCTCCTCTGGCAGCAATAATCTCAACCAAACGTTTCCTGTAGTTGCAGATCAGACCTGCACAATGATCTGGAGTAATTTTGGACCACTCCTCTTCAAAAAACTGTTTCAGTGTAGCAATATTCTTGGGATGTCTGGTGTGAATCGCTTTCTTAAGGTCATGCCACATCATTTCAATCGGGTTGAGGTCAGGACTCTGACTGGGCCACTCCAGAAGGCGTATTTTGTTTTGTTGAAGCCATTCTTTTGTTGAATTACTTGTATGCTTTGGGTCATTGTCCTGTTGCATCACCCATCCTCTGCGGAGCTTCAGTTGGCGGACAGATGGTCTTACGTTTTCCTGCAAAATGTCTTGATAAACTCTGGAATTCATTTTTCCATCAATGACAACAATCCGTCCAGGCCCTGAGGCAGCAAAGCAGCCCCAAACCATGATGCTCCCTCCGCCATGTTTTACAGTGGGGATGAGGTTTTGATGTTGGTGTGCTGTGCCTTTTTTTCTCCACACATAGTGTTGTGTGTTTTTACCAAACAACTAAATTTTGGTTTCATCTGTCCACAGAATAGAAACATAGAAACATAGAAAAATGTCGGCAGATAAGAACCTTTCGGCCCATCTAGTCTGCCCAATTACATGGATACTTTACCTGGATTTATCTTTTGTTTAGGAGAGCCTTAAGCCTATCCCATGCCTGCTTAAATTCAATTACTGTTTTGGCCTCTACCACTTCAACTGGAATACTGTTCCATGTATCCACCACCCTCTCAGTAAAATAATGCTTTCTGATGTTACTTTTAAACCTTTGCCCCTCTAATCTAAGACTATGTCCTCTTGTTTTGCTACTTTGTTTCCTTTTAAATATACTCCCTTCCTCTACCTTGTGGATTCCCTTTACGTATTTAAATGTTTCTATCATATCTCCTCTGTCTCGTCTTTTTTCCAAGCTGTACATGTTAAGATCATTAAGCCTTTCCTGGTAACTTTTCTCCTTCAAGCCGTACACCATTTTAGTAGCCCTTCTCTGAACTCTCTCTAAGATGTCTATATCCTTCTGGAGATACGGTCTCCAGTACTGCACACAGTACTCCAAGTGAGGTCTCACCAGTGCTCTGTACAGTGGCATGAGCACTTCCCTTTTCCTACTGCTAATACCTCTCCCTACACAACCAAGCATTCTGCTAGCATTCCTGCTGCTCTATTACATTGACTACTTGACCTTTAGATCTTCTGCAATAACAACCCCTAAATCCCTTTCCTCAGATGTTGAGGTTAGGACTGTATCAAATATTCTATATTCAGCCCTTGGGTTTTTACGTCCCAGGTGCATTATCTTGCACTTATCCACATTAAAACTCAATTGCCACAGCTCCGACCATTTTTTTAGTTTACCTAAATCATTTGTCATTTGGCTGATCCGTCCAGGAACGTCAACCCTGTTGCAAATCTTTGTGTCATCAGCAAAAAGACATACTTTTCCATTAATACCTTCTGCAATATCACTAATAAAAATATTAAATAGAATGGGTCCAAGTACTGACCCCTGAGGTACCCCACTGGTAACAAGACCTTGCGCCGAATAAACTCCATTTACCACAACCCTCTGTTGCCTGTCACTCAGCCACTGCCTAATCCATTCAACAATATTGGAATCCAAGCTCAAAGATTGCAATTTATTGATAAGCCTTCTATGCGGAACAGTATCAAAAGCCTTACTGAAATCTAAATAAGCAATGTCTACTGCACCACCTGTGTCTATTATTTTTGTTACCCAATCAAAAAAATCAATAAGATTAGTTTGGCATGATCTCCCTGAGGTAAACCCATGTTGTTTCTGATCCTGTAATCTATGTGTTTTTAGATGGTCAACAATCCTTTCCTTTAGGAAATATTTTGCCAGTAGTGCTGTGGAACATCCAGGTGCTCTTTTGCAAACCTCAAACATGCTGCAATATTCTTTTTTGACAGCAATGGCTTCCTCCGTGGTGTCCTCCCATGTACTCCATTCTTGTTGAATGTTTTCCTTATTGTAGATGTGTCAACAAAAATGTTAGCATGTGCCAGAGATTTCTGTAAGTCTTTAGCTGACACTCTAGGATTCTTCTTTAACTCATTAAGCATTCTGCACTGTGCTCTTGCAGTCATCTTTACAGGACGACCACGACTAGGGAGAGTAGCAACAGTGCTGAACTTTCTCCATTTGTAGACAGTCTGTCTTACCGTGGACACATGAACATCAAAGCTTTTGGAGATACTTTGTAACCCTTTCCAGCTTCATGCAAGTCAACAATTCTTGATCGTAGGTCTTCTGAGAGCTCTTTTCTGCGAGGCATGGTTCACATCAGGCAGTGCTTCTTGAAACCAGTAAACCCAAAACTGGTGTGTGTTTTTAAAGGGCAGGACAGCTTTCAGCAACATATCCAATAATATCACTCTGATTGGACTCAAGGTTGACTCACTCCTGGCTCCAATTAGCTCTTGGAGAAGTCAATAGGCTAGGGGTTCACATACTTTTCCCACCCTGCACTGTGAATGTTTACATGTTATGTTCAATAAACACATGAAAACATATAATGTTTGTGTTGTATTATTTTAAGCAGACTGTGTTTTTCAAATTGTTGTGACTTAGATGAAGATCAGAGCACATTTTATGACCAATTCATGCAAAACTCCACGTAATCCCAAAGGGTTTCCATACTTTTTCTTGCAACTGTATATATCCTTTGTTGGCAATGACAGAGGTCAAACGTTTTCTGTAAGTCTTCACAAGGTTTTCACACACTGTTGCTAGTATTTTTGCCCATTCCTCCATGCAGATCTCCTCTAGAGCAGTGATGTTTTGGGGCTGTCGCTGGGCAACACGGACCTTCAACTCCCTCCAAAGGTTTTCTATGGGGTTGAGATCTGGAGACTGGCTAGGCCACTCCTTCGTTGCCGGTGCTGTGTGTTTGGGATCATTGTCCTGCTGAAAGACCCAGCCACGTTTCATCTTCAATGCCCTTGCTGATGGAAGGAGGTTTTCACTCAACATCCCACGATACATGGCCCCATTCATTCTTCCCTTTACACGGATCAGTCGTCCTGGTCCCTTTGCAGAAAAACAGCCCCAAAGCATGATGTTTCCGCCACCATGCTTCAGAGTAGGTATGGTGTTCTTTGGATGCAACTCAGCATTCTCTCTCCTCCAAACACGACGAGTTGAGTTTTTACCAAAAAGTTTCTACTTTGGTTTCATCTGACCATATGACATTCTCCCAGTCCTCTTCTGGATCATCCAAATGCTCTCTAACAAACTTCAGATGGGCCCGGACATGTACTGGCTTAAGCAGGGGGACACGTCTGGAACTGCAGGATTTGAGTCCCTGGCGGCGTAGTGTGTTACTGATGGTAGCCTTTGTTACTTTGGTCCCAGCTCTCTGCAGGTCATTCACTAGGTCCCCCCGTGTGGTTCTGGGATTTTTGCTCACCGTTCTTGTGATCATTTTGACCCCACGGGGTGAGATCTTGCGTGGAGCCCCAGATCGATGGAGATTATCGGTGGTCTTGTATGTCTTCCATTTTCTAATGATTGCTCCCACATTTGATTTCTTCACACCAAGCTGCTTTCCTATTGCAGATTCAGTCTTCCCAGCCTGGTGCAGGTCTACAATTTTGTTTCTGGTGTCCTTCGACAGCTCTTTGGTCTTGACCATAGTGGAGTTTGGAGTGTGTCTGTTTGAGGTTGTGGACAGGTGTCTTTTATACTGATAACAAGTTCAAACAGGTGCCATTCATACAGGTAACGAGTGGAGGACAGAGGAGCCTCTTAAAGAAGACGTTACAGGTCTGTGAGAGCCAGAAATCTTGCTTTTTTTGTACTGTACTGTAGGTGACCAAATACTTATTTTCCACCATAATTTGCAAATAAATTCTTTAAAAAACAATGTGATTTTCTGAATTTTTATTTCTCATTTTGTCTCTCATAGTTGAAGTGTACCTATGATGACAATTATAGGCCTCTCTCATCTTTTTAAGTGGGAGAACCTGCACAATCGGTGGCTGACTAAATACTTTTTTGCCCCACTGTATATTACCCGACACTTGAAATAAAGGAGAAGAAAGCGGACCAAACACACCAACGTTGAATGAGTTGTAAGCATCAACATCTCATTGGAGACTAATGTCTCCGTATGTGGTTAATGTCCTATAATTTTAATAACGGTCGTGAAATAAATTCGGTACATTCTTTTAGAGGGTGAAGGGAGGGGGGATAGATCCAAAGTCCAAACACTATGGACATTTTACCATTATGGTTCAAACTCTGTATGCATGATCCTAATTTGTTCACTGTTTGTTATTCTAAATCTTTTGTGCCTTTAACACTGATATAGATTAGTATGAACTTGAATATTGTATTTATTTATGAAATAGGACATAAATAATAATGTGCAGTTGAAATGAGGTTTTGGTGAATAAGAATTAGTGAAGGCATTAAAGAGGTTATTCACAAAGTGCCAGTGTTTGCTGTAGTTGCAAACAGTGAAAATCACCATTGATGCTATCCTGAAAAACATCAGCTATCCAAAGAAGGAAATTCGAACAATGTCTGGTGAAGCATTCATCAATAAAACTTCTGCTGTTGTTAAATTTCCCTGTCTGCACTGGCAAAGTTTATCATGTTTGCAACCGGGGATGCACCGATACCATGATTAGATCATGAACTGCACGTCTTCAGTAGTAATAGACTATTGCTGTTACATTTGCCAATTCCGTTTTTTCCAATGATGCCATCCCAGGTGGAGTAATCAGATCCTACTCTTGCATTGAAATTGCCAAGTAGAATCAGCCTGTCGGTGCACTTCACGGATGAGAGTAGGGCATGGAGATCTTCATCAAACTTGTCCTTTACTTCATCCGGATTAGTCATTGTTGGTGCGTAGGTGCTGATCAGTGTGGCTTGTTTTCCTCTCGGTAGTGGGAGATGCAGTTGGCCATTCACGCCCTTGGGGAGACTGGCAAGTTTGCAGACAAGATGATTCTTAACTGCAAAGCCAACTCCAGATGTACGGCGTTCATTACCCCTGTGTCCACACCAGAAGAATGTATAGCCACCTCCTGTTTCTGTGAACTGACCTACGCTAGCTAGACGAGTTTCACACAGGGCCGCGACATTGATGTTAAATCGTGTGAGCTCTCTGGCGACCAAGACTGTTCTTCTTTCTGGTCGTCTCCTGAGGGATTGTCTTGAAGCGTGCGTACGTTCTATGGGCCAATAGTGAGTGGTATCACCTTATGTTTTCTTTGAAGTTTTGTTATTCAACCACATGAAATGGGACCCCCGCCAGCCGCTGTAAACTGGCCAGGGTTCTGTGAAGCATCAATGTTTAGGGCACCTTTTCTAGCCCCTTCCTCTGGCTAAGGAGGTGAGCAATGTGGTCCTAAAATGGGTTGCTCAGTCACTCAGGTAGACGCCGAATCCTGCGGTTACTTCGGACACCAAGAAAACGACCATTAGACCTGAGCCGCCTGTGTGCAGGTCTGCGGCTACAGCTCCCAGTGTATCCACACTTGCTGCTTCGTTGCTCACCCATTGCCACAGGACTTTGAAGTTGGGGGGGGAATGAGATGTCAAGACTTGTGCGTGAATTGGATTAAAGTGAGGGAGAGGTGCACGTAGTCAGCCTAACTCTCTCTTCCCAGATTCCTTCTTACTACAATGGCAGGACAATAGCCGAGACAGTTGGAGATGGGCTGGGCGCAGTGGTTGACCAGGGCGCCTTACATGTCTTGCCGTGCTCTTAGCATACCACATCACTTGCAGAGACCGCCTTCATGACCGTTGTTCTATTCTAGAAGGTTTCATGCATTCAATCTGTCTTCACATGCTTGGGATAGACAAGTCCCTATCTCACCTCACTGTCTATGACCCGACGGCTACTCTCTACCTGGTTTAGCCAGCCTGTCGAAGCTGTTGCCAGGGGTGTGGCCGCTGTGCATGCTACAGCTACTAGGAGCCACAGGTGAGTGCTGAGTGACAGGTGGGGACCAAAGGTGAATGAGCTGTCCTAAAAGGACACGACCAGCCCTACCCAAGAGGTGCTACCCCTTCCTGCATGCCTCATACATCGCTATCTATAATATTGGATGGCTAAGCCACTTACCAATAAGCAAAACAAAGTAAAACGTACTTTCCTTTCGGCTTCAGGATTTAGCTTCCTTCCCTGCTGCACCCAGTACCAAGACTGCCCTCTCAGAGGGAACCACAGCTCCTATAAGGGCAGGGCAGTCCTAATCAGGCATCAGCTGTGAGTTAACCCTATAGGGGTAAAAGGGGCAGGCCCTGACAGAGCAATGGAATAGCTTGGACCAATGGGAAAGCACCATTGGTCCAAGCCATTCAAAAAAAAACCTGCATTGAAGACTGGCATCTGATTGACAGGAAGGGGGCCCAGGCAGCTCCCCCTGCTTCCTCTAGTGGCAGATACAGACTTACAGAGTATGAAAGGGGCACTGAAAAACTGTTTTTCTCTATCATTTTATTTTTTTAATAGTAAAGATAAAGTATATGTTATGAAGAATATAATGGTATCTTTAGAAAGGCCATTTAATTAATGGCGAGAAAAATAATATGTGTGGGTACAGTGAATGAGTAAAAGATAATTTAGTCGTTAGAGCGCTCCCCAGCCACTTTTTGATTTCTTTGCAGTACTCAGCGACTCACCCTCGAGAGACTTATACCCCCAGGAGGCGGAATCCTGCTAGCCCATCATCTTTGTCCGGAGCTACGATTTGTGCCCCTTGCGGCGCCGTTTTCGGGACTTTTTGCGAAGTGCGGCCTACGTTTGGTGGCCATTTTTGAGGCGCTCCTCCGTCCTGTTGTGCTGCACGCAACACATTTAACCTTATGGGGAGGAAATCTGGAAAAAAGCCCCAGCCGCCGGAGAGTCCCCGGCAGAGGGACATAAGAGACTCTCTGGGAGAAAGCAGACGAAAGCGGCAGGCTGCTCCACATACTTACCTGTCCCCCACGATGAGCTCTTCTGACGGCGAGGATCCGTACTGGTCGGAGGCCTCTGCAGCTGCCCGGAGGTCACCCCGGGTCCCGGCTAAGGTGTGACAACAGTCGGTCGGATCTGGCTCCTCAAAGCACGGAGCGATACGTGCGGTGGCTACCGGGCAAGGTGAGACACGAGATGCTACGTCCCAGGTCGCTCGTGGACTCCTACCCTTCACGGAAAGTGATATTCGGCGCCTGCTAAGAGAGTCGATGGAGGAGATGAGGGCGATGTGGCGTGCAGATTTCACGACCATGAAGACAGAATTGGTGACCGTTAAGGGGCAGCTGACGGCGGTTGAGTCTCGTGTTGAGGAAGTTGTGGAGGCACAGGCCCTCATTGCGCCGCAAGTGGAGGCCCTACAAAAACAGGTGTCTCTGCTCACCGGCGCGGTGGAGGCTGCAGAGGTTCTACACCGCAGGAGGAATGTTCGGATCAGAGGGATCCCGGAGACGATCGCTGCAGACGCCTTGTTGACGTATGTTAACAAATTTACGTTACACGTTTTGGGGGCTCCGGCAGGATCTAACCCTCTCTTTCGACACGCCGCACGACTACGGAAAGCTGCGACGGCACCAGCGGAATCCCCTCGAGACGTGCTCGCGATTGCCATGGAGGAGTCGGACAAACGTAAGCTGATGTCAAAACCGGTTGCCCGGGCTCCGATACTTTTTGGGGACCTCTATCTGACTCTTTAATGACCTTCCGCTCTTGACACTCGTTGCCCGGAGGCAATTTCAGGAGATATCCGCTTTTTTGAGGAGCAGCGGGATTCGATACCACTGGGGGGTGGCGGGATCTATGCATATCTGTCATGATAACGTGTCACATTTGGGGTCTACACCAGCGGCAGCCTGGCATCTGTTGTGCTCCTTGGGCCTCTCCCCTCCCCGTGCGACACCTGGCATCGATCACGGAGGGTCTTCTCACGAATCTCTCGACCCGGGTTAGAGGCCGGAACGCTATATAGCTCTCTTTCGTCCCTACCCATGGGATGTCTGAGTATTAGCCTTTTCTGATCTCACCTCCTTTTAGTTTTAGTTTCTTTTACGAGGGTTTAAATGTTTCATTTGTCTTCCTATTGTATGATCTCTGTCCTTCTTATTTGTATTTTAGCATTTCCTTGAGGATCGATACGCTGTTTCTGTATACTTACAGTTTCCTGTGATGACCCTATGTGGTTTTATCTGATATATATCCTATTATGTCATAGCATAGCACGTAGCCCTGCCTGTCTTATATCAGATGTCACTTAGAGACACTATTTTCATAGATGCCTATAACAGATTTTTCGCTTGTCTACCATTTTCTTCTCTCCTTTTTTGAGCCGTATTTTGCATATGATTTTGCTAACCCCCCTCATTCCCTATGACTCACCGAAGATATCCTAGATTCTTCAGATGACATTTTTATTTTAACTTCACGTTTTTAAGCAGATGACTTCTTATGGCCCTTTGATGTCGTTTTCGTTCCTTATGTATGCTATGATGGTCCTTTGCGGTTTACTGCTGTTCTACCTATTATAGCTGAACCTTTCCATGTATGTAATGTTGTGTGAGTTCCTATGGCCCTGCGAGGCCAATATTGCCGGTCAACCTGTGACCTTTTTGCTATTTACAAAATAAAAACTTTAAATACAAAAAAAAAAAAGGATAATTTAGTTTTACAACTAAACACAAACCGCAGAAAGTTAGTTAACATCTGTCTGTGTATATCTGGCTCTGACCAGCCTCACCAGTCATTGATTGACCTCACCGCAAGTCCCTCAAGTAAACTAGAGATAAAGTTAAAATAAAACCTATAGAGGAAGGCTAAATAAAGGCTATACAGCCCTACCTAGCCCTAATGTAACTTTGTAATTTACTATGGTTATTAAAATCATTTCAATAAAGCTTGCAGAGTTGCAATAATTTAAGCTTGCAATTGAATTATTGAAGTTTTTATTTTAAGTTTGATTTTTATGATGTCAATGTACTTTGCTATAGGCTATTATATTAAGCCCACCTGTTAGATTGCAGCTGTAACGTCAGCTGAACCTGCATGCACAAACAAAGCATACCTATCCAGGCTTTATCGTACACGAAATGCTCGAAAGCGGCATTTTTTGGAATTTTTCGATTCGAGTTCGAGCCCAACAGCCGATTCGATTCGAGATTCGATTCGAGCGAAAATTTATGGTTCGCAGGTTCCTAAAAAGGGCGTTCTCCATTCGCCTGCTAATAAACCTGTTGTCTATTACCCTGCCCCTAATCGCACTGTCACAATACACACACACAGACCTCAGACACACACACACACACACACACATATATATCTCTATTGATATAGCCAGTGTACAGACAATTCGGAGTCCAAGGCTTTATTTTGCAGCCACAGTACAGGCAGTAAATCCAAATAAAACAAAAAAATAAAAAGCATAAATCAAAAGTCTACTCCTTATTTCAGAGACTAGCTGAACATTCGTTCTCCCCTCACTCATGATACTGGGCAGCTAAGCCACTTACCAGTAAAGTAAAGCAAAAATACAGTTTGTACTTCACTTAGTGACTCCAGGGCCTGTTTCCTCCTTTGCTACTCCCAGCAAGAAGACTGCTTTCCCAGAGGGAACCACAGTACCTTTAACCTCCCTGGCGGTCTAATTTTTGCAAAATGATGTGTCTAAAAGTGTTTCAATTTTTTTGGAAAGGAAATGTGTTGTTTTATATAGTAAGCCTGTATTCTGTAGGAATAACTCACTGAAACCCGTGCAAGCAAGAGTCTAGTAAACACACGCAGTCAGAGAAGGTTTGAAACCCGAAATAATAATTTATTATCCCAAAAATATTTATCCAAAATAATGGAAATAAATTATATTCAATAATATAATCAAACCAAAAACATGCCTCTTTCCTCTGGGTGCTGGGATTCCTGTGCAGATGCACACTCCTTTGCCAATGTAGTACAGGACACGGGGTACCAAAAAAATGAGTATTTATTCTCAAAGCAGCTTTACAAAATAAAAGGCAAATAAAAATCATTTCTAAAATGTAATAAGGCTTTGCAATACAAGTTTCGCTGGTGCTTGCTCAGATCCAACTGTTTGCCCTGTATTTCTGTAAAGCTGCTTTGAGAATACTCTTTTTTTGGTACCCCCGCGTCCTGTATTACATTGGCAAAGGAGTGTACATCTGCACAGGAATCCAAGCACCCACTGCACTGCACAAAGTTTGTTCTAGAGTAATTTTTACTGTAAAATACTTTTTATTTTTATTTTTGAATTTGCCGCCTGGTCCCGCCCCCCCCTGCGTTGTGTGACTCGCATGGAGCGGAACCAGGAAGCAAAGTCGCCGGCTGCTGCGATCACACTGTGGTGACTGCGGAGACGGCGAGGGAGCGAAGGATGCGATGAGTATATACAGCCCGAGTGTGGCTCGGGGTTACCGATCGCGCTAGCTAAATTTAACCCCAAGTCACACTCGGGAATACAGCCAGGCAGGTTAAAGGCAGGACAGTCTTAATCTGCAGATAGCTGAGAATTAACCCTACAGTGGAAAATGGCCTTTCACCATCAGCCTGCGACAAAACAGTTGTCTATCACCCTGCCTCTAATCACACTGTCACAATATATATATCTCAGATCTCAGACATAGATACTGAGGCCATTTGGTAAAATGCAATAACAGCATTCTGCAAGTTCCCTTTGGCTGCCAGCGTTCCAGCTCCGCTGGTGGCGCACTCTTGCGAGATCTTGCAGCGGCAACATTACACCCTTCACCAGCCCCTCGGATAGCGACCGACAAGCCAGCCCAGTGCTGGCTTCTGGTATCAGTAATGGAGTGCAAGTACTCAAGAGTATCAGTACTGGTGCATCCCTAGTTGCAACAACTCTACAACATTGATTAGTAAATTGTTGGCTATTGATAATATAAAGGCTCACTAGGAATAAAGAAAGAAAATAACATCAATAACATCACATTGGCTATATTGCGTTCGAAAACATAGAAAATATTCTTGGACCAGGAAATTTAACAAGACTTTCTAGCCACTGTGACTATATAATTTAAATGTTCAAGGTTTGCTAAGTGCCACTCCTCCCTTTCCACCTTTGATTGATGTACTGGAAGGCTGATTCGGCTTACTGAACAACAGAATTTCTTATTCAGCCTTCCAGGGTTTAGGTAGTTAATATACAGCTCTTTCAATGAAAGGCATTGAATTAGCTCAAGCCACCAGCTGCCCCTTAAAGTACACAGAGAGCTGTCAGAACAAGACCAATGCCAAGGAAAACCCAGTGGATAATTAAAAAGGGAGTAAAAACAGGAGGATAAGATGGTAAAGAAAAGTGAATATTAAAATGGGGGGGGGAGAGGCTCAGCAGTTTAAGTATGCAGTAGGAAAAAAACCAAAAATACCCAAAAGTGCAAGAATGTCAGTACAACAAATCGATGTAGCATGCATAAAGAATTTTTTTCATGGCATGCAGTGTATAGAATCTATAACAAGAAATCTGTTTTGCAATCACAATAAACAAGTGTTTCACAGTGCAAATCGTGCAAAATTATAAAACAAAACAATCTGAAAAATACTTCTATTTAGGATAGGCTTCGTATATGCCAGATTCAATGCTTAAAAAAGAGAAAATGCAAAATAGTGCAATATTGTTATGTCACTTTTGCGTGACACCAGAGGGATAATCCCACTCACATGTCACAGAGCCTGTTGATAACTGGCTCTGTATTGTGCGCTTTGTACCAACTTGGGGTGGCACCTTCCTTCAATCGCCTCCAATGCTGTGGAATCTCCCAAAATATATAAGGAGTAAATAACTCCTAGAGCCGTAGGTAAATTCAGTTTGTAGACAAAAAGTGATATCACTTATTGTCTACAAACTGAATTGGAGTCAGATAAACTGATTGGAGTCAGATAAACTCGCCTCCTCAAGAGCCTTACAGTATTGACCCGTAGATTGGTGTGGTTGGCACTTTAACACAGGTAGTATCCTACCTTAAGAAGACCTTGGAGCCCCTCGGAGCCTTGCGGAGGATGTAGTATCAGGTGTACATAGCTCTAAGGCGCAGGCGGGTGATGGACCAAAAAAGGAAATGGTTCCAGGGTGGAATATATAAAATATAAGATTTATTGATAACAGTAAGGTATATACTTAATACTTAATATTGTTATCATTTGCCTGGTGGGCCGACGGCATTGATGTCCGATCGGCTGCCAGCCCTCGAAGTACATGAAGCCCTAAGGCCTCATACTACTCGAGGGCTTGCGGAGAACACGCTACTGGCCAGCTGGATGACCAGCACAGCATGACGTAATGTGCAGTGATCGGGATGTGTATGGGCCACGCACACTAACTATGCAGGGAGCTGTGCTTTAAATCAAGTCCTGGCGCATTGTAAGTCGCGCTATGATGACGTCAGAGCGCCCGGTCTTATTTCCCAGTCACTTTGACGTCAGTATAGGGCGACATACACAGTGTGCCGGGACTCTCAATAAAACAGGAGTCAGCTTGCCTGGCCCATGCACAGACCAATATCTGCCTCAATATGTGCTAGTGCGTCATTCCTTTCCTGATCATTGGAGCAGGAAAGTATATGTGTAGGTGGGTTAGATCTACAGATGCATGCATAGGTATAGAATAGGTTGTATAGGCATATGTATTGGGATATGTATATATGTACAGGGGTGTGTGTATATAGGGATATAGATTATATATATATGTATCTAGGTGAGCAAAAAACTGGGCTGCTCACTCTAAAATGCCCAGGCCTATTTGTTTTGTCCCAGTCCGGACCTGGTGTAGTGGTCAGCAACCATGGTCACCCAGCTGCTTTGGAAGTGCCTAGTCAGCTCATAGAGTACCTGAGCAGTATGGGAAATGTAGTTCAAAAACATCTGGGGTCGGGGGGCGTGTCCGGCCGCTGAAGGGACAAGACCATTACCAACCATTGTCTGATAACCTATTCATTAACAGGACTATACACAGGACAAGGGGTCATCCATTTAGACTGGAAGAAAGAAAATTTAGCTTAAAGCATAGGAAGGGTTATTTTACGGTGAGAACAATAAAGCTGTGGAATTCTCTGCCTGTTGAGGTGGTTGGGTCAGAGTCTGTACAGACTTTTAAAAAACGACTGGATGACTTCCTGCAGACACAGAATATTAAGGGTTATAATATTTAATATGTGGGTAAAAGCTTCTTGATCCAAGGAGAAATCTGACTGCAATTCTGGGGTCAAGAAGGAATTTTTTCCCAGTATGTTGCATATTGACAAGCATTTCAGACTGGGTTTTTTGCCTTCTTTTGGATCAACAGCAGTAGGTTATGTGGGAGAGGCTGAACCCGATGGACGCATGTCTTTTTTCAGCCTATATAACTATGTACTATGTACCTATCTGCTTGAGCTCAGTAGCATGCCTTCATCCTCAGGACCGTTTGCCGTTCATTTTTTATTTTTTCTGAAACCCTATACCTGAGGCCCCTGCGTGGCTGGACATCGGGAGAGTACTGACCGGAGCCCGTTACACCCCCCTCTCCCATCCAGAGACTCGCCTGCTTGCTGTCTTCACTGGCTGGTGTGCTCCTGGTGGCCATTTTGTGGCCTACTTTTCACCCCCTTCGTTTGCCTGCAGGGCTGCTCCGAGTGCCTTGACCCCACACAGGACCTTGGAGAGGTTAGTGGAAGCAGAGGGCCCACGTTTCCCGGCCGTCCTTGATGAGGCCCTTATGAACCGAGGAGACACGCGCCGCGTCATGGCCGTGTTGCGCACCGGCTGGGGATCTGAAGTGTCCTGCAGCGTCTTTCCTGGGGGACAGACCGAGGCGGTTCTGCACGGACGTGTGAACTCAGTGGAGAAGGTAGCTGGTGTACTTCTGCGGGACAAGGCTGAGATGCCGGGTGGCGTGCTGCTGCTGCCTGATTGGCTGATGGATGTGAGGTCCCCACAGCATGAGCCTGGAGCGCTTACCTGTCATGGATCGTCTGGCCGGGCGGAGCTGGCGGCGCCTGCTGGCCCTGACCGGTGTCGGATGGTTGCTGGGTTCCCTCATGTGTCTACGAAGATGGTATCGTTTAGACCCCCCTCCTGTCGTCCCTCGCTACGGTGCCGGGCCACGGCCTTGCCGAGTGATGCTGACCCAGGGTGCTGCGGAGCGGGTCAGGGATTACCTGACCTCCTGGATTTGCTCTTCGCTGACTGGCCTGGCCCACTCTGCATCACCCCACCTGTTAGGCTGAGAGTGAACTTTTATTTTTTCTGAGGTGAAGCAGTGTGCTTTGTTCCCGCTTTTTTGCTGTCAACCTGTGCTTTTCGATATGATCCCCACCATGCAGACTTTTGTTGCACCCCCCACCCCCGCTGAGAATTTATGTCATGATCTTTTATTGCTGTCATTTGATGACTTTACGATGAGACCCCCCACTCTGGGATGTTTTTGTCCCCCCCCCAGTTGATTTTTCTGAGACACCTTTTGCTTTCACTTGTTTTTATTTTGTTGTCTCCTTGCTAACTTGTTTTGGCCCTGCGCAGGCATATTTGTAGAAAGCTTGTTCTATTGTGAATCTGCGAAATTCAAAAATAAAGAATAATTTAAAAAAAAACATCTGGGGTCGTGACCTCTGCTCTGTAGTGTAGAGTGTCTCTAGAGTGTCCTGTAACAGAGTAAAAGGATAAAAAGGTATTTCTGTATGTTGGAAGATGTTACAGTGATGACCAAGCAATTAACCAGTTTGGTAGCTGCTACCAATTGTACCAATGTCTCTGATCTGGTATCAAAGTATCATTTTGGTGAGATATGGAAACTACTGTAGTCACTTATGTAAGCGTCATGAGACTCCAAATTGAAGCAGTAACATGTTTCCTGTACTTAGGCCATCTTCGACACGATAGGACACATAACAAAGACACTAGTCTAAAGAATAACAAGCAATTTCAAGCCGTTTATTATTCCAAACATGAAAGCTAAACCTTTTGCTTGGATGACTATTTAGTGGAGTCCTGGTTTAGAAAAGGGTGGATACAGGCAATGTTTTTTAGTTGAAAATGACAGGATTTTGTTAGTGACTTGAAGTGAGAGGTGAAGCCAGGAGGAATTAGAGTCAAATAGAACACCAAGGCAGTGAGCTTGTGGTTGTAAGGTAGAAGTAATGGTGGCACCATTCACCTGAAGGGGAGCAGGTGCAAGAGTGTTAAATTCAGAGGGGAAAAGACAAGGAGTTCAGTTTTGAAGAAATAAGCATTCATACTGTCATGGAACCAGATTGCTATTTTGTTTTCCCACTATGCCTTTTACTTCAAATGGAATAGTTCAGTCGGTCTAACTCACAGTTTAGAAAGCTTTTCTTCTTGTCAGTCTTCCACAGAGTAAGTGAAGATTCTGTTCTGTACTGGGTGATTGCATCCTGTTTTTACTGTCCTCCCATAACAAGGCACACCTGAGAAGCCATCTCAATCTATAAAAGACACCTTTAACTTGCTGTCACTTTCCCAATAAAGTGAAGAAAATACAAAGGATTTTTTTTTGCTTTCAAAAGCGGAGGAGTAAAAGCTGACTTCAATTATATTTTGCATGTGACATTCACTTCTTCTGCAAATGACCCTGGGATTCCATAATGCATAGTTAGTTTTCTCGCTTCTGCAGTCTCTAAGAGAGGGGGTGAAGAGGCATCTCTGAAGGAGACACTTAAAGATTGATGAGAGAGATAGGAAGAGAACCAGAAGTGAGTGTTGCCACTGAGTCCAAACTGACACAGCGTGAGGAAAAGAAGCAGGTGGTCAACTGTGTCAAAAGCAGCAGAGGGAAAAAAGAAGTCAGCATTTCCCTTTGAAAGAGCAGTCTAAGTAGAGTGCTTGGAGCGAAAGCCAGACAGATCTGAGAAAGTAGGGAGTGGCATCGAGCAAACCAGTAAGCTGGGTATCGACAAGATATTCTAAGATTCTGGAGGAAAAGTGACGTAAAAAGGTAGGACAATAAGGTGGCAGCAAGTATGGAGATGATGGCGCAATGTGTTATATTACACATTGTTCCATTGAAAACTTAAGCTACCATGAGGAGTGCCAGGTGTCCTTTGGGCCCCTGCATCGTCATTCTGTACTCCCCACAAGGTCAAATGAGGAGTTATAGGAGTCTGGCCTTTCCAATGATACCAAATGGGACCACATAATGTGTAAAAATAAAAAAAGGAAAAAAATGAAATGCAAAACTTTTTATTTCTCTGTTCTAAGGCAGCGGCACTATTCGCTTACAACAAACTAATTTCATTCCCCCCCCCACACTGTGTGCGAGATCTTGGAGTTCGCAAGATTGAGCTGGGAACAATCTCGCGAGATCGCGACTGGGGGCTTCCCAACGAGCGGCCGTTCGAAGACTTTGCCGGCGGCGCTCGTTGGATTTGTAAGAAACGCGGTAAGCTGAAGGGGCCTGTCCGAATGCTGTTAGAGCATTCGGACAGCCGCCCCAGCCCCACAGATGCCAGTAAGCCAGCTAAATGCTGGCTTCCGGTATCGGGGGCATTTTGCACAAGTACTAAGTACTCGTGCAGAACCCATTATCGGCACCGATACTAGTATCGGTATAGCCCTAGAAATAAATTAAAAGGAAAATAAAAGCAAAACTTCTTTCATTAATGCTGTGAAAAAAAATATTCCCCCGTTTTGGTGAAAATTGCATATTTTTGGGGGAAAAAGGGTAACAGGTTCTCCACTTGTAGCAAAAACAAACGAGAACACAACATGTACATAGGCCGATATAAATATCAAAAAAGTCACCGTTAAATAAGAACAGAATAACAGAATATAAAAACCTCAAAGGTTTGGATGTTGAAAAATAAATTTACAAGTTGCAAATAATTGAAATCTGGAGATTTACACTTTGACATTTTTTGTTATAGCATTCTGATGGAACATGACAAACACATAGAAATTACATATTTTAATCTCCTGAGTCTGCTGAAAAAAGGATATATAGTTAGAGTTCTAAAAAACAAAAAACATGACTTCAAACACTATTTTTTACCCTGCCTGTTCAGTGGAAATCGGCAAAAGGCCAAATCGGCGCGTTTCACCAACGTCCGACAACTACTTCAGCAACTCCATTTTCAGCAAAATATGCTGAGCAATTGATAAATAGTGAGTGCACCGGATTTGCGATGAAATGGAGACACTGAAGGGAGCCCCAAAAAAATATCACTAAAATGAAGATCACCGAAAATGAATTTCGGTGCTTTGTTAGTAATCCTCTATAACAGTGTAGCATGAATTTGTAGTGCGAGACTTCCTCCAACCACAGTCAGCCATCCTGGAAAGCCACTGAAAGTAACGTGTAAAGTAGGTCGTGGTTGGGGTTAGGGCCTACAAACGTTACAGAGTGTGGCCAGAGCCAATTTCCAAGTGTAGCAGAGAGGGCAGAGTAGTAGAAGTTAGTGGCCACATCAGTACAGGTGGAAGTTGGGAAGGGCAAAAGAACAGGATGAATTACTATGGAACGTTTCTGAGCATTCAAGGTACTGAGGTGCTTTTGAGGTTGAAGGGGGTTGTGTGTAAAAGTGGGAGAGTGGGCAAATGGCAGGAGAAGTGTACCGCATAAGAGGTGGTGATCAAAGAGAGGAGACAGGTGTGTTCCACAAGTCGGAGATTGGAACTTACATACCCTAGCCTCTGTACAGAGTATTGCCAGTTTGGTGGGTAGCAGAATTAGGCCACTGTGTGAGGTTCATGAAGGAGAGGAATTTAGAGGAGTGAGGATTGGTAGGTGAATCAACAGGGAAGTTTAAGTCTCCAAGGATGACCAACAGGATACCTGAGGAATCAAAGTGAGGGAGCTAGGCTAGTGTAGTGGGATAACCAGGGAGGTGGCAAATTACCCCTTTTTATAGAGATGTAGAACAGAAGAGACAGATGGCAAGGACTTTAAAGGAGAATAGAGGGGATTGTATGGAGATAATAGGGTGAAAGGTGTAGTTAGAAAGGAGAAATCCCACACCCCCACATTGGGGTAACCAGGTCTTGGTGTGTGAGACAGTTTGATACGACTACAACTTGACCTTTAGACAATAGATTCCATAAGAGTACTACTATAGAACTCCAGAATGGATCTCAACAGCAGTGATCTGACAAGCTTGTGGTTTTAGCCTTTGTCGTTGAAATGTCCCTGCTTAATTTATAAATGCGATAATGGGTTACTGATAGAGGTGGTGTCATGATCTAACACCTGCAGCTTACCATGTATGTGAAATAGGGCATTCGGAGTGTTAAAATCGCAAATAACGATTATGTTCATAAATCGATTAATCAGATAAAAAAATTAAAAAAAATGTTTGCTTTGTAATTTGTGTAGTGTCCGTACATACACAAATGATGTATCTTGCATAACTTGCATACTTTTCACACAGAAGGTACACGAATGCCTGGTCAGAGTGATGGATTGATGCTTCGTGCACAACTCAAGCGCATGTCTGCTTTCTCTCTGAACAAAACGATTCTACAAGCACTCTGATAGACATGATAATGTCAGCACACAATGCAGGAGGAGAAGGTAGGGGACACTCCATGCAGCCTGACCATGTGAATAAGCTAAAGTGGTCAGGGTACGCAGTGTGTCCCTTTGAAATGATTTTGTGAACAAACTGTGGCGGGAGGAACTGGAGATGAGAGGGAGGGAGATTGGACAAGAGACTGGACCTGAGTTTGGGAGTGAGATTGCTGGTAAGGGACCAGGACCCAAGGGACTGTTGAGAGAGGGATGATGGGGAGGTGGCACAGGACTCCAGCTCCAAGTAAAGATAAAACACTGGCGGTACAGCTCCAACCACCCAGTGGCAGGACCCCACGGTCTGTATAAAAGTTCTGATACTGCTGTAAATTAAATAAAAACAAACTGTTGACGTCCAACATAACTCTAGAACTAAATCATGGAGTAAAGCAGCAGCAAGTCTCCAACCAGCTCCAAAGTACTGTCTGAGATTGCTATGTTTAACTCAGTCTGATTCTAAACAGTGTGCTATACACAGACCGATTAATCGACTAGTAAATAAATCGATGATGAAAATAGTTGACAACTATTCTCATTATCGATTAGTTGTTTCAGCCCTGATTAAAACTACTGCAATGTGCACCAGAGGACCAATCTCCTACTAATTCCTATAGGTTTAGTAGTATGCCGTATTTCATTTTAAAAGTACTGCACATGTTTGCCACACAGGAGTTGGATTATGGATACATAAATGCATACGGTCAGTGACCTAGTGTCACAATTCCCGGGGACTAAATTGATGCAGATTCTAAATCCTACGAACCTTTGGTGGTCGGTATTGCTATCCCTGTATATCTCTGGTTGAATCGAGAATGCACCACAAGCATACAACACAAGACACAGGCCTAGCACTCTCAGAGCAGGACTGGCATACATGCAGCAAGGGTTAATCTCGTAAATGTTTTTAGGACAAGCTGGATCAGTACCGGGTGTGGTTGTTAGGCACTCAAGCAGACTGAGCCAGTATCAAGATGGGCTAAACACATAAGCCTGACCAGAAACAGAGAGGTTAACAATACCATCCGAGTCAGTAACATTCAGAGCATGCATAAAATCCGAGTCAGCATTGGGCAGGGCCCTCATACAATCCGAGTCAGTATTCAGCAAGGTCCTCATACAATCCGAGTCAGTATTCAGCAAGGTCCTCATACAATCCGAGTCAGTATTCAGCAAGGTCCTCATACAATCCGAGTCAGTATCAGCAAGGCAATAGAATCAGCAAATCACAAGAGGGGTGAAACACTAAGCTATGCGGGAAGCAACTCCACGACAAGGCCCTGAGTGATTCGCGCATTCTGAATTTAAGGCCAGCGGCTCCACGTCATCACGCCGTGCCCCGCCCCCTCGTTACCCACACGACCTCCTGTAACCGGCGCATCGCTTGGCACACTGGCAGCTACTAGCGCCAATGGTGCTGTCTGGTGCCTGGTTCCACCCTGACCAGCCAGAGACCCCCCCAGGAGCGGAGGACGTGACACCTAGATTTCCGTTCCTAATTGATGAAATATGGCATAATCACAATGTATGCGACAAAAGTGAACATATTTATTCTTATCTTGTGGAAATGTAATGGAAGTGTTGCTGGTGATGCGTCAACAAATCCATCAAGAGTCTCAAGTTTGCATCTGGAAGCAGGTCACCGTATTCAAAAATCGATAAGCAAGTTTAATTTGCCATGTAAATAAACAAAGAATGTGATTTGACCATACATGTATTTGTATAGTACAGTAATGCAGTTATGTAACATTGTTAGGGGTGAAGAATCATGCCATATTATATAACCTCATGGGGTAAAAGTATACAAAAATGACCGCAATGCAAAACCTAACCAAAAATTTTGTTAACAGCTGCATAATAATGAGGGAGAAAGCAATTACTTCCCCTGCATTCCCATCTCACAAAATAAATTGGACTCACACCAATAAGCAGATGTTTGCATCTGCTCACCAAATCCTCTGAGATAGACTGTGATAAGTAGCTCTAACATGTGTACTCAAGATTATTAGAGTCACAAAGTGAAATATGTATATTTATCCTTTAAGAATGAATTTATTTCAACGACATAGAGGTTATTCACTAAGCACCGAACTTGCCACCGGATTGCACTGAACAGTGAATTTCACAGTCGGTGCAATTTCGATGCAGTTCAACTATTCACTAAGCTGTCAAGTTGTCAAATACAGGCAAATTGATGGCCTTTTAAGCTAGGATCAGACTAACGCATTTTTCACGTTGTCCGTGAAAAAGTGCGTTCGAACGAATGGACGTATTTTTTCACGGAATACGCGATAGCGGTCATACGATGCGCATTTTCGTCCGTGATTTTGTACGGATCATCAATAAAACCCTTTTTGCGTCTGGACGTTATGTTGGCCGGAGGTGTGCAGCGTCTGACGTCTCCCAATCACGCAAACACGCCGCTATGCGGACGCAGCGCACTCTGTACGTCAGTAGTAGAGGTTTGACGTTCTAGAAAAAATGCGTTCGTTTGCCACTTGCGTTGCGTGGACGAACCTTCGTGCGGCCGTTCTTCGTATGTTACCCGGCATTGGACGTCATTTGCTGCTAGCACGGCCGTGATTTCGTGCGGTTAAACGCACGATAAAAATGCTTTCGTCTGACCTTAACCTTATTGTCAGAGGCGTATCGTTTGGCCTTTAGGCGCTGTAGGGCAAAGAAATACTTTGCACCGTCTAGATCAGACAGCACCATGTAGGCCAAAGATAGGTCTTGCGCCGTATCATCGGTAGGACGTAGTGGATTCTGTATGGTTAGGGAGTCAATACAGTAAGTCGAGGCATTGAGCCATATACTACTTCCGCAGATAGGCCCACTTGATACATATCCCTCGCACCACTGCCTTGTGCGTGCTCCATAGGAGAGTAGGGTCGTCCGTGGAGGCCGCATTTTCCATAAAATAGTTAGAGATAGTGTTCCTCCAAGACCTGTGGGTCATCCAGCAAGGTGTCGTCAGATGCCATGGGGGGGGGGGCCTAGAGAACACCCAGTACTCAGAGCGTCAAAATTACAGGGGCATGGTCAGAGCTGGCAAAGCCGGAGATCTCACACTCAGAGATCGACGGCAGCAAGGACCCTCATGCAAAATACCTGCTATCTCCTGGGTGCAGAAGGCGCCAAACATCACAGTCCAAAGTTGGCCAGCACATCCGCTAAGCTTTTACATTGGTTGCGGACGGAGGTGCATAGGAGGGCCGAGCAGTCCAGAATGTAGTCCAGATACATGTTAAAATTCCCAAATAACACAACCTCCCCTGTAAGAACACTAGACATCTTATTCAGAACATGCTTAGTAAAAAGGGACCTAAAAGGAGTTCGGGCCATATGCATTGCCGATGTCATACGTTTGTGATTAAGTGTGCAAGGCATAAAAAAAATAGCGGCCCTTAGAGTCGCCGAGTTTCTTGTGGAGTTGAAAGGAGACTCTGTCATGTAGGAGTTTGAACACCCCTTTGGATTTGGTTGGACCAGTGGCATGGTACTGGGTGGAATACCGGGGAATCAGTGTTACATCCTCAGCCCCCACTATACTCCCTGGGGGGGTCTGGGCAAGAAGGGGGACCGCTGGCTGGCCGGGTGCCAGCACTTTCTGCTGGCAGATCGGCATCTGAGGGGGCAGGGTCAGGTGTGGTCACCAGGAGCTGCCGGCTTTAAAACAGTTATTCCCGTCACCCCAGCCCGCTCCCTAAGGTCAAACAGTGACCTGCGCCTAGCTTCTCCCCGCATCACCTCTTCCCATGATAGACTGCAGGATTTCTCACGCGCAGCCCCCACTCTCTGGAACGCTCTCCCTCGTACTGTCAGACTTTCCCCTAACTTCTCTTCCTTCAAACGCTCCCTTAAAACATTTCTATTTAGGGAAGCCTACCACCCAACTCACTGACACAACCATCAATCACTCTCACCTTACAGTCCTCTCATCCTGTTTCCAACCCCAACCCTCCTAGATTGTGAGTTCCTACGGGAATAGGGCCCTCATCTCCTCCTGTACTGTTTGTCAAATGTTGTTCAATGTATTGTAACCCTGTCTATACTGTGCTTATTGTACAGCGCTGCGGAATATGCTGGCGCTTTACAAATAATGAATAATAATAATAACAGGGCTCGAGGAGTTGCTTCATCGCCCTGTTGTGGAGTTTGTTTCACGCATCGCTACTTCCTGTATCTGATTGAATTCACTGTTGACTGCTTTGTATGAGATTCCTGCTCCTGTTATTTGACCCGGCTTGGCTTTGACCACTCTTTCTATATCGTGTGTATTACGCTGTTTGCATGTTTTAGTGATTTAACCCCATGCTGGTTGCTGGGTTGATCGCTCACTGATTGGATTCTGTGCCATCACGTTTAGGGGGTATCGTTTGTAACCCTCCGGGGTCCCTTTACCCAGGCTACTATTCATGTTAATGTTTTTGCAAAGACCACGATAACAAACGATTGTTTATTTCTGTTTAATGTTATTTCTAATCGCATCTCTGTACATATTTGCAATAACAATCCTGTATGCAAGCCAGTACCTTCCGAGAGTCACCAGGTATCTACTAATCTCAAGTATTTACCAGAACGCTTGGTTTCTGCATCTCTGACTGCCCTGCACCTTGAATACTTCATGGACTGTCGTTCCACGTATTGTGTTTCTGAGCGTGTCCTAGGCTTTCTGTCGGTCTCGAAACCCTCGGAGCCTAGAGGCAATTCAGCTAATCCTTTGAGTCCCCTGGCTCCTGAGTTACAAACTGTATTTTTTGCTATTTCTGTTTCAATCAAGAAAGTATTGTTGCCCTTAAGGATCTCAACTCCACGACTATCTAGTGGGCGCTACTTCCCCCGTTACAATTAGAAGGGGTGGGTGGGTCAATCTCCAGAAATGTGTCTCTTGGAAACTTTCAGGGTTATTCAAAGAGATCCGAATGGCTGCTGAAAGGGAACCGAACGCTGAAAGGGAACCTTTCTTGGCCATTCGGCTATCCAGAGAGCAGGCAATTCGCCAAATCCTGGCGAATTGCCTGCACATACGGTGCCTGTTCGAGGGCAGTGAATCCCCATAGAGAAACAATGCTTCAGCTATTCAGAGCGCAAAACCCAGCAGTGAAAAGTTGCCGAATTGCCTTGCCATTCGGTGGCTTGATGCGGCAGATTTATTCAGGCGAATCCCATAGGCTTCAATGTTAAAAATATTCCCGTTTTAATTCAATATCTAATAAACCGTTGATTATAATATTCTGCAGTAAAAAGTCTCTTTATTTATAGATTTTTTGAGATATTTTAAGCATTTTTTGGGATTTTTTTTTTGCCAAAAAATCTTTTGCCGATTTTGTTTTAATTTTTTTTTAACATTTGTTCTTTTTTCTGTAACAGCCCTTTTAATTATCATTCCTTGGACCTCATATGTAAATTTCAGACATTTTCACTCAGTAGTTTCTTTGCAAACAGCATTTCACTTTTCAAACATTCAAGCAAACGGTTTATTTTTTTTGGAAAAAATGGATGTTTCTACAGTCGGCGCCTGTCTCTGGGATTAAAAGCGGATGGGGTATTGTGCTGCTGCCTTCCTAGGATAAGGTGGTAGTGCCTGGGTCTACCTGGATATATGTATGGAAGGTGGGATAATCCTGGATGGGCGCTGCACTTTACGTTCTCCCTGTCTGGGGAAGTTGGAATGTGTGTGCTAGAGTGTTTTTATACACTAGCTGGAGATGACACAAGGGGTGCTTATATGTTGCACTTATACAGTGATGTGAGTATCCTGAGACTCCTTGTTCAAAGTAAATGCAATCGGTATGACACGAATAATTCTGAATAAATACAATTTATAGAACATGTGTTAAAAATCATACAGTATGAATACACTTGGTAAATAGGGATCGATTGGTACGTGGTAGTTTTCACACTTTGTTCGGTGCGAAACACATGGAAAGGGTGTGACAAAAATAAAATCAAGAAAAGACTATAATCGTTCCTGGTCCTCTGTTGCCACCTTGTGGTCAAAAGGTGGTATCTAAAATAGGATGCATGAATTGAAGAGAAGGGGGGGGAGATTTTGCTCTCTTCTTTCTTCTGCTTGAACGGGACCTTTAGGAAAAAGGGGACACCGGATGGTGTTTTATCGTTAAGATAATATGATGTAAAGATAAAACTTGGTACACTCACATGGTCCTGAGCCGGTATAGTAACCACGCTCACTCGGTAATGCCCTTCTAGCCTGTAAAGGCGGCCAGATTCCCTTCTTTCCTGCTGCCGTTGGTTCCTTGCCTCGGGTTCCTTACTGTCTCAGTCGGGCTGGAGTCCTTGCAGGTGTAATTGCTGGATCCTGCCTGGTGGAGAAATAAGCCGGGCTTCCAAAGGAATCAGGATGCAGAGTATTGGAAAAAAGGGGGTTTTTTAATGAACTAAATCAAATAAAATAAAATAACAGCATAATAAGTTTAACAGCTTAGTAAAAAATCTGGTGGGGGGGGGGTCCAGGACGCGTTTCGCCAATAAAGTGTGGCCTCTTCAGCTGGATAACCCCTCCTATACATTGTCCTGCTTTTATACGTTGTTTGGTAAGTTTTTTACTTTCATTTTCAAATTTGCCGCTCATTGCGCCTGCGCGCCGCGGCCGACGCTCTGTTCCCATTGGTGGGTGAGTCACATGGTCAGAGTCCTCCAATCGGGGAGTTGGTTTCGGTTCCTTCGTTATTCCGGAGTGCTACCGGCGCTGGGTTAGATCAAAAAACAGAGACTTTGCGTTTTGATTTAACCCTTTCACTGCTGAGGACGTGTGGGGAACGTCCTCATTGACTCCTAAGGAAAGATGGGGTGGAGATAAGGGGTTCCGTTGGCAGCTAGCAGGGTCATGTTTGGTATCATTAGAACAGGCCAGAGCATGGTCTTTCCAATGATACCAAACATGACCAGGTTTAAAGTAAAGAAAAAAATAATAAAAGTAATAAGAAAAATTTGTTTTTTTTAAGACGTGAAATGGCTCAGCAGTGAAGGGGTTAATGCAAGCGGTAATAGGCTGATTTGGTGTGGGGTAGGGTCCTTATAATGGTAGAGTCTTTTTTTACTGTGTAATCGCACCACTTTTGCAATCCATCCTTACAGTCAATGGAGATGTTGGACAGAAGAATAGAGGGTATTGGGTATGTAGGAATGAATAGACATACCAGTGGAAGCATTCTCGTATAATAGACTTTCAGGTGGGGTAAAAACATTATGCACAGAGTATTGGTACAGTTTGGGTTGGATAGTTAGTAGATGAACCTTTGCAGTCTGTTGGAATATTGAACGGAGGGAGGACAGATGTCAGACATATGATGCAAATTCAGGTGGGAATAATCCCGTGTTTCAAACTTGCGAGATAGGAAATGCGGGGAGTGGTAATTGCCTCGCGAGCAGGAGGCTGCAAATGGGTTTTTCCTTTTTATTGGTGGCGGAGGGCTTTCCCTATAAATGAGGGGCACATCCTATAGGGTGTATAAGAACACTGTGGGCATCTATGGTGCCTGGGTATCTCATCTCCTAAGGCTGGGAGATTGCAACTGGGTTTTTCTTTTTGTTGGAGGTGGAGGGCTTTCCCTATAAATGGGGGGCATATCCTATAGGGTGTGTAAGAACACTGTGGGCATCTACGGTGCCTGGGTATCTCATCTCCTAAGGCTGGGAGATTGCAACTGGGTTTTCCTTTTTGTTGGAGGTGGAGGGCTTTCCCTATAAATGAGGGGCATCCTATAGGGTGTATAAGAACACTGTGGGCATCTACGATGCCTGGGTATCTCTTCTCCTCAGACTGGGAGATGTATTCATCATGGGGACAAGCATGATGTCTGGGGGAGGTAGCTTGTTGTTGGAGGTTGGCCCTCACTCGGTAATTGGGGACCTGGGCTGATATAAATTAAGTGGGTGGACAGTTGGAGTACATGCTGGAATAAGGTGTCGAAATGTTCCCTGGGATCTGTTGATAGGCGAGTGGGGTTCAGGGGGCCCTTACGGATGACATACTAGTGGCTGTGTTTGATCCGATACTCTGGTGGGGAACTAGAGTGTTTTCAGAGGAAATGGCACAGTTCGAAATCCATATTCAGGCCGGCGGGATGTAGTGTATTGAACTCATACACACACTTCATCTCCTCTTGGCCTATCTTCCTAGCCATGTCTCCTCCTCTCTTATTGTTCCTGATCTTCTTGATTGCCATGAATTGTAGGTTTCTTGGATTACAATTATGTGCTTTTTTGAAATGTGCTGGAACACTGTGTGTTTCCAGGCCTTTCTCGATATTCCTCACATGTTCCCTTATTCTAATACCCAAAGCTCTTGTTGTTCTCCCGATGTATTTTAGCCCGCATGGGCAGATGAGGAGGTAGATGACATTAGGGGTGAAGCATGTGAGGATATCTCTTATTTTCCATTGGCCTCTTCTGTTGTCGACGGTGGATATGTGCCTTTTAATGTTGCCCGTGCTTCTACAGCTCAAGCAGTTTCCACAGCCGAAGAAGCCGGTGTTCTGCTTAAATGGGTTGTTCAGGTTTTGTGTTCTTTTGGCCGTATATTCACTGGTGGTTATCTTGGACTTCAAGTTCTTTACTCCCCTACAGATAATCCTTGGTTCTGGGGGTAGAATTTCTTGTAGTATCGGGTCTTCACATAATATAGGCCAGAATTTTTTGATGATCTTCCTGAATTCTCTATCTTGCTGGCTGTAGGAAAAAATGATGGGCACGGTGGTATAGTCGAGACTCTTGGCGATTTTGTCTTTGTACTTAAGGCATTCTTTTCTATGCATAAGTGCGATTTCGTTCTTGGTTGATTCCAGTTTGCTTTCTTCGTAACCTTTTTCTAAAAATTGTGTTTTCAGCCTGTCTACTTGGATGTTAAAGTCGCTCTCTTTTGAGCAGTTCCTTTTCATTCTTAAATACTGGCTTTTTGGAATTCCTTCTAGCCACCTCCTAAGGTGGCAGCTGTCCCTGTGTATATAGCTGTTTGTGTCTACTTCCTTGAAGTATGTTTTGGTGTATAGCTTGTTTCCTTCTGAGAAGATGGTTAAATCCAGGTAGTCTATGGTGTTTCGGTTCCATGTGCTTTCTAGTCTGATATTGGGGTCTTTCGTGTTGAGTTGGTTTAGAAATGTAACAAGATCCTCCTCTCCTCCCTTCCAAATCATTAAAATGTCGTCTATATATCTTAAATATAGAATGATATTGTCTTCCTTATTTTCTGTAATTCTTTCTTCCCAGGTGCTCATATAGAGGTTAGCGAAGCTGGGAGCAAACCTCGTTCCCATGGCAGTCCCTTTCTTCTGAATGTAGAATTCTTTATTGAATGAAAAATAATTGTTCTCTAGTATCAGCCTTATTCCTTCCAGTGTGAAATCTTTTAGCTCCGTGGGTATATCTGTTTCCCTCTCTAGATGTCTCTTTATTGATTCCATTCCCTCTTTATGTGGTATGTTGCTGTAAAGTGATTTTACATCGCATGTTACCAAGATGTAATCTTCTTGCCATGATATCTTCTCTAGTTCTTGTATGGCACTGAGGGTATCCTTCAGGTGGTATTTGGTCTTCAGTACTATAGGTTGCAGGATCTTATCTATGTACTCCGATACCCTGCTAGATATGGAGTCAATTCCCGAAATTATAGGTCTTCCTGGTGGGTTCACTGGGTCCTTATGTACCTTTGGAAGGTCAATCTCCAGAAATGTGTCTCTTGGAAACTTTCAGGGTTATTCAAAGAGATCCGAATGGCTGCTGAAAGGGAACCGAACGCTGAAAGGGAACCTTTCTTGGCCATTCGGCTATCCAGAGAGCAGGCAATTCGCCAAATCCTGGCGAATTGCCTGCACATACGGTGCCTGTTCGAGGGCAGTGAATCCCCATAGAGAAACAATGCTTCAGCTATTCAGAGCGCAAAAACCAGCAGTGAAAAGTTGCCGAATTGCCTTGCCATTCGGTGGCTTGATGCGGCAGATTTATTCAGGCGAATCCCATAGGCTTCAATGTTTAAAATATTCCCGTTTTAATTCAATATCTAATAAACCGTTGATTATAATATTCTGCAGTAAAAAGTCTCTTTATTTATAGATTTTTTGAGATATTTTAAGCATTTTTTGGGATTTTTTTTGCCAAAAAATCTTTTGCCGATTTTTTTTTAATTTTTTTTTAACATTTGTTCTTTTTTCTGTAACAGCCCTTTTAATTATCATTCCTTGGACCTCATATGTAAATTTCAGACATTTTCACTCAGTAGTTTCTTTGCAAACAGCATTTCACTTTTCAAACATTCAAGCAAACGGTTTATTTTTTTTGCTCACTCCATTAGTCTGCGGTGTTGGCTTTTTCCAGCGGCTGCTCTGCGCTGTGATCGGCTCCTGCTCGGGTTTTTCCAGCGTTTTCGGCGGGGTTAATCCAGATGTTTCTGCGGGTTTCGGTGTGCCTTCGCAGGGTTTTGCGGTCAGTTTTCGGCGGGTTTGCGGCGACTTTTCCCTGCAATTCGGGGACCCTGTGGTGCTTTCTGAATACACCACAGGGTTGCCGAAATGGGATCGCCAAATCAAACCGAATTGAGGAGAACGAAAAGTGACCAAACGTGCGGTGACTTTTCGATTCTCTTTGAATAACCCTGATAGAAAAGCTTACCCTGATATACTAACGTCAAAACTCAGGGAATGACGCTTATTCGGAGAACTCAAGCCTCTCACATTCAGAGACATTATTTTCATGTTCTGCCAGGGATAAAGGAACTCCCAGAAGAGAAACCCCCACATCATGGTACATAGGGATACCCCGACATCGATGGGCAGTAAGTCGGTAGAAACATAATGCAGAACATAAAACAACACAACAACAAAGAAATATATTCTATAGCATCGATCTAGCCTCCCGAGAAGTACTCTGTCCTCCACCTCTCCACTTGGGAGGGAGACTGGGGGAAAACGTGGCCTGGAAACTCCAATGCAAAAAAAAAGTAAGAAAAAAAAAAATAGGGAAAAGAGCAAAAACATGAGGGAAAAAAAGGAGAGCTCCACAACCCAGGGGCAAAAATAGAGAAGCACTCCAAAAATCAGAGAGCGACATAAAGTCACACCACACCCCTCGGATCCATGATGCTAGTCCCTGTACACAATATACTGTCTACCCCTCCGATCCTCGAATGGTTGGTAACGCTATCTTCAGGGAACATATTGTCAAGTACCCAGCAAGGGTTAACAGATTCCAGAATGTGAGGTCATACTTTGTCCAGATAACAGGGATCTTAAGAACAGGAGAGGTGGTCAGCCGTATGCCAAGAGCGATACACAGAGCAGGGTCGTCAGGAATAGCCGAGTCGGTACACAGAGTGGGTTCGTTATGAATAGCTAGCGGCATACACAGAGCGGGTTCGTTAAGAATAGCCAGCGGAGACAGCAGCAGGCACTGCTAGTAACCTCACGGCTCACCACTGATCTTCCCCTTTAGTTTATCGGCAAGGAGTTGCAGCACCCAGGGCCGGATTAAGAGTATCATGGGCCGGAGGCGGAGCTAGCTGTGGAAGCGAGCAGCAGCATTTTGGAGGAGCTCTGTGTCTACCACGGATTTTATTGCTTTTTTCGCCGTTTGCACTGCCCTGTGAGCTTCCCGGTTGGCTAGAGGGATCCTGGAGAGTTGAGGTACCTGATTTAGCCCTGAGTTTCGTGCCCGGGGACAGATTGCTGCCGGCAGCGCGATTTGGGCCTAGTCACCGCGGCCATCTTGGAAGCCTACTCGAGGCGTATTGAGATTCCCTCACCGCCCTGCGACCTCGTGCCAGCCCAGCATCTCCGGAACCATGCCTACCAGTCGTTCCCAGCGACGGGCCCCCCGACAGAGGGACATTCGGGATGTTTTGCGAGGTGGGTCCGCTTTTACGGGACTGACTGCTTCTTCCTCCCTCCCCCCGGGCTATGGCTCCTCAGAGGCTGACAGCAACTATGAACCTCAGGGGGTATTACTGGGATGCCCTGGCTTGCCCCGCAGTCACCGGCGTCTGACTCCCGACCCCTCTCGGCGGCTGCTAGGAAACGGGCACAGAAGAAGAGAAAATCAGCAATGCGGACATCGTCCGGGGCAACGCCGGACACAGAGGATATTTTTGATGGGGACCCGACTGAGATTCCCCTTACCTCCGCCAGTAATAGTGTGACCTCGGATCATCGGTCTGCAGTGGGGACGGGACTTCGACAGCAACAGGTGCAGGAGGAGGACGACCATCTCCCCTCCACGAAGGGGGATCTCCGCAGGATCTTGGAGGAGCTTCGGGTGATACGTGAGGTGTGGCAGCCTGAGGTGGCGGCGGTCCGCACGGAGATAGCGGCGATGCGTGCTCAGGTGAAGGTGGTACAGGAGACGACTTCTGCTGTGACAACGGAACAAACTCACCTGTCTGGTCAGGTTGCTGGTTTGCGATACCAAGTCGAACTTCTGACACGCTCTGTGGAGATGCTTGAAACGAGACACAGACGCCGAAACATCAGGGTCAGGGGTGTCCCGGACTCTATTACCTCTGACGCTCTGCCGTCCTACGTGACTCGTCTTGTGCTTCAGGTCACGGGGCTTCCCCCTGACACACCTGACATGCTTGGGTCGGTGTTTCGGGTCAGGAGACCTGCGACGAACCCACCTGGGGCTCCTCGAGACGTCGTAGTGGCCTTCCGTGAAGTGGCTTTCAAGGTCAAGGTTATGTCTGCTCCGGGCGCGAGGGATCCCGTACGCTTTGAGGGCTCCACTCTGGCCCTGTATCATGATCTCCCATTCCAGACCCTGATGGCTCGCAGGCGTTTTCGTGAAGTGACATCAGTTCTTCGCCGACAGGGTGTCCGATATCGCTGGGGTCTGGCAGGAGCTTTGGTGGTGACCCACGCAAATGTCCCCTATACCATCACGGATCCCGCGGTGGCTTGGATTGACCTTGCGGCTGCGGGCCTCTCACCAGATCCTCCGGACCCTCGACCGGATTGAAGGCTGGTTTCTATGCCCTCTACCTCTCCAGGTCTGAGCTTTACTGAATTACACCCCCTCCCCTGCATTTCTCTTATATGCTTACGTGTCCCTGGTCTCTAGCTTGGCCTAGTGCCTGGACTTTCAGGACGGTTCGTAATTTGTTTTGATCAGTCCCAGCCTGCATTGCATAGGGCTTTTGCTTTTTTGCCTGCACATGGTACTTTCTGCCTTTTTACTTATTTTTACCGCCCTGTCCTTCTTTGCGACGCATGTTTTTTGACCAGCTGACCGTAGTTACCTTGGCCGGCCTTAAGTGGCTGCATTTATATATGTTTGATTTCCCACCTTGATGAGACCCCCCGTCTAGGGGATGTTTTCTGCTAACATATTGCTATCCTTAGATTTTTTCGATTCGCTGTTTTTACGATGACACTTTTTTGGCCATGTGTGGTTTCCGTTGCTTGTTATGTCTTCTTGTTTGGCCCTGCGAGGTCATCCATTATTTTACAGTATGATGTAATGCTGACTTATTTCAAAATAAAAAACTTTAAATTTAAAAAAAGAATAGCCAGCGGCATACACAGAGCGGATTCATTAAGAATCTCCAAAGTCATAAACAGAAACCAAATACTTGGGACATTGAACCACGTCAGGGCAATGAGTCTGGCCCCATCGCAGAGGACGCTCCACGCCCGTCTTGTGTCCCTGCTTGGTGCAGATCTGGCTCCGAGCAGGGACGTCAGCCCAGCCCACTCTGTGGGACTGCCCCCTGGCATCATCACGCATGTGCGCGATGATGTCACAAATGAGGATTCCCCTCCTGACTGGAAGGGGAAACCCACAGGAGATGCTGTGGTCGTTTGGACGTCTGTATCTCTGGTTCCGTACGTCCTGCAAGGACAATTGAGGTATCGTTGGAAAAGCCAGAGTCTGGCCTTTCCAATGATATGGATCATGACCACATAATTTGGACATATAAAAAAATAAAATTATATATATATATATATATATATACACACCTTTTTTTTGTTCTAAATGCAGCAATCCCCCCTTTAACAATACTGCTGCATTAAATGATATATTTTAAATATTTTAATATATATGGTTATTATATATATTTTAATGTTATATATATTATAATTAATTATATTTGAATAATACACCGCATTTAATACAATTCAAATATACAGCATAATTGTTTTGAGTGTTGCTGCTGTGGAGCTCTGTGATACGGTCATACACACCGCACATTACTGAATTTTATTGCTGTGGAGCTGTGTGATACGCTCATATGCACTGCACATTACTGTGAGTTTTATTGCTGTGGAGCTCTGCGATACGCTCATACACACCGCACATTACTGTGAGTTTTATTTCCTTTGAACTCTGTGATACACTCATACATACCGCATATTACTGAGTTTTATTGCTGTGGAGCTGTGGGATACGCTCATACACACTGCTGGGAGATTTATTGCTGTGTGATACGCTCATTCACACTGCACATTACTGTGATCTGTAATGTGTGGGTTGTATGAATGAGAGAAAACCGCAATGCAGTAAGTGTTGTATTTAAACTAAATACCTGTGTTTGTTGATCGCCTTAATGTGTTTGTTCTCTTTGTAGTAAAGCATAAAGACCTAATGCTATTTTGTTGAAATTATATTTTTTATCCGGACATGTAGATTGTCATGAGGGACAAGTAGATCGGGCTACCACTTTAGTCCATTTGGACAAGTAGATTTTTTTAAAATTTCCACACCCCTGTATGACTCATCGGAGACGCTTTTGTGGCGTGCATGCGCTTTGGATAACGATACTCCACGATGGAGTCACTTAGCGCACATGCGCGAGATCCCGACAAGGCAACCCGCTGATGAAATGCGACTAGATGTGGAAATGGATGCACCGAAAAGCACACCTGACAGCAGTTTGAACTAATTTCTAAAGGGGTCACCAGTATAAACATACCTGAAAGGTAGGGAGCATCCTCACTCTTGAAAAAAACACTTTGAACGGGGTAACACGTCGAGTGCCTATGTTTGGTTGTTCGTAACTGTCATTATGTCCCTGTCTGCTTGTTTGTAACTGTCATAATGTCCCTGTCTGCTTGAGGGTGTTTTCTTGGAGGCCTTATTTTTTGACTCTAAGCATATGTAGCGCTCAGTACCGGGGGAGCCGCTGAATTTAACCTCGGGTTAGTCTCACCGCACTAGGGAATAATTATATACCAGCACTGTTTTGGATTTTATAGATTATATACTTTACTGATCCCAATAAAGTGGCATATATAATGTAAACACGGTATATGAACGACAGTACTTCGTAATGCGGGAAAAACACGCGGTGGCAAAAAGGAAATTTTAAGCCCTTTGTTTCTGGAATGTATGTCCCGTGAAAGTAATGTCTCAAGGAGGTGTGTGTGTGTGAACTCAGGTACCCGGGTACTATATTCAACTGGCCAGTGAATGGAATGAGCGAATCTTCGATTAGTCACGTTGGGGCCCTGTAGATTTAAACAATAATGCAGCGTGCTTCATTAAACTTGAGACTGGAGCCTGGAAGGCCTCTCACCCATCCGTTAGACAATCTGTTCCGCTGCCCGATCAAGGATGTCTCTCCGCTGGATTACACTGGAACTCTGTGCCACCGGATCCGCTTATCCTGCTTGTCTGATCTCCGCAACGAGGACTACGGCCTACCGCCTGCACTCCCAGTGGATCATCGCGGTCTCCTTACTCGGGGTCCAAACCGGAACTCTGTCTCTGTGCAAACCTCTCAGCGATCTCTCGATAGGTCTCCGCCAAGTCACTGTCTCTGATCCGCAGCACCCGCTAGGCCGCACCTGCCCTCCGGCCTGGTCTCGATCACTGACAGTCTCACGTGCGTCTCTACCTTTCAGCGCTTGGCTCACACTGGCTCTCCTTCGGACGAGGCTGCGGATGTCCTTCTCTCTCTCCCACCCACTTCCTGTCTCTCTTGCAAAGCACTATGGAATTTGTAGTTCCGTTTGTGTCCAGTATAGTTCATATCGCGCCTGTCTCCCTCTGGTGGCCAAACCAAGTAAATGCAGCAACATATCTTAAAACAGCGCTACACATAGCTGGGTATTGTAGGCGGCGTGAACTGCGGAGGTTAGCACAGGGCTGGTGTAATTTATGTGAGATTTACCGTTTCCTATTTTTTCGGTATTCTACTCATTCTCCAGGCTCCTGTGATTGAATTATCCTATTTCTTCTACCTCTACCCTTCCATGCTGGCATTGTGACTTTGCACCCCAGTCCATTTGTGTTCCAAATCACATTATATATTATGTATGTTAGGTTGATCGTCTACTCCCTTCTTTTTTACTTGCAGCAATAAAAGGTTAAAGTTTTATTTTATTTACCCTACTTACCTAACCTGGACCTACCACTCTAAACCATTCTAATCTTTAATACAGTGGCAAGAAAAGGTATGTTTACCCTTTGGGATTACGTGGAGTTTTGCATGAATTGGTCATAAAATGTACTCTGATCTTCATCCAAGTCACAACAATTTGAAAAACACAGTCTGCTTAAAATAATACAACACAAACATTATATGTTTTCATGTGTTTATTGAACATAACATGTAAACATTTACAGTGCAGGGTGGAAAAAGTATGTGAACCCCTAGCCTAATGATTTCTCCAAGAGCTAATTGGAGCCAGGAGTGAGCCAACCTTGAGTCCAATCAGTGTGATATTATTGGATGTGTTGCTGAAAGCTGTCTTGCCCTTTAAAAACACACACCAGTTTTGGGTATACTGGTTTCAAGATGCACTGCCTGATGTGAACCATGCCTCGCAGAAAAGAGCTCTCAGAAGACCTACGATCAAGAATTGTTGACTTGCATGAAGCTGGAAAGGGTTACAAAAGTATCTCCAAAAGCCTTGATGTTCATGTGTCCACGGTAAGACAGACTGTCTACAAATGGAGAAAGTTCAGCACTGTTGCTACTCTCCCTAGGCATGGTCGTCCTGTAAAGATGACTGCAAGAGCACAGCGCAGAATGCTTAATGAGGTAAAGAAGAATCCTAGAGTGTCAGCTAAAGACTTACAGAAATCTCTGGCACATGCTAACATTTTTGTTGACACATCTACCATAAGGAAAACATTAAACAAAAATGGAGTACATGGGAGGACACCACGGAGGAAGCCATTGCTGTCCAAAAAGAATATTGCAGCACGTTTGAAGTTTGCAAAAGAGCACCTGGATGTTCCACAGCACACCAACATCAAAACCTCATCCCCACTGTAAAACATGGCGGAGGGAGCATCATGGTTTGGGGCTGCTTTGCTGCCTCAGGGCCTGGACGAATTGTTGTCATTGATGGAAAAATGAATTCCAGAGTTTATCAAGACATTTTGCAGGAAAAAGACCATCTGTCCACCAACTGAAGCTCCGCAGAGGATGGGTGATGCAACAGGACAATGACCCAAAGCATACAAGTAATTCAACAAAAGAATGGCTTCAACAAAACAAAATACGCCTTCTGGAGTGGCCCAGTCAGAGTCCTGACCTCAACCCGATTGAAATGCTGTGGCATGACCTTAAGAGAGCGATTCACACCAGACATCCCAAGAATATTGCTACACTGAAACAGTTTTGTGAAGAGGAGTGGTCCAAAATTACTCCAGATCATTGTGCAGGTCTGATCTGCAACTACAGGAAACGTTTGGTTGAGGTTATTGCTGCCAGAGGAGGGTCAACCAGTTATTAAGTCCAAACGTTCACATACTTTTTCCACGCTGCACTGTGAATGTTTACATGTTCTGTTCAATAAAAACATGAAAACATATAATGTGTGTGTTGTATTATTTTAAGCAGACTGTGTTTTTCAAATTGTTGTGATTTAGATGAAGATCAGAGCACATTTTATGACCAATTCATGCAAAACTCCACGTAATCCCAAAGGGTTCACATACTTTTTCTTGCCACTGTACGAGTTATTAATTTGGGGTTACGTCCCCATACTGGTAGTAGGTGCCCTGTACCACCTCAGTTCCTCGTGGTACTATCTTTCGTTCACTTTGAAGGACCTGGAATATTTTTTATTATTAAATATTTTTTCCTGACTTGTATAACTTGAACGATAATTGGGTCCAAAATATCAATGCACATACATATATGCAGTATCTAAAAATAACTCAACAGCCATTAATGTCTAAACCGCTGGCAACAAAAGTGAGTGAAAATGTCCAAATTGGGCACAAAGTGTCAATATATCTATAACACCAAATTTAACACCTGCTCCCCATTCACACCTGAGACCTTGTAGCACGAATGAGTCACACGACACCGGGAGGGAAAATGGCTAACTGGGCCCAATTTGGACATTTTCACTTAGGTGTGTACTCCCTTTTGTTGCCAGCGGTTTAGGCTAGAGTCAGACGAACGCAGCCATCACGTCCGTGTCGTCGCACAGTTTAACGTCCGTCATAGCATTGATTTGTGATCAAGAGACCAACCAACAAAGTGCGCACGCCCCAAAGTGCGCACGCACCGCGCAAGTGGCAACAGACACCATTTAGGCCTCGACGTAAAAGCACTACGACTGACGCCCAGAGTGTGCCGCATCCGCGTAGCGGCCTGTGTGCATGATGGCGCGACGTCAGACGCAGCGCATTTGTAACGTCCATCACGTTGACGCTCAGAAGTATTTTTGGTCTGGCTGACTGTACCGTCTTTTAATTAATTTTGTTTGCCATATTTGCCTTTTTTTCCTACATCCATCAAAAAAAAAAAACAGACCGTGTGGGGTCTACAATATCTTCCATCAGTACGCCTGTACGATATGCACGCACGTAGAGCGCGCTCAGACTGCGTTCGTCTGACATTAGCCTCAGACATCAATGGCTGTGTGTTGAGTTATATTGAGGGGGCAGCTAATTTACACTGTTGTACAAGCTGTACACGCACTACTTTACATTGTAGCAAAGTGTAATTTGTACATTGTTGTCACATGAAAAGATAAAATATTTACAAAAATGTGAGGAGTGTAGTCACGTCTGTGCGATTCTATATATATATATATATATATTACAGTAAGGCATCACCACGTACTGCTATACTCGATATATATACATACATGGTTTTCCTAAAGACCATTTCATTTACCTGCCTTACTCGTGGGGTGTGCTGTGTATACTGTCGAGACATTGATACTCTTGTCTGTATATCAGGATATAGATTTTAGTGAGTGTCAATAAAGGAGTGTTTTATTTCCATCCTGTATGGTTGTGCTAGCTTCATTTTTCCTGGCTTACAACATGAGGGAAATCAGTCACCTATTCAAACCAGGTAATCTGAGACTCCTCTGCTTTCTTACATACAGTATATGAATTGTACGTGCTGAAGGGTTGCATTTCACATGCACTGTCCTCACTTAATATTTTCATGTGCCAAGAAAAACATGGAGGTTCTGGCACCCTATGGCAGTGTGGCGAAAGGAGAGGAGGCTCTTTAAAATAGGTGCACCTCTGAGCACCTTCTGTCCCCAGCAAATTTTGTGCCCACCTGGAGGAGTGGCCTAGGAGTGACTGTTGCCTGTCTAACCTAACAAAAAGGTTCAGCCCTGAAAGCAGTAACAATATCTGGGTGGCAGGTACATTATTATTTTGATTTCAACTAATGCTACAGATATCGCTGGATTCAGAGTCATGTGTAAACCTAATCAGAGTTATTTTAAACTTCACTCAGATTGCTATGCCAGTGTTATCTCTGCTGTGTTTACCTAACAGGTGAGATCTGGCTACAAAATCAATGGCAAGTGTTACAGGTGCACTTTAGTAGCCAGTATGATGATGCAATGAGGTTTCACAGTTGCTCAAAAGAAGCAATGTTCACAGTGTGCGGATTTAATGGGGATATTTAAAAATTTGCTAAGAATTTATGTTCGCGCGCTCATATCTTCATATGCTTAAGGATCAAACAGGCCTGGATGCCGCATGTAGCGTAAACTTAACAACTCCATCAACTTTAATGGCTGTTAAGTTACACCAGACTCCGAATGTAAACCTAAAACATTTGTACTTGGCAACTAATAACGATAGGTGCTGTATTCAAAACACATTGCAAGGCAAAATGGCATCCTCTGGCCCTAGGGTTGCCACCTGCAACCCTATCTGGCCCTCTAATTTGGTTAATACCCACCATTTACAGGCCAGGTTTAGAACCTCAATGTGTTGTATGTTTGTTATAAACTGAAACCTTGGTCCAATAAAAAGATATAGAAAATAATAGGCATACTATTTGTAGGAAATAGCCCTCAAGCACTGTAGTTGTATGCAAGCTGTACATGTGTAGATTTACACACATCACCTTTTATAAATACTATGCAAACACCAATATAATGTGTATATTATTAGAGCTCGACAGATAAGCTGTGAGCCCTCATTAATCACACTCACCTCACACAAAGCCTAGGCCGCAGCGACTACCTTTCCTGTGTAATGAACTGCTCTGGTGTTCTGCTAGTAATGTCTGGTGGATAGAGGGCGCCCCTCCTGTAACTGGTATGGAGGGCTCGCATGGTGAAGGTAGCAAATGCAAATCCTGCTGTGACCCCGCATACCAAATTTTGGTATGTATGACTATTTTGCTTTGGTTGAGGGACATGGAGTCAGCAAGGTATAGGATGCAGTGTGAGACCTTGGTTTGTGTTACATCCTGGCACAGGAGGAGACCTCCATTAGGGTTGCCAGACAAACCATGTTTTCCTGGACCCATAGTACAATTTCATGCAGAGGGATAGCACAGAGGAGGAGCTGCCCTGGAACATAAATAATTTATTTGATGGAGATGGAAAATCAGGCTTTTGATACAGGTGATTTGGGATTGCTGTTTGATTTTGAGTTTTGCATACTGCAGGGTTGCATTGCACCTGCACTGCCCATTTAACATGGATAAACTAACTATATGTGCCCAGGAACACATGGAGGATCTTGCAACCCTAATTTCTGTAAATGCTCCGCTTTTGGGATAGGGAAGGCAGGGGCTGTCAATTCTGTTAATTTACTTAGTTGATAAATTGTTACTGGTCATTTTAGGGTTCAGCAATGTCTGCTTGCATCTGTCATAAGGGCATTTTATTGAATTCGGTACCTGTATGCCAGATGGGTAATCCTGCACTTTAGGGGTCCAAATTAACAGCATTACAAAAATGGAAAAACTCCACTTTTTCCTCTAAATCCTAATGGTGTCTGGTATTCATATGTCTGGGTATCGTTCAAAAGCGTCGTTATTTCACGTTAACCCTAACGCACAATTTTGTCCGGATCTACTAATGTTGTTGGAGCACAAGGTCATTCTGCCATTATAACGTTGGAGCACAAGATGTTCCTGCCATTATAACGTCTTTCGCGAGCAAGGTTCGGAAACCGATAAAGAACGTTAAATAACGATGCTTTTGAATGATACCCACACATATGATTACCAGATAACATTATGATTTAGAGGAAAAAGTGCTGTTAATTTGGACACAAAGGATTACCGCCAGGGCTGTCAAACTCTGACTCTCAAGATGTTCCTGATCTACAACTCCCTTTTGATATTCTGCCCACCTATTACATTCAAAGAATTATGGGAATTGTCAGCCTTCAACATCTGTGGGGGATGGGGTCTGACTTCCCTGCTCTAGACCATTGCTGCACCTGTTGCTCATCGCAGATCAGGTGAGGGAGCATACCCTAAGGACCTCCAATCCTAACACATACATTAATATAGGGGGCAGGAGACACCAACATTTATATATTCGATTCACTGTCATATACAGCCCCTGCTCATTAGACCAGTGTTCAGTAATCTGGCTCACCAGATGTTTTAGAACTACATCTCCCATGATGTTCGGCCAGTCATAAGGCTGCTGAAGCATCAGGGGAGATGTGGTTTGGAAACATCTGGTGGGCTGAGGTTGCTGACCCCCTGCGTTAGGGTGTGCATACATGAGCAAATTACTTAATTTACAAACACGTTTAGCAAATTCCGCACACAATGTGTGTTTTCATAATCCGTATTCTTATTTTATGCATATAGAGAGCTAGCGAAGATTGATGCGGTTTATCTCAATCTGGGTGTGGAGCATCTAGAACTGTGGTGTCCAATCTTTGCCCTAGATGATTTGGAACTACATCTCCCTTTGCTGCTCTGTTGACCTAATGAGTGGCTGAGCATCATGGGAGATATAGTTCCGAAACATTTGGAGGTTCAAGGTTGGACACCACTGATCTAGAACATGTAAGTAGAGTCCTACATAGAACACACGTAGGACCACTTCAAAGCAATAGGTTGGTGTCAGGGCTGGCTCGTCCATGGGGCGACGGCTCCAGTTGTGTGACTGTGGATATATGGATAAGTGGAACTCTGTGATACTCATTCACACCACACATTACTATGACTTTTACTGCTGTGGAGCTCTGTGATATGCTCATACACACTGCACATTACCGTGAGTTATATTGCTGTGGAGCTCTGTGACACGTTCATACACACTGCACATTACTGAGAGTTGTATTGCTGTTAATCTCTGTGATATGCTCAAAAACGCCACATGATTTTTTTTTTTTTTATTTTTTTTTGGGGGGGGGGAGCCAGCATTTCATCCTTGGATCCAGGCAGCACGTTGTCTTGGGCCAGCCCTGTTTGGTGGACCTACTGGACACACCAACAGTTGTGATCAGGGGAAGCCTTTGTGTGTGTGAATTGTGCTGTTGCACAGGGTGCCATGGCAACAAGGCTGCTCAGAGGTTGGCACAGCTCACAAGTTGTATGGCAGACTGAAGCATTGGAACAGATTCCTATGCCTTCTGATGGTTGTGAAGTGGTCACAGGATGGTGCTTTGCCTGTAGCGCTGCCTCCAAATCCCACTGTGCGCCTCCCACCATCCGTGCCAAGGAGCAGTGGTACCTGGTGAGCCTGGCGCTGCATGAGAAGTTCTCCCAACCTTCTGGGCCCTCCCCAGACCAGTAAGGTTATTTCTTTAGGGTTTTTCCCAGTGTCTCTCACATTGTCAGTGTTTACTGTTTTATTAATCACTCACTGTGTATTTGCGTCTATCTTTGCCTAATGTGTGTTTCCGCAGCGCTATCTTCCTCTCTGACGACCGTTTGGCCACCTCGCTGAGCGCAGTTAGTGCGCTCAGCGCTGCAACGCTCGATCCTCCTGTAGAGGATCGCGCTTTGCAGCCCCGTTGTAGCGCTAGACTGGGAGGCTTTCAGCACGCCCGCAGCACGTCTGCTGTAGCGCGCGATATAGCGTGTGGCTGGCCCCGTCGAAGCATTATAACGCTGCGATGGACGTCGGGAGACACACGTAGTTAGTTGCTCGTCTGACCCCGACCTTAAAAGGAACAAATTGGTAGTGAAGGATGGGTATACCTGTATTGAAGTCAGTCTCCCAATTAGTGATGGAAATGGCCTACAAAACAAAAATACATGTTATTGAAAAACACATGCCTTTTAAAATATACAACCTTTTTTTTTAAAAAAAAGTGCAGCATCCAACATGTAACATCCAACTATTGTAAGTAAATATCAGAGGAATGTATGTGACATGAACCCCCCCCCCCAAAAAAAACTGAACTAATCTATCCCTGTAATATTAAATCCCATAATAAACCACCATAGATGGTGTGATGATGTCAGCTTCCTCCATGGAATGGAGTCCAGAGTAATGCAGAAACATCTCTGACCACTTTCCTTAAATGATTACTATAATATCTCTGTGAAAATGGTATTTCCTGATACAGTCACACATGATGGCAGCATACGACCAACTTCACTGGGAAGCTTCTCATGTGGTTGTTTGGAGTTTTATTTTGTGAAAAAGGCATTTTCCTCCTTTTGCAGCAACGGGGATTTTCAAAAATCACTTGCATTTTCTGAATAGCACTTTAATTTTGTGTATTATAATGCAATGGTGATATGTAAGTTAATATTAAACGTTCATCACTGTGCATTATATGACCTGATAACTGTGAATAAATCGAACAAATATTTATTTATATTATATATTCTCTGTATCAAAAAAGAGAAAAAAAATGTAATGCTTCTACCACCATTGTTTGGATCTTTCTTTTGTGAAATACCAGCGTTTGATGTCGTCGCAACTGACGCTTTTTGAATAACATGTTACATTACTGTAAACCTTATATTGGCAGGATAACGTGTTTGTGGACTAATTTGAAAGCACCACTAGGCTAAGTTTCTTTATATGTGTTTGAGATAAGTAAGCAGGAGGGATGATAAGTGTTTTATTATCCAGAAATCACTGCCCTTTGTATCTGCTGGAAACAGCAGCAGGTGATAGGACAAGTGATTGATCTCCCTTGTCTGCAGGGCTAAATCAAGAGTAAGGGGGAGGGGACTTGTCTGACACCTAGAACTACATGTCCTTCATTTGGGATGATAGGAATACTTCATCCCTGTGAAGCGTCGCTCAAGGATATGATGAGGAAAAATAAGTGGGGTGAGATTTAAAATGGGTTAGCGCAGTGATTTTTTTTTTTTTTTTTCTCATCAACTGTACACACTGAGCCTCGAACGGTCCTCAGGTGTGCTGCGGGAATTTGCTATGCAATGGCAGAATGAGGTGTACGTGTAACAGGACGGCAGTAAAGTATGGGTGTAATGGAACATGGGTGTAATAAAATGGTGTACGGCTTGAAGGAGAAAAGTTACCAGGAAAGGCTTACAGGGTTATTCAGAGAGCGTGAAAAGCAGGAGAATGACTGGAGAATGAAAAATTCTAGGTCAAAATAGCCGATATGGAAAGTGAGATGAAAGGGAGAATTTTTCTGGTTTGGCTATTTTGACCTAGAATTTTTCATTCTCCTGCTTTTGACGCTCTCTGAAGAACCCTGATAATGATCTTAACATGTACAGTTTGGAAAAAAGACGAGACAGAGGTGATATCATAGAAACATTTAAATACGTAAAGGGAATCCACAAGGTAGAGGAAGGGAGTATATTTAAAAGGAAACAAAATAGCAAAACAAGAGGACATAGTCTTAGATTAGGCTAGGGTCAGACGAACGCATTTTTCGTGTCGTCTGTGAAAAAGTGCGTTCGACCGAATGGACGTATTTTTTCCCGGAATACGCGATAGCGGTCATACGATGCGCATTTTCGTCCGTGATTTTGTACGGATCATCAATAAAACCCTTTTTGCGTCTGGACGTTATGTTGGCCAGACGTGTGCAGCGTCTGACGTCTCCCAATCACGCAAACACGCCGCTATGTGGACGCAGCGCACTCTGTACGTCAGTAGTAGCGGTTTGACGTTCTAGAAAAAATGCGTTCGTTTGCCACTTGCGTTGCGCGGACGAACTTTCGTGCGGCCGTTCTTCGTATGTTACCCGGCATTGGACGTCATTTGCTGCTAGCACGGCCGTGATTTCGTGCGGTTAAACGCACGTTAAAAATGCTTTCGTCTGACCTTAGCCTTAGATGGGCAAAGGTTTAAAAGTAACATCAGGAAGCCTTATTTTACTGAGAGGGTGGTGGATACATGGAACCAGTGGCGTAGCGTGGGTTGTCAGCGCCCGGGGCCAGCCAAGAATTGTGCGCCCCACCTGTGGACACGTTATCGATATTGCCCCAGCTCTCACATGGATATTGCCCCAGCTCTCACATGGATTTGCCCCCAGCTCATGGATTTGCCCCCAGCTCATGGATTTGCCCCCAGCTCATGGATTTGCCCCCAGCTCATGGATTTGCCCCAGCTCACACATGGATTTGCCCCAGCTCACACATGGATTTGCCCCAGCTCACACATGGATTTGCCCCAGCTCACACATGGATTTGCCCAGCTCATGGATTTGCCCCAGCTCACACGTGGATTTGCCCCAGCTCACACGTGGATTTGCCCAGCTCACACATGGATTTGCCCCAGCTCACACATGGATTTGCCCCAGCTCACACATGGATTTGCCCCAGCTCACACATGGATTTGCCCCAGCTCACACATGGATTTGCCCCAGCTCACACATGGATTTGCCCCCAGCTCATGGATTTGCCCCAGCTCACACATGGATTTGCCCCAACTCATGGATTTGCCCCAGCTCATGGATTTGCGCCCAGCTCATGGATTTGCGCCCAGCTCATGGATTTGCCCCAGCTCATGGATTTGCGCCCAGCTCATGGATTTGCGCCCAGCTCATGGATTTGCGCCCAGCTCATGGATTTGCGCCCAGCTCATGGATTTGCCCCCAGCTCATGGATTTGCCCCCAGCTCACAGATGGATTTGCCCAGCTCATGGATTTGCCCCAGCTCATGGATTTGCCCAGTTTACACATGGATTTGCGCCCAGCTCATGGATTTGCGCCAGCTCATGGATTTGCGCCCAGCTCATGGATTTGCCCCCAGCTCATGGATTTGCCCCCAGCTCACAGATGGATTTGCCCAGCTCATGGATTTGCCCCAGCTCATGGATTTGCCCAGTTTACACATGGATTTGCCCCAGCTCATGGATTTGCCCAGTTTACACATGGATTTGCCCAGCTCATGGATTTGCCCCAGCTCACACATGGATTTGCCCCAGCTCACACATGGATTTGCCCCAGCTCACACATGGATTTGCCCCAGCTCACACATGGATTTGCCCCAGCTCACACATGGATTTGCCCCAGCTCACACATGGATTTGCCCCAGCTCACACATGGATTTGCCCCCAGCTCATGGATTTGCCCCCAGCTCACACATGGATTTGCCCCCAGCTCATGGATTTGCCCCCAGCTCATGGATTTGCCCCAGCTCATGGATTTGCCCCCAGCTCATGGATTTGCCCCCAGCTCATGGATTTGCCCCAGCTCATGGATTTGCCCCCAGCTCATGGATTTGCCCCAGCTCATGGATTTGCCCCAGCTCATGGATTTGCCCCAGCTCATGGATTTGCCCCAGCTCATGGATTTGCCCAGTTTACACATGGATTTGCCCAGCTCTCACCTGGATATTGCTCCAGCTCCGGCAGGGGTTGAGGGGACCCAGATGCCGGGCAGCGCGGGAGTGCCTGCCTGGTCCTGAAGAGTCCGTCCTGTTGAAGGTGATGCGGCTGCGTGGCGTGCGTGCGCAGGTCACGCGGTCCGGCCAGTCAGGTGGTACAGAGACTCAGTACCACCTGATTAGCCGGACCACGTGACCGGCTGCGCCTGCACGCAGCCGCTTCCCTTTAACAGGACGGACTCTTCAGGACCGGGCAGGCACTCTCGCGCTGCCCGGCATCTGGGTCCCCTCAACCCCCGGGCCAGTTTTAGGGGCGCAAATGCGCCCCTAACAAAACTGCGCCCGGGGCCACGGCCCCCCCCCCCACGCTACGCCACTGCATGGAACAGTCTTCCAGTTGAAGTGGTTGAGGCCAAAACAGTAATTGAATTTAAGCAAGCATGGGATAGGCATAAGGCTATCCTAAACAAAAGATAAATCCAGGTAAAGTATCCATGTAATTGGGCAGACTAGATGGGCCGACAGGTTCTTATCTGCCGACATTTTTCTATGTTTCTAGCACAAGGGGAGATGTATTATAGAAGAAAAAAAGCTCTAAACACACTCTTAACATGTTTTTAGACTTTTTTTATTGAATGATAAAATCTTTAAATACTCCTGGTATGCCATATTGTCTCTTTTGCTCTTTATCAGTGTGTGCCATGCAGGGCTGGATTTACATATCAGGAGCCTGTGAGCACAGAAATCTTGAGAGTCCCCCCCCCTCCCCCCGTGTCACTTTGGGGGGGGGGGGAAACCTGTCAACCAGTTTCTCGCTGTGCTCACATCAAAGGAGGTACAGTAGAATGTTAGGGCTTGGGTTAACCCTAAAACAAGCACAAATGGTAACCTAACCCTGGCCATGGAAAAAGATGCTACATTTTAGCTCAGAGCAACCAAAATTCTTTTTGTTTTGGCAATTTTTCAGAGGGATAAGGCCGGGGTCAGACAAGCATCTGTGAAAGTGGACGCCCTTCCACTCTGACGCCCATCTGGCCACCTCGCCGATCACAGTGCGTCCAGCGCTGCAAGACAAGATTTCCCCCCCCCCCCCCAATGGAGGATCGCACTTTGCAGCCCCGTCAACATGTGTCTAGCGTTTTGATGGGGAGGCTTTCTGCACAGACACTTGTAGTGCGCGCAATTTGTGCATGCATTACAGCGTGTGACCGGCCCCATTGAAGCGTCACATCGCTGCGACTTACGCTGGGAGGCACATCAGTACTGTTGCGCTCGTCTGACCCTGGCCTTAGTTGTCAATGAAACAATGCCTTGTGCCATCACCTCCACACTTGCTGGTGGTGTGGGAAATGAGAAGGTGTGTTGTAAAGTGAACAACAGTGCTGTTTAAAAAAAAATTATATATATATATATATATATATAATTTTTTTTTATTTTTACTTAAATTTGATCATGTTTGTTAGAAAGGGGGGTCATTTGGGAATCTCCATAAGGATTGAGTCTCAGACAAGTCTGCTTGGGATGTATGATGATGGAATATTTCTCATAAAGGAGGGTAAAACTTTCACTGAGTAACTGTCTAATGGAAGAAGAAAAAAGGGTAGAATAAGCGCCTTGTGTATTAAGCAAATCTTTACAATAGATGATTCTCTACTGAACCAGGGTAATATATAAAATAAAAAAGGAACAATAATAGTGTAATAATTGTCTTTTATGGCAGTGTTGCACTATTATTGTTCTTTTTTTAAAAAAAAAAAAATATATATATATTTTGTATGTAACCTGTGAGGGATGACCATCAGTTCAGTTGCATTAAGTATTTATTCTATTATGCACATAGATTCACGTGTGTAACAATGCTGCTATAGCACGTATCACTATCTTTTTCACCAATTCTATTTTTAATAGACAGGAAATATTTTACCTATGAATTACAAAGAGGGGGGTGCATTAATATTTTTGTTATGTACTGCTGTTTTACCATAAATCACATGTTTTTATGAAGTAACTGTCTAATGCCTAATTGGCTGGTTGATTTTAAAAGGGTCCACCGTAGCCATCGATATAACTTTCCTCACAATGAATATACAGGCTTATTGCAAAATTACTATACATTCCTTTTTGTACTTCTGAGTCCATCTCTGAAAACACCTTGGCTCAAATTGACATAATAATGATCCACCTAAATGGATATTTTGGATTTCATAATTTTTTGAGCCAGCTTGACTAGGTTAGTGTTTGTTAACCCACATGGGGTTTAATTAAGACCTGAATAAAGACAATGTTGACAGTTTTCTATGAAGGATGTGAAACTATGGATAGACTGCCCCCTGCAGCAGAGGAAACAAACTATAACAACTGTCATGCATATTCAGAGAGCGGTGAAAAGCTGGAGAATGGAAAATTCTAGGTCAAAATAGCCAATTTGGAAAGTGAGACGAATGGGAGAATTTTTCTGGTTTGGCTATTTTGACCTAGAATTTTCCATTCTCCAGTCATTCTCCTGCTTTTCACCTCTCTCTGAATACCCCAGTGTAACAGTGTAACCCAGTGTAACTCAGGACCCCCAGAACAGATCAGGTTTGCAATATATTTGGAGTACAACTCCTGTGATATAATTTGCTGCATATTGTTTGCATTTCCCCAAGGTGCAAACCCCTTTAGTGACTGGGCGGTTTTACTCAAATCTGTCCTTTTAGGCTAGGGTCAGACGAAAGCATTTTTCCCCGCGAACGTGAAATGGTGCGTCCGAACACATTGACGTATTTTTTTCACGGAATGCGCAAAAACGGTCAGACGACGCGCATTTTCGGGCGTGATTTTGTACGGATCGTCAATAAAACTCTTTGCGTCTGGACGTTATGTAGGCTGGACATTAGCAGCGTCTGACATCTCCTAATCACGCAAACACGCCGCTATGCCGCAGCTGCGCACTCAGTACGTCAGTACTAGCGGTTCAGCGTTCTCAGAAAAATGCGTTCAAATTCCACTTGCGTTGCACGGCCAGACTTTTGTGCGGCCGTACATCGTATATTGGCCGTCATTGCCCGTCATCTGCTGCTAGTGCGGCCGTAATTATGTGCGCCAGAACGCACGTTAAAAGTGCGCTGGTCTGACCCCAGCCTTAGTGACCGCTGCTGTTTTTACGTTTGTGCGCTGTTTGTGTTTAGGTCAAATTTTCCTCTTACTCGTTTATGCAACCCACACATATTTTACACTGTTTTTCTTGTCATTAAATGGACTATCTAAAGATACCATTTTTTTTTCATCATTTTCTATAAAAAAAATTGAAATATGACAAACAAAAAAATGGAAAAAACACCACTTTTTCGAACTTTGACCCCCCCCAAAATTTCTTATGTATCAACAACCGTCAAAAAAAATGTCCTGAGTTTAGCAATACCGAATGTTTACATATTCCTCGCTTTTGTCCTTTATCTTATGCGACAATAAGTGCAAGTAACACTTTGCCATTTCCAAAGGGTTTATTTTCAAAACTAGTGATAGTGACATTGTAACACTGAGATCTGTCACGAATTCCTGAATAACCCTCCACATATACATATTTTTTTAAAGTACACAAATCAAGGTATTAAACTTGGGGTATTTTGACTTTCCATGCAAACCATTTTACCACAAATCTATGCCAAAGTTTGAGAAAAAAAACTTTTTTTTTTTTAGTGCAATTTAAGAATACATGTACTGTGAACTTTAAGGTTTACTGCCAAAAAGCATCCCAAAATATGTTCAGCAACATCTTCTGAGTAAATTGATACCACCCATGTATAGGTATGTCAGGTCATTTGGGGGCTAATAGGCCTTATTTGAGGGGTGCGCATTTCAGTTTTCCAACTTGGAATTTTCACATTTCGTCATCATGCACCCATGTCCTATTTGGGACATTTTTGAAGCCGGCCAAAGTAATTTACCCCCATCAAACCATATATTTTTAGCAAGGGCACATCCTAGGGTACTTCAAAGAGTTGTATTTTAACACTTTCCATGCACTAGCTCTATGTGAAACTTTCAGGTAGTCACTTTTTGTGTTATTTTTTTCACACACATTGTACTTTAGGCATGAATTGTCAAATCCAGTTATGGGTTACTGCCAAAAAACACCCCAAAATATGTTCAGCAACATCTTCTGAGTAAAGTGATACCACTCATATATAGATTTGTTGGGTTGTTTTTGGGGTGCTACGACAATCTTCTGACATGTTTGTCATTTTTCTAATTTGACATATCTTCTTTGCTTATCTTCTTTTTAGGGGCCTTTTTACATACCCCAATTTTTTTTTATTGTCAGCATATATTTGGTAAGCTAACACCCCCAAAGTATTGTGAATGGAGTGTTTTTATGCCATGGATGCAACCATTTTGGATACTGTGTGGTGGTCATTTTTACACCCACATTCGTTTTGGACTGTGATTTAGGAGACACTGTCGGTTACTGCATGAAAACTCTGCAGGTTGTTTTCTGCAAGGTCTCCTGAGTAGGGATGAGCGGTTCGGACGGTTCGGAGTTCGCATCGAACATAGCCTGTTCGTTTGTTCGCGAACTCTGAACATTTCCGGGTGTTCGCCCACAATGCACCACAATGGACCCCAATGCACTTTCCCACTGGCCTGAAGCTCGTAATTGGCTACAGCCTTGCACCTGACCACACTATGGTTCAACACTATGAGCCATGATTGGCAGAGTCCTGATTGGGCAAATTTTGCCCAATCATGGGCTCACAGAGCTAAGTCCCGCAGCACACTAAGGTTTCCACGCAGCGCTTCTGCACACATTTGAGAGGAGATTTCAGAGGAGATAGTTGTTCTGTGTTCTTACTGCCGGTCTGCCACGCTACTGGGGGGGGTCTCATTTCTACCAAATAGCTGGGAATTTAGGTGATCTGTCTCTTGTCACTGCCACGTAGTATTTTGGGGGTCACAAATTTCTACAAAATATTTGGGAATTGAGGTGATCTGTGTCTTGTCACACAGCCAGTACCACGCAGTATTTTGGGGGGTCACTAATTTTTACAAAATATCTGGGAATTGAGGTGATCTGTCTCTTGTCACTGCCAGCAAGTATTTTGGGGGTCACTAATTTCTACAAAATATTTGGGAATTGTTATAATCCGTGTGTTCTCACTGGCTGCCACCCATCTTGGGGTCTCACTGATTTATAGGAGGTTTCTGAGACTTGTAATCTGTGGCTTCTCACTGCCACCCATCAGGGGGTCAAACTGATTTATAGGAGGGAATTGGAATCTGTGTCTTGTCACTGGCTGCCAGCTATCAGGGTGTCTCACTGAGTTATACCAGAGTTCTGCAAATCTTTAATCTTTATACCAGAGTTGAATCAGAGTTCTGTATATATTTAATCTATATATCAATCACCATGTCTGAAAGAACAAAAAGGACAGGCAGACGCTCCCAGCCACCGATAAGAGGGCAAGCAGCCCCTGTGTCGGGAGGCTGTGCCTCTGGTCGTGGTGGACGTGGTGCATCCTCTGCAGGGGCACGCTTGTCCTTTCTAACTGGTGCTGGCCGTCTTAAGCAGCAGCAACATACAGAGGACTTGGTGGATTGGCTAACCAGGCCATCCTCATCCTCTGAGTACTCTGCCAGCCAGGCTTCTAGTGCTTTACAGTCCACCTCAGCTGCCAAAGCATCTAATGCAGCCTCCATGTCCACAGCTACTCCTGCCGTAGCCTCACTATCACACACGGAGGAGTCAGCTGAATTGTTTGACTACAATGAGAGTGACATGCTGCTTGAGGATGCGCAGCAACTACAGTGCTCTGATTAAATCTCTGAGGTTGAGCAAGGGAGTATAATCAACCTAGAGGAAGGGGGTGCCAGTGATGACACACAAATAACTGGCACTCATGTTGCCCCAGCAGGTGTAGCATACTGCCAAGTTGGCTCCAGTGACGAGGAGATAGGGGGTGAAGATGACATTGATGATGAGGTCACTGACTCCACCTGGGTGCCAGATCGAACAGAGGAATCAAGTGAGGAGGAGGAGGAGGCACAGAAAACACGAGGCACAACATCCTCTATGACCAACCGTAGCACTAGCCAGTCCAAGGCATCAGATTGCAGAGCGCTGTTGTCTCAAAGCACACACACGCAGGAACTCTGCTGTCTGCTGGGAGTTCTTTAAGAAATGTGCAGCAGACCCCACCGTTGCTATTTGTAATCTATGTCAGATGAGGCTTAAGCGTGGGAAAGACACCGGACACTTGGGTACCACGTGCTTGAGGTGAAATATGACCTCCTGCCACACATCCCGTTGGCGCAAAACTTTGCGTAGGTCCTCCTCATCTGTCTCTACCCCCCACTGTATGTCCTGCTATGTCATTGCCTACAACCTCCACTGACAGGGATGATGCTACAGTAATGGATGTACCAGGTCCTTCCTCACAATGTGACAGCATCCCATCAGCTGAAGATTTACGCAGTCAGATTACGTTGCCGCAGCTGCTGCAGCGTAAGAAAAAATATAGTCCCAAGCACAGCGTCTAAATGCCAGCTTAGCAAAATTACTCGTATTGCAGCTGCTGCCTTTCCAGCTGGTGGACTCTGCTGCCTTCCGTGAATTTGCTGAATGTGCTGTACCACAGTGGCAAGTTCCAAAACGCCATTACTTTTCACGCAAGGCCATTCCAGCACTATACCAGCACGTGGAAGACCATGCTATCGAGTCATTGGGAAAGGCAGACAGCAGCAAGGTGCATGTGACTTTAGACACGTGGTCCAGCAAGCATGGACAGGGTCGTTACATTTCCTTCACGGCACACTGGGTAACTCTGATTGCAGCTGGGAGGGATCCAAGACCGGGCTCTGTGCTGGAGCTTGTTCATCTCCTCCTCTTTTCTTTTCTTTTCTTTTCTTTTCCTTTCTTTCTTGAACTTAGCCAATATGCTATGCAGCTACTAGGTTCCCCTTCATCTAGCGTGCTTTCTGAAAGGACGTTCAGTGCCACTGGAGGTTTTGTCACAGACAAAAGAGTGCGTCTGTCCACCGACTCTGTAGACCAGCTGACATTTATAAAAATGAATCAGTCCTGGATCAGCAGCTATCAATCCCCTGGTGCTGAAGTAACGGAATAGATCGGGGAAGTCTTCTGCATTCACAAAACCTCCGGCACTGAACTCTTCCACAAAAGGGTTACGGTGTGAAGGCACTTGCTGCCATGAAAGGCACAATATTTGGCTGCACTGACGCCTGTGCCACATCTATATCATTTTAATTTTTTGAACCACAGGGTCCAACCCTGCACTCTCCCACAATACTACAGAGGGGTTACTGTATGATAGTACTGGCAGTCTGGCACCAAAAGCACAATATCTGGGTGCACTGACGCCCAATACCAGATTCATATCTCTTTAATATAGGACCACATGGTCCACCCCTGCATTCTTCCACAATACTACAGAGGGGTTATTGTATGATAGTACTTGCAGGCCTGGCACCAAAAGCACAATATTTGGGTGCACTGCCACTGACGCCTGTATCAGATTCATATCCTCAGAGGGGTTACGGTGTGACGGCACTGTTGCCGACGCTAAAGGCCCAATTTTAAAGCACCTATTGTTACTTTCATCCAAAGCCTGCATAAGTTTCACCATAATTTAGCCAAAAAAAATCACTAAACTTTTTTTACGTGTCCGAAAATGTCTCCTCTTTTCATACAGACTGCCGCCCCAAGCCGTTGTTTATGGATAGATTAAAGGTTTAGCATTTAAGTGTTTCTATACAGCCTAGAAATCCGCCACTTCAAATCATGGGCAGGTTATGGGGACCTCCTAGGCACGATATTTGAAGGAATTTTTCTTTTTTATTTTTAACCCTTATTTCATGGAAAACTCACTGTCCCTTTTAAAAAGTTTTTTTTTTTACTTTTTGTCCTTGTTTCCTGTCCCCCAGGGCACTACCCGGACCCCTATACACCTTTTATGGCAAATATCTAGCATATATGCCCTCTTGGAGGGCACTCTAAAAATCGAATTTTCAGCCCCATTGACTTGTATCGAGTTCGAGTTCGGATTCGAACATTTGGAAAGTTCGGGTTCGAATACGAACCGAACTCGGGGGTGTTCGGCTCAACCCTACTCCTGAGTACACCCATGCCCCCCATGCATAGGTTTGCCAGGATTTTGGGAAGGTTCAAATACAATTTTTATGACTTTGTCATTGGAGTTGAAATTGAGCTCATTTCTTCAGATAGGTCTACTGCACACCCCAGTTTGAATTATTGCCAGAAAAGTGTTTATATTTGAAATGTTGACACCCCAAGGTATTGCATATGGAGTGCTTTGATGCCATGGATGCAACGGTTTTAGCCCAAAACATTTGAGAAGGTGTGTGGTGGTAATTTTCGATTTTCTGATTATTATTTATTTTTATTTTTTTACGCCCACATTAGATTTGAACTGTGATTTAGGAGACACTGTTGTCGGTTACTGCATGAAAACTCTCCAGGTTGTTTTCTGCAAGGTCTCCTGAGTACACCCATCCCCCCCATGCATAGGTTTGCCAAAATTTTGGCAAATTACAGCACCAATTGTAGAACATAAAAATGTAGGAATAAACTGTAAAAGTCTGGCGTAGTAAAAGGAAAAAAAACTAACTAGACTGTAAGAAAAAATAGAAAGGAAAAAAAAATCATAGATCACGCACAGTGTGATATACCTTGAAACAGTCCCCAAGACACAGACCGGGTTGTCCAGGGCATTCTGGGCAGTAAAAGGTTGTGTCTCTCCTCAGCCCCCTCTTGAAACACACCCTGCATCTTTTTTGGGGTCTCTGTTTGCCCTCAGTAGGGGGATTTTAAAAATAAAATGTGTAGCCCCAACTCTGTCCCCCATCACCGCCCGGGGAGCAGGTTCATACTGGTACAAAAGCCCCTAAATGACCTGGAGCTGAAACTGTAAAAAGGACAGTGTCACTCCGGGGTTTGCCTTTTTTGCAGAGCAAAAAGGCATTGTGGGTTGCAATTTGCATCAGGTAAATTGCAACCTTTTGGTAGGTACCAGGCCCTTGACTTCCGCATAATCTGGTAGGGCTGGAGCATCTGATCTGCCAGATCACCCCCACCCATATGCCGGTTATAGAATTTCAGAAATTCTGGCACATCTAGGGGAGTCCATTGCTGCCTTGCCAAGTAGGAGTCTGGCTCATGTGTGAAGAACCTTTAGGGTATCACAAGTAGGGATGAGCCGAACACTCCCGAGTTCGGTTTGAGCCCGAACCCGAACTTCCCATTTGTTCGGGTCCGAACCCGAACTCGAACCCAATGCAAGTCAATGGGGCTGAAAATTCGGTTTTTAGAGTGCCCTCCAAGAGGGCATATATGCTACATATTTGCCATAAAAGGTGTATGCCCTGGGGGACAGGAAACCAGAACATAAAGTTAAAAAAAAAAAGTTTTTAAAGGAACAGTGAGTTTTCCATGAAATAAGGGTTAAAAATAAAAAACAAAAATTCCTTCAAATATCGTGCCTAGGAGGTCCCCATAACCTGCCCGTGAAGTGGCGGATTTCTAGGATGTATTGAAACACTTAAAAACAAAAAAATGACGTTTCATATGACGGTAAATGCTTTTCCTTTAATCTATCCATAAACAACTGCTTGGGGCGGCAGTCTGTATGAAAAGAGGAGACATTTTCGTACACTCAGAAAAAGTTTACTGATTTTTTTTGGCTAAATTATTGTGAAATATATGCAGGCTTTGGATGAAAGTAACAATAGGTGCTTTAAAATTGGTCCTTTAGCATCCCCAACAGTGCCGTCACACCGTAACCCCTCTGAGGATATGAATCTGATGCAGGCGTCAGTGGCAGTGCACCCAAATATTGTGCTTTTGGTGCCAGGCCTGCAAGTACTATCATACAGTAACCCCTCTGTAGTATTGTGGAAGAATGCAGGGGTGGACCATGTGGTCCTATATTGAAAAGTTTTTTATCTGGTAATGGGCGTCAGTGCACCCAGATATTGTGCCTATAATGCCAGGCCAGCAAGTATCATCATACAGTAAGGCTGGGGTCAGACAAACGCAGTGTTAACGTCCGTGTTGCCCGCACCTAAGTACGTCCGTGATGGCATATAATTGTGTTAAATGGAGCCCCACACACGAAGTACGTCCGCACAGAAGTGCGGGGGCTGACGGGCGCTGCAAACGGACGCAGGTTAGGCAAGAACGTAATACTGCTAGAACGGACGTGCAGAGTGCGCCACGTCCACAACGTCCGCATAGCTTTGTGTGTGAGTGATGCAACAAGGTCAGACGGACTGCATTTATACACAAGAAAGGTGGGATCTTCGAGTGAGGCAAAAGAAATTTTATTCGGGTACAGCAGACCTCAAAAAAATAATCATGTAACGTTTCGACCCGCAGGTCTTAATCATACATGTACACATTAAACTTAAACCCTTATACTTATACTGCTTTAAATTGTTTGCATGCTTGATGCAATTAACCAATCATATAATTAATTAAGCATTCCAGGCAGATGAATTATTTAACAAACATGCAGCCCCAAATAAAAAAAAAAAAAAAGAAATCTGGGGAAACAGAAAGCCTAGTATATATAAACAAATTAGTTTCATGAAAAAAGAAAAAAAGAAAGAAAAAAGGAAAAAAGGATTTAAAAAGTTTAAAAGAATTTTTGGAGGGGGATATTACAGCAATAATATCCACAAACCTATTTATACCTATGTACCATTGTATAGAAAGTTGACACCACTGTATCACAAGTATAAGTGAGATGATATAGATACATGTCATCACCAACCACATAGAGTGGATACTCCACTGACTAACACCGTTAGTATGGTCTATCATAATGAAAGACCATAGTCCAATGGCCACCATGTGGAACCTCCAGAATATGGAGGATACATGTGATGCTCGATGAAGGCAAGGAAGAGAGGGATATAGAGAAAATAACGTTCAAAAACATATATTAAGATCGCATTCTCGATTTAGACCCTTGGGCCACAAAGTGTCAAGTTTATGTATCCACCTCTTTTCCTTGCGTTTAAGTAAACGAGTCCTAGCACCACCACGTCTAAGTGGTGGGACTTGGTCGATGACTTGGAAACGTAATTGTGCTATACTGTGGGAGCGGAGATGAAAATGCTCTGCCACAGGTAACTCTAGTCGCCTAGTGCGAATCGTAGATTTATGTTTGCTAATTCTGTCTTTCACCTTCATGGTTGTTTCACCTACGTACTAAAGGCCACATGGGCATTTTAACACATAGATTACAAATGAGGATTCGCAGGTGAAAAAACCTTGAATAGGTATTTTCTCACCTGTCTGTGGGTGTGATATAGAATCTCCCTTGATCACAGCACTACATGAAGCACAATGTAGGCAGGGAAAAGTCCCATGTCTTCTTGGTGCTAAGGTGACATGCTGATGCTTCTTAAGGGATCCCACGTCAGCACTGACGAGGGAATCTCTCAGATTTCTATTTCTTTTATGGGCAAACAACGGTGCAAATTGGAAAGATGGAATCCCACTGTAAGCTTTTTGGAGGATTTGCCAATGTTTCCGAATAGTCTGATTTATGGATCTACTAGCCTCATTAAATGTAGTTATAAATGGAATGCGAGACTCCTTATTTTGTTTATTTTTATTTCTAGATTGGGAAATGATAGTGGTACGATCCAGAGTTTTCGATCGTATATATTCCTCCTGTAAAAGAGTTTTAGGGTAACCTCTGTCCGCGAACTTATTTGTCATTTGACGGAGTCTATCATCACGGGTGTCTGGATCAGAGACATTTCTTATAACTCTGGTGAATTGACTACGAGGTAATGATTTAAGTGTGCTCTCTGGATGAAAGCTACTATAATGTAAGAGACTATTTCTATCTGTGGATTTTACAAATAGGTCGCTGACAAGATGTGTTCCCTCGACTCTCAGGGTCAGATCTAAGAAGTTGATCTCGGATGGACTAGAGATCATGGTGAATTTAATATGAGTATTAACTGCATTCATCTGTGTAAAGAAAGTTGTTAGATCAGTTTCAGATCCAGTCCAGATACCAAAAATATCATCACTGTATCTCCACCATGTGTGTACAAAATTAATGAAAGATTGATGTGGATAGATAAATTGATTTTCGAAAGCATCCATATAAAGGTTGGCGTAGGCTGGAGCCATATTAGATCCCATGGTCATGCCTCTACATTGTTTGTATATCGTATCGCCAAATAAAAATATGTTGTTATAGAGCACTATCTCCACAAGTTTCATAAGAAAGGTGATGTGTTCCTCTGGGAATGAGTGTTTAACAAGTATGTCATGAATTGCTCTCATACCTTCCATATTGGGAATGGAAGTATAGAGGCTCGTGACCTCCCACGTAAATAGGATGACAGAGCCTGTAAATGAAAGTTCTTCTATACGTCTCAATACATCCTTACTATCCCAGAGGAAAGACTGGGTCTGAATGACCAAAGGCTGGAGAACCCTATCCAGGAAGACCGATATCGGCTGAAGCACGGAATCCGTGCTAGCCACAATCGGTCTCCCTGGTGGGCTCTCCAGACTTTTATGTATTTTGGGTAACACATAAAACACCGGCAAGATAGCATGTTCTTTTTTAAGATATTTATATAGATCCTTGTCTATGATGTTCAGTGTTAAAGCCTCTGAAACAACTGTATCAATTAATTTCTCCAGTTGTATAACTTCTCCCAGATGGCTCACACTATATGTATCGGTGTCGTCAAGCTGCCTGTACACCTCCTTAACATAATCCACGTGATTCATAATCACTAAGGCTCCCCCTTTGTCGGCGGGTTTGAGAATAAGATTTTTATTATCTCTAAGATCTTTCAACGCCTGTCGTTCAAGTTTGGAGAAATTAGGGTGTTTACCATCTGTAAAAACATCTAGTAGATGATCAATATCCTGCTTCACAAACTGAATGAACGTTTCTATAGGAGGGGTTGTGGGTGCATTTATACGTCCAGCATTTTTGACGGACAGAATGTTCTTTCATTGTAATTTATTTTCCCTGCTACATCAGTCAAAAAATACGTCAGTGGAAAAAACCGACTGTGTGGCCACTACCTTGATGTGAGTCAGTAAGTACGTCCGTACTGCACGGACGCACAGTCCATACAAAATGCGCTCATCTGACCCTAGCCTAACCCCTCTGTGGTATTGTGGAAGAGTGCAAGGGTGGACCATGTGGTCCTATATTGAAAAGTGTTGTTTTTTTTTTTATCTGTTAATGGGCGTCAGTGCACCCAGATATTGTGCCTTTAATGCCAGGCCAGCAAGTATCATCATACAGTAACCCCTCTGTGGTATTGTGGAAGAGTGCAGGGTTGGACCCTGCGGTTCAAAAAATTAAAATGATATAAATCTGGCACAGGCGTCAGTGCAGCCAAATATTGTGCCTTTCATGGCAGCAAGTGCCTTCACACCGTAACCCTTTTGTGGTACTGTGGAAGAGTTCAGTGCTGGAGGTTTTGTGAATGGGGATGTCCTCTTCTGCAATCTATTCCATTACTTCAGCATCAGGGGATTGATAGCTGCTGATCCAGGACTGATTCATTTTTATAAATGTCAGCCGGTCTACAGAGTCGGTGGACAGACGCACTCTGGAAAGGTATCCAGGTCTGCCCTTGCCCCTAGGTAGTCCTGCACCATATGGTGAAGACGCTGGCAATGGGTGCCTACATTTGACGTCCCTGGGCGTCGAGGACTAAAAAAATTTAAAGCATCAGTCAAGCGGCCCTGGCCTTCACCACTATTCCTCTGATCACCCGCAGCCTCAGAAGCACGTGTGTCAGCACTTGGTAATCTAACAGTGCCTGGAAAGGTGTTACACAAGTGTTGCTTTAGAGCGTCCTCAAGTTTTTTCATCCTGTGCTCCCTCTGTGCGGGCAGGATAAGCTCTGCAACTTTCCCCTTGTATCGTGGATCAAGAAGGGTTGCCAACCAGTAATGATCCCTCTCCTTGATAGCACAAATCCTGGGGTCCTTTAGCAGGCTTTGCATCATTAGGGAGCCCATGCAGCGTAGGTTGGAGGTGGCATTAGCTTCCGAGTCTTCCTGGTCAAGGAGGATGACCGTATCGTGCACTAGCCCTTCTGTTTCTGGGCACACAAAACCCTCCCTTGAGGAATCCCCACCTTCAATGCCCCCACTACTTAAATATTCCTCCTCATCCTCTTCCTGTCTGATCTGAGTAGGATCCGCTGGAATGCTGTCTGCGGAAAGACTGGGGCCTTGAGAGCTAGGGAAGGCCTCCTCTTCCTCCCGCTGCTCTGCCTCTAGAGCCACATCTATAATTCCCCGCAGAGTGTGCTCCAGCAAGAACACTAAAGGAATTGTGTCACTGATGCATGCACTGTCCCTGCTCACCATCCTCATTGCCTCCTAAAATGGTGACAGTACAGTGCATGCATCCTTGATCATCAGCCACTGCGGGAGGGAAAAATAACAAGTTGACCTGAACCTGTCCTTGTGCCATACTCACACAGGTACTCGTTGATGGCCCTCTGCTGCTTGTGCAGACGCTGCAGCATTGCTAATGTCGAGTTCCACCTGGTGGGCATGTCACAGATCAGACGGTTTGTGGGAAGGTGGAATTCTCTTTGAATTTCTGCCAGGCGAACGCTTGCTGGGAATGACCGTCTGAAGTGGCTGCAGACTTTTCTGGCCTGGATGAGAAGCTCTGGCAGCCCTGGGTACTTGGTTAGGAAACGCTGTACCACCAGATTTAGGACGTGTGCTAGACATGGTACATGTGTCAATTTACCCTTGCGTAGGGCGGAGAGAAGGTTGCTGCCATTATCGCAGACGATCATTCCCAGCTCAAGCTGGCGTGGTGTTAACCATCTCTGCACCTGCCCCTGCAGAGCTGACAAAATTTCTGACCCGGTGTGGCTCCTGTCCCCTAAACAAACCAGCTCAAGCACAGTATGGCATATTTTTGCTTGCGCCATTGCGTAGACCCTGTCAGGCGTCGGTTTAACTGCCACTTCGCCAGAGACAGAGAAGGAGGAGGAGAAAGAGGGAGAGGTGGTGGAGCAGACAGACCTCATACAAGCAGCTTTCTGGAGGCGTGGTGGATGGACAAGCTCCAGCACAGAGCCCCGTCTTAGATCACTCCCAGCTGCAATCAGTTACCCAGTGTGCCGTGAAGGAAATGTAACGACCCTGTACATGCTTGCTGGACCACGTGTCTAAAGTCACATGCACCTTGCTGCGGACTGCCTTTCACAATGACTGGATAACATTGTCTTCCACGTGCTGGTATAGTGCTGGAATGGCCTTGCGTGAAAAGTAATGGCGTTTTGGAACCTGCCACTGTGGTACAGCACATTCAGCAAATTCACGAAAGGGAGCAGAGTCCACCAGCTGGAAAGGCAGCAGCTGCAATGCGAGTAATTTTGCTAAGCTGGCATTTAGACGCTGTGCTTGGGGATGGTTGGGACTATATATTTTTTTCTTTCGCTGCAGCAGCTGCGGCAACGTAATCTGACTGCGTAAATCTTCAGCTTCTGGGATGATGTCACATTGTGAGGAAGGACCTGGTACATTCATTACTGTAGCATCATCCCTGTCGGTGGAGGTTGTAGGCAATTGCATGGCAGAACATACAGTGGGGGTAGAGACAGATGAGGAGGAGGAGGACCTACGCAAAGTTTTGCGCCAACAGGATGTGTGGCACTTGTTCATATGTGGCCTCAAGCACGTGGTACCCAAGTGTCCGGTATCTTTCCCACGCTTAAGCCTCATCTGACATAGATTACAAATAGCAACGCTGCGCTCTACTGCACATTTCTTAAAGAACTCCCAGACAGCAGAGTTCCTGCATGTGTTCTTTGAGACAACAGCACTCTGCACCGGAGCAGCTCTGACATGTGATGCCTTGGAATGGCTAGTTCTACAGTTGGTCACAGAGGATGTTGTGCCTCGTGTTTGCTGTGCCTCCTCCTCCCCCCTCTTCCTCACTTAATTCCTCTGTTCGATCAGGCACCCAGGTGGAGTCAGTGACCTCATCATCTTTGTCATCATCACCCCCGATCTCCTCGTCACTGGAGCCAACTTTGCAGTATGCTGCAGCTGCTGGGGCAACATGAGTGCCAGTTATTTGTGTGTCATCACTGGCACCCCCTTCCTCTAGGTTGATTATACTCCCTTGCTCAACCTCAGAGATTGAATCAGAGCACTGTACTTGCTGCGCATCCACAAGCAGCATGTCACTCTCATTGTAGTCAAACAATTCAGCTGACTCCTCCGTGCGTGATAGCGAGGCTACGGCAGGAGTAGCTGTGGACATGGAGGCTGCATTAGATGCTTTGGCAGCTGAGGTGGACTGTAAAGCACTAGAAACCTGGCTGGCAGAGGACTCGGAGGATGAGGATGGCCTGGTTAGCCAATCCACCAAGTCCTCTGTATGTTGTTGCTGCTGCTTAAGACGGCCAGCACCAGTTAGAAAGGACAAGCGTGCCCCTGCAGAGGATGCACCACGTCCACCACAACCAGAGGCACAGCCTCCCGACACAGGGGCTGCTTGCCCTCTTATCTGTGGCTGGGAGCGTCTGCCTGTCCTTTTTTGTTCTTTCAGACATGGTGAGTGATATATAGATTAATACAGGCCTCAAAATTTCCACTCGCCTGCTCGCATTTGGCGAGTGGAAATTACAGGAGGGTGAGTGGGAACGCAGTGGCATAGCTGGATAGGGGTTAGGTGGGGCAACTAGTGGCGAGTAACTCTTAAGGCCTGGCTAGTAGCTTGGGACTTGAAATATTGAGGCCTGGATTAATATATACAGAACTCTGATTCAACTCTGGTATAAAGATTTAAAGAATTCTGGTATAACTCAGTGAGACACACTGATAGCTGGCAGCCAGTGACAAGAGACAGATCACCTCAATTCCCAAAAGTTTTGTAGAAATTTGTGACCCCCAAAATACTGCGTGGTACTGGCTGTGTGGCAAGACACAGATCACCTCAATTCACAAATGTTTTAAAGAAAGTTGTAAACCCCAAAAAAACTTGCTGGCACAGTGACAAGACACACATCACATAAATTCCCTGATATTTGGTAGAAATGAGACCCCCCCCAGACCCCCCCAGTAGCGTAGCAGACCGGCAGTAACAAGACACAACTATCTCCTTTGAAATCTCCTCTGAAATGCGTGCAGAATCGGCGCGTGGAAACGTTATATAGTGTGCTGCAGGACTTAGCTCTGTGAGCCCATGATTGGGCAAAATTTGCCCATAGTGTTGAACCAGCCTTGCACCAGACCTGTGGTCAGGTGCAAAGCTGTAGCCAATTACGAGCTTCAGGCCAGTGGGAAAATGCATTGTGGTCCATTGTGGTCGAACATGCGGCGAACACCCGGAAATGTTCGGTGTTCGCGATCTCATCGAACAGGCCAAGTTCGGTTCGAACCCCGAACCGTCCGAACCGCTCATCCCTATTCACAAGAAAATAAACACCTAAATCTCTCTAAACCTGCCTCCAATTGTTCTAATCTCACTAAATCTACCTAAAATCTCTAACCTGTCAAATCTGATCTCTCTCTCGCTCACCAAAACCAAAGTGAGGAGAGTGAGGGAGAATCACAGAGGTCAGAGCCAATATTTACAAAATATTGACCTGACAAATTAGAAATTTTCTTTTTGATTTTTTTTTTTTTTCTTTTTCTTTTTCTAACTTCTGATTGGATGTTGCTAGCCTGCCTCTCTGATGAGGCAGGCTAGGAACATCTCACACAGCCCCAAGATGACCCTGCCCTTAGAAGGGCAGCGCTATCTTGGCTGTCACTTTTATTTTATTTTACACCTTTTTATTCATTTATTTTTTTACACTGCTGGGTGCCTTGATCCCTCGAGGCACCCAGCAGAGCACCTGATCACTTATGTGATCATTTTTGTACTGAGTGCCACGATACCTCGTCGCTACCGGAAGTGATCGCTCGGGGGGAGCGGTCACGGACGGACCGGCGGCAGGTAACCATATTGCAAGGATGCCTCGATGTCGAGGCATCCTTGCAATATACTCAGAGCAGCTGGAAGCGATCCGTTCGCACCTTTCCGGTGAAACCTGATGTTGATCGCTCCCGGGGAGCGATCATAAGGGGCCCCGGCACTTCTGACCGCCATTGCACGGATGCCTGGACTCTCAGGCAGCCTGCAATGGTGTTTGAGTTGCTGAAAGCGATCCGATCGCTTCCAGCGCTCAAAAGACCGCAGGACGTACCATGTACGTCAGCGGGTCTAAAAGAGACCCGTAAAGGGCGGAGTTAAGATGGCGGCGTGTTAGGACGTGTTTGAGGTGAGCTCCCGAGTCCTGGCCCTTTGAAGCGACCCAAACGCTACCCCCGGTGACACATCTCCCTCGGTAGGACCCTGGATCACCTCCTGCACACAATGCGCCCCTCACAAGGAAAAAAAAAGAAAGACAAAGACCGGCGCGTGGCGCCGATATTTGTCCCGCGGCAGCATGCAGAGGCCTCCCAAGATGGCGGCCGATCTTCTTCCCAGTCTTCCCGCGCCGAGACCGACCCGCTGGAAGACAGCGCTCGGCCGGCATCCAAAACCGATATTTCATCCCTGATGGCACGGATAGGAGACGTACAGGCCTTTTTGGCCTCCGAAATTGATCGGGGTGCTCGTGCTGTGCAAGCCGAGATCGCCTCCTTGGGGTCTCGCACAGCGGCCCTGGAATCGCGGACGGAAAACTTGGTCTCCGAACATAACACCACGGTGAACTACATTGCGACACTGGAGACTCGGATAGACACCCTGGAGACAGCAGCGGAGGATATCTCTAATCGCTCCCGCAGAAATAATCTCCGCATTAGGGGCCTACCGGAAAGCGTCGCGGCCGCAGAGCTAGAAGCCACACTGGTTGGGATCTTTAAAAGGATGGTTCCTTCCCTACCAACCGAACGTCTACATATGGATCGGGCGCACCGAGTCTTTCGCCCCCCATCAGCAAGATCGAATCAGCCACGGGACGTGGTGGTGCGCCTTCATTATTTTCAGAGCAAGGAAGCTATACAACGCGCAGGCCGAGAGATGGCGGTGGAGTATGAAGGCTCCACGCTCCAGTTATTCCAGGACATAGCTCCGGCCACTCTGGCGAAGCGGAGGGCCTGGCGCCCCTTCACGGAAATTCTACGCCAACACGATATTAAATATGCATGGGGATACCCCTTTAAAATTATGCTCACCCATGAGGGTCGGCACCACTCTCTGTCCAAAATGGCCGAGGCTTCGGCCCTGTTCGCGGACTGGGGGCTCCCTGAGCCGGAGGCCCCGGAGCCCTCCGCGTCTCCTTTGCTGCCGGCCCACATTGCCGTGGAGTGGCACACCTCGCCCGGATGAAGGTTCCTGTCCTTTCACTGCCTCGGTCCATCCGCAGGCTTGTCCTCCAGCAGGAGGCCCAGAGGGGCCACAATGCCTTAATTTCCTCGTCACCGGGGTAGTTTTACAGATTTGTTTCTGATCTGTGTTCAAAATTTTTGGGTCTTTACGTGAATTTTTACACCATTTTGAATTTTGATTGTTAAATTTGTTTATTGTCGGTAACATACGGTCAGAGGGTGGGGAATTACTCGGGAGAGCAAGGCTCCGGTGTGTTCCCCCACCTTTTCACTGACCTCCTGGCTAGTCCATTCGGTCAGTATATCACGATGCAATTTGTTGTTTTATGTATTTTACAATATGTTCTCGGAGGAGATGATCTCTCCTTCCTCTTTGACTTCTCTTTTTCTTCTCTGTACTCGTTACTCCCCCCTCCTTCTTCCCCCCCTTTTTCTTTTTTTTTTTCTCTCGCTTTCCCCTCCCCCCCCCAACTTCCCCCCCTCCGGTGCTCCCTCAGTAGGGCTCTCTGTCTGTTCCTTGTGGTCCCATGTAACACCTTGGTGGTGGCGGAATTCCCTGTACAACTCATATGCCGATAGGGACTCTACATATTAAATCCCTTAACGTAAAGGGACTGAACTCCCCGCGCAAGCGAAGGGTCCTACACGCGGACTTGCAGAGGAGTGGGGTTGACATAGCCTTATTGCAGGAAACGAGACTCAAAACGGAAGCGCCTAAGTACGTGGGGGGCCACAGATACCGGAGATGTTATTCCTCGTGCGCTTCAACGAAGCACAACGGGGTGTTAGTCCTTCTGCGTAACTCCTGCCCTTTTCAAGTGCTCTCCTGTCATACTGATCGCGAGGGTCGTTATGTCCTGCTCAACGGGGTGGTGGCATCTGTGCCCCTTTCTATTGTATCAGTCTATGCCCCGACGACACCTGACCCGGATTTCTGGAACTCCTTTGCTTCCTTTCTTTCCACACATGCTACTGGACGGCTTCTAATTGGGGGAGACTTTAATGCGACCGCTGTTCCCCCCCTCGACCGCTCAGGCCCGATGAGAGGTGCTGACATCACACACCCTTCCAGACGCGACCGGCTATTTCATTCTTTCCTTGTTTCTAGCGGCCTCACAGATATATGGCGGGCTCTACATACGACAGACAGAGATTACACGTTTTATTCGCACGTACATCATACATATTCCAGGATAGACTGTTTTTTACTATCCCCTCAGTGCTTACCACTAGTGCAATCGGCGGATATAGGCAACATTACGTGGTCAGACCACGCTGACATCTCTTTGACTTTACACCTTCCTACTCGGGCCACTCCACCCTGTTGGCGCCTTGACCCCCTGCTCCTTAATAATGACCCCCTTAAAGCCTTCGTCAGTAACGAATTAGAAACGTATTTCCAACTGAACTCTTCCCCTGACATGTCTGTTTCGACCCTCTGGGCAGCTCACAAGGCTGTGATGAGGGGGGTCTTTATACATCAAGCCTCCTTCTACCGGAAAAGGAAGATGGCTCAGATTCAACCCCTTCTAGTGCGGCTCCGGCGACTGGAGTTTAAACATAAATCGGACAGATCCCCTGAAACTTTACGGGTCCTGCAGGAGGTTCGCCAGTCACTTAACGACCTCCTGGTCACGGATGCGAGCCGTTCCTTATTATGGTCCAGACAGAGATTTTATGACAAGGGAAATAAAATGGATACCCTATTAGCACGCAGTCTCAATCCCCGTACGCCCACTTCTCGTATCACTAAACTCATACGGCCAGGGGGAGGGACTGTAGCAGATGCGGATGGGATTAGAGATGTATTGACCTCTTTCTTTCAGACGGTCTACAACCATACACCTTCTCACACACTGAATAATAAGGCTTTGATCCAGGACATCGACCATTTCTTAGATCCGTTAAACCTCCCCACCGTCTCTGAATCACAGCGCGCTTCATTGGGAGCTGAGATCACGGCGGAAGAAATAGCAGAGGTAGTGAAGTCTTTACCACCGTTTAAAGCGCCTGGCCCTGATGGGCTTTCAGGGGCCTACTATAAGGCTTTCCTGCCTCTTCTATTGCCCCATTTGGTGAACCTTTACGCATCGATTATGCAGGGTGGGCCCATTCCACCAGACTCCTCCTTGGCTTCTCTGGTGCTCATTCCGAAACCGGGTAAAGACCCAGACGAACCTTCTAGCTATAGACCGATCTCTCTCCTGAATTCGGACATAAAGATTCTAGCCAAGATTTTAGCAAATCGTCTTAATAGAGTTATCACGGGGCTAGTACACACTGACCAGGTGGGATTTATCCCCTCCCGACAGGCATTTGATAACACCAGGAGGGCAGTGGATTTGCTCTGGTATTCGTCTTACACTACAACCCCGGCCTTATTCCTCTCCTTAGATGCTGAAAAGGCCTTTGACAGGGTGGAGTGGCCTTACCTATTCCGGGTACTGTCGCGGGTGGGTCTTCCTCCCTCTTTCCTCTCCGTGGTGCGGGCCTTATACGATTCTCCAACAGCGCAGGTGGTTGTTCCTGGTTCGGTTGGGACACCCTTTAGGGTGTCCAACGGTACGCGACAGGGCTGCCCCCTATCCCCCTTGCTATTTGCGCTGGCGTTAGAACCCTTACTCCAGGCTATCCGCACACACCCGAGGGTGACGGGGCTAAGGGTGGGCGAACAGGAATATGTTGTCTCCGCATACGCGGACGACATTCTCTTGTCCCTGACAGAGCCGAGGACCTCGGTACCAGAATTATTTTCGGTATTGGAGAATTTCTCGTCTATAGCTGGATATAAGGTGAACGTGGCTAAGTCGGAGGCCCTCTATCTGAACCCCCCCTCCTCGGAGGATGTCCGTTGGGCGGCTTCTCAAGGTTTTCGTATGTCTCATGACTCCATTCCGTACTTGGGAATCCGCCTACCTCGAGATGTGCATGCGCTATATGTGGTGAACTACCCCTGTCTAATCTCACAGATCTCTGCGGATTTATTGAAATGGGATAAACTACCGATTTCGTGGGTAGGTAGAGTGCATACTGTTAAAATGAACATTCTGCCCAGACTTCTCTATGTCTTTCAGGCTCTCCCGGTCCGTTTGGACGACCTTGCTTTTCGCTCCCTTCAAAGGGAAATAGATAATTTTATCTGGAGGCACAAAAGACATAGGGTAGCGCGCCAGGTTTTGTATCGTCCACGGGCCGCAGGGGGACTGGGTCTACCTAGTTTATACACTTATTATTATGCTGCACAGATGGCCCAGGTGGTAGCCTGGCATTCACAGCCACACACTCGACGCTGGGTGGCATTGGAGAACGCACTAATGTACCCAGACTCTCCTAGCATGTGGATCTGGGTTCCTAGAGAAGATAGACCCCTGCTCCGAACGATATGTCCCTCGATTCTGAACTCTATGCGAATTTGGAACAAGATAGCTGAAAAATGCGAACTGACATGCCTTCCTTCCCCCCTCACGCCATACCTACGAAACAGATCCTTTCGGCCGGGCATGGACCAACGCCGGTTCGCCTCATGGACCGGCCTTAACTTACGCCGCCTACGATCTCTGTGGTGTAACGGCTCACTTGTGGACATAGAGGCCTCTAATCCTGGAATCTCCTTCTCTACTATGGATCGCTTTCATCTATTACAACTACGGACATGGGCCTCGATGGCACAGAATCGGAGGGCGGCTCAATCTACTTTGACCTTATTTGAACGCATGTGCTTGGGCGGCAAGTATCCCAGGGGGCTCATCTCCACATTATACAACTCCTTGTCTGCTCTGCTAGATTGGAGGGAGCTCAACTATGTAAGGGCCTGGGAGAGGGATATTGGACGCTCCTTGGATCCACAGGAATGGCTCGATATCTGGGAGGCTTCTCGAAGGGTGACTGTGTGCACTTCCCTACAGGAACAATCCTTTAAGACTCTAATGCGGTGGTACCTCACTCCTCAGCAACTGTCCCGAATGCAACGAACCTCTACGGGTCTCTGCTGGCGAGGTTGTGGGAGGGATGGCACGATGTACCATATGTGGTGGACATGTCCTAACATTCGAGACTTTTGGTCCAGGGTTCTACAATTGTGTTCTGAGGTTTTGGGAGTCCGGACGCCCCGGGACCCCTGGTCGTGCCTCTTATCCAAACCCCTGGACGATTTGACCATTCCAGCCAACAAGCTACTCGCAAAACTTTTCCTGGCAGCAAGACTGGTACTGGCGACCCATTGGCGGTCTCCCACTGGCCCGCCTTACAGTCAAGTAAAAAGCAAAATACGGGAGATTAGAACCATGGATGAAATGACCGCCACTACACATGACTGTTTCTCTTCGTATTTGAAGGTGTGGTCGCCGTGGCTTGCATTCGATGTGTAGACGGGTAGCCGTGAATCTAGGAGATATATAACGGGGTTCACACTGGGGTCCTGCCTGATGGGAGCACCATTCCCTTTCCCCCCCCCTTTTTTCCCTTTTTTTTTTTTTTTTTTTTCTTGTTTCCTCCCCCCCCCCTCTTTTCAAACTCCTCCTTTTCTTCCCCCCCTCCATCTTCTCCTCTCTCTCACTTCTCTCTCTTCTTTTCTCTTCTTTCTCCTCCACTTCCTCTTCTGATTTGTTGCTATGGCCTTATTTTTGTCTTCTTAAGCTTCTACAAATATGGGACCCTGCCACTGTTTATCCTCGGAAATAACTTTTTTTTTTTTTCTCACCTGGTCCTTCAGAAAAACTGAGAACCTGACTGTATAGTTTTATCTGCTTGTATGTTGTTTTTATGCTGTACTGTGCATCTGGTTCTTTCAATAAAGAAATTTCAAAAAAAAAAAAAAAAAAAAGAGACCCGTAGCCCTTAACCCCGCGGTCACTAAGAGGTTAAGGGCCCATTTACACTGAGCAACATGAAAATCATGTGTTTTTCTGCTTGCTTTTCATATACGCGACATTGCTCAACACCACCAATGCAAATCGTGAAAAAAGGGTCATGTACTAGGGATGTGCACCGGTAATATTATTTTTATTTATTTTTTTTGTTCGGATTTTTAAATTTTTTCGTTTCGGACGATTTTCTTTTTCGGCTCGTTTTTCATATCGACTTTTTTTCCGTGATTTCGGAAATTTTCGTGTTTTTCGGAACGTCTGTTCTCCTCGTTTCAAAGTGTCTATTCCTTTTGAGTGAAAGTTACTAATGGTTTTTCGGATCCGATATTTCTGTCGATACGGTAATTCTGCCGATTTCTATCGTTGTTTTTTTTTTATTAAATATCTTTTTTTTCTTATGAATATGCATTGCACAACTTTTTTTTTAATCATATTAAAATGGTATGAAAGGAACAAAAAATTAACAAAACGATTTAAAAAAACAAAAACTGACCCAAGTGGTCTAACTTTAAAAATAAAAACCAGAATAAAAGGTTTTTAAAATGGTAAGAAAGCTGAACAAAATTATCAGAAACGAAAAAAAAAAACAGAAAAAATAAAATGATTTAAAACGAAAAAAGAAATAAAAAAAATTACCGTAGATACTCAAGTATAGCGCGACCCGAATATAACGCAATGGATAGAGATTTATTATGGAAATGAGAGAATATTCAAGACTCGAATATAACGCGAGGAACAAAATTATACTTTACCGCTAAACCATTAAAATCCTTCCAGGTTCTCTTAACACAGGCTGCCACTCAGGCCAGGGTGCTCTGCTCTAGAATGATAGCAGTTATTACTAAATATGAAGCCGCCGTCCACCCATCTTTACTAGCGATTAGATGGCCGACAAAAGCGAGATCAATGACTGGCTTAAACCGAGCATGCCCTCTGGCCGTGATGGATCCCACCTCTCCTGAATCAGGTAGTTCCTGAAGTGTTTTCAAGCATCAGGGAGCCTGCATTCACTTTAGCGAGACTACCGGAACTTTTGGGATCCAGAGCAAGACAATTTTTTTTTTTTTTTTTTACATGCGATGCAGATATCTCGAATATAACGCGACCCCCTCCAATTTTATGGTAAATTTTTGGCACTAAAATCTAGCGGTATACTCGAGTATCTACAGTAAAGCAGCATATGAATCTGCACACTACTGGGAACAAGCGCCTCTCTGCGCGGTATAATTCAGCATATGAATACACACACTGCGGGGAACAAGCGCCTCTCTGCACGGTATAATTTTTGCAGCATATGAATCCGCACACTGCAGGAAAGCGCCTCTCTGCGGTATAATTAATGCAGCATATGAATACGCACCCTGCGGGGAACAAGTGCCTCTCTGCACGGTATAATTAATGCAGCATATGAATACGCACACTGCGGGAAAGCGCCTCTCTGCGCAGTATAATCAATGCAGCATATGAATACGCACACTGCGGGGAGCAAGCGCCTCTCTGCGCGGTATAATTAATGCAGCATATGAATACGCACCCTGCGGGGAACAAGTGCCTCTCTGCACGGTATAATTAATGCAGCATATGAATACGCACACTGCGGGAAAGCGCCTCTCTGCGCAGTATAATTAATGCAGCATATGAATACGCACACTGCGGGGAGCAAGCGCCTCTCTGCGCGGTATAATTAATGCAGCATATGAATACGCACCCTGCGGGGAACAAGTGCCTCTCTGCACGGTATAATTAATGCAGCATATGAATACGCACACTGCGGGAAAGCGCCTCTCTGCGCAGTATAATTAATGCAGCATATGAATACGCACACTGCGGGGAGCAAGCGCCTCTCTGCGCAGTATAATTAATGTATACGTCTGTTATATGTATCCTGTCTGTATATTATAACTTAAAATGCAATAAAATTAGAATTTTCAATAATTTACAATGTGTAACGTGTTTTTTTTGTTCACATTTTAACATGCGAGCGTTTACGGTTATATTTTCTATGCGTTGCGCTTCTTAAAAAAATTTGAGATGAGGTACTTGTTACATACATTTTTTTTCGGGGGGGGGGGGGAATTACACAATTTTCGAACAAACGCAACCCATACAAAAATCGGTAGTGCAGCATCATTGTTCACATTATAATTGAATGGGAACAATATTGCTGCTTTAGCAAAACAAAAAAAACTTTTTTTTTTTTTTTTAAATCTATTTTTTAATATTTTTTTTAATTGAACATGGTCATGTTTGGTATGAACCCCCGATAGAGTCTTTCGTTCGTTAAATATATAGGCAGTCAGATTTTCTAATGGTCAGGACGCTGGACAGCAAAAGTAACATCAGGAAGCATTATTTTACTGAGAGGGTGGTGGATACATGGAACAGCCTTCCAGTTGAAGTGGTAGAGGCCAAAACAGTAATTGAATTTAAGCAAGCATGGGATAGGCATAAGGCTATCCTAAACAAAAGATAAATCCAGGTAAAGTATCCATGTAATAGGGCAGACTAGATGAGCCGAAAGGTTCTTATCTGCCGATATTTTTCTATGTTTCTAGTGCTATCCAGTGTGCTGATGGTTAGAAAATAGTTTTGTATATATGATTAACGGACTTACTCTATCCAAAGTTCCGATGTGAAACATCAGGACTTTGGATAGATTATTTTTTTTATCTTTCGGATAGTCAAATCTATCCAAAGTCCCAATGTTTCACATCGGGACGTCGGGTAGAGTCAATTCTGGAGTTAACCCCCTAGTTGCCACCAATGGTGGAGATAGGGGGTTCCAATGAAACCCCCTATCTCCTGATCTCTGGCACCTAGGGGCTAATGTTTGGTATTGTTGGATCGGCCAGAGCATGGCCTTTTCAACCATACCAAACATGACCATGTTAAAAGTTAATTAAAAAATAAAAACATTTAAATAAAAAAATATTAAATAGATTAATTTAAAAAAAAAAGAGGTTTTGTTTTGCTAATGCAGCAATATTGTTCCCATTCAATTATAATGTGAACAATGATGCTGCACTAACGATTTTTGTATGGGTTGCGTTTGTTAAAAATTTTGTAATTTTCCCCCAAAAAAATGTATGTAACAAGTCCCCCATCTCTAATTTTTTTAACAAGCGCAACTCGTAGAAAATATAACCGTAAATGCTCGCATTTTAAAATGTGAAAAAAAAACACGTTCCACATTGTAAATTATTGAAAATTCTAATTTTATTGCATTTTAAGTTATATGTATCCTGTCTGCGGTATAATGTATACGTCTGTTTATAATATACAGAGAGGCGCTTTCCTGCACTGTGTGGATTCATATGGGGGGGGGAAGTTGGGTGTTTCTTTTGGCGGTTGGCTGTTGACAGTTGGTCGTCCATTTTCGGGACTCTCCATGCAGCATCCTTTGACGAAAGGAAATGTACTGTTTATTCCGCTTGTACCGCTCCCTGGTACCAGCATGGAATATTTCCACCTCTTGTTCAGTCTTTTGTTTCCTATGCAAAGCATCAGCTTCTTTGGTGACTTGTTCCATGATGGTAGCGATATCCATAGCTTTGTGCAAGGTCAGCTCTTTCTCGGTAAGAAGTCTCTTAATCATAGCTTCACACTGTAAACCCATCACAAACTGGTCTCTGAGGGCTGTGACTAAATACTCCCCAAACTGACAGGTACTTGCCAACTTCCTGAGAGCTGTGGCAAAGGAGGAGACGCTTTCTCCAGGCTCCTGATGTCTTTTATAAAACTTTCATCTTTCACTGATTTCAATTGGCTGTGGCTGAGAGCTGTGTTAGTTGCTTTATTGCGGGCCCACTAACGACTTGCTCACGTGTTTTTTTGGATACAGCAGATCGGAGTGTGTCGTACACCTTCGCTCCAATCGCTGTGAGGAACACTGCTACCTGTTTTGTCTCCAAAATGCCATTGGCCGAGAGATACTGTTCAAACCTTTCCACCCAAGAGATCCAAGAGTCAGTGTCTGGATTAAAATCAGGCAATCAGCACCATCATGCAGATCCAACAGCCTCGTCGCCACTGTAGTGTTCTGGATAATACGAGACGTCTTGGGTTTTCATTAAAAGGTTTATTAACATCTAAGCATACGGGTTCTCTAACTGCAACTGGCTGCGTCTCTAGTCAGCCCTCAACTGGGAGACAAAATGGATGACCAACTGTCCACAGCCAACCGCCAAAAGAAAGAGCTAACTCCCCCCCCCCCCCATTGGCAGTACGGCTCCATTGAAATGCATCGGAGAAGCTACATAGAGCAATATCACACAGAAACATGCGCGATATCGCGTCAAAAACTGCACGATAAATTGTTTTGTGTGAATGGGGCCCAAAATCTGCGATTTAGATTGGCTGTAAATAATTTTAATTATTGTGGTAAATCAGGGCTGCACTAAACAACTTACTCCAAAATCAGAAGTACTGAAGCTGTTTAAGACCACCACTGTCAAAATAACCCCAAAATTTCCCTTTTTTTAACCCCTATAACACCTAACCCCTACCCAGCCCTCAACTCTGCCCCTAAACACACCCCCTTATATTATAATATCTTATGAAATTACACTGTTAAAGGTTTTATTTCAAATAAAGTTACAAAAATAACTAATACCCAGACCTCAGACCCCAGATACATGTATACCCAGGCATCAGACCCCAGTGTGAGCAGAGCGAGGAGGCAGGGAAGCTCCTCTCCACCCCCCCCCCTCCCCTGCCAGAGACAAGCTGGGTCAGGTTAGGCAGCTGTTCCCTGCCACCATGCAGCCTGGGGAAGGGGGGCTACACGGAGGCACCACTGGAATACGCAGCACAAAATAATTTATTGTGCTGCTTGTGTGTGCATTTCCACTCTCCCTCACTTAATTTCCACTCGCCAAATGCTAGTAGGAGAGTGGAAATTTTGAGCCCTGTATTAATTGTTCATATTAATGTGGCTTTCTAAAAGAGGATGGTCTGCTGAAGGAAAAACAAAAAAAAGATAGAAACTGTGTAGATATCAATTATTATGGCTAAGCACCCCAGCACTAACTTAGTGAGATGCTTACTGTAAATTTTGTACTGCGTTTTCCCCGCAAACCAGCATATTAGTGAATGGAAGCTCAAAAAAAGAAGAAATAAAAAGAAAGCAGAGAAAAAAACAGCTCATAGAGGATATGCGGGCAGTAGGGCTTTTATTTCACTTATGTGGGATAGAGCCTTTCTTGGGCACTCAGTATTTCTCCTATGGATTCGTATCGTGTACCCGTTTCAAAGCAACCATGGATCAGTTTAAAGATGGACTAATATTGCCTGTGGGACAGCAATGACCAATGAGAAGTATTCAAAGCTCTACAACATAGGTCAGTAACCTTGGATCTACAGCTCCAATGATGATACTCAGCCACTCATTAGATCTAAAACATCTGGAGGGCCAAGGTTTCTGAACCCTGCTCTACAATATTATTCCCATGAAATGGCTTCGCTAGTCACAGCAAAAATGTCAGTACTGTAGAAGAGCTCAAGTAGGACTGTAATATCTTTTCAACATATTATTGTTTTACTGATATCAAATTATTAATTTATTCAACTTCTAATCGAATGATTCTATTCTTCCATTCCCAAGAGACTTTATCAAAAAATGATTCTTCGATCTCGTAAAATTTCATCTCCGACACCGAACGAGCTGTTCTCTCCTAAAAAGCTCACAAGCTGTGACTGTCCTTTAACTCTGACTGAAGACAAGGTGTTAAAGAAGGTGAGTCAAATGTGAACTGATCTGTATTTGCAACTAGTAAGTTTTCTTTGTGCACTAAATTAGTTTTGTTTACACTGTGCACTTGTCTTTTGGTAGGGATGTCCTGATTGCTGTTTTTGGGCTGTCAATCCTAGTCATGCAGAATGGGGGATTGGCCAATACTGACTCTGATACCACTTGACACACGACCGGACCAGCAGCTCTCTCACGAAAGTGGGTTTCTGTTCCTCTGCATTCACTTTGGTTGTCTTCCCCTTTTTTCCTCCATGACTTACGAGCAGACGGGGAAGACTCTACAAGTCACTGCCGAGGATATGGGGCTTCAGTTGAAAGTCTCAATGCCCAGCAGCTCTCAGTTCGCATTGGCTTGAAAAAGCTGACCTACGATCCCCTTAAATATGCCACAATCAAATCCTGATCCTAGGGATCAGTTTTGGACATCCCTAGCTGTTGGTGACTCTGGTAGTGTAATATAATTGGAATTTCCTTTTTATGGAGGTTCTAGTCAAGAACTGCATGCTCTATTTAACCCATTTTAAAATAATGCTCCTAGCTGTAGGACACAAACCTCTCTACATATAAATGCGTTTGTAACGCATCTCTCGCCGTCGTTGACTGCGTGCGCACCCATCACAGCTGCTCACTCAGGTCTCCCTCTCGGCAGTTAGATGAGTGGAAACCACCCCCTTCTAAACAAGTCTCCAGTTATTGTCTCCGCTGCCCAGTTTGTAATCTCCCATAGCCGCCCCCACCAATAATTCTCACCTCAACAAAAACTAACCTGCCTCTGCAATAAATACCCCACACCCCAATAAATATCCCCTCAGCAAAAACAAACCTCCCTTCACAATAAATACCCCCAACAAACTGGGCAGCGGAGACAATAACTGGAGACTTGTTTAGAAGGAGGCGGTTTCCACTCATCGGTGGGAGGAGTTTTTCTAACAATATCCCCTCAGTAAAAACTAAACCCCCCCCCCGCAATAAGTAATAGATGGATGAGAACAAGGCTGCTTAATCCCAGAAAGTAATGTATGCTTTACAAAAATGTGGTTTACAAAGAGATCTATTTAAAGTAGGCACAAAAAGAAGACCTCGATTTTAAAGAAAGAAAACATGGGACAGAACGCACAACGGGGTCCACATTGCCTGCCCTGGGTGGATTTTTATTTCGTGTGAACCACACTCTACAACAGTGGTTCCCAACCGCGGTCCTCAAGTACCCCTAACAACAGGCCAGGTTTTAAGGATTCCCTTGGGGAACTGTAGACTGAATCCTGCAATCACTGAGCAGCAAATCATATCACCTGGGTTGTGCTTAAGCTATCTGGAAAACCTGACCTGTTGGGGGTACTTGAGGATCGTGTTTGGAAACCACTGCTCTACTACAATAGACTGCCCTCTGGGCAGACTTAACACCTAGTTGTTGATAAATCCGTTCACAGGACACGGCTGTTCCATGCAATGTGAGTCCTTGCTTGGATGTAACTTGTTCTGTCATTGCATCATGTGACCGTTTTCAGTGACTTCTCTTTTTCAAAGGTCTTACCATTTTTTTTCTTTTACAATTGTTGAACTGTAAGGCTAGGGTCAGACTAGCGCAGTTTTAACGTGCGTTTAGCCGCACGAAATCACGGCCGTACTAGCAGCAAATGACGTCCAATGCCGGGGAACATACGATGAACGGCCGCACGTAAGTTCGTCCGCGCAACGCAAGTGGCCAACGAACGCATTTTTTCGAGAACGTCAAACCGCTACTACTGACGTACAGAGTGCGCTGCGGCTGCATAGCGGCGTGTGTGTGTGATTAGGAGACGTCAGACGCTGCACACGTCCGGCTAACATAACGTCCAGACGCAAAAAGTGTTTCATTGAGGATCCGTACAAAATCACGGACGAATAGGCGCATCGTATGACCGCTATCGCGTATTACGTGAAAAAATACGTACGTTCGTTCGACCGCACTTTTTCACGGACAACGTGAACAATGCGTTCGTCTGACCCTAGCCTTAAGCTTTTTTTTTTAGATTTTTTTTTTTGATTTTTTTTTTAACAAGGGCAAAGGCAATGAAACTTGCATTGCATTTGTTTGAACTACTATCAGCGGCGTAGTGTGGGTTGTCAGCGCCCGGGGCAGGGCAAGAATTGTGCGTCCCCAACCTGTGGACACGGTAACACACCATTATTCCCTGACACCAGTAGAGTATTGACCCCCTTACCCCACAAGCACATGTATTGTATATTAACAAAATACTGATATAATAAAAAAGCACACATGCCCCCATGCTACACCACTGCTACCAGTCACCTTGTCCCGGTATACCCGATCATAGTTCCACTCTCACACTATACCCAGTCACTCTCTCCCAGTACCCCCAGTCACCCTCTCCCTCCAAGTACCCCCGTCACTCTCAGTACCCCCACTTTCTCCAAATACCCCCAGTCACTTCCTCCCAGTACCCCCAGTCACTCACTCTCTCCCAGTACCCCCAGAGACACACAATGGGCCCTATCACCTGGTGTGAGCTAAAACGCCATCGCTAACGGAAAAATCTAGCACGTGTCACTAAAAGGTAGCGCCTGACGGCCCACCAACAGATCACCTTGTCCACGGGAGTCCATGTACAAGGTTGTGGGTACTCTCTTCAAGTACCCCCACTTTCTCCCAGTACCCCCAGTCACTCTCTCTATCCAATATCCCCAGTCACACTCTCCCAGTATCCCCAGTCATTCTCTCCCTAAACCGCCAGTCACCCTCTCCCTGTACCCACTCACTGTGTGGTGGTCACGCTGCTTTGGTGTCATACAGTGTTGCCTATCTGCGTGGTGTTGCTGGTGGCCCAGGGGGGGAGCTGTCCAGAGCGCTTAGTGGAGACCGGATTTTAAATGTGCTGCAGGGCAGGCGCCTCCCTCCCTCCTTCCTGTTCAGTGGCTGCAGGGCTGCCAGTGGCGGGGGCTGGAACAGGCCTTCAAGGGGGGCTGACAAGCGTGGTACAAGGTGTTCTGTTGAATAATGCTGCGCTGCTTCATGTGACTCATGCCAGAATTTTATGTCCTGGTCCTCCCTTCTGGATGCTGAGTGCTAAGTCACCGCCAGTGTGGCAAAACTGGTGGATACCTTGCTGATTCCTACTGGAAAATATTAGTGGTTCAAACTTCTTTTGAAATCTTGCGCCCCTAAGAAAATTGAGCCCGGGGCGACCGCCACCGAGGCACCCCCCACGCTACGCCACTGTACTCTATCTATCTGGATTACTTAAGCATATTGTGTTTGCACCAATGCTAAACAATGCCAATTAAAGAATAATTCCATTACGTAATGTAAACAGCTCTGTATTTCCATCTCGGTCTTCTCTAGGACAGGCATATTTTAGGTCACATAAAAATATATTTGTGCTAGATCCAGATTATTTCTTCATATGCATTTGTATCACAGATTCCTCAATAATTTACGGTGTCTTGTAGTGCAAAACCATACATTCATTTGACTACAAGAAATTTTCACAATTCTATTACTTAAATAATAATTTTATTTTTTTTTTTATTCACTAATATGTGGGTTTTATTCCTTGCATACTGTGGAAGATGTGAGAGCCTTTATTGGGGACTGTGTGACTATAGTAACTTTTCTGTACAGGGACAGACAAAACCTTGCAATGATGGGTCCACCATACCATCAAGCAAGAAACGCACCCGATGTCTATCAAAGAATAACAGGGATTATGTGGAAGATGAAGGTAAGTGCACGTTGAAAAGGTTATTAATTCGTGAGTTGATGGATAACTGAATTTTTTTTCAGGCAAAATACCTGATTGTGCATTTTTTTCCCTCCTTCAACTCTGATATTCATTTACCTGGAACATTTGGGCCTAGACTTTTCAGCACACCACGTTTGACTATCCCCTTGTGCTAAAGTGATATATTTCTATAGAATCCGTATATTTTTAAGCAAGTTTAGGAGCTTGATTAGTAAACTTCATAGAAATACTTTCTATATATGTGGAAATGTAAAGAGCCTTTAAGGAACCAGCATCTTGCTTGTTTGGAATCAGGGCAGGACTAGGACAAACCAGTTTTAGTTGCGGTTTTATTTATTATATTTTTCTTTCAAGCATTGATTGTATTTGTGTGTAGCATAATAAACATAAACACGGCTGTTATGTGTGAGGGTCCGAATGTGTGTTTCTGTGTCCTAAGCAATCTTTCGCCTCACTTTTCCCTCTTCTATACAAAAAAATCACACACAGACATATGCATAGATATGAACAGAAACCCAGACACGAAAAAAATACTCTAAAACACGCGCACACACACACACACGCAAGTTTGTAGTGACCGATATGCACATAGACACTATCCTACACACAAGAAATTTACCCCACACCCATCCAATTACAGAGCCCCTGCCACACACATGGGGGGGGGGATTATCTGATCCCCCTGCTGATTTTGTACATTTGCCCACTGACAAATGTTCAGTCTATAATTTTAATGGTAGGTTTATTTTAACAGTGCTAGACAGAATAACAGCAAAAACATCCAGAAAAACGCATTTCAATAGTTATAAATTGATTGGCGGGGGGGCGGAGCTGACTGCCGATATGGATGGTCGCATCTTGCTGAGCTCCACAAGGATTGTTCTATTTTCTTGCTGACCCTTGCGACCTACCTTCGGCTGCAGTACCTGGCGAGGTGGGGAATGCACTGAGGTACCTGTGGACCCGTGCCTGGTCTCTCCCGTGCCCTCTCGGAGCAGTTTGGGACGATTTATTGCCTCCGGCCTGTTTTTGCGGCCTACCCCGGGCGGCCATTTTTGAAGCCTTTTCCTGCTGGGATCAGCATTCCCCTTCTCTTTGGGCGGTGGAGCTGCGATAGAGTGCCTGGATAGATGTCTGGCGTGGCTGATGGAGGAAGGGGAGCGTCCACTCTCACGAGGGGACATCCGGCACCTCATTGCTGAGATGCGGCTTTCCCAGGATGCGGCTGCTCCCTCCGGGAGTGAGAATGCGGGCCCCCTACATGAGTGCGGTACACTTGCCTGCTCGGCCTAGCGGTGCGAAGAGGTATGGCAGCCGGAGAATGGAGAACGGAGAACAAGCTGTGATGCCCCGGCGGAGGTGCTACGGGCGGTTTTCCTACCCCTGAAAGGGATCTCCTGTTTGCCTACTGCCTGCCGACCCTCAGCTGAAGCTGCCCGGGTGGATCACGGATGTCTGGAGGGTGCTGCGGATGTCGAGGCATCAGAGGACTCTCCCTGCTCGATGCCGGCCTGGCCGCTGTATGGGACGCGGTGGGGTTTGGAGCTGGCATGTGGTCCTGAGACCGGAGCTGCCGGGGTTACCTGGAACCGGAGCCATTGGAGGTTTTTTCTTTCCCCAGGCTTCTTCGAGGAGACTGAGGGTCCTGCTCTCGGCCTCACCTCGTCACCTTTCCCGGTTCTGACCCTGCTCTTGTCTGCTGGACATAGGGGGAACATGTGTCCTATTTTTTTTTCCCTGGACACTGGCTGAGCCGGATGGTGCCGCTTTCGGATCCCTGGCTGATGACACCTTCCCTGCAAGGCCTTTTCCCCAATCCCCCCCCAGATGTGTTTCACCCCCTGCTGACAACCCACACTCCCCATTAGCTGAGTGTTTACCCCCCAACCTGATGACATGTCCTGCTTACACCCCCCTCCCTTAGCACTTGAGACTCTTCCTGAGGACCTTTTTGTTTTAGGATTTTCTGCTGAGGTCATTGATTTCACCACCCCCCCCCCCCTTAACCCTTTCGCTGCTGAGGCTTTTCCCGCCCCTGTGCTGAGGTCATTTTTACCGGTTTTGCTCATCATGTTTAAACGTGTTTTGAAGGCTTATTTTAGTATATTACCCAGACATATTATATATCGTTCTTTCCGTCAGACTCGGTAGATTCATAATATGTCATTATTATATGTATACGTTATGTCATGTCTGTATATTCTAACAAAAAATGCAATAAAATATGTATTTTCAATAATTTACAACGTGTAAAGTGTTTTTTTTCACATTTTAACATGCGAGCAATTGCGGTTATATTTTGTATGGGGTGCGCTTGTTAAAAAAATTAGAGATGGGGTCTCGTTACATTTTTTTTTGGGGAAAATTACGCGATTTTTAACAAACGCACCGCATACAAAAATCGTTAGTGCAGCATCATTGTTCACATTATAATTGAAATGGGAACAATATTGCTGTATTAACGAACCAAAAAAAAGAATTTTTTTTTTTTTTTTTTTAAATATATTTTTATTTTTAATTTTAATTTTTTTTAAAAACTTTTTTCACTTTCATGTTTGGTATCGTTGGAACGGCCATGCTCTGGCCGATCCAACCATACCAAACATTAACCCCTAACTGCCACGGATCGGGAGATAGGGAGTTCCAATGAACTCCCTATCTCCACCGTTGGTGGCAGTTAGGGGTTAACTCTAGGACTGGCGTCATCGTGCTACGCACGATGACGCCAGTCCTCAGGGGGAGTTCCCGGAGGCTTGGCCGACATCCAAGATGTCGGCCAGCTCCGGGAAAGGATCGCGAACCGGCGCTTTTTAGCGCCGATTCGCGATCCAGCTCCCCAGGGGTTAATGCCAGGCACCATTTGGAAGGGCAGGCTGTGCCCTTCCAAATGGTGCCTGGGTTAACCCCCGCAACGCCGCCGATCGGGAGGGAGAGAGGTCCGAAGGACCTCCCCCCCCCCCCTCCCTTTCAGGCGCCTCCTCCGCACATGCGGGGGGGGCGCCTGAATTAGGTGTCATTGCGCTGCCGCAATGACACCTAATTCCGGCGGCTGCGGTTCCGGATGCCGGGCTGACATCGAGGATGTCAGCCCGCACCGGGGGGGCCAGCGATCGGCCGGAACCCGGCCGAACGCTGACCCCAATGGGAGGACGCGCTGAGCGCGTCCTCCGCACAGCAGCGGTAATGCGGAGGACGCGCTGAGCGCGTCCTCCGCATTGAAGTGGTTAATTGTCTGTGTTTGTCCGAGTTAACATGCAGACCTATTTGCTGACATTTGGGACTTGCTGATTGTCTGCTGGAGCATCGGGACTACCCCCCCCTTTTTTTTTAAAATGGGACATTGGGTAGTATCCTGGGCGAGCCGCTAGGGTGGCAACCTAGGCTCTGGCCGTCCTCTTGGCCCCAGGTCTCCCGGCCCTGTGGTCTCTTTCATGGCCCCCGGCCTCCTAAGGGGTGTCGGGGTGAGCCAGGAATGCTTTACCTTTTCCCCTTTATTTTTTTTTATTTTATTATTATTTATTTTTTCCCTCCCTTTTACTTTTTCCTGATGCCCCACTGTTGGACTACAGTGCTTTTTTGTTTTTCTGACTTTACCCACCTGAGTTGTCCTGTTTCGCTCACTCGTTATTATTTGTATTTATGTCTGATTTACTGCTGACCTATTTCAAAATAAAATTTTGAATTATTAAAATGCCAATCATATTTTTTTTTTTTTGAGTGAAATAAGTATTTGATACCTTCGCAAAACATGACTTCGTACTTGGTGGCAAAATCCTTGTTGGCAATCAGAGGTCAACGTTTTATGTTGTTGTCCACCAAGTTTGTACACCTCTCAGGATTGATTTTGTCCCACTCCTCTTTGCAGATCCTCTCCAAGTCATTAAGGTTTTGAGGCTGACATTTGGCAACATGAACCTTCAGCTCCCTCCACAGATTTTCTATGGGATTAAGATCTGGAGACTGGCTAGGCCACATTCAGGATCTTAATGTGCTTCTTCTTCAGCCACTCCTTTTGTTGCCTTTGTCCTGTGTTTTGTGTAATTGTCATGCTGGAATACCCATCTGCGACCCCTATTCTATGCCCTGACTGAGGGAAGGCGGTTCTCAGCCAAGATTTGACAGTACATGGCCCCATCAATCATCCCTTTTTGATGCAGTGAAGTTGCCCTGTCCCCTTAGTAGCAAAACACCCCCAAAGTATAATGTTTCCACCTCCTTGTTTGACAGTGGGGATGGTGTTCTTGGGGGTCATAGGCAGCATTCCTCCAAGCCTGACGAGTGGAGTTGATGCCACAGAGCTTGATTTTTGGTATCCTCGGACTGCAAATCTTTCACCCAGTTCTCCTCTGAATCGTTCAGAGGTTCATCGGCAAACTTCAGACGGGCCTGTACATGTGTTTTCTTGAGTGGGGGACCTTGCGTGCAATGCAGGATTTCAGTCCTTCATGATGTAGTTGTTACCAAATGTTTTCTTGGTAACTGTGGTCCCAGCTGCCTTGAGATCATTGACAAGATCCTCCTGGGTAGTTCTGGGCTGATTCCTCACCGTTCTCGTGAGCATTGAAACTTCACCAGGTGAGATCTTGCATCGAGCCCCAGACAGATTGACAGTTATTTTGTGTTTCTTCCATTTGTGAATAATCTCACCAACTGTTGTCACCTTCTGGCCAAGCTGCTTTGGCGATGGTCTTGTAGCCCAATCCAGCCTTGTGTAGGTCTACAATCTTGTCCCTGACATCCTTGGACAGCTCTTTAGTTTTGGCCATGTTGGAGAGTTTAGAATCTGATTGCTTCTGTGGACAGGTGTCTCTTTTTTTCATGCACCTCCCTTTAAGAGAGTGCTCCTAATCTCCGCTCGTTACCTGTATAAAAGACACCTGGGAGCCAGAAATCTTGCCGATTTGATAGGGAATCAAATAGTTATTTCACTCCATTAAAATGCAAATCAATTTATAACGTATTTGGTGAACTGACAGCTTTGTGAATGGACGAACTGCCCCTAAGTTGCACCATATGGTGCCCTTCCGTGGCAAGTTGAGCACTCTTTGAATAACCCGTTTAGTCAAAAAATAGTACATTAAAACAATTCAGGTGACTAAAATAAAATGGCATTTTAGTCAGACTATGACTGAATTAAAATTTGCTGTCAAAATTAATATTGTTTGCGGGAATGCATGTATGGTGTGGGAAGGAGATCGGAGTAAGTGACTTTGGAGTGTCAGGTTGGCGGAGTGAAGTAGGAGAGTGTATATGAGGTAGTATGGTCCTCCCCATATCTCTCCTGTTACATGACTGGCCGTTTGGGTGTCAATTCGCACTGCTGTCTGCCCATTACTGCAGCCCAAAATCCTGTCTGCCTCTTCTTGAATGTAACTGTCAAAATCCTACTTTACTCCATTTTCTCAGTTTGTCCAATTTCTACCCCCCTTGTTTCCTTTTTGTATCTCCTTTTTTTTTTTAATTCTTTTATTTTTGAAATTTGCAATTTCACAAAGTGTAAACAGATTTGGCCTCACAGGACCAAAACAAGTTCGCAATGAGACAGTGAACAAAATAAACCAAACAAAAGACATCATAAAGGGGGAACAAAAAAACATACCCGTTTAGGGGATCTCGTCAAAAAGCAGAGGCTCTAGGAAAAGTAGCCATGTCGCAGTGACTCAGCGATCAAAAAATTAACCCCAGCTGGGGAATATCCGCAGAAAAGCCAGCAAGATTAGCTGAAAAAAGGCATAAAAAAGGATCACACAGGGCCGTCACATGAACTCTCAAGGGATAAGTAATAATACTCTCAGAGCTAACGCCTTAAGGGGGGGGGGGTATGTGTGTTTCATTTTTGTATTAAATCAGTATTTTGTTAATATACAATACATGTGCTTGTGGGGTAAGGGGGGTCAATACTTCTACTGGTAGAAAGGAATCCGAGTGTGTTACCGTGTTCACAGGTTGGGGGGGCACAGAATTCTTGCCTTGCCCCGGGTGCTGTCAACCTACGCTACGCCGCAGGAGAGTGGTCCAAAGGCAATAAGTGAATACCCCAAGAGGTATGATAGCAGAAAGGGGCGTTTATGCTTTTTTTTTTTTTTTTTTTCCTTTGTCTTTCATATAACGGAGAGATTCTGTGTATGTTAACTATATAAACATACAATTAACAACTTCCTACATTTTGTATCCTGTTTGCTTATTTCTTTCTTGTTTTGGAAATCTATTGGCTTTTTACATACAGTCTTGCGTATTGTTTGTCTTTTTCGACATGACACAACAAAAGAGAATCCGATATGGAAATATCAATAATGGATGAATTATTATTGTTGTGTTTTTTTTTTTTTATGATCGACACAACGTATTTTCTTTACAAGAAAAGCAAAGCAATTGTAAATGCTTCTGAAACTTGAATTTATTTTTTTTATATTTGGCAATTTTTATTGAAAGTGCAATCTGAAGAACAGCTACTTCGTCACCTATATTTTTTGTATAGGATACAAAATGTACATATATGCCATAATACATGTCAAGCAGATCTACAAAATGCTCACTCATTGTTTTGGGTTTTTTGTTTAAGCTAAAATATGAAAAGAGGAAAGAAAAAAAAAGGTAAAGACTAGCATTAGCGTGCTCAAAACTAAAATCGTGAAACTTAAAGCTGGAAACCTATCCAGATCATCATTTCTCAGGGGAGTGGGGTCATCAATGTGGGTACAGGTCAGGTGTTAGTGGGTTGCAGACCCCTTGGTTCCCCCATCCAACGCATCATCTATCACTTCCCTGGAATACCATGCTGTCTATTGAAGTGAGGATTTCAGCATTGCCCAGGAGCAGTGATTTGAGGGCATGGAAGTAGCATTGCTATATGGAGATAAGTGTCTATTCACAAACCACCGAAATTGTGTGCAAATTGGCGCACTTTGGCTATTTAATTTCACTGAAATATAACTATTTAGTGAATGTTAATCGAATGTTGCCGAAATTTGAGTTGCTGATGCAGTTTTCGCACGTCGAGAAAGCTGCTGAATAGGTATCAGTGATTTGAACTGAAAAGTCTCATTCTCCTAATAGGAGTTTAAATCAATAAAAGTGTAGTAAAAAGGTCCGTTACAAAATAAATAAAGGTCTTTTAAAACATACAAAAATGTCTAAAAAATAAAAATATTTTTTTTTTTAAAAAATGGTTGTTAGCAAAAAAGGTCTTTGAAAATGTCAATTAAAGCTGGCCCATTTTTTTCACATTGAAACCCATGGGGTTTAAATGTTTAAACCGGTCGCATTGAAACAATAAAAGTGTGGGCATTTCGCTGGAATTTCAATGCAATTTGGAATTCTGTGAATGAATAAAAGACACTATAGTCTATGGGATTTCGGTGCTGCTGAATTGCGACAAATTTCGCTGTCAATTCCCCTGTATTTGGTGAATTGATGGCTTTGAATACACGAATTGCCCCGAAATTGCACCAATGGTCCAATTTAGTAAAAAACATGGAGGTAGGCTGGTTCCAGTTTTGCAATAGTGTTTTGCGGGACACTACTGCGTAATGGCCAGGAATTTTTTGTTTAATCTTGTGATGAGGTGGGGCCAGGATCAAGAAATCTGGAGAGAGCAGAAGATCAATATCAAGTTTGGATTTAATCAAAGACGTTTCAACCTTGGGACTGCCCCAAAAACAGTGGTGCAAATCAGCTTGCGGTGCTGGGCATTTAAAACAAGAGGGAGACGTTTTCCATTTCATATGAAAGGACATAAGGATCGAGTAATAAGAATTGGTGAAAGAGAGAAGATAAAGTGCAATGGATTTGTTCCAATTCACTTTAAGGCTAGTCATTACTTCAAAAGTGCGTAAAAGATCAAGAAAGGAAGGCAGGGCTGCTGGGAGATCCTCTGCAAAAAGCAGGAGGCCCTTTGCAAACGCCGAGACCTTTTTAAGGTGTGCCCCCAAATGGTATATGGGGGTATTAAAAGGTTGGCAGGGTCTCTAAGGCCCACAGCAGGGGGTTAATCGCGGTAAGGGGGAGAGAGGGCATCCCTGTCTAATACCCTTCCCTGAAATAAATACAGCGAGTCAAGGCCATTTGTGGAGCTGAAACCTTAAAAATGTTGAAATATATAAGATTTAGAAAAAAAAAGGCAAAAAGATTTAATAATCACATTTTCAAGCATTTAAGTGGACATTGTTATGTTTAAAACCATTGTTTTTTTTAATCTGTATATGGTTAATCAGGCTCGTGTAAGCTTTGGCTGCTTTGGCCTAGCTGTAATCCTTACAGAGTCTTCTTGCAGGACACCTTTGTAGCTTCTTGAAGAACATTAAATAGATTACATCTTTTTGAGAAGATGCATTTATCAGGTGCTGTTGTTTTTTGTTTTGTTTTTTAAATCTAATGCTTCTTGGTCACAGTATCCACAGCGAAAATGATTCTGCGTTCTCACAAGATTCCTGCTCGTTTCCCGAAAGATCTCCACACTCCTGAGAGACACTCAAAATGTGTGAATATTGAGCAAACACAATCTACTGGAAGAATAAAAAGGGTGAGTCAGACAGAACTGGTAATTTGTGCAATGGTGAGCTGACCTGCTTGATTTTTTTTTTTATTTTTTTTTTTTTTACCTGGAATACCAAACAAAATTTAGAATATTTAATAGTATTAATTTTCCTTATATTGTGGCAACATTAGTCCCTGCACCATGCTGTGGAATGAGAGCCCTGCTTCCTATGGAGCTTGCATTCGTAAACGAGGTGGGTGAAAGAAACCAAGGAAAGCAATGTAATAACAGGTGACATCAGTGTACAAAGGTTATTGGAGAAATAGAGTAGATGTCTCCAGAATAAGGAGATCAATAGTAATATAGATGCACTGAAATTATCGGCCGAAAATGTTGCTTTCGGCCGAAAGGAAAAAATGGGCAAAAAAAAAAATCTGTCGAATCAGTCATCTGAATCTGGGCCTGGAGGCAAGCCTAGGCATGCTCCCGGCTCGGCTGGACCTGGAGGCCCGGGGGCTCCAGGTTCGGATGACTGATTTGAAGGGGGGGGGAGTGACACCTACAATCACATGCTATACTTACACTAACAAATTTTGGCTCCTGAGCTCCTCAAGTGCAGTTCTCTTTCACGCTCACTTTGCGCGCACAGCACGTGTCAGATGCTAGTTGCGGGATGACATCACAGGGTGGAAGCCTTTGACCCTGCCTGTGACGGCCGGACTGGTGACTGCTTCACCACTGGTTGGGCCCCCCCCAGGCTAGTGATTATTCAATAGCCTGGGCCAACCAGCGGCAAAGCTGTCGCCGTCAGCAGGTTCAAAGGCTTCCAACCCCTTGATGTTATCCTGCTACCGGCATCTCTAACACGTGCTGTGCGCATAAGGGGAGCGTGAAGGACTACATTGGAGACCGCTGGAGGAGCTCAGGGCTGAAATTTGTGAATGTAGGTGTCCCTACCCCCCAGTCAGTCATCCGAGCCACAGGTTCGCCTAGGCCTGGAGGCTGGCCGAGTCAGGCCTCCAGGCCCAGGTTCGGATGACTGATTTGCGGTCTCGCTTTTCCGCCGAGTTTGGCTAAGGTCAGACGAAAGCATTTTTAACGTGCGTTTAACCGCACAAAATCACGGCCGTGCTAGCAGCAAATGACGTCCAATGCCGGGTAACATACGAATAACGGCCGCACGAAAGTTCGTCCGCGCAACGCAAGTGGCAAACGAACGCATTTTTTCTAGAACGTCAAACCGCTACTACTGACGTACAGAGTGCGCTGCGTCTGCATAGCGGCGTGTTTGCGTGATTGGGAGACGTCAGACGCTGCACACGTCCGGCCAACATAACGTCCAGACGCAAAAAGGGTTTTATTGATGATCCGTACAAAATCACGGACGAAAATGCGCATCGTATGACCGCTATCGCGTATTCCATGAAAAAATACGTCCATTCGTTCGAACGCACTTTTTCACGGACAACGTGAAAAAGTGCTTTAGTCTGACCCTAGCCTTCAGTCACCATTTTCGGCCTCGGTTTCAGCCCAAAATTTTCATTTCACCAATCACTAGTTGGTAAGCCTCTCTAAAATAGGTAGGTTTTAAGAGCGGATTTAATGCCACACTACCACTAACATAAGCTATAACTAGATTACTTTTGCATTACAAATAAAACCAGCTTCTAAAACACATACTGTTCTTCAGTGACGTGAGGTCAGTGGCTGGTGAGGCACTGGCTAGTATCAGAGCCAGATATACACAGGGTTACGCAGTCGCAATTTATGCATTTGATTATCGTTATATAGGAGAATAGAGTTTCACTATTTATAAAGTAAAGTCCGCATTTTTTTGTTCTAAGAGCATGCACTTACAATACTGATTAATAGAGGGCGCTATTACACACATGCTGATTGCTGAGCTCTGCCTGCCCCCCCCCCACGACTGACGAGGACAGTCACATGACTGTCCTGCGTCAATCAATCCATGGGGGGTGTTTTTTTTAAAAAGAAGTGCTTGAGACCAATGGAACTTTCCCATTGGCTCAAGCTTTCAATTGCTCTCAGTGTCTCTGGAGGCACTGAAAAGCGTAGAACCAGGAAGTCAGCTTGAGGTACGCAATTAGTGTAGCATTCAGCTGCGCAAATTGCATAGGCTAGGCTGGCTCAGTGCTGCCCCTGCTGTCTGTGTAGTGAAACAAACACACACACACACACACACACACACACACACACACACACACACACACACACACACACTGCAGGGAAAAAAAGCAGAGGATAGAGAAGCAGCGAGGGAGCGTGGAGAGGGGAGTATGAGAACTTTTTCAATAAATAACATCTTATTTACAGTTTCAATATACACACATGTCATTACAGCACAATGAGCACATTCATTTACTGGAATGGCAGGGGAGGCAGAGCCTGACTGCACGTCCCTGTTGCTCTTTTTTTTTTTCTTTGAAGTAATTGCATATAAAAAGGAAAAATAATAATCTCCTGTTTCCATTTTGTGGATTTTTCCCATGATGCAACATTTACCAAAATTTTATGGGGAGTTTTACTTTGAATCTGCGGTTTAGTTTCTACAATGTTTAACAGTCAATGGGGTGTAGGAGCGATTGTTTAGCTAAGGCAGATATTGTGTTCTGTATGCTACCTGAGTTAAGAGATGGCAACTAAATAAGATAAAACAGGGAGCTTAAAAGACTTCTAATCTAGCCCATGGTGATGTCCTTTGTATACATCCCACACAATACAATCCAGGGAGTCAGTTTCGATGACTATGGACCCATTCACTCCATTCTATACCCAATGCCACATAGGAGCAAGGGCTGTAAAAATGCAAGCGTGAGGGGGGGCAGCTTAAAATCACACTATCAGAAAATGGATGCACACAGTGACACACATGGAGTAAAATAGTTTAAGATATCAGCAGGGGACGTGGCCAGCGGTTAACAGGAACAGACTTGTTTTTGGAGGAGCTACACACGTCTTCTCTTTTTGGGGACCTCCAGGCGATTTTTATCCGGGGAATATTTTGGTGACCGCGGTCACCAAATTCTGAGCTGTCCAAGAGCCCGTTCAGTCCCCTCTCCGGACCAGAGACTGCCCTGGCTGTTGTTGTTTAGTGCCCGGAGTGTAACGCCAATGGCCATCTTGAGGCCTACCGCCCGGACCTGGATGCCTTACGAACTTGTGGGACTGACCGCTTCTACCCGGACTGAATCTACACCAGACTGCGGAGATGGAGGGCCCACGTCTCCCAGCCACACTGGATGACGGTTTTGTGGGGGCGACGGTTGGTCACACGTGTCGATGGCTGGATAGACCCCCTCTAACCACCAGAAGTGGGGATGCCTTTATTTTGGGCCTACATGCCTGTCTGCTGTTTGTTGTTGGGGAAGGTTGCTGACGACCCGCTCACCAAGGGTGTCTGGAGCTGGGTAATGGCCGCATTGAGGTGCTGCCTGGAGGCGAGGAAAATGAAGACTGCTGGGATCAGGGTTGCCATGGCCCTGTGTTCCACTGAGGCCTGCCTATCTGATACTGCTACCGTGGGGAGTTCTCATTGAGAACGGCGATCCGGATGAGGTACTGGTCTGGGAGTCCTGGTCCCCAAAGATTTGCGACCTGCACACCCCGAAAGGCAGCTGTGTTACCAAGTCCAGCACCGATGGTTCCTCGACGGAGGCCTTGAACGGGGCGCCCCCCGGGCTGGCTGTCTAGATGGTGCAGATGCCACATGCGGTTCTGCCCCAAGCTCCTGGCGGTGGAGTTCACGAAACGGCTCGGGTCTCAATGGGGGCCTGGAGGTCTCCTCCATGACTTCAGACTGGTGCTGACCGGTTGCTTTGTCCTATGTGACACGCTGCCTGCCCCTCGCTCATTGTCATTTCTTGACGCAGGTTGAAGAAACCGTGTTTTTGTATTATTCCCCCTCTTCCTTATTCGTTTACCCCATGGAAGTGCCATATTTGCTAGACGTTTTTGATCCCCTACAGTTTTTTTTAGCTTCTGCAGGCAGACATCTGTGATTTTTTTTTTTTTCCCCCTCGCACGCCCTGTTTTTTTGGGGGTTTTTTCTTCACGGGCCATCTTCTGGAGACCTATTTTTTTTGTGTAAATTTTTCTTTATTTCCCTATCCACTGCAGTGCTTCTTTGATAAGTTACCCCCCCTTTTATGCTATGAGGACTCTTTCTAGATGTGCAGTTTCTTTTCGGATGACTACGTGCTCTGGCCCTGCGCGGCCAATTGCTCCTTTTTTTAAGATTACCTGTTTTGGCCCTGCGAGGCCATTTCTTTACGGTTTGTCTTCCTGGCTTTTTTCCAAAATTAAAAATTATTAGAGTTACAGTTGCATTTTGAGAGAAAGGCAGATTAAGAAGGAATTTAAATTGTCCAGAGGTGACAATCAATGAAGGGACAAGGATTAATGTGGTGTCTTGTGTCAGAAAAGCTAGTTTTTTTGGTTTTGGTTTTTTTTTTGCACCCGTTATGTAGGTGGAAGCAACAGAAATTTGTAAGCAATTGAATGTGGGGCTTGATGAAGTCAATGGAGTCCACTATCCCTCAAAGACAGCAGACATAGGGCGGGCAGATTGGATGGTGGAGCCACCATCTGTATTAGACAAGTCTAGCAGTGGTGCAAGCAAGTGAGCAATCAGAAGTTCGGTATTTGACATGTTTTGAAATGTGAAATTATCTGGGAGGAGATCTTTGAAAGACATTATACCTGACTCCGAAGGGAGGGAGATAATGTTATAGAGGACACGTACATTTTTGTGTCATCGGCATAAAGCTGGTACTGAAACCAAAAATGTATTTATTGAAATTTTTTCCAAGAGGGCAAGCGCAGCTTGAGAACAGTAGGGGCCCAAGCCTTGGAGAACCCCAACAGACAAAAAAAATAAAAGACTAATTACAAGAAATGGAGACACTAGAAGAATGATTAGAGCTAAGGCAGAAACCAGGATAAGGCACTACCTGGTAAGCGGACCAAAGACTATCTAAAAGAATAGGGTGGTCGACAGTGTCAAAGGCAGAAGGAGTAAAGACTAGTGACCTATTGCTTTGGCAGCTGTCATGTTCTTATGGATAAGTGGTTGTAGAAAAGTTGTTCAAGCAGTTTAGTTACATAGGCTGAATAAAGACATGCGTCCATCGGGTTCAGCCTCTCACATATCACCTACTGCTGTTGATCCAAAAGAAGGCAAAAAACCCAGTCTGAAGCGTTCGCCAATATGCAACACACTGGGAAAAAATTCCTTCTTGACCCCAGAATGGCAGCCAGATTTCTCCTTGGATAAAGAAGCTTACCCAAATATATTAAATATTATAACCCTTAATATTCTGTGTCTGCAGGAAGTCATACAGTTTTTTAAAAGTCTGTACAGTCTCTCACCCAACCACCTCACCAGGCAGATAATTCTACAGCTTTATTGTTCTCACTGTAAAAAAACCCTTCCTATGCTTTAGGCTGAATTTCCTTTCGTCCAGTCTAAATAGATGACCTTGTGTCCTTTTGTATAGTCCTGTTAATGAATAGGATTCCAGACAATGGTTTATAATGACCCGTATATATTTATATGAGGTTATCAGATCCCCTCTAATGCGCCGTTTCTCTAAACTAAACAAGTTTAGAGTTGTTAGCCTTTCCTCGTAATTTAAACCTTCCATTCCCCTAATTAATTTATTCACCCGTCTCTGCACTTTTTCTAGCGCTATAATATCCTTTAATACGGGTGCCCAAAATTGCACGGCATATTCAAGGTGCGTTCTTACCATTGCTTTATACAGAGGCAAAATTTATGTTTTTATCCCGAGAGTGAATTCCCCTTTTAATGCATGCCAATACCTTGCTGGCCTTGGCAGCTGCTGTTTGACATTGCACATTGTTACTTAGTTTGAAGTCTATGATTATTCCCAAATCCTTCTCCTGCTTTGATTTCCCTAACTCCGTACCATTTAGAAGAAAAACCCAATTGGGTTTAGTGTGAAAGGCGCTATATAGACTATATTGCTGGCGAAATAATATATCTTGAAGCAGCTCACTAATTGAGTGTATCCTTCACTCCAGAAATAGAATGCAGAAAAAACACTTTACAGTGAAAAAGGAGCGCTTAGCGATTAAACAGAAACACACATGTATTGAACAAAAAGAAAAAAACTCTATTTTTCTTTTTCCTTCTCTTTTCCTTATTTCTTTCAATAGCGTTCTGAATCTGTTGTGAACCATCAAATTCTAAAAGAGACAAGGAGAAAATCTCATTGCATAGTATTATATATACACCAAAATGTATCAGAAAAAGATGAGATTTCCACTCACAAACAGGGAGTCTACAAGACTCCAAATGTATGCCTTTAAGCCTCTTCTGGGGGGCTTCACCCATCAACAGGAAAAGAGATTTTCAATTCTTTTTCTTTCAAGCTTGATAGTAGCTTTAGACCAAAAGTGTGTTATGATCTCGAGACAGAAACCAAAAATAGCATAATTCTGTGGGTTAATGGGAATAAAAGTCATAACAGATTACACTCACGTGTCAAAGAGCCTCTATTGAAAGTGGCTCTGTATAGGCGCCTGGGACCACTTATCAGAGGGGGTCCATCCTCAGCCTTTTGTTGACCGTTGAATCACAACTCCGTTGCAGAATGATGTAGACCAAATGTACAAAAATTAGGAATAGCATAAAATAAAAATTGTATATTAAAAAGGGGGCCAGTTAAAAGAATATAAATTTATTGTAAACAAACACCAAATTAGAGTGTATATAGAATCGAGACGCGTTTCACCTACTACTGTAGGCTTCCTCAGTCAAAATTGTCCCCCAGGGGCCACCTTTCCCCTTATATAGTCTGTGTCCATTTGATTTAAAACCGCATGTGTCCGGCATGCGGTTCACCTGCGTTCCATATGTGGTTGATTGGCTTCCGTGTGACGTATTTCCGCTTCCGGATCTGCAACCGGATGTTTACAATTTCACTTTCGTTTTCGGCATGAAGTCGCTCGGATCTCGGATTTCGACTGTCACGGCGGCAGACGTTAAGCTCACAGGTCTATAATTCCCAGGCACACTTTTTAAACCTTTCTTAAATATAGGGACCACGTCAGCTTTTCTCCAATACTCTGGTACGATTCCTGAAAGAAAAGAATCTTGAAAGATTTAAGAACAGAGGTTTACATATTTCAACACATAGCGCCTTCTGTACTCGCGGGTGAATTCCATCTGGTCCTGGGGCTTTATTCACATTCACATTGTTTAATTGGTTGATTCAGGACAAGGTTTTGCAGCAGTCACTTTTTATTAGTAAGTTTTTATCAATGAATTGCATGTCTCCTGTTATAGGTTTCTTTTTGAAATCATTCAAAATTTCTGCCTTCTCTTGATCTTCAGTTAACAACAATACCCCATTCTTAGATTTTAGTGAGCCTACATTTTCAGAGCTATTCAAAACACCTATTGGATGTTAATGTGCCCGGCGCTGTGCTTATTCGTTTGTCAAAATTTTGTGATAAAGAGAGATTTATAAACATGCAGCTCACCATAAGGTATGTCCCTCACCCATATCAACCATACTGTATAGAGAAAAAATACAAACGTATTAGTTGGGAGCGCAGACAATAAATGAGTTCGTATTGCTTCAGAATACTGGTTTCAGAATAGCAGCTGGATCCAGTGATGGACACTATAATATACAATGACAAATAGCAAATAATCGCGCAGTACTGTTATATGTATTTAGATGGTTGTGATTTGAAAAATATGGTAGAGGGAAAACCACTCACAAACGAGGAACCAATTGGTTCGTTTTATACACAGATAAGCCTCTATGGGGGCTCCTCCCATCAAACGGTTCCTTTGAGGATAGTAGATAGTACCACGATCCTGAATTTCAAGGATATGGTGAGCTCAAATAGAAAAGGCATACATAGCACAATATCAGTGGTAAATGGAGTAGACAATCAATATGAGTCAAACTACTCACGTGTTACTGAGCCTCCCTAATGAGTGGCTCAGTACTGGAACATTGGACTGCTTACTCCATGGGGGGTCCTACCCTCGAATCGATAATTCCACACTCCAGTATGCAGAAGTAAATCATCTGCTTCCAAGATGGTGTATATATTTAAAAAGGGTTTTATTAAGAATAAATTAACAAAGAATAAAAAATAAATATATGATGTCAGTAGAATCCGAGACGCTTTAGCAACGTCTGACGTCTCCTAATCATGCACACATGCTGCTAGTGGACGCAGCGCACTCTGTACATCAGTACTAGCGGTTTGACGTTCTCGAAAAAATGCGTTTGTTTGCCATTTGCGTTGCGCGACCGCACTTTGGTGCAGCCGTTCTTTGTATGCTGCCCGGCATTGGACGTCATTTGCTGCTAGCACGGCCGTGATTAAGTGCGGCTAAACGCACGTGAATACTGCGCTCGTCTGACCCTAGCCTATAGAATCTTTTAGGGTTGGTCTTGCTCTCTTTGGCTATTTTTTTTTTTTCATTTTCTAGTTTAGCCCATCTAATCGCTTTTTTACATGCTTTATTAGGTGTCCTATATGCTTTATAGGATGCCTCAGATTTATCATATTTAAAAGCTTTAAATGCCTTTTTATTTTTCATTTCCTTGGTTACCTTCCTACTAAGCCACATTGGTTTTAGTCTGTTTCTTTTATATTTATTAACCAGTGGAATATATTGTGAGGTGTACTTTTCTAGTGTTAGTTTAAAGATATTTCTCTTATCCTCAATGTTTTCCCATGAAAGAGTTTCTGCCAGTCAATGACTTTGAGAGCTTCCTTTATTAAAATAAAGTTGGCCTTTTTAAAATTACATGTTTTAGCATGCCCACTATGAATGTGTTTTTTTGAGTTTATTTCAAAAGACCCCATATTATGGTCACTGTTTCCAAACTGTTCCCTTACATGAATATTTGAGAGAAGATCCACATTATTTGTTATAACCAGATCCAGACCGTTATCCTCTCTAGTTGGTGTATCATTTAAAAGGTTCAGAAATCAGATTCCCTTTGCTGAATTACTAGTCCCACTATCCCAATTAATGTCCGGGTAATTAAAGTGCTACCACGATGTGCAGCCTTCCTAATTTGCTCTAACAGTTGTTCTTCCTCATCATTATCTATATTACGTTGTTTATAGCATATGCCAAACAATAATGACAACAATATTTACCCATAAGGATTCCACATTTCCCTCATCACTTACCAGGTGTGTAATATTTGGCTTTAAATCCTGATTTACCTACAAACATACTCCACCCCTTTTCTTATGTTTCTTATCCCTTCTAAACAATGCATAACCATGTAAGTTTACAGCCCAGTCATTCGTTTCATCCCACCATGTTTCTGTTATTCCTATTCTGTCGTATTGCTTAGTGTATGCTATTGCCTCTAGTTCGCCCATCTTGTTAATGAGGCTCCTTGCATTAGCAAGCATACATTTAATATTGTCTCTACCCACACATGCTGAATGCGACTTTACATTGCATGCCTCCACTGTTCTGACATTACCCATCCCCCTGGCTCCACCCCCTTAGTCTGAGCTGAAACCCCTCCGCTATCTGTTCTGTGTCCATTTTGTAAGCTTCTGTATCCCTCCCCCCCCCCTTCCACTAGTTTAAAGTCTCCTCCAACCTTTTGTGACAGAACACGATGTTGCTGTGTGACTTGGAGGGGGCTGTGGGCTTGCCTCCTGCCTACAGACTATGGCCCAGTAGTTAAATGGGAGATTATGGGTCTGTTTGCCATCTCCTGCAACCATCAGACGCACGTCACACAGTGTGAAGGATTTCTGCAGTCGCTGGTTCCTCTGAACCAGGCAAACGCAGCTTTTGTAGCCACGCGTCTGGAACTATTATGGACTACTTTTTCATATTAGCCCGGCTGAGTTAAATGTAGAATTTCTTCACGAGGAGAACCTGGGTGTCCAGTGCGGAAGCGGCATTTTACAGATGTGACCCTGTCTGGGCACAGAGATCTGTTACACCTTTTAACCATCCTAGTTGTGCAAGAGGACAAACCTTACATAGTTACATAGTTACATAGTTATATAGGCTGAAAAAAGACATGCGTCCATCGGGTTCAGCGTCTCCCACATAACCTACTGCTGTTGATCCAAAAGAAGGCAAAAAACCCAGTCTGAAATATGCAACATACTGGGAAAAAATTCCTTCTTGACCCCAGAATGGCAGTCAGATTTCTCCTTGGATCAAGAAGCTTTTACCCACATATTAAATATTATAACCCTTAATATTATGTGTCTCCAGGAAGTCATCCAGTCGTTTTTTAAAAGTCTGTACGGTCTCTGATCCAACCACCTCAACAGGCAGAGAATTCCACAGCTTTATTGTTCTCACCGTAAAATAACCCTTCCTATGCTTTAAGCTACATTTTCTTTCTTCCAGTCTAAATGGATGACCTCTTGTCCTGTGTATAGACCTGTTAATGAATAGGTTATCAGACAATGGTTGATAATGGCCCCGTATATATTTATATAAGGTTATCAGATCCCCTCTAAGGCGCCGTTTCTCTAAACTAAACAGGTTTAAGCTTGTTAGTCTTTCCTCATAACTTAACCCTTCCATTCCCCTTATTAATTTAGTTGCCCGTCTCTGCACTTTTTCTAGCGCTATAATATCTTTTTTTAAGACAGGTGCCCAAAATTGCACGGCATATTCAAGGTGCGGCCTGACCATTGATTTATACAGAGGCAAAATTATGTTTTCATCCCGTGAGTGAACTCCCCTTTTAATGCATGCCAATACTTTGCTGGCCTTGGCGGCTGCTGTTTGACATTGCACATTGTTACTTAGTTTGAAGTCTATGATTATTCCCAAATCCTTCTCCTGCTTGGATTTCCCTAACTCCGTACCATTTAGGGTATAAGTTACTTGTGTGTTCTTCACTCCAAAGTGCATAACTTTTCATTTATCTAGATTAAATCTCATCTGCCATTTAAGTGCCCAGTCCCCCAATTTATCTAAATCCCCATGCAGCGAAGTAACATCCTGCTCACATTGTATTACTTTTCCTAGTTTTGTGTCATCTGCAAACACTGATACATGGCTTTCAATGCCTATCTCAAGGTCATTTATAAATAAATTGAATAGTATTGGTCCTATAGCAGACCCCTGAGGGACACCGCTTACCACTGGTGTCCATCTTGAAAATGTACCATTTATGACCACTCTCTGTACCCTATCTTTTATCCAGTTTTCTATCCAAGAACAAGTATTTTCATCTAGACCAATTTTTCTCAATTTAAATAGTAACCTTTTGTGTGGAACTGTGTCGAAAGCTTTGGCAAAATCTTAAGTAAATCACATCCACTGCGGCCCCCTGATCTATACTTCTACTTACTTCCTCATAGAACGTAATTAGGTTAGTCTGACATGATCTGTGTTTCATGAAACCATGCTGATTTTTGCCATTATAGTGCAAAGAAGGGTCAAGGGACGGTTTGGATTCTTTTTTGTTGTTTTTATTTTGTTAGAATGGGAGTGATGAGCGCACCCTTGAACTAGTTTGGGAAGGTGCTAGTAGGCAGTGAAAGAGCTGTGTTAATATTGGTATTTGGGTGGAAGAGACTGAAATGAGAAAGAACAGTAACCAGAGGAACGGAGAAGGAGCCACATCATCCTCTGCTGCAGGTATAAAGGTGCGGTGTTGTAGATGGAAAGGGAAGAGGATAACCGACAGACCTAAAATGCTGGGAGAAGGTATCCATTTTGATGGAACCAATTTTATTGAATAGAAACGTCATTTGCCATAAAGGAGGAAAAAGGGTTTGGAGGACTAAGAAGGTTGTTGAATGTAGAGAAAAATTGTTTGAGGACAATTTGGATATGCAAGAGGAAAAGTGGCATTATTTTGGTAGGTTAAGGCAGAGATGTAGGACCTGAGCATGACCAAGTAATGCAAAAAGGCCGTTGGTGTGCGTAATTTCCACCAATGACGCTCAACTATGCGTGAATAATGTTAGCTGTAGTGGGCTGATGTTCGAGTGCCACAGTTGTAGTTTGGAAAGCTTTCGGAGAAGGAGACTGGGAGGACCCACTGCATTTAATACCTTTTTAATTACGCTTCGCCAGGTAATGCTGCCTTGGTGGTGTGTATGCATACAATTTCCAGAATGCGGACAAGCTTCATAAAGGCCAATCTCAGATTTGTATGTCTGTTTAGGCAGTGGGTTGAAGTTGATAAAAGGGGTTTTACAAGGGCTGTGGAAGATGGATGTTAAATTATGCATTCCCAGGTTGGACCTTTTTAACCAAGGTTTCTAAGCCAGTTCCATTTACAACAAAGTGTGGTGTACTGATTCACCATTTACTATTACAGTGTCAGGTATAGAAACATAGAAACATAGAAAAATGTCAGCAGATAAGAACCTTTCGGCCCATCTAGTCTGCCCAATTACATGGATACTTAACCTGGATTTATCTTTTGTATAGGATAGCCTTATGCCTATCCCATGCTTGCTTAAATTCAATTACTGTTTTGGCCTCAACCACTTCAACTGGAAGGCTGTTCCATGTATCCACCACCCTCTCAGTAAAATAATGCTTCCTGATGTTACTTTTAAACCTTTGCCCCTCTAATCTAAGACTATGTCCTCTTGTTTTGCTACTTTGTTTCCGTTTAAATATACTCCCTTCCTCTACCTTGTGGATTCCCTTTACGTATCTAAATGTTTCTATCATATCTCCTCTGTCTCGTCTTTTTTCCAAGCTGTACATGTTAAGATCATTAAGCCTTTCCTGGTAACTTTTCTCCTTCAAGCCGTACACCATTTTAGTAGCCCTTCTCTGAACTCTCTCTAAAATGTCTATCCTTCTGGAGATACGGTCTCCAGTACTGCACACAGTACTCCAAGTGAGGTCTCACCAGTGCTCTGTACAGCTACTGCTACTGCTAATACCTCTCCCTACACAACCAAGCATTCTGCTAGCATTTCCTGCTGCTCTATTACATTGACTATTTCCCCTTAGATCCTCTGAAATAATAACCCCTAAATCCCTTTCCTCAGATGTTGAGGTTAGGACTGTATCAAATATTCTATATTCAGCCCTTGGGTTTTTACGTCCCAGGTGCATTATCTTGCACTTATCCACATTAAAACTCAATTGCCACAGCTCCGACCAATTTTTTAGTTTACCTAAATCATTTGTCATTTGGCTGATCCCTCCAGGAACGTCAACCCTGTTGCAAATCTTTGTGTCATCAGCAAAAAGACATACTTTTCCATTAATACCTTCTGCAATATCACTAATAAAAATATTAAAGAGAATGGGTCCAAGTACTGACCCCTGAGGTACCCCACTGGTAACAAGACCTTGCGCCGAATAAACTCCATTTACCACAACCCTCTGTTGCCTGTCACTCAGCCACTGCCTAATTCATTCAACAATATTGGAATCCACGCTCAAAGATTGCAATTTATTGATAAGCCTTCTATGCGGAACAGTATCAAAAGCCTTACTGAAATCTAAATAAGCAATGTCTACTGCACCACCTGTGTCTATTATTTTTGTTACCCAATCAAAAAAATCAATAAGATTAGTTTGGCATGATCTCCCTGAGGTAAACCCATGTTGTTTCTGATCCTGTAATCTATGTGTTTTTAGATGTTCAACAATCCTTTCCTTTAACATGGTTTCCATTAATTTCCCCACTACTGACGTAAGACTATCTTGCCTATAGTTCCCCGATTCCTCCCTACTACCCTTCTTGTAAATGGGCACAACATTTGCTAATTTCCAGTCTTCTGGGACGACTCCCTTTAGCAAGGATTGGTTAAATAAATCTGTTAACGGTTTTGCTATTACATCACTGAGCTCTTTTAATAATTTAGGGTGGATCCCATCAGGCCCCATTGACTTATTTGTCTTTACTTTAGACAGCTGCTGTAGAACCTCCTCCTCTGTAAACTGATATGTAAATGTCTCGTTAGTGTTTCCTCCTAATTGAGGTCCCTTTCCTTCCTTTTCTTCTGCAAAGACTGAACAAAAATATTCATTGAGGCAGTCAGCGAGACTTTTATTCTCTTCTACATACCTTCCTTCCTTTGTTTTTAATCTAACTAATCCTTGTTTTACTTTTCTTTTCTCGTTTATGTATCTAAAAAATGTTTTGTCCCCCTTTTTTACTGACTGAGCTATTTTCTCTTCTGCGTGTGCTTTGGAAGCTCTTATAAATGGCTTTGCCTCTTTCTGCCTAATCTTATAGGTTTGCCTGAGTTGTTTTATAATTATTGAATGCTGTCTTTTTGTTCTTCACTATTTTGGCCACTTCTGCAGAGTACCACAGTGGTTTCTTCCCTTTTTTATTTTTGCTAACAAGCCGAATGCAATTGCCTGTGGCCTTCAATAATGCTTCCTTTAAATAATCCCATTTCTCCTGGACTCCCTTTAAACTCCTCCAGTCTGATAATGACTCCTTCACACAAAGTCTTATTTTAGAAAAATCTGTTTTTTTTAAAGTCTAAAACTTTTGTTTTTGTGTGGTGCGGCTCCATCCCTGTTCTTATATTATACCATACCATACTGACTGGTGATCACTAGATCCCAAATTTTCACCTACAACAACGTCCGATACCAAACCTCCATTTGTGAGTATTAAATCCAATATGGCCTCTTTACGGGTCGGCTCCTCAACTACTTGTGTAGTATCTTTTTAGTAATTGATTATTACCAGTGCTACAACAGAAGAGCATGTTTTATATCAACCTTTTCAAACTGAACAAACCTCATGTTGGCCATTTCTGAGAACATAATAAAAAAATAAAACTTCTTCTACAGGTACAACCAAGATGTCTTTGGAACGAATTTAAGAACAACACCATCCAGAACAGCGATAATTCTATGAAGGATGAAGGTAAACACACAAGCCACAATGCAGGAATGTCTGAGAAATATCATGCAACAATTTAATTCATTCCATGCTGGTTTATTCAGTGAACCAATGAAATTGCTCATATGACTACATGTGTTTTATAATGAAGAACCATTCTTGCAGCTTCTAAAATGGTACATTTTCATACAATGTGCCATCTACATGCATTTAAAATTACAGTGTCAGACTATCAACATGTTAGTCATGTCTTTGTGCCATAGATCTGCTATAAAAGTGATAGGAGCATTCGCCTCAGGTAAATGGAGAACTAAGGCTGGTCATCTGTATAGGTCCAGTCTAATCCCCCAACGTGGGAAGTGGTTGAACTGCGTTCATTGCATCCAACTTTAGTCATACGATTTCACCAGTTTACATCAGACTAGCGACTACTCTCAATTGAAAGCTATTTTCTGCTTCAAGTCAAATGACCTGGGTTAGTTGCTGCTACACACACACACACACACACTACATATATACCCAGCACACACATGTGTAGACAGAACATATATACACGGCACACACCAACAAGTCAGGGCGGATAAAAACATGGTTTATGGGAGTGTCCGTAGCCTTGTTTATGCAGTGGTTACATTTAAAATTACAAAGTGACTAAGTTGCTTCTGATGTCATCAACTCCAGTGGGGGATACAGTCACACATGGTTGTATGAACTGGCTTGTCCATAGTATGATAACCAGTTGAACGTATAGCTATGCATCCAGTAGACGCCCAGCCTTGAAATACTGCCCACAAACACTAAAGACTTTCACCTGGACCCACTTTACACCTGTGCTCTTACCTGGTGTTGTTTGATCTGGTAGCTATCTGGTCCATTACAGTGGTTTAGATTTTCTTATGGTTGTTATGGTCGCAATGGGCGTTGCACAGAAGTCACCATGTATCCCAATTAGACTCCATGTCAACACAGTAGTTGTGCATTTGATATGTAATTTATCATACCGTTGTTTTTCCTGTTTTACACTTGGCCAGAATGCCCACTGAAATGATTTAGCTCTCCATCCACCAGAATTTGCTATCATTTTTGACGTGTGTGTGTGTGTGCGCAGGGCTGGTGAAATTTTAAGATGTTGGGGCAATTCAATTGATCTCCATGCCAATCTGTATAAAACCCACCTTTTTGCCTTACACCGCCATGTAATAGCAAGTGTTTACAAAGTGCATGCACCAGGGTATGCCTTGTATACCTAATACCACTACTGGAGTTTATATCCCAGTTAATGCAATAGCATACTAATATCTAGTAGCCAGAGAAGCTAAAGGAAGAGCTGGGATTCATTAAGTTCTCTTTGTGCTCCAGCAGCTGCTCAGCTTTCTCGTTGCTTTTACAGACTAGAACAGAACTTCCAGGTTTTGTCTTCTCATATGAGAGGTGTACACTAGAGATGCACTTGCCCTCTACACGCAGTCACTGCTAAACCTATGACAAGTTGTGGGAGGTATTTGTAGGATACTTGGGGGGGGGGTTATCCATTAAGTGGCAGGGTTTTGCCGGTGTTACAAATACTGGCTATAATCGCTATTGCAGTGGCGATAAATGCCTGCGTGTCTCAAAACTCAAAGGCTCAAAGAGAAGCTTTGCAGAGCAGCTTCTCCTTTTGCTGTTTGGATTCTAGATTTGAGTAGTGCTAGCGTTTCTTGGTACTGCAATACCGTCAATTTTAGCCAGCATTTGCAACAGCCTTCAAACACTGGTGCTTGGTGGATTACCCCTGAAGATTTCAATTATATCGGCGCTTACTGTTGAAAAGGTGTGCATAGAGTATTTGTAAGAGAATGAAGGTGAAATAAGCGACCCATTCCTTTTGTCTTTTAAGCTATGTGCTGCTCCATGAAGCTTGATAATGTCTATATTATCGTCTTTTCTCACTTCATGTACCTCAAATATCTGCTGGAACTTATTTCGGATACATTTTACCTTTTTACTGGTATCCTACCGCTTGTTTTTCTGTCCTGAGCTGACCTTTCCTGTTCTTGCTACTCTGTTGGAAACCTGCGAGGATATACTTTGTCTTTAGAGGTAGCATAATTAAAAGAATAATTTTGTATTGGTGAGTCAATGTTTCCATTAACTGCGTTCAGTTGGTTGACCAACTGCTGCTTCTTGTTAAAGATCTTCAGACCCCAATTAAAGAGCGATCCATACGTGTTCATTTCCAGTTGGATGACTCTATGTCTGAGGATTCATCTTTGGTGGGCAATATTCCTTCTCCAGTTATTTCCTTCTTCTCCTCCCCATGCCAAAATTCAGGTGAGTTCATCCCCAAACCTCAGCTTGATAGTGCCGTTGGTTTACATGTTTCATTATGGGCCATATTACATACTTGGTGCTAACTTAACCAGAGCAGTTGTAAACTTCCTAGAGCCATTATAGCCTATGGAGGTTTTAAGTTTACAACAGCTCTGGTTAAGTTAACACCAAGTAATGTAATATGGTCCGAAGTGTAATAACATCAACGATGTAGGAACCCCAAACATTTTAGAGGGGACTGGCATTTTCCATGCCAAGACATTTTAGAATTGAGCCAATACAGACTAGCAAGGTCAGTTTATTAGTTTACAACCTTTCAAATAAATTGGGGTAATTCAGGAGACTTGGGGTAGATAACGTTTAAGCTCTATCAAAATAATCAATTCTTATTCCCATGTGCATGGTGGACCCATTTCTACCAGAAAAACTGGGTGTTCCCCTCAACCCCTTTCCTAACGCCCATGGTTACTTTTGTGCAGTACCATAAGCCAACTCTGCAAAAACACATATGAGAGAAAGGCTGCCCATAGCACTTTGGTGTAAGCTGTTTACAGTACATTCGAATTACAAAAAAAATTAAGTTCTACTCTGCAAGTTGCCTTTTATTTTTTCTCTCTTATACTAGGGCCCAGTTATTCCTCTTAATCTTGTGGATGAGTTACCTGATGTCAATTTCTGGGAGAAGCAGAGCTTGTGCATCAAGGATGGGGACTGGAGAAGATGTAGTATACAGATTCCAGATCTAGTATACAACACTGCTCAATATCTTGGGACCCTATTCCAGTGTTGTCATTAACATAATGGCTGGAATTTTTTTTCCCAACCTTGCCGCAAGCTTTGCTTCTGATCTACTATTGCAGCAGGTTACTATAAAGTCTCCTATACTTTGTATAGGAGTTGCTAATGACCTGGCTCAGTCTCACAACGATCCCACCTCACTCTCCCTTTCCAGCTCCCCAAAATCTAGATTAAATAGGGATAGGTGTTCTAAAACGACCCTATAATCGGAGAATCCACTCACTCAATTCATAATAATTATGCAGCTAAAAACTGAAGCCATGGAATAGACTTGCATAAATTCAAAACTATTTAGATTTAAAAAAAATATGTAGTCAAGCTCAATAAATATCTGTAAAATATATATTTATTCAAATATAACAGGTCAGTTAAATGCATGTTATAGCAAATTGTGCTACACAAAGGCTTATTAACTTGCTTGTAAAGTACATTTCTACTTATCCTGCATTTTCATCTCCCAGTGTGGTGCAGCCCCCCTAATAATGCCAGCAAGTCTCTACCTTCTGAATGTCCGTATTTTGGTCACGTCCCTGAAGAGGAATCTGAAGAATTACTCAAAATGTGAGTATTTTTATGCCACTTCAGCTCCATGATAAATAATACATTCCAGTACGATATAATGTAGAAACTCTTCAATTTTATTGTTTCTGGTGGTTTCAATGGTTTTATTGCTGTGGTGCTCTGTGGTACGGTCATACACATCGCATATTACAGTGAGTTTTATTGCTGCGTAGCTCTGTAATGTGTTGTGTAATCAGGGATCAAGTCCTAAAAAAAGAAGTGTGGGAACTCGCCAGGATTTCTGTCTAACAATAAGCAATTTGTCACCTCGCACGTAACACAAACACACTCATATACATAAATATAGCAGTGTATATTACATCTATGTCAATAAGAAAGCAGACTGAACAACAAATGCTTATGCTGGCTATTGAATACGGAGATGTAGTGTATGCAGCTGCCCCACAAACACACCTCCAGAAACTTACTACATTGTATAACTCATTCTGCCACTTTGTGCTACAATGTAACTACATGACCCACCATTGTGACATGTTAAAAGAACTAAACTGGCCATCGCTTTAATACAGGTGCACCCTTCACCTTTCCAACCTGGTGTTTAAGAGGTTTTCTGGGAAGCTACCACCCTACCTGAATAAACTGCTTCCCCCAGCAGTTCCCTCATCCTATAACCTCCGATCCAGGACCTGCACCTTACTTGCAATACCACAATACAAAAAGAAAGTGTCTCGATCCTCATTTTCCTACAGAGCCCCACAATTATGGAATAACCTCCCAGACGCCATCAAATCTTCCCCCAGTCACTCGAGATCTCTGTTAACATACCTCAATACAGAATGCACCTGTAAACATGTAACATAATGACTATTTCCTACATATTTATTTTCTGTCTTAACCTGTATATTTGTATTTTTTTAATATCTTGCATTTTATTACGTTGTATTTTTGTACCTATTGTACCTGCCTGTGTGTGTATATATCCATAATATGCCTGCCTAACCGTTTGTTACTTGTATTTCTGTACCTACTGTAACAATTCAATTTCTTAAACCTAGGACATACTTGAATACTAGAGAAATCTCAATGTATCCTTCCTGGTAAAATACTTTGCAAATAAATAAATATGTGGAATATAGCAAAAATAGATCATAAATCCTATATTTATTGTGACTTGGGTGTTCAATCATATATTTCTCTAACTACAAGCTTTATAGAGTATGGGACCAAAGGGAACTCCGTTCCCTCTGCAAAATTAGTGCAGGAACTCCGTTCCCCCTCGACTTGACCCCTGTGTGTAATGTACAGTATCTTTTAAAGAGATGGTAGAGATCTTGCAAGATCATGCAGGTCACATGGCCCGGAAGCGCAACACTCCATGGAGTCCTATGGATTCCAGGAGGGGGATACGCGGGGCACGTGTTAGCTGGAAGGCAGCGCTCGTTTCGGAGTTAAAGATTCAGCGCCGGCCTCGTAATCTGGTTGTAAAACGGGGACGATAAAGGAATATTTGCGAGGGCATGTTGCAAGTTTTATTGGAACCTCTTTTTAATTTTCTTCATGTTTTCCAGATCTACATTTAACATCAAATCATCTGCTGTACTGTTTGAAAAGAGCAAGAAAGGGAAGGACATCCCTCTGAAGACCCGCAGCGCTCCAGCTAGTACACTCGTCCTGGATCCGGTATAGTGTAACTATAAGCCATATTTGCAAAGTGGAATTTAGTACAAAAACCCTCTAGTCACAATGCTTTTATTGTAGGTGTTAATTGTCAAATATGTGGCTTCGTTACTCAAAGCCAGCCCTTTGTGCATGTTCATTTTGCCGTTAGAAGCTCCACTGAAAGAGGCAGGCCCCTGTTTTGACGTTGTCGATAACAGGAAGCCAATAAATGTAACTATCAGGAGATAGATAAAAGCAGGAGAATGACTGGAGAATGAAAAATTCTACGTCAAAATAGCCGATTTGGAAAGTGAGAATTTTTCTGGTTTGGCTATTTTGACCTAGAATTTGTCATTCTCCAGTCATTCTCCTGCTTTTCACGCTCTCTGATTAACCCTGTATGTCACCTGCTAATAACCCTTAGTTACTCCCTATTACTATCTTTGTTAATACTGCGCTGCATTATTTGTGGCTTTAGCTTTAACGTCGAAGCCACCACACATGCCCCCACTGGTATCAGAAAAATCACTTCACACCCAGTCTTTGAGCTAGTGTTTTGTTTTCGAATACTTTTTGGGTGAGAGCAGGCTGATTTGCTTATGGAGCATTCATCCCTGTAATGGCACAAGCAAGCCAACTGGGTCTTGTGAGACCTGAGCGGGCACCCACCGTACAGCAGGCCACTAGTGCTATTGCTCGTCCTCAGGACCCTCACAAACCCCCTTTCTCTCACTACCTGTTTTTGAATACTGCCTGTAGACAACAGTAACAGACTACTTAAGAATGGCAAATTTTTCTGTCTGCCCATTGTTACACTTCCCATACAAAAATTGCAGCTCAGTCAGCATAGTGGCTCCATCCATTCACTCTGCATCTTATTTAAAAGAGGGCCTGCAGTTTCCTCCGTTTTTACAAAATAATTCCGTGCAACAATGGATTTCACGCACATATGTCATTAAACAATAATTGCATTCTACGCCTACATATTTTCATTTTATCTTCTACAGGAAAACATCTTGGTTAACAGTTCACTTGTTCCATACCCTGATCCAGACTACACGTTTCTCACCAATTTTCAAGACACCAATTACAAGGTTTAATTCTGTTGCTTAATTATTGCTCGAAGACATTTTTAACACTTTGCACTGTGTAAAATAAGTTTAAATTGGATCTTTAATCAACTTGTTTGGTTCAGCGGGAAATGCACCACTATTTTAAGATTATTAAACCTGTGAATGCTATGAGATTTAAATTTATACTTTGCAGCGGGCTACTGCTAGTTGGTTATACAGTTACTGCTCCTTTGCAGCGTCATAATATCACAATGGAACATACTATTTGATAAATATCCCTCTATGTTGGCAATCATAGGCGTGAGCAGAAGAATACGCAGCTCGTTTCATTGCTCCTGCTTTTAACTCTTTATGTCTCCAGCTACACTTTTTTGAATGTTTTCTCTTTCCTCTGGTTCATGATGAATACTATAGAGTTTATTCACAAAGCACCCAAATTTCAGTGCTTTTAACTTCAAGGCTGTTCGGTGCACTTTGGCGATTCCATTTCGGTGAATTCACTATTTAGCGAATGGTCATCCCAGTGCGCCGAGGATGGAGTCACCAAAGCCGTTATTGGACGTCTTTATTTAAAAATAGAGGCCACACCCCTAATGTGGCATTTGATCTGAAATAGTAATATAATAAATGAAAATAGTGATATGCTTACGGTTTATTTTATTTTTTTAAGTGGGTTGAGGGTGCACCTCTCATTTCTGAATCCCTGTTTTGGAAATGGGAGAGCCACCTCTTTTTAATGACGAGGGTGTTTAATGCTTATCAGTACATCAAGGCAGCACTGCTGATCTCTCAAACGCCGAATATGCAGGGCCGGTGCTTCCACTAGGCAAGCTAGGCAACCGCCTAGGGCGCACTGCCACCTAGGGGCGCAGCTGGCCCCAACTCTGGTTCCATTATTGTACACCTTCCTCATTGTTTAGTTGAGTAGCTGGGAGTGGTGGCTCGCAAAGCAGACCCCCGCAAGTGCCGCAGAAGGTTAGTGTCTTATGGTGATGCACAGGTGCCACCAGATGACTTGTGGGCACCAGAAGAGGCAGATGAAAGAAAAAAAAGAGGCAGAAGAAAGACACGAAAGAATGAAACAAAAGAGAAAGAAAGGGGCACGAAAGAAAGTCAAGGTTATGAATGGGAGGGAAGAAGAAAGAATGAGGAAAGAGAAAGAAAGGGCATGAAAGAAAGTGGCACAGAGGGCGGAGGAAGGAAAGAAAGAAAGAAGCATAGGAAAGAAAGCTTGTGTAGCTGGGAGTGGTGGCTCGCAAAGCAGACCCCCGCTAGTGGCAAGAAGGTGGGTGTCTTATGGTGATGCACAGGTGCCACCAGATGACTTGTGGGCACCAGAAGAGGCAGATGAAAGAAAAAAAGAGGCAGAAGAAAGAAAGACACGAAAGAATGAAACAAAAAGATAAAAAAGAAAGGGGCAAGAAAGAAAGAGGCACAGAGGGTGGAGGAAAGAAAGAAGCAGAGGAAAGAAAGAGGCAGATGAAATAAAAGGCGAAAGAAAAGAGGCAGATGAAAGATAGAGGCACAGACCTATTCTGGCCCCAACCAGCGGAGGGGTAAGATGGGCACAGAACGATAGTGTGCGGCCATCGTGCACAGTGTGTGTGTCCCCCCTGCATTTCAACAGTTGGCAATTTTTTTCGGAGGGGGGGCACAAGTAGCTGGTCTTGCCTAGGGTGCAAAACAGTCTAGCACCGGCCCTGCGAATATGCATATGGAGAAAAATCAAGGGTCATAGAACTTGTTTGAAAACAAATGGTACTGTGTCTGTCCAGCGGCCAGGTGACATCCCTAACTAATTCTGTAAGATATGTCATTTATTATGATTATGGGCTTCAGTATAATCCACCTGTTATATTATCCTTGTAGAAATTTATCACCGGCCCTCTTGTTTGAAATCGTGTGTTGTTCGTATACTTCTCAAGTGATAATCACAGTAACCACCAACTTAATTTTATTGTTGTGTTGCTGTTGGGTCTCAGATTTCCTTGTTTTTCTTGGTTAATAAGGAATGTTTCAAATGTTGAAATAAATGTTAGATCTGGGATATAATTTCACAAACTAATGTATATCTGGGAGTATTGTGATGCATTCATTTTATTTTTATTTGTTCTTGTAAGTTTAGATATGTATATGCTACTGTTAAAGTCCGAAGTGCGGTTAATTTTAGGATTTATCCGGGTAATCTGCAAAGTATCCAGAGGCCTCTGGGTAGTCCGGTTTTCTGCTGTTTTACCCGTGTAAAATGCACATTACCCTAATGTTGTTGGGTAAAGTCTGATGTGAAATGAGACATCGGTCTTTATCCGGGTAAACTGCAAAGTATCCAAACGCTTCTGGGTACTCCGCTTTTCTTCAGTTTTCAGCAGGTTACAGTTGACTGCATTCCGAGGATTACACGGGTAAAGTTGCATACTATTATCTGACCATCAAATTGTGGGGGTTTTTTTCGGGTTTTTTAACCAAATTGTATCCAGTCACATACCACACTAAATAACCGTTGGGTTACTCTGTGCGTTAATTGTCTGAAAATTTATTTATGAAGATAAAGATATTCTATACAGATTAACCTGATGGTTATTATGGTTTCTAAATGATATATAATCACATATGACCCATAATAAAGATCATGTAACTCTATAACATTCATATCAGAAACCTATCCTGTCACTCTGTATATTCGTTAGATCCTCAAAACAGTTTAATGTTTGTCTTTTGCCATTTTCGTTGATAATATCCATAGAGAATAGCAAAATTCACTTTTACCAAGGCGGGGTTGGATGCTCTGCAGATTACCCAAATGAAGCTGTGGATAGTCCTCAGATTACCCGGGTGAAGCTTCAGACTTTTATCTGAACGATAACAAAATTCAGTTTTAACCACACGTGATTGGATAGTCTGCAGATCATTCAGGTAAAGTGCGAATTTTTCAGCTCTTCCAGACAGTTACCCAAGGGCAGTTGGTTAGTCCTAAAGATTACCCGGGTAAAGTCAGAATTTTCCACAAATACCACAATACAAAAAGAAAGTGGCTCGATCCACATTTTCCTACAGAGCACCGCATTTATGGAATAACCTCCCAGACGCCATCAAATCTTCCCCTAGTCTTAGGTCACTCAAGAGCTCCCTATTAACATACCTCAATACAGAATGCGCCTGTAAACCTGTAACATAATGACTGTTTCCTACATATTTAGTTTCTGTTAATCTGTATATTTGTTTTGTTTAATATCTTACTTGTTATTAGCATTTTATTTCTGTAACAACTATAACATTTCAATGTTTTTGAACCCAGGACATACTTGAAAACGAGAGAAATCTCAATGTATTCTTCCTGGTAAAATACTTTATAAATAAATAAAAATTTGCCACTTAAGGCCGGGGGCACACTAGGTGTTTTTTTCTGCGCACTAGCGCTCTTTAAAATGCACTTCCTGCATTGCGGCGTCCACTCAACGCCCGCCTGCCCCCCTCAGAGCTGCAAATCGCGATCCTCCATAGGATCGCGCTTTGCAGCCCCGTCAACGCACATCCTAACGCATCGACGGTGAGGATCTCTAGACGCACGCATGCTACGCTCACACTAAGTCAGCAGCATCACAACGCTGGGACGGACGCTGGTAAGTGCGTTTTAACGCGCGCTAGTGCGCAGAAAAAAAAACACCTAGTGTGCACCCGGCCTTACCCGGCGGTTTTTGGTAATGTCAGGATTACCCAGGTAATCTTAAAATTAACCACACTTTGGACTTTAACCGTAACATATACAAGTGCTTATCGAGTGCTGAAATTGCACCTCTGTTGGGTGATAATTATTTGCACTGTTCTGCGTAAATAGAAAGACCGTACAAACCGATGAAAAGTGATTGATTGCAATTGTGTCTTCGCTTTAATTAGAACGTTTCAAATTAAAATTGGGCACATAATCTTTTTATGAAATGATGATAGATGTGTAGCCATAAATGTATATAGGGAATGGCTAGATTTTATTCCACAACTGCGTAACGTGAATTAAAATTGCTGTATAAAAGACAATGGTCCACTGAATGAAAGGTAGAATTCCTGCAGGTACCTCACAGTAAAATGCTGAAATTAGTAACTTGAATACAACATCGACATAAGGGTTTGAAATGGGGGTTAAATGTCTCATTTCCCTTAATATAAAAATATAGAATAAAAATAAAAGCCATCTTAGGCTATTTTTCTGAGAATTCTGATGTGGTCACTAAATAATAGTGCTGGATTTTTGACTGATAATTGCTTTATATTCTGCTCTCTTCAAGGTGTATCTGAAGGTGCATCCAGATGGCATAGAGTTTCTTGAGAGCCTTTGCAAAGTGTACGAGGTGAAGACAAATGTTGATCTTTTTATATGAAATTCAATGTGAGAAACCTCAAATAGGCCTAGGCCCATATATACCTGTAAACTAAGCTATTGTTTGACAAATCCTAGAGATGAGCAGCTCAGGATAATGAGCTTTTTCTTTCTTTTATAGGCACCCATTGGCCTATACATCCATTGCCCTATACGCCCAATCAAAAAGTCATTTAGCCAATTCGTACCATCTATTTAAGTCAATCTAGCATTAGCTAATTTTTAAAACTCTGAATATCAGAGAAGAAAGTAAGTTTGTTTATACGGTTGTCACAATGTCAACCTTGCAAGACTGAATCTTCATCACCCTTATAATGCCAACAGACAGAACACCCCACTGAGGACATATGTGGTTGCACAATGTTTCATCAGGCTGTGTTCTTTAAAACAATCTTTAAGTGTTTATTTTTTCTCCACAGATTTTTGTTTATACAACTGCAAAAAAAGCATATGCAGAAAAAATCCTTGACATTCTAGACCCTCGGAAGAAGCTGATCAGGTAAGATCTGTTCATATGCTATACGGAGATATTTAACTTCCAGTGTCGGCAGTTCATGACTACATTACAGCCTTTGAGGCACCGTGAATGTCATACTGAAATGTAAAGATAAATTTGGATCCTGATGATTTCCTTTGTGAATTAATCTGCAGACACAGACTGTTTCAGGACCAGTGTGTTAGTGTGGATGGTCACTATTTAAAAGACCTGAGAGTCATCCAGAGAGATTTGGCCAAGACTGTTGCTCTAGACACCAATCCTCACAACTTCCCATTCCAAGTGAGTCTGCTATTATCTTATTTTATTTGTTCCCTTAATTTATATTACAATTCTCAGTTGTATATGATATATATTTTTTTTAATTCTCTCCAGAAAACCAACAGAATTCCTGTGAAGAAGTGGACAGGTAGCAAAATGGATAAGGAACTCATGAGCCTTCTCCCAGTCTTGAAAGACCTGACTCTAGTGGTAAGAATTCTATCATTTATTGTGATCATTTTATATAGCGCCAACAGTTTCCGCAGCGCTTTACAATAACTAAAGGGAACGAGATACAGATAAATCGACGTAGGATGGAAACACTAGGGGCCATATTACAAAGCTGGTGCTAACTTAACCAGAGCTGTTGTAAACTTCCCAGAGCCATTATAGCCTATGGAGGTTTTAAGTTAACAACAGCTCTGGTTAAGTTTGCACCAACATTGTAATATAGCCCTAGGTGTAGAGGGCCCTGCTCATAGGAGCTTACAATCTAGAGGGATTGGGGTTCAGGAAGACCAGGGGAATTTTACTGGATGCCAGGATCATTAGTGCCAGTGGTTTGGGAACGGTGGGACCATAGAAGCAGCTTCAATCATGTGTGAGTAGGTGAGCCAAATATTTATAGGATATCATAAATGCTATGCAGCAAACTATTCGTTGCATGATTTATATTGAAGTACTTGAGAAAGAAGAGCGTTAACAGATACAAAATTCAAATGGTTACTCTTTCTGGTTTCAGTCTCTATTCTTTTGTTTAATTTGCATAGGATGATGTACGTGTAGCAATATCACATCATTTCCAAACCGAAGGCACAATGGATGAAGAGGACTGATATTGCTTTATATTAAACCTAATTTAATTACAAAGACAATCCTTGTGAAAGGTCTATTTTCTGTGTAACAGTATGTATATATGCGTGTGTAAATTAGTGACGTATGTATTTTGTAATTATGTGTATTGACGTGTGTATTTTTAAAATCTCGTTCATTTTTTTTATATTGTATGGAACTGGTTTTATGTGAAAAATACATATTTTTTCTTTGCTTTAATAAAATCAATTTGGAAAATGGACTTTCAGGACTGTTAAAATAGTGTGACACTGACCCATGACTCAAAGGATAAACCTATATATTCAGGGTTTAATGTATGTTTGAACTATTGCTGTGAACTAGGATGGGTCTGTAGATTTAGACAAATTATGACCCTATTGGCTATAAAGGTTCATTGCAAACCATTTGTTTGCATATGAGCTCCAGGATATGTCCCTAAAGTTACAGTACATCAGCTGATGCATCTGTTGTACTGTAACTCCCTGAACTGCGACCGTGTCCAGAACTGACAGCATCTCTGCATTATTTCTCCATGACTTGCGCAGAAGGAGCCGTCTGTCAAATACTGCATACAACCTTGAGGGTTCCAGGTGGTCAACAGCGGTCTGCCCTCTTGGGATCTGGGGGGGGGGTCTCTTTGCGATCTCTGCTGCAGTTGACCTGAGCTGGAAGCAACATCATATGATGACTGAACTTCCTATGCAGTTGAGCGTCCAAAAAGCTGCCCTGTTTCTAGGCATACCCTGATTATTTTTGTGCACACCCACTTTTTTTTTTAATCTTTTCCTGAATGATATGATAGAAATGTCTTTTTAACTTTAAATTTCTCTTGCAACATTTACATACATGGAGGACTAGGAGTCTATTGCAATATATAATTTCCTGATCTCCAAGGGAGATGTAGTTCAAATATACTGTATCTGGGAGGCCAAGTTTGCTGACCCTGCCGTAAAGGATTGAAATCCAAAAAGGAACATCTATTTTGCCACATGTGAAATAATTAGGTTTCAAATTGAGAATTCTAATTACTATCATGACGAACTTCAAACCAAAACTCGGAGATGGAAGCCTGGAAATAATCTATTTCCCTCCTTCACAGGAGAAGGCATTCAAAAACCAAAGCCACCAAGCTAAGATCCACCACCGCTATGGTGGAGGCTACAGAGGGCCTAAGTTGGATGTGTGCAGCTATTTATTTATTTTTATTTATTTAATTTTTTTATAACTTTCTGATGTGCATTTTGAATCTGCTGAGTTCACAGAAAAAGATATACTTTGTATGGGATCTACAATAAGACATAACTTTTAGAGTAGTGTTTAAACATACAGGGTTATTCAGAGAGAAGTGAAAACCAGGAGAATGACGGGAGATGTGAAAATTCTAGGTCGAAATAGCCAAACCAGAAAAATTCTCCCATTTATCTCCCTTTCCAAATCGGCTATTTTGACCTAGTCATTCTCCTGGTTTTCACCGCTCTCTGAATAACCCTGTTAATGAGGTCTGAGCTCAGCAAGGGAAGGGGGAGTGAAATGACTCAGCACTGAAGGGGTTAATTTAATGTTTACAAATTTACTGTGTGGGCGTCCACAAAGTTTTGGGGCATCAAGCTCCCATGTGTACATATTTGTGAACTAGATATTTGAATCGTGTCCAAACTATGCACAATATTCATTTTCAGAATGAAAAACTCGATTCACTGATTAACCTCAAACATAGACATGGTAAATGATAAAGAACATGTAATAGGATTCTTGGCACTTACTATAAATTCATTTTTTTCCCATTGTATCCTTCAATTTGTTTCAGGAAGTGAATTACAAAACGGAGTATTAGTATTATTTTATATAAACAGTTTTTATTGTGTTCAAGCTTGCCGCAAACATTGTTCTTTGTATGCTTTATTTTGCTTTTCACCATCTTTTATTTATATTTCTCGGCTGAGAAAAGGATCGGCTGTTTTAGTTTTATAGAAATGTTTGTACTCCGACAAATAATAAAACCCCTGCCCTATAAATTGATTCAATGATTTTGATTCTGCCTTAACCACTGTTAGTTCTTCCAGGATTCAGGTAAGTAGATTTACATCTAGAGGGAGAAAATGTAAGGAGGTTAACTGGGAACACAGGATGATAATATGCAAGCGTTGAAATTCTAGGGAAGAAAGCACAGATATAAAATGGTTTTTTTTGTTTTTTTAGTTAACAAAACTAGGGCTTTTATTGTCTTCTACACCTTTATGAAAACCTAAAAAAAACTTTTGAATTCTTAACTGATACTTCTAGTCTTCTAATGTCCACATGAATAGTGCATGTAACATACACACAAATAGGTTATATTTGGAAGCAATTTAGAATAATGAAGGGGATTAGGGAGGACCAGTTTACATGGGCTTTGGACCTGTCAACATCAAACCAAACCTAGCCTAGCCTTAAACAAACTTAAACTCCACCGTTCCTCAAATGACCTCCCCCAGCATTTATCTTAACCCCTTCACTGCTGAGCCATTTCATGTCTTAATAAAAAAAAAAGAAAAACGGGTTTTTTTTTTCTTTACTTTAAACATGGTCATGTTTGGTATCATTGGAAAGGCCATGCTAGCTGCCAACAGTCGGGAGATATCGGGGTTCAAAGGAACCCCCCCATCTCCACCCCGATCTTTCCTTAAGAGTCAATGAGGACGTTCCTCACACGTCCTCAGCAGTGAAAGGGTTAAAAGGGATAGTGAGGTCGTATGATAATATGCAAGCGAATATCATGTGTCCCTTCCATCCTTATGTTCAGGGTCCACAAAGGGCAGATTCATTCCTTCCGGAAGGATGGAGTAGGGGAGCTTGCCACATGTAGAAAGACTTCAGGAGTTGTTCAGAAAGAGACTATCTGGCCCCAAAATGTGACCGAACAGGGAATTTCCCCTGTACGGTGACATTTTGGGGCCATTCGGCTATTCAGAGATTAGGGAGTTCGCCAAATTCTCTACAATTATTATAAAGTGAACAGTGATACTGCACAAACTCGCCTCATTTCCCACACTGCCAGCAAGTGTGAAGGTGATGGCACAACAAATTGTTTCGACAACCTAAACCATGGCACTGCAGTGAGGAGAGACAGGGGGCTTTTGGAACACTGCATCTCTCATTTTTACACCTGTCATTGGAAAGGTCAGAGCTGTCTTTGGACAACGATCCCAAACATGACCATGTAATTTGTCAAAAATTAATAAAATAAATGCAAATTTTACTTCTTTTCTGTTATAAGGCTGGCATTATATGCTTTTACATATAAAGCAAACAATGCCAGTACAATAACTCACCTTCTTATTTCTCACACCGGGAGCATTATAGAGGCGATGGCGCGACGAGTTATTACGCATTGGCTCATCTAAAACACAAGCTCTCCTAAGAGGAGAGCATGGGTCGTTTGTACCCCTGTATATCCATTATTTACACCCCATAAGTTTTAGGTTTGGTCACAGCTCTGGCCTTTACATGGTTATGTTTGGTTTCAATAGAAAGGTGTTGTTTTTTTAGGCCCCCCCATCTCCAGTGGCGTAGCGTGGGGGGGCAGGGGGGGCCGTGGCCCCGGGCGCAGTTTTGTTAGGGGCGCATAATTTCTTTTGCAATTATGCGCCCCTAAAACTTGTGGCCCGACTGACCCGCCGGGCCCTCGGGTGCCGCCCAAGGGCCCGCGGGTTGAGGGGACCCAGATGCCGGGCAGCGGGAGTGCCTGCCGGCTGCCCGGTCCTAAACAGTGAGTCCGTCCTGTTGAAGGGGAGGCGGCTGCGTGCAGGCGCAGGTCACGTGGTCCGTCTAATCAGGTGGTACTGAGTCTCTGTACCACCTGACTGGCCGGACCGCGTGACCTGCGCACGCACGCACGCAGCCGCCTCCCCTTCAACAGGACGGACTCGCACGCTGTTCAGGACCGGCAGGCACTCCCACTGCCCGGGAGCTGGGGCAATATCCAGGTGAGAGCTGGGGGGCAAATCCATGTGCTGGGGCAAATCCATGTGCTGGGGCAAATCCATGTGCTGGGGCAAATCCATGAGCTGGGGCAAATCCATGTGTGAGCTGGGGCAATATCCATGTGTGAGCTGGGGCAATATCCATGTGTGAGCTGGGGCAATATCCATGTGTGAGCTGGGGCAATATCCATGTGTGAGCTGGGGCAATATCCATGTGTGAGCTGGGGCAATATCCATGTGTGAGCTGGGGCAATATCCATGTGTGAGCTGGGGCAATATCCATGTGTGAGCTGGGGCAATATCCATGTGTGAGCTGGGGCAATATCCATGTGTGAGCTGGGGCAATATTCATGTGAGAGCTGGGGCAATATCGATAACGTGTCCACAGGTGGGGGGGGCGCACAATTCTTGGCTGGCCCCGGGCGCTGACAACCCACGCTACGCCACTGCCCATCTCCCATCTTTTTGTTCCAAACAAAGTAAGTTTTGATATCCCACAGAATAATTGCCAAAAATAAAACCACTTAAAAAATTTGGAAAAAGGAAAATCTTGAAAAAGACCCTCTTACACAGCTGTAATTTGATGCACGAACATTTTGCTCCATCTTTGTTTCCTTTTACGGCAACAGATGCTGATCCTTCTTTTGATGTGAGCGCAGCATGAAACTGTTTTTCTTCTCAGTCCTGCTCCTCCCTGTTGTAAATTCCTTCATGCAATGGTCTTCTCTGTAACCTCTATTTTCTTACAGTCCCATTAACCTCCATCCTCATTTCTGCTGTCCCGCCCAGCACATATCCCATTTATATAAGCTCCTTATCCAGCTGCTTCACTTCTCTATCATCATGTAGTGTCTGCTATATTCTCTCTGGCAATTATCTCCACAGCAGGGACGTGCAGTCAGGGGCGGCAGGGCCTCACCTGCCATTCCATAAAGTCATTGTGCTGCTGTGGTGGTATTACCATATTTAAATAATCTGTAAATAAAATAAAAGTTCACATGCTCCCCCGCCGTCTGCTTTTTTTATTTTTTCAGTTCGCCGGCTGCTGTGTGTGAATCATCACACAGACAGCAGCGGCAGCACTGAGCCAGCCTAGCCTACGCAATTTGCTCAAGCTGACCGAATGATTCAGTCTGAAGTCTGCAGCGCACCTCTGGTGCGCTGCCTACTTCCTGGATCTACGCTCTTCAGTGCTTCAGACCGGCACTGAGAGCAATTGAATTGCTTGAGCTAATGAGAAAGCACAATTGGTCTCAAGCCATTCAATGTGTTTAAAAAAACAGGGCCTCCCATGGATTGATAGACGTAGAACAGTCACGTGACTGTCCTCGTCAGTCATGGGGGCGTTGCTGCGGGGGGGGGGGGCAGAGCTCAGAGCACGTGTGTGCTACTGTGCTGGGGGTGTGTGGCCTCAGAGTCAGACAATGCCAGAGGTTGTCTCAGTCAGGTAGTGTCCGAGAGATGAGGCGAATGTCACTCACGTGACTGACTACTCGTCCACTGTGCGCAGGAGTGCCAGAGAAGCAGTGAGACAGAGTGTGGCACGCCTGACTGCCTGGTACATATAATTCTGGGGTCTGCCTGCCTGGTACATATAATTCTGGGGTCTGCCTGGCTGGTACATATAATTCTGGGGCCTGCCTGCCTGGTACATATAGTTCTGGGACCTGTCTGCCTGGGTATATATATATATATATAGTTCTGGGGTCTCCACTGCCTAGTACATATAATTCTGGGGTCCTGTGTATATCTGGCTCTGATACTAGCCAGTGCCTCACCAGCCACTGACCTCACCGCACATCACTCCTCCACACTCCCTGTGCTCCTCCCTTTTGTTTCACTTACCTCAGTCCCTTAGATTGTCTGGCTGAGCACTTGTATGAAGTGCTGTTTTAGCAGGACAACTATCCTACGGACAGGGCCATCTGTTCCTTATGTCCCCTTGTTCAAGCTTCCCCATTGTAAAGTGCTACAGAATCTTTTGGTGCTGTATATAAGTACCTGTAACTGACAACTAATGGGGCCCCCAGGCAATAGGAGATGATGGGGCCCCTTTTGCCACGCCCACAGAAGGCTACACCATACAAATCCCCACCCATAGAATGCAACACATACATTGTTGTGTTCACACAATTTAAAAAAATATATTTTTACCTATCATCTGGTCAACGTCTCTAAAACGCAAGCTCTACCTCAAAATATCCCCCAGACACAACTGACTGCACTACGTTGTCTATACATGTATGACTGGAGATCCCACTATCTCACATATTTAGGTCTGCGAATAACATGGGACCCGGGGGGACTGATTAAACATAACTATGATAGAATATTGACCGAAGTGAAATCCTTGTTGTATAAGTGGAGATCCCGGGAGGTGTCGTGGCTGGGCAGAATGGCGGCTGTAAAAATGAGTATTCTTCCAAAAATTTTATACATTTTTCGCACCCTACCACTTAAGCTACCAAGACTCTATTTGGATACGTTACAATCTACCCTGATGACTTTTGTTTGGAACCATAAACGCCCTAGAGTCCCTAGATGCCTCTTATACTATAGACAAACAGAAGGTGGCTTACACATGGCAAATATCCACAAATATTATAGAGCCTCCTGTTTAGCGTCATTATCCGAAATCTTTCATAATGAACCATGGCCACAATGGCTTGTAGTTGAAGCTTCTTGTTGGGAAGGCCACAATTTAGCCAACCTGCTCTGGGTGCCTTTGTCTTTTAGACCTAAGTTGCAGGCCCCTATGCCATCCACAGCCCTCCACCTCGGAATCTGGGACCGCCATTTAGCCATGATCACGAGCCACCACCCATTATCCATGGCTGCTCCTCTGTCTTCTCTGTCATACCTCTTGCCTCAGACACTTTTTGACCCTTGGCTCAGATGTGGGGTTTATAACCTACATCATCTTTTCACACCGTCTGCCATGCTCTCCTTTGATGCTGTCCGTTGTAAATATTCGATCTCAGACTCAATGTTTTTGTCGTATATGCAAATATATTCTTTTCTAAAAGCGAATAAGGTACTAACTGGACTCGAGACACACAAACCACTTTTGTCAGAGGTGGAGTTGTTTTGCCTGGACTCATTGTCTTCCAGTAAACCGATATCACTATTTTATCATATATTAAATACACCGGCCACCAAGGAGTGTTGGGCTTTCCAGAAGGGGTGGGAGAGGGATTTATCTCGGTCCTTCTCAACTATCCAATGGAATAAGGCGTACAAATTTTCAATGGGAGCAACCAAGTGTGCAACTTTGATAGAGACACACAGGAAAGTCTTGTACAGATGGTACTACACACCGGACAAACTGAAACGATACTCGCCCCAAGCATCTGATCTATGCTGGAGATGTGCCTCCGCAGTTGGCACGATGGGACACATTTGGTGGCATTGCCCTGGAGTAGCCGAGCTTTGGAGAGACATTTCGGCACTGGCCACGGAAGTACTGGGAGTGCCGATACCTCACGCTCCGGAAACACTTTTATTAGGAATGATAGATCTCCCACGCCCACATATACAGATGTTATTCATCTTGGTTTCAACTACAGCCTTGTTGATAGCCAGGAATTGGAAGACTGTTCACTTACCCACCCGGAAGCAATTGATAGGCTTACTGGACCAATACCGCCACTTTGACACCAATGCTAATACGATATATGGCTTTAGACCAGCCAAAAAAGATCCTTGGCAACTGTGGGATATTCAAAAGTTTTATGAGACAAGCAGGAATGGTCGTCCGAACGCTCAGGCTAATTCTGGTTAAAAGTGGTTATTATTTCTGAAGTACAGGATTGATTGCATAAAAGCTGATATTAATGTTGGTCCTTATCCCCCCCCTTTTTTTTTTTTCTTTTCCCTCTCATCCCCCTCTTCCTTTCTCTTCTTTTCTTCTCTTATGTTAAGGTATGTTTAATATATTTGGAAAGTACATTATATGTAACATGAAAAATACCAATAAAAATATATTTAAAAAAAAAAAATATTAAAATATATATATATATGAGTTAAATAAAATATTTAAGAAAACCTGCTTGGGCCCACCAGCGAATTGAGGAATCCTTTTATGTGTGCCTCCTCGAGTCTTGCAGATGGCTGCTGCAGCAGAGCGGTGGCCATCACCTATTTATTACAGGTAAGGCTTTGCTGCGGCACAGCAGGTCCCCATGGCACACGTGGGAAGCTGCTAATCACATTTCAGATTTATTAATATACTGTACGTTACTGATACATTTGTAGACACCTGCACATCAGGGATGCACCGGAATTTCGGCCCCCGATTAGATTCTGCCGATTGATGGGGTTATCAGTTTCGGTCCGAAAGCAAGACACCAGCCGAAAAGGTCAGACGAAAATTTCTGATCCCAGCTGACACTGAGCGAGCACTCTTTCAATGCTGTTTAGCTGGAGATAATTGGAATTGGAAAGAGGCAGGAGCTGCTACACATATTTATTTCTGCACACAAAGGGTTAACTGCATGATCCAAGCAAGCAGTAGCCTCTGGCCTCTCAGTGACAATGAACAAGTGATTTATCACTGACCTCCTGCCAGAGGTGTCTGCTCAGAGGACAAGAGGGGGGGTTAATGTGGGAGCTTACATCCATGCCTCCAAAAAGTTAATGGAACGTATACACATTCATTTTGCAGTCATTTATCTTTTCCTGAGCCATTATAGATTAGATATATATCTACTGAGTTAAGTTGTGTTGGAGGGCAAAAAAAATTTGATTAAAAGCCTCCACACAACAAATAATAAACTTTTTATAGTTGCAGAGTTCTGACTTGCTGGGATGTGTAAATGTCTTCTGCAACTATAAAAATGTGTATCCTAAAATTTTACACATGAATGTATGCACTAGATACAAAATAACTCCACCAAAATAGGACAAAAATATCTTAAACATTTTAATGTGGATTAATTTAAATTCATGATATTAATTTAATAAACACAATTACAATGGCACATGACAGTGCATCACAAATATTTTTACCAGTTGTAAGCTCCTGAGGAAGTGAGAAGTATACACTCACGAAACGCGTCGAGCTTATCCTACTGGCAGATATATTGGTGAACCGTGAGCGGAGGACCAGGACCTGGATGGTGAAAGAGTCTATTTGTGGACTTAATCCGGCAGATATCGGGAGGTCTGAGCCACTGTGGCACTTGAGTATATGCACATTTTGTTATGTGCTTTTTATATTAACAACTAAAGTGAAAATAGGATACTCCTGTGAGCCCCCAACTGTATCTGGGGGTTCACAACTGGTAAAAATATTTGTGATGCACTGTCATGCGCCATTGCAATTGTGTTTGCTAATTGTTCATTTCAAGGGCTTCAAGGTGCCCTTAACTTTGGGCTGCAGTGGGGTGTGGAAACTGGTCACAATTTGTATGTTGTATTAATTTAATAAAGTCTAGTATTAATACAATTATACAAAAAAAACTATCTTAAAATAAATTGATGGGGAAAAAAGTAATTTTTGGTTTCGTTCCAAAATTTTAATTTCGGCGGAGATATATATATCTCCAATAGTCCTGCAACACCTTCCAGTATCCAAAAAGAATCTTGTGTTGGTGCTTCGCCAGAAATAATATAGAAATGGAGGAAATGGCGGCACTCAGTCAGAAAATAAAATAGTTTTATTGAATCATTTTAAAATAGGTCCGACGTTTCGGCCCACACAGGAGCCTTGAGCCTTGAAAATGGCTCCTATTTTAAAATGATTTAATAAAACTTTTTTATTTTATTTTCTGACTGAGTGCCGCCATTTCCTCCATTTTTATTTATATATTTATTTATATATATATATATATATATATAACACATGTATACACAGTATGTGTATATAGAAAGTCATTTTCGGTATCAGTTTACGGCCAAGCTCATTGTGCATTTTCAGTATCGGTTTCGGTCCCAAATTTTCATTTCGGTGCATCCCTATGCCGTTATTATTGCTGTGGAGCTTTGTAATGTAGAGTGCGTAAGAGCTCCATAGCAATCAATTCTTCAAACGTGACTTTTATTAAATATCATAAAATTATAAACCATTCTTATTAACCCCTTAGTGACCGGGCTGTTTTACACAAATCCGTCTTTTAGTGACCGCTGGCTGCTGTTTTTACGTTTCTGCGCTGTTAGTGTTTAGGTCAAATTTTCCTCTTACTCGTTTATTCAACCCACACATATTATACACCCTTTTTCCCGCCATTAAATGGACTTTCTAGAAATACCATTATTTCCATCATGTCGAATAATTTACTATAAAAAAAAATATGAAATATGAGGAAAAAAATGGTAGAAACACACTTTTTTGTAATTTAATCCCCAAAATCTACAACCACCCAAAACGACCCCGGCTAAATAGGTTCAAAATTTTGTCCCGAGACTAGAAATACCCAATTTTTACATGCGTTTGCTTTTTAACCCCTTCACTGCTGAGACAGTTCACCTATGTGCGCTGCGCTCATTCTGACCATTTTGTGCTAATTATTTTTAGATGACAGCCTAGGTCCTATTTAAATTAAACCCCCCCCCCAGACAAAAAAAAACTTTTAAAAAAATTTTTTTTTATTTTATTTAACTTTTTTTATAATTTTTTTTTATTTAATTTTTTTTTTTTTTTTTAAACCAAACCTGGTCATGTTTGGTATCATTTGAAAGGCCATAATCAGGCCTTTCAAATGATGGCAAATATGACCATCTAGCTGCCATGGATCGGGAGATAAAGGGATCCTTAGGATCCGCTTAACTGGCCCACTGACATCCTCACACATATCCAAGATGTCAGCCCCCCTCCAGGTTTGAATTGCGTTTTGGCGCCAATTGGCACCGCAACGTGATCCGGCAGCGAAACGGTTAATACCGTACACCGCTGGAAAGGGGAGGCTCTCCCCTCTCCAGCGGTGCAAACGGCATCTCCCTAGCTTCAATGGTTGGGGAGATAAAGGACTCCGAAGGAGCCCTCCCATCTCCCCTCCATTGAAATCCATGGGGACGCCTGCTGATGACGTCACCACGCAGCGTGGCGACGTCATCAGCCTCGCCTGCCCATGTAAATCACATGGGCAGGCTTCCTCCCTGCCAGATCGCCGTGGGATCCAGCGAGGGAGGTGAGTATCGGGCGGGAGGGGGATTAGGCGCCGCTGACGTACCCTGTACGTCCGCGGGTCTAAGGGAGACCCGAGGACAAGACGTACAGGGTACGTCAGCGGCCCTTAAGGGGTTAAAGAAATAATGAAAAAGTGATGATAAAAATTGATGACCAAGGAGTAGGAATGAGCGTTCGGTTCAGATCTGTTCAGAGTTCGAATCAAACATCGGCTGTTCGAAAGTTCGCGAACCTCAAATTTTTTTGGGACGTTCGCCAAAAGTTCAAAAAAAAAATTGAAAAAGGTATAAAAAATGCTTAAATACTAAAAAATCTAGAAATAAAGAGACTCTTTACTGCAGAATATTATAAGCAACGGTTTATTAGATATTGAATTAAAACGGGAATATTTTTAACATTGAAACCTATGGAATAAAACATTCTTGTTACTAAAACATCAGGCAGACACGGCCCTCTAATCATGTACTGTAGAGGGCAGCCTGCCGGGGCCTCCCAAGGATCCCCTTGAAGAGCATGCGGTCGCTGGATGACAGAGCTGCGACTGTGTGGGCTAGCCTCCCGGGTGCATGTGGCAGAGACAGGCGGCACAGGGAGGGAGCCACTTCCACCTGTGGCCACGGCAGACCCCCCCCCACAACCAGGATCCAGGGAGTCCCCACTGACCACCAGGCTAAGTAAGGCGACACATTTCTAAAAAAAAAAATAGAAAAAAATCCGAGGACATTTTTAGATGTCCCCGGGAACATAAAACTTTTTTTTTCTTTCTCTACCTTGCTGAATGTATCTAATATACTCTACAGTTGTGTTCAAAATTATTCAACCCCCAATGCTGTAAAGGGTTTTAGGGAATTTTGTGTACATTTGTAATTGTATTCAGAATGAAATCCTACAAGGACTTTTTAAAGAACAATATGCAACTAAAATGACATCAATTGGTTTTGTAATACAGTAGTAAATGTTTCTTTTGTGAATTCTTCATTGACACAATTATTCAACCCCTTAAAGACTACCACTCTGAAGAACAGCGGTTCATTCAAGTGTTTTCAATCAGGTATTGAAAACACCTGTGGATGTCACGGAGCAGCAATAAGGCTGGGGTCAGACCAGCGCACTTTTAACGTGCGTTCTGGCGCACATAATTACGGCCGCACTAGCAGCAGATGACGGGCAATGACGGCCAATACACGCTGTACGGCCGCACAAAAGTCCGGCCGTGCAACGCAAGTGGAATTTGAACACATTTTTTTGAGAACGCTGAACCGCTAGTACTGACGTACTGAGTGCGCAGCTGCGGCATAGCGGCGTGTTTGCGTGATTAGGAGATGTCAGACACTGCTAATGTCCAGCCTACATAATGTCCAGACGCAAAAAGAGTTTTATTGACGATCCGTACCAAATCACGACCGACAATGCGAGTCGTCTGACCGTTTTTGCACATTCCGTCAAATACGTCAATGCGTTCGAACGCACTTTTTCACGTTCGCAGGGAAAAATGCTTTCGTCTGACCCTAGCCTAAAGCATAATAAGCACCAATTAGGCAGCTTTAAAATGACTGTGATACTCAGCTCCTTCTAGACATTTACTGGTGTGGTTACAAACCTGGTGAAGTCAAGAGAATGGTCCAGGAAGACAAGAGAAGAGGTGATTACTCTTCACAGGAAGGGCAATGGCTATAAGAAGATTGCAAAGATGTTAAACATACCGAGAGAGACCATAGGAAGCATCATTCGCAAATTCAAGGCAAAGGGCACTGTTGAAACGCTACCTGGTCGTGGCAGAAAGAAGATGCTGACTTCGACTGCTGTGCGCTACCTGAAGCGTAGAGTGGAGAAAAGTCCCTGTGTGACTGCTGAGGAACTGAGAAAAGATTTGTCAGATGTGGGTACTGAAGTTTCAGCTCAGACAATACGGCGCACACTGCGTAATGAAGGCCTCCATGCCAGAACTCCCAGGCGCACCCACTTGCTGTCTCCAAAGAATAAGAAGAGTCGACTGCAGTATGCCAAAAGTCATGTGGACAAACCACAGAAGTTTTGGGATAGTGTTCTGTGGACTGATGAAACAAAATTAGAACTGTTTGGGCTCATGGATCAACGCTATGTTTGGAGGAGGAAGAACAAGGCCTATGAAGAAAAGAACACCTTGCCTACTGTGAAGCATGGCGGGGGGTCAATCATACTTTGGGGCTGTTTTGCTTCTGCAGGTACAGGGAAGCTTCAGCGTGTGCAAGGTACCATGAATTCTCTTCAGTACCAGGAGATATTGGATGACAATGTGATGCAGTCCGTCACAAACCTGAGGCTTGGGAGACGTTGGACCTTTCAACAGGACAATAATCCCAAGCATACCTCCAAGTCCACTAGAGCATGGTTGCAGATTAAAGGCTGGAACATTTTGGAGTGGCCATCGCAGTCACCTGACTTAAATCCGATTGAGAACCTCTGGTGGGACTTAAAGAAAGCAGTTGCAGTGCGCAAGCCTAAGAATGTGACTGAACTGGAGGCTTTTGCCCATGACGAATGGGCGAAGATACCCGTAGATCGCTGCAAGACACTTGTGTCAAGCTATGCTTCACGTTTAAAAGCTGTTATAACTGTAAAAGGATGATGTACTAAGTACTAAGATTGAATGTCACTTGGGGGTTGAATAAAACTGATAATGATGTGAGCACAGAAAAGACATTTGTGGTTATTTCATTATAAATGTTATGTTATATTTGTCTGACCTACACGTGCCTCTTTGATTTAATTGTAAGCAAGATGACTGAATGATCAAAATCAATGTCAAACTGGCCAAAACACTCAATTTCAGTGGGGGTTGAATAATTTTGAACACAACTGTATATAATTAAATACATTCAGCCAAGTAGAGGGGGGTGGCATGTGGGCTGCGCGGGGTCTCACTCAGGCAGTGGTTTGTTTTTTTGTGTGTATATTTTTAGCAAATTTATAGGGGAAGGTAAGGGCAGGTATGATTTATATTTATATATATATATATTCTTATAAATATATAGATCCAGACTTGTATTACACACACATTTTGGCAACTAATTGCCCCCCCCCTCATTTGGCTGATCCCTCCAGAAGAAATGTTGAACCCGATAAAGCAGAGAATAATATATATATTCTCTGCTCTGTCGGGTTCAACATTTCTTCTGGAGGGATCAGGCAAATGGGGGGGGGGGCGCATTTAGTTGAGATTGCCATGTGCGTATGTGTATATATGGTCTGTGGGTGGGTGTATACGTGTGTATATATAGGTCTGCGTGTTGATATATACGTATATGTCTGTGTGTGGTATCCATGCATCCCTACTCTATACACAGTCCCTATAACACTGATCTGCAATTTTTCAACCTTTTTCTGATGTTTTCAAATGAATAGGTGTATCTGAATGGATTTTTTACGCAGATTCCGAAAATGACCTTCACAATTCCGTATCACGTCAATGATGGAAATGTGAAAATTTTTAAAAAACGTTATTTTTTAACGACATTGCTATATGGCAACATTTGTAACGTATGAAAATGTTCTCTGGAGGGGCGGAATGATTGTTTAAGGAATAGATAAACATAAATACATATTCAAAAGCAAACATACCTAACATTCCCCACTGGGCTCCCCTTCAAACTTCCTCTTTTTGGATTGTCTTCAGTGTGCGTCTGTACAGTCTCTGTTCAACATCCAATAGTCGGCCATCATATGTACAGTCCACTTTCCTTGGTATCTCTTTTCCATCACTTTAATATCCTGATGGAAGCGCTCGCCATGTTCTTCCGAAAAATCACCAAGATTGTTAGGAAAGTAATTTAGATGAGCATGAAGAAAGTGAACTTTGACGCTCATGTTGCAACCAAGCAGTTCATAGGATTCCAGCATATCCTCGACTAAAGTGGTGTAATTTGAAGCCTTTGTATTCCCCAAAAGGTTGTGTACCACATTTCTGAATGCAGTCCATGCTCGCAATTTGCACTCACTCATGGTTTCCTAGAATATGTTGTCTGCCATTAGTTTTCGTATTTGAGGGCCTATGAAAATGCCAGCTTTAATTTTTTCAGACGTGATTGATGGAAACTTACCACCAAGATACTGAAAGCATTTACTGTCCCTGCTTAAAGTTGTCACGAATTGCTTCATTAAGCCAAGTTTGATGTGTAAAGGTGGCAACAGTATTTTCGAGGGATCAACCAGCGGAAGTGAAACAATGTTTTTTCGCCAGGTGTAAATGTACTTCTGACTGGCCACTGCTGCCGAACCCAATGTTCCGTCCTTGCTCTGTAGTCCCATTCACACAAAAATCAAGGAAATTTGGTGTAGCCTGCTTGTTGGCCGAGCAACATTCCAATCACCTTGAAATCCCCGCACAAAGACCACTCATGAAACGTTTTTTAAATTTTCACACTTCTGTCATTTGTGAAAAAACCTGACGTGATACGGAATTTTGAAGGTCATTTTCAGAATCTGCGCAAGAAATCCATTCAGATACACCTATTCATTTCAAAACAACAAAACCTTGCATATTGGTGTAATATATATGATCAGGGGTTACTTTTTTTATATTTTTATACTATTCCTATTAAATTAACAGTAATTTTTGATGTATTTTATTGAGTAGAAACTTTTTTTGCCTATTTAACATGTGCTTTGTGAAAATAAAACGGTTTTGTGTGTACATTTTAATTTAGTTAGTGGATTCCTGTCCAGTGCGGTGAGAAGCAAATGTAATGTAGTGTAGACACGCTGCGAGGCAGAGCGGAGTGAAGTCAAGCCTGCAAAATGTTTGCTTCTCTTCGATTCGCTACGCTGTGCGTCGCTACACGCTCAGCCTTTATTCCCGCATTGCTAGTTTACCGAATCAGTTTGTATACTTGTTACTGACCCTGCTTGCTCTGAGGACCCGATCTGTTGCCGACTTTGCCTGCCAATTGACTATTCTCTCTGTGTAGTCCCTGCCTGTTCTGTTTGCTTCCAGTTGCTACTGGTGTGCGCCGATTCTCACCATATACAGTAGCGCAGTACAAGTGCCTAAACATTGCAGACCTGGGTTTTGTTATAGCTGCTGATGTAACTGAATAGATCAGGGATCTCTTCTGCATTACCAAAACCTCCACCACTGCACTCTTCCACAATACCTCAGAGGGGTTACGGTGTGAAGGCACTTGCTGCCACCAAAGGCAAAATATTTGGGAGCACTGACGCCTGAACCAGATTCATATCATTTTAAAATTTGACCGCAGGGTCCACCACTGCACTCTTCCACAATACCACAGAGGGGTTACAGTGTGACGGCACTGTTGCCGACACTAAAGGCCCAATTTTAAAGCACCTATTGTTACTTTCATCCAAAGCCTGCATAAGTTTCACCATAATTTAGCCAAAAAATCACTAAACTTGTTCTGCGTATCCTAAAAGTCTCCTATTTTCAGACAGGCTGCCGCCCCAAACAGTTGTTTATGAATAGATTAAAGGAAAACCATTTACCGTCATTTGAAATGTAATTTTTTTGTTTTTAAACGTTTCTATACATCCTACAAATCCGCCACTTCACGGGCAGGTTATGGGGACCTCCTAGGCACGATATTTGAAGGAATTTTTCGTTTTTATTCTTGACCTTTATTTCATGGAAAACTCACTGTTCCTTTAAAAAAGTTTTTTTTAAAAACTTTTTGTTCTTGTTTCCTGTCCCCCAGGGCAGGGCAGCCATCAGAAATGATGGGGCCCCTTACTAGACCTCACGATGGGGCCCCCCAGGGCCCCCCCTGGCACTCCCTCAACCTCTAACAGCTTTTCTCCACCTTCAAAAAAAAAAAGGACATAACATAGCACCACAGCAATAAAACTCACAGTAATGAGGCCTTGGGGTCTGGTCCCTGAGGTCTGGGCCCTGAGGTCTGGGCCTGGTCCCTGGGTCTGGCCTGGGGTCTGGGCCCTGAGTCTGGCCTGGGGTCTGGTCCCTGGGGTCTTGCCTGGGCCCTGGTCTCTGGGTCTGGTCCCTGGGCCTTGGGTTCTGGGCCTTGGGGTCTGGGCCTTGGGGTCTGGGCCTTGGGGTCTGGGCCTTGGGGTCTGGGCCTTGGGGTCTGGGCCTTGGGGTCTGGGCCTTGGGGTCTGGGCCTTGGGGTCTGAGCCCTGGATTTGGGCCTAGGGGTCTGGGCCTAGGGGTCTGGGCCCTGGGTCTGGGCCCTAGGGTCTGGGTCCTGGGCCTTGGGGTCTGGGCCCTGGGTATGGGGTCTGGACCCTGGGTCTGTATTTGGGCTTTGGGGTCTGGGCCCTGGGTTTGGCCTAGGGGTCTGGGCCCTGGGTTTGGGCCTAGGGGTCTGGGCCCTGGGTCTTAGGGTCTGGGCCCTAGGGTCTGGGTTTGGACCTAGGGGGTCTGGGCCCTGGGTCTTGGCCTTAGGGTCTGGGCCCTGGGTTTGGGCCTAGGGGGTCTGGGCCCAGGGTCTGGGCCTTGGGGTCTGGGCCCTGGGTCTGGGCCTTGGGTTTGGGCCTAGGGGTCTGGCCCCTGGGTCTGGGCCTTGGGGTCTGTGCCCTGGGTCTGGGCCTTGGGGTCTGGGCCCTGGGTTTGGGCCTAGGGAGTCTGGGCCCTGGGTTTGGGCCTAGGGGTCTGGGCCTTGGGGTCTGGGCCCTGGGGTCTGGGCCCTAGTGTCTGGGCCCTGGGTCTGGGCCCTGGGCCTTTGCCCTCGGGTCTGGGCCCTGGGTTTGGGCTTTGGGTCTGGGCCTTGGGGTCTGGATCTGGGCCTTGGGGTCTGGGCCCTGGGCCCAGGGTCTGGGCCCTGGGTTTGGGCCAGGGGTCTGGGCCGGGCCCAGGGTCTGGGCCCTGGGTTTGGGCCAGGGGTCTGGGCCTTAGGGTCTGGGCCTAGGGGTCTGGGCCCTGGGTCTGGGCCTTAGGGTCTGGGTCCTGGGCCTTGGGGTCTGGGCCCAGGGGTCTGGCCTTAGGGTCTGGGCCCAGGGGTCTGGCCTTAGGGTCTGGGCCCTAGGGTCTGGGCCTAGGGGTCTGGGCCCTGGGTTTGGGCCCTGGGTCTGGGCCTTGGGGTCTGGGCCCTGGGTTTGGGCCCTGGGTTGGGCCTAGGGGGTCTGGGCCCTGGGTTTGGGCCTAGGGGGTCTGGGCCCTGGGTTTGGGCCTAGGGGGTCTGGGCCCTGGGTTTGGGCCTAGGGGGTCTGGGCCCTGGGCCTTAGGGTCTGGGCCCTGGGCCCTAGTGTCTGGGCCCTGGGCCCTAGTGTCTGGGCCCTGGGCCTTTGCCCTGGGTCTGGGCCCTGCGTTTGGGCTTTGGGTCTGGGCCCTGGGTCTGGGTTTGGCCTAGGGGTCTGGGCCCTGGGTTTGGGCCTAGGGGTCTGGGCCCTGGTCTTAGGGTCTGGGCCCTGGGTTTGGGCCTAGGGGTCTGGGCCCTGGGTCTGGGCCCAGGGCCCTGGGTCTGGGCCCTGGGTCTGGCCTTAGGGTCTGGGTCTGGGCCTTGGGGTCTGGGCCCTGGTTTTGGGCCTAGGGGTCTGGGACTTAGGGTCTGGGCCTAGGGGTCTGAGCCTTGGGGTCTGGTCCTGGGCCTAGGGGTCTGGGCCTTAGGGTCTGGGCCTAGGGGTCTGGGCCTAGGGGGTCTGGGCCCTGGGTTTGGGCCTAGGGGGTCTGGGCCCTGGGTTTGGGCCTAGGGGGTCTGGGCCCTGGGTTTGGGCCTAGGGGGTCTGGGCCCTGGGCCTTAGGGTCTGGGCCCTGGGCCCTAGTGTCTGGGCCCTGGGCCCTAGTGTCTGGGCCCTGGGCCCTAGTGTCTGGGCCCTGGGCCTTTGCCCTGGGTCTGGGCCCTGCGTTTGGGCTTTGGGTCTGGGCCCTGGGGTCTGGGTTTGGGCCTAGGGGTCTGGGCCCTGGGTTTGGGCCTAGGGGTCTGGGCCCTGGGTCTTAGGGTCTGGGCCCTGGGTTTGGGCCTAGGGGGTCTGGGCCCTGGGGTCTGGGCCCAGGGCCCTGGGGTCTGGGCCTTGGGGTCTGGGCCTTGGGGTCTGGGTCCTGGGCCTTGGGGTCTGGGCCCTGGGTTTGGGCCTAGGGGTCTGGGCCCTGCCTCACCACTCGCTGTCTTCTATCTTCTTTTCTTCTGTCTTCTGCTCTTCTTTTCTTCACCTTTTCTTTAATCTTCTTCTCTTCTGTCTTCTTCCCGGCCCCTCCAGCTCCGGCGCGCAGCTTCACTGACTGGAGGGGCGGAGCCAAAGCAACGTGCTTGGGAGGCCCCTCATACGCTGCTTGGCCCCGCCCAGCCAGGAAGTGAAGCTGCCAGGAGCCGGAGGAGACACAGTGTCTCAGTCTCCTCCGGCTCCTGCAGCAGCAGCAGGGACACAGCTCCGGATTCGGACTCCGAGTCCGATACCGGAGCTGTTAAAGGGCGACGCCGCTGCCGTCGGGGGCCCGGGATCCCCCCCCCCGGGCCCCTTACGGCAGCATTGGGCGTAATGCCCTGATGGCGGCCCTGCCCCAGGGCACTACCCGGACCCCCATACACCTTTTATGGCAAATATCTAGCATATATGCCCTCTTGGAGGGCACTCTAAAAATCGAACGTTCGGGTCCCATTGACTTACACTGAGTTCGGATCGTGTTCGAACTCGAACTTTTGAAATTGTTTGAGTTCGAAGTCGAACCGAACACGGGGCGTTCGGCTCATCCCTACCAAGGAGAACAAATAAGTGATAGACAAAAACCAAGCTAATCGATTTATATTGACCTTTTGAGTGCCAGACATGATCAATTCCCAGGGAATATAGAATTATATAGAATTCTCTAAGAGTGGTCATTTTCTGGGAATTGATCATACCTGGCACTCAAAAGGTCAAAATATAGATTACTACTTATTTGTTTCGAATTATCATTGGTCATCAATTTTTATTATTTCTTTAAAATTGGTTCATAATTTTATATTTCATAAAAGTTATGTTTTAAGAATTGAAAATTTGGGACACTGGCGTCTATACTACCAGATGGTAGCATTTTGTTAGTTTACAATATACAGGTCTATTCAAAGAAAAGGTGAAACTCAGGAGAATGACTAGAGAAGTGAAAGTTATAGGTTATTTATAGGTTATTGGCTATTTTGGCCAAACCAAAAAAAGTCTCCCATTTATCTCACTTTCCAAAATGACTATTTGGTCTAGATTGTCCTTTTCTCCTGCCAATTCTCCTGAGTTTCACCTTTTACTGAATAGATCTGGTATTGTTTAAGCCCTTTAGCAACCTTTAGGCCTTTAGCAACTTTGAAAACTGGCATCCAGTTTAGTTTTGACCCCCATAGCAATATAGGGCTGCGGAATATGCTGGCGCTTTATAAATAAAGATGAATAATAATAATAGCAATAAACCTCAAACTAAAATATTTAACTTATTTTTAACCACTTCAATGCTAAGGACGCGCTCAGCGCGTCCTCAGCATTACCGCTGGTGTGCTGAGGACGCGCTGAGCGCGTCCTCACATTGGGGTCAGCGTTCGGCCGGGTTCCGGCCGATCGCTGGCCCCTCCGGTGCGGGCTGACATCCTGGATGTCAGCCCGGCATCCGGACCAGCAGCCGCCATTATTAGGTGTCATCGCGGGGGCGCCAAGCTTCGGCCAAGCTTCCGGGAACTCCCCCAGAGGACTGGCGTCATCGTGCGTAGCACGATGACGCCAGTCCTAGACTTAACCCCTAACTGCCACCAACTGTGGAGATAGGGAGTTCCAATGAACTCCCTATCTCCCGATCCGTGGCAGCTAGGGGTTAAATTTTGATATCGTTGGATCGGCCAGAGCATGGCCGTTCCAACGATACCAAACATGAAAGTTAAAAATGTTGTAAAAAAAAAAAGAAAAGAAAGAAAAAGAAAAATAAAAAAAATAAAAAAAAAACTTTTTTTCTTTTTTTTGGGTTTGTTAATGCAGCAATATTGTTCCCATTTCAATTATAATGTGAACAATGATGCTGCACTAACGATTTTTGTATGCGGTGCGTTTGTTAAAAATAGTGTCATTTTCCCCAAAAAAAAATGTAATGGGACCCCATCTCTAATTTTTTTAACAAGCGCACCCCATACAAAATATAACCGCAATTGCTCGCATGTTAAAATGTGGAAAAAAACACTTTACACGTTGTAAATTATTGAAAATACATATTTTATTGCATTTTTTGTTATAATATACAGACATGACATAACGTATACATATAATAATGACATATTATGAATCTACCGAGTCTGACGGAAAGAACGATATATAATATGTCGGTGTCATATACTAAAATAAGCCTTCAAAACACGTTTAAACATGATGCGCAAAACAGGTAAAAAATGACCTCAGCACAGGGGCGGGAAAAGCCTCAGCAGCGAAAGGGTTAAAGTATACAGTGGATAGCAAAAGTCTACACACCCGTTATAATATCAGGATTCTGTGATGTAAAAAAAATGAGACAAAGATAAATCATTTCAGAACTTTACCCACCTTTTAATGTGACCTATAAACTGTACAACTCAATTGGAAAACAAACTGAATCTTTTAGATGGAGGGAGGAAAAATAAAAACTAAAATAATATGGTTGCGTAAGTCTGCACACCCTTTAATACTTTGAAGCACCTTTTGATTTTATTCCAGCACTCAGTCTTTTTGGGTATGAGTCTATCAGCATGGCACATCTTGACTTGCCAATATTTACCCACTCTTTGCAAAAACAATCCAAATCTGTCAGATTGCGAGGGCGTCTCCTGTGCACAGCCCTCTTCAGATCTCCCCACAGATTTTCCATTGGATTCAGGTCTGGGCTCTGGCTGGGCCATTCCAAAACTTTTATCTTCTGGGGAAGCCACTTCTTTGTTGAAGAGGAACGTTATCTTTCAGCATGACAATGACCCAAAGCATACATCCAAATCATTTTCAGCTTGCTAGCAGAAGCTTGAAGGTATTGTGCCAATATTGACTGGTATTTGCAACTGTTCATAATTCTCTCTACTTTGACTAAGGCCCCAGTTCCAGCTGAAGAAAAGCGGACCCAAAGCATGATGCTGCCATCACCATGATTCACTGTGGGTATGGTGTTCTTTTGGTGGTGTGCAGTCTTGTTTTTGCCCCAAACATATCTTTTTGAATTATGGCCTAAATGTTCAACCTTGGTGTCATCAGACCTTAACACATTTTCCCCACATGCGTTTGGGAGACATCAGATGTGTTTTTGCTCAATTTTGCTGGGTTTGGATGTTTTTCTTTGTACAAAAAGGCTTTCGTATAAAATACAGTATATTAAAATAATAATGTTAAATATTCTTAAGTTATTAAATTTAAATATAGTAAAATTAGGAATGCACCAGTACCGATACTTTGTTTCAAGTACTCCCTGATAACGATACATTAAATAAATGTCATGTGACGACTGTCCAATGAATTAGTATTTTGCTGAAAGCCTGTCCAATTTATGTAAATATTGAAATGTATGGCCAGACACCTCATTTACACACTTCGCAGGCCTGCGCACACACAGGCACCAGGATATATATATATATATATATTTATTATACACACACCCACACACTAGACCTTACTGCTTTTAACTTTTTTTAAAAAAAATTATTCAGAATTCATTTGTGACAGTCTCACACATGGATATAATTGGCCCCAGCTCACATTTATATATTGCCCCCAGATCACACACGGATATAATTGGCCCCAGCTCACATTTATATATTGCCCCCAGATCACACACGGATATAATTGGCCCCAGCTCACACTTCTAAATTGCCCCAATTATTATTGTCATCAATCAACCTTTTCACCAGTGCTCCAGCAGGCCAATAGCTGAGATACCAGGGGAGCCCCCCTGTGAAAAAAGCTCTCAAAGCAGGACTCAGGCATGTGCTCAACATATGGGGGTGCCATTGTCTTGGGAAAAAAAAGGTTTTACAATGCAAGGTGCCTCCTATGGTGGAACTCTAAAAAAAATATTGTAAAGAGTTTTTGTAGAATTCTCAATTTAACATTTCTACGATTAAAAAAAATCTATATAAAGTTTAGGAGCAAGGTGATGTGAACATCTTTCTCTGGAAAAGAACTGTAAAAAAAGATTTTTCACCATCTCCTGTGGGGAGCAACTTTCTTTACAAAACAACAATTGAGCTGGACACTCTCCAGTGGCTCGTTCTTGGCTCTTCCCCATGGCTCCGCCTCATGCATGCATCCTGTCCCTGCAGGGGACACTCAAGCTTTCTGTGCCTACAGGTTCCTGGGATGTAAATCTGGCCCTGAATGTTAACCCTAACCACTGTTAAGTTACCTGTTGGATGCAGGATCCTGAACAAGGTGGCAGAATGTTACCATAATACCACATAACAGAGGTGGAAAGATTTTGGGATTGCTGGAAATCAAGGTGCAATTGATATGTACAGGTACATCTCAAATTAGAATGTCGTGGAAAAGTTAATTTATTTCATTAATTCAACTCAAATTGTGAAACCTGAGTATTAAATAAACTACAGACTGTGTGCATTGAATTTAAGTCTTTGGTTCTTTTAAATGTGAGCCAAATCATCACAATTAACAAAAACCCACCATTTCAAAAAATTAGAATACGTTGACATGCTAATCAACTCAAAACACCTGAAAAGGTTTCCTGAGCCTTCAAAATGGTCTCTCAGTTTGGTTCACTAGGCTTCACAAGGAGGGTAAGCCACAAACATTCATTGCCGAAGAAGCTGGCTGTTCACAGAGTGCTGTATCCAAGCATGTCAACAGAAAGTTGAGTGGAAGGAAAAAGATGCACAACCAACCGAGAGAACCGCAGCCTCTAGAGACTTGTCAAGCAAAATCAATTCAAGAATTTGGGTGAACGTCACAAGGAATGGACTGAGACAGGGGTCAAGGCATCAAGAGCCACCACACACACACCAAAGAATTTAGTTACAGTTGTCGTATTCCTCTTAAGCCACTCCTGAACCACAGACGTCAGAGGCGTCTTACCTGGGCTAAGGGGAAGACTAACGGGACTGTTGCCCAGGTGGTCCAAAGTCCTCTTTTCAGAGGAGAGCAAGTTTTGTATTTCATTTGGAAACCAAGGTCCTAGAGTCTGGAGAAAGGATGGAGAAGCTCATAGCCCAAGTTGCTTGAAGTCAAATGTTAAGTTTCCTTTCTGTGTTGATTTGGGGTGCAATGTCATCTGCTGGTGTTGGTCCACTGTTTTTTGAAAAACAGAAGTTACTTCACCTGTTTACCAAGAAACTCTTAGAACACTTCATGCTTCCTTCTGCTGACCAGCGTTTTAAAGATGCAGATTTCATTTTCCAGCAGGATTTGGCACCTGCCAACACTGCAAAAAGCACCAAAAGTTTGTTAAATGACCATGGTGTTGGTGTGCTTGACTGGCCTGCAAACTCACCAGACCTGAACCCCATAGAGCAGTGTTTCCCAAACCTGTCCTCAGGACCCTTCGCCTCGCCAGGTTTGACAGATAGCTGAAGCACAGCACAGGTGATAGGATTTGCTACTCAGTGATTACAGGATTCAGTCTCTATTTCCCAAAGGTGATCTGCAAAATCTGGCCTGGTTGAGGGTCCTGAGGACAGGTTTGGGAAACACTGCCATAGAGAATCTATGGGATATTGTTAAGAGGAAAATGAGAAACAAGAGACCAAAAAATGCAGATGAGCTGAAGGCCACTGTCAAAGAAACCGGGGCTTCCATAGGACCTCAGCAGTGACACAGGCTAATCACCTCCATGCCACGCCGAATTGAGGCAGTAATTAAAGCAAAAGGAGCCCATATTGCAGGGATGGCAAACCTTTTTGAGTGCCCAAACTGGATCCCTAAACCAACTTATCTGTCTCAAAGTGCCAACACCACAATTAGACCTGAAATTCGGATTTTTAGAAAAAACACTTCATACGACTGTCTGAACTAATTATGTGCTTAAGTCTTAAAAGAAAAATACAGTATAAAGAAGATGAATATATTGCCCCCAGATCACACATGGATATAATTGGCCCCAGCTCACATTTATATAATTGCCCCAAGCTCACACATGGATGGATATTGTCCCCCAGCTCACACATGGATGGATATTGGCCCAGCTCTCGTGGATAACGCCCCCCAGCTCTCGTGGATATGCCCCCAACTCACTGCCGCTCCGAGCGTCTTCCTCCCAGCGCGCGGAGTTAACGCCACGATCTCACGAGATCGCGGCTGGTGGACTTCAACGAGCGCGGGCAGCATCATTTGCCCGCACGCGCTGGGAGGAAGACACTCGGAGCGGCAGTGAGGCGAGCCTATGGCTCCTGTGCCGACCCAGTCGGCCCCGCGTGCCATAGGTTCGCCATCACTGCCCTATTGAGTATATTTATAGTAAATGAACATACTTTCCAGAAGGCCAACAATTCACTAAAAATGTTTTTTTATAGGTCTTATGAAGTATTCTAATTTTTTGAGATCGTGAATTGGTGGGTTTTTGCTAAATGTGAGCCAAATCATCACCATTAAAAAGAACCAAAGACGTAAATAAATTTAATGCACACAGACTGTAGTTTAATACACAAGTTTCACAATTTGAGTTGAATTAATGAAATAAATGAACTTTTCCACGACATTCTAATTTATTGAGATGCACCTGTATATCGTTTGACACATTTTGAAACTTTTTATATAACCATTTTAGCACTTATCTCTTAATTATTTAGTATATTAAGATGAAAAAAAAATACCATTTGTACTTAGTGATGTACAAGTGTAGCAAATTTGTATTGGACTCAGCCTGCCAGGGGGTCCCTTCCAATTTAACAGATAAAAGTTAAATGTACGTTCTCCTATTGGACATTATAGTTAACAAATTTCAGTACACCGTATAAACTGACTGATATGTTATTCTTTGTAGATTTAAACGCCAACATGAATGAAACCACATACAGCCTGCCACGGGATTCTGCACTGATCAATGATACCCAATGTGACAGTCAACTGTCACTGCCATTCTCTCTGGATCCTTCAATAAAATGGCCATTGAGCACTGAAATGCATTTGTTTAACTGCTCCCAAGACACGGCTTTTCTCTCCTACATGCCACGTCCTTCGATAGAACATTATTTTGACAATTTCTACAATGCTTCTTCTCAGACCACCTGCCCCAAGCACAGTCACCGTGAAAGTTACTATGTACCATCCTTTATTCGGAGACGGAATGAAAGAGAAAGACAGCGAGTGAAATATGTAAATGAGGGTTACGCAAGGCTTCGGAAACATCTTCCCCCAGAATACCTAGAAAAGCGCTTAAGCAAAGTGCAAACGCTGAAAGCTGCAATCAAGTACATCAGCCTTCTTCAGGATTGTCTTGGTCGAAGTACCACAGAAATGTCTGAGGTCCCGCTGCCGAAAGAGTATTGAAAGTTTTAATACAGATAAAAGATTTATCTAGATCTAGAAACAGCATCCTTCGAGTGTCTAACAGTTCAGATAAGTACAAGAACTCACCTATCATACCGTACAGCATGCTGTCCTGTTTTCTGATAGAATTGGCATAGCAATCTGGAGTCCTGTCTGGTGAGAAGTACAGCTGGCTATTTGAGACTGTAATCGCTGTGTCCAGTAGTTAAGTTTGACTTAAAACCTTAAGATCCACAGAGATCTACAGCATCAGGTCCTCAGTCATCTTAAAAAAAATTACGTATCTAAATAACAAAAACCATAGACACTGCTAAAACATCAGCTGTAATGCTGTAAATACCACACCGCATATACAAATCTAGATAAAATAACAAAACATGGATGGTAACGTGAAAAAGGTGGTTTCTAGTGAATGTATTGTAGGCTGTTTAACCACATAGGGAGGAGATTGTTCGAACTCCATCTGCTCCACATAACTACATAAAACCCGCATATACAAGATATAATGTGGTGAAAACTATCAGCACAAATGCAATAAAGGGGTCCCTTCGCGGGAACGGTACTGCTAGAGGGAAGAAAAAAAAAGGGGGGTACTGAAATCAGGGGAGGAATGAGTTGGTCTCCAGCCCAGAATAAAGCAATTAAGTAGTAAGACCATGATTGCCACTAGGAGCTAAATGCTGAAACCATTAATGTAACATTCCACTGGGAACAAAGTTGCACAATCACAAATACGCTACACAACCGACAGTATGGCAATATCTAGCAGGGTTGAACTCCGGTCCAGGAGGTGGCCAGAGGAACACAAGGCAGATTGCAAAAAATTAAGATCCATGGGTCAAAGGGAACATTGTAACCACAACTCAACCAAAATAAGCCATTAAAAACATAGCCAGTAATTAATAAAACACATTGTGCCCCTTCATCTACACTCTGGCAAAGCTGACTAGATTACGTGATACACCTGATGATTTATCAGGGTCCATTATGGTTTGAATTATTTAGAATGCTAATCGAGACCTTTTAAGGTTATTTGTGGTCTAAGGACCTAAATTGTAAATTTCTCTGGATCTTAAAAGTTTTTTGTTTCTTACTGGGTTACCCAACTACTTTATGGGATCCTCAGACATTTGTTCTAGGACACGGTTCTAAGCCACCGGTGGAATACAACATGATTAAATAATAAAAAGTTTGAAAGGTGTGCTTTAATGTTAGACTTTCACTCTTACAAATGAGCCCAGGAGCATGACACATTGGCATTTAAAAAAAAACACGAAAGGGTCTAAGAACCGATCTTGCCACCTGTGAGGGCACAGCTATCATTTGGAGCGTTATGTATATTCAACGATTTGAACTGTGCAACTTGTGTAGCAAAAGACTGACACCCGAATGGGCTCTGGCTGGGACAGTGGCACCAGAATGGGCTATGGCTGGTGTCTGAATTGTAGTGCCAAAATGTCTGGGGTGGGCAGGATGTGCAGGCGGGGATTGTGGGCTTATCCAACTCTGTTGTATAAAGGCTGTCCAGTTTCCAATTAAAAATACATTCTTTTTACCCTACGCTGTGTCTCGACAAGTGACTGTGTGGGCTGGGAGTTAACACACACTTACAGGGCCAGAGAGGTGAAAATCTTGAGAATGACTAGAGAATTGAAAATTCTAGGTCAAAATAGCCAAACCAGAAAAATTCTCCCATTTATCTCACTTTCCAAATTAGCCATTTGGTCTAGATTGTTCTCTTCTGAAAATTCTCTAAGTTTTCACCGCTCTCTGAATAGCCCTGATAGTGTCTTTGGAGCAAGGAAGATTCCAGCGATGGATCTACTTAGTCGGAATAGTGGAATCCGTCACACCACCGAATTTCAACGTTCAGTGCAATTTAGGGGCAGTTTGTCTATTCACTAAACTGTCAATTCACCAAATACAGGTGAATCAATGACGAAATACAGTGCAGTTTGGCAGCAGCAAAATTGTCTCTTAGAGAAGTAAAGGTTCATGAATTCAGAGAACACCAAACTGCACCTTAGTGTCAGCCATTACTGGATTTAAAACAGGTGAATCCCATAGGTTTAAGTGTAAAATAGTAATATTTAAAAAACAAAACAAAAAAAAATTAGGTTTTCAAATACCATTTGTATTTTTTTTTTAAAAAATGGAAAACCCTCTAAAAAAAATAAATAAAGCCTTTTTTTTTACTCTTAAAACAGTAATAAAAAGGTTTATAAAGGACTTTTATTATTAACAAACACTTTAATGCATTTTTATTGGTTTAACCCGTTCCCTTCGGATGACATGTGGGGGGACGTCCTCAGCTCCACACAATGCGTGCGAAGGACATCCCCCACACGTCATGGGTCTCTAGACCGCTCTGGACTGAGTCCCGGGACAGTCCGACTTCCTTGAATTGGAAAATCTAATTTTACACATTTTTTGTTATGTCATTCTGGCAGTACAAGATGTATACATAGAATAATTATGAATCTGCCAAATAAAATTATATATAATTTGTCTGGGTCATATAACAAAACTTTACTTCAAATCACGTTTAGACATGAGCAAAAAAACCCCCGTAAAAATTAGCTTAGCACGCAGAGGTGAAAAGGCCAGCAGTGAAGGGGTTAACCCTTTCCCCTTGTGGGGTGTACTATGCAGTCCCCAAGACACACAGGCCTTGAAGCCGCAGGGCGGCATAGTACGCCCTGCTAGCTTCAAATGGGCCTCGTTTGCCTCGCCAACCAGTCGGCGTGCACCGAACTCAGGCAGGCCCCCTACAGGGAATGATGCACCACCTACATAGGCAGGCCGGAGGAGGTTCTCGCCACAGCAGCCAGCAAGTGGTGTACAGTAGTACTCACTCGATGGCTTTAAAGTCCCACCTTCGGGCATTGGGTTGAAAACCTAATTAGGATACTAGAAGATTATTATTATAGTTTAGTGGAATTCGCCAAAAGCTACTTCGGCGACATTCTCCAACTTTTTCAAGAGGCTTCAGTGACCAGCAAATTCACATTACGGTCAGCGAAATGGAATCGCCAAGCTGCACCAAAGTGCAAAGTGCTGAAATTCTGGTGCTTAGTGAAAACTGAAGTTTTTTTTCTTCTTCTTTAAGACTTTATTTCTGCTTGTGTCGGTTTTTCCTTAAAATGGAACTTGCGACATAGTATCCACGTTTCGCTCAGATTTTAAAAATGTAGTGCAAGAAGTAACTCCCTAAAAGGAAGGGAGACGACAGAGCCAAGAGAATAGAGAAAGACAAGAATAGGTAAGGAGGGGGGAGTGGGTAAATCTCCACGGGCACGTTGCAACCGAACAGGCATCTCTTCATTCCCAACAACATAACATATCCCCGGTACACAGGCTGCTCACCCAGGACCAGGATACAACAGAAACTATCCCAGCAACACTCCACCCACCAAAAGACTGTCTTTTGGAAAGAAGGCATGGTGTGGTGGAGACTAGCCTACAGTTCGTCCATGAGTTGACATAATCCAAAATCTGGAGCATCCGTGATTTGTGCCTGCAGTATGGTGGAGCGCCGTTGTTCAGTGACAGCCTTCCAGGACACCAAAATAATTTTAGAAAGGAGGCGATTCTGGCTAACGGAGAGGGTCGGTACTGGCTTGGCAAATAGGAGGCTGAAAGACCTGGCCCAGCAGGTCACCCACAGCTCCCCCAGTACCTGACTATCTTGGGGCAGCTCCACCACAACCTCCAACAGAGGTCAGGGGTTGAGGGTTCAGATCTATGTAGAAAAGACGTGGTGACATACCATCTCATAAGAGTTGATATATACATGGACACGTTTCGCGTAGCCTCCCAGATATCTTCCCAATCATCCCCATTGTAGGACCAAAGTAATTTTCCCACGCTGTCATACAACTGGACTGCATGTAGGGTCAGAATAGAACAGTTTAAAATCAGATTTACAGTATATGTTCACACATGGGTCATTTACATATACAAAAAAACCTTTTCTAGAAACCACCGGGGGCCCAACAGGTCAGCAACAGACAATGGGACACATTTGCTTCTTGGAATGTAATTAGATTACAGACAGTGACATTAAACATTATGTAACATTTCAAACAAGACAGGACAATGGCAATCAGGATAACATGACATATTTGTTTTCTAAATCTACTAACAGATAACACATTCCTAAAACAAGGGTAGACTGGGAGACTAATCCTTGCAACAGATAATAGCATTCTTGCATAATTAAAGATTAAACATTCTGCACACACATACGGGAGGCCTGCACTCTACAAATATACCTCCAGGTCTATGCACCACAAGTCCAAAGTGACTTACAACACACGTGGGCAAAATTGCATGGTATGTTCAAGGTGTGGTCTTACCATTGCTTAAAGAGAGACAAAATTTTGTTTTCATCCAGAGAGTGAATGCTCTTTTAAAGCATGCAAATACCTTGCTGGCCTTTGGTAACTGGTGTTAGACTTAAAACTAAGCAACAATGCAGAATGTCAATCAGGCCTATTCAAGGAAAGGTGAAAATCTGGAGAAAACAATCTAGGCCGAATGGGAGAATTTCAGGTTTCGCTATTTTCACCTTTCTTGCAATAGAACTGGATGACTATTCCCAAATCCTTCTCCTGCTTTGATTTCCCTAACTCTGTACCATATAGGGTATAAGTTGCTTGTGTGTGCGCTTCACTCCGAAGTGCATAACCTTGCATTGGTCTACATTAAATTTCATCTGTTAACTGCCGAGTCCCCCAATCGATCTAAATCCTTCTGCAGTGAAGTAACATTCTGTTCACATTTTACCACCTTCCCTAGGTTTTGTGCCACGACCAATGACTTTCAATGCCTATTTCAAGGTCATTTATAAATAAACAGAAGTGGTCCTATAACAGACCCTTGATGGATACCATTGGTGTCCATGTTGAAAATTTACCATTTATGACCACGCTATGCTCTTTTAGCCAGTGTTCAGTTGAACAAAAAAGTTTCAGCTAGACCAATTTTTATTAATTTGAATAGTAACCTTGTGTGGAAGTGTACGAATGTAAATTACATCCACTGCGACCCCCTTCATAGAAAGCTATTTGGTTAGTCTGACATGATCTTTGTTTCAGAACACCATGCTGATTCTTGCCAATTATACCTCCAAATGAATTCCTGAATATTATACCTTAGTAACTCATCAAAATACTTTCCCAGCCACAGATTTTAAGCACACTGGTCTGTAATTCCCAGGCAGACATTTTGAACCTTTTTTTGAATATAGGGACCACATCATTTTTTTTTCTCCACTTTGGTACGATTCCTAAAGAAAATCCTGAATGATTAAAACCAGTGGTTTACATAGTACTTGTGGATGAATTCCATCTGGCCTTGGGGGCTTTAATCACAATCACTTTGTTTAGTTGCTGCAACACCTTTTGAGTCATCCAATCACATTGCATTTGGAAGTTTTTGTCAATGATAAGCATTCAAAATCTGCCTTTTCTTGATATTCAGTTACTAACAGCCCCATCTGATTTCAATGAACTTCGAGAATCGAAAAATCACCGCACATTCGGTGACTTTTTGCTCTTCAATTTGGTGCGATTTGGCAATCCCATTTCGGCGACCCGGCGGTGTATTCAGCAAGCACCACAGGGCCGTCGTAGTGCAGGGAAAAGCCGCTGCAAACTCACAAAACCTGACGAATGCACACCGGAACCTGCAAAAACATCTGATTAACGCCGGAGAAACCCGAGCAGCCGCCGATCACCTGCCGGAAAAACCAGACACTGCAGACGAATGGAGTGGGGGAAAAAAAAAAAAAATTACGCTCGAAAAGTGAAACGCTGTTTGAAATTTACATACAAGGTCCAATGAATGATAATAAAAAGGGTTGTTACAGAAAAAATAAAAATGCCTAAAAGATCCTAAAAAAAAAAAAAAAAAATCTATAAAAGACTTTTTACTGCAGAATATTATAATCAACGGTTGATTAGAGATTGTATTGAAAACAGGAATATTTTTAACATTGAAGCCTATGGGATTCGCCTGAATAAATCTGCCGCATGAAACCACCGAACAGCAGGGCAATTCAGCAACTTTTCACTGCTGGTTTTTGTTTTTCTGAATAGACGAAGCATTGCTTCTCTATGGGGAATTCACTGCCCTCGAACAGGCACCGTAGATTTGGCGAACTGCCTGCTCTCTGGATGGCCAGGAAAGGTAACCGTATGCTGAATTTCACTGTTCGGTTACCTTTCGGCCACAATTTCGGATCCCTTTGTATGTACTTAGAACATTTTTTTAGGGTTGGTCTTGCACTCTTTAAAGGATGCTTAAGTTTTATCCAATTTAAAAAGCTTTAAATTACTTTTAATTTTTAAATTCCTTGGTTACCTTCCTACCAAGTCTTTTCGGTTTCAGTTTGTTTCCCTTCATATTTATTACACAGTGGAATATGTTGTGAAGTGTACTTTTCTAGTTGTAGTTTGAAGATATTCCACCCATCTTCCCATTAAAGTGACTCTGCCAGTCAATGAGATTGAGAGCTTCCCTTAATGAATTTGGACTGTTTAAAATTAGGTTTTAGCATGCCCCCTAAGAATTTGCAGAGTTTTTTCAAAATACACCATATTGTGGTCACCGTTTCCAAACTGTTCCCTTACTTTCACATTTGACAAAAGATCAACATGGTTATAGCCAGATCCAGACAGTCATCCTTTCTAGTTGGCGTTTCTACTGGTTGTGACATGAAGGTATAATTTAACAGGTTCAGAAACCTGATTGCCTTTCACTGAATTACTAGTCCCACTAACCCAATTAAAATCTCCATTAAATTGTTACCCAGATGTGCAGCCTTCCTGATTTTTTCTGAGTGGTTCTTGCTCATCCACATTAGGTGGTTTATAGCATATGCCAACCAATATCCCAATTTATGCCCCAAGCAGATATTTACCCCTAAAGATTCCACATTTCCCTCCTAATATAGCAGTTGTGTAATATTTGGCTTTAAATAAATGTTTAATATACAAAAAAAACACTTAGTGTTTTGATTAGTGTTGCGCAACATGATTGCTTATTGTTATTCTATTCTTGTTCTTGCCAAATCACAGCAGAATCAGGGGTTAACCCTAAGCAATATAGATGTATTGGTTCACCTGAAAACAGGTGAACCACAGTTTCTACCGGAGTACAATTGGAAATAAAAACATTTTATTTATTTTTAAGCAAGGAAGAAATACACGGTCATGATCATTATCCAAAAACAACAAAACTGGTTAGAAAAATTCCACAGCATGATTGTGCACAGAACCTGGTAATTCCCTCACAGGTGAGAATAGAAGTGCACAAAAATGAGGAAATACAGAAGATAAATGGGAGAGTCAGGGATAAATTCAACCTAATAGATGCTCAACATTAAAATATGCATACCATAGCAGAAAATGTCACCCCAGAAAGAAAATTATTTGTATTTGAAACCTGACGAGCCTGTTAGGGCGAAACACGTGACAGGTACGTGTTGAGAGCAGGGAATCTGCACCTTTATTCTTATCTAGCAGCATTACTGAATCGACTATTTCTAATGAATATGGTTCGCTTCCTACCCCAAAATATCCCATTCCATGGTTTATGTTTAGGATATATAATTTTGGTGAGGTGAGCAACCGCTGATCAAGTCTTTGATCCCAAATTTTTTTCTTACAATTTTTTCTGATTAAATTTAGTGCATATGCATGTTTCAAATACAAATCATTTTCTTTCTTGCTGGGGTGAAATTTTCTGCTATGGTATGTGTTAGGATAACAATTCCTGTTTTCCTATCTGTCCTAGTCGTTTGCGCTCATATTCTTATTTCCTGATCAGGCATTTTCTTATTCATCTATACTCTAAGAGTTTTAGGAATCATATTCAAAAGAACGCATTCTTGATGAGAAAGAGCACAAGCGTGTTGATGTATCACATTCTTTTACTTGGTTCTTTCTGACACAGGTTCAGAACTTACACAAAGCTATATTACAGAAAATGCATGTCAGAGTTAGGACAGCCTCTTAATACATAATTGGTTAAACTTAAAACCGCTTCTTTTCAAATGTCTCAGACAAAGCTTAGTTCAAAATACACCACTCAGTTTAAACGAAGTATTGATATCCCCAACATCTGTTCAAACTTATTCACTGGTCACCTATGGAACAAAGGAGACATTTAAACCAGTAACTCTAGAATCAGTAGGTCACAAGTGGTAGCCATTTAGACTTATCAGATATCCTGCCTTAATGAAAGACAGCTTGAAGATTGAGTTTTTACAAGAATGAAGTAAGCCATTATACCAGGTCCTGCATGTGACTTCGATCTGACCCAGAGATTTGAGTATAAATTAGAATTGGTTTGATTTAAAATCGGAATTTGCACATTAAAATATTTCAATCATAACAGTATGCATATTTTAATGTTGATCATCTATTAGGTTGAATTTATCCCTGACTCTCCCATTTATCCACTATATTTCCTCATTTTTGTGCACATAGTCTCACCTATGCGGGAATTACCAGGTTCTGTGCATAAGTAGATTTATTGGTGGAAATCATACCGTGGATTATTTTTTTTCTTTAAACCATTTATGTGATTTGTGGATCATGATCATGACCTGTTTTGTCCCTTTTTTTTTTATTGAGCCAGAATAAAAGTTACGTTTTATTTCCAATTGTACTCCGGTAGAAAACAGTGGTTCACCCGTTTTCAGATGAACCAATACGTCGATATACAAACGTACTCCACCTTCCTTATGATTTCTATCCCTCCTAAACAATGCAAAACCATGTAAAATTTAGTATAGTGCATTCAAGTACCTCGCTTACAGTCATAAAATGTTGCAAACTACATAATTCTATAACTTGGAAGTCCTTGCTCTTCCACACCCTTATTGAAAGGCAACATCATCATCTATATAGCGCCAACAGTTTCTGCAGCACTTTACAGTAACTAAAAAGGGAACAAGACACAAATAACACTTTCTCGTGGCAGGGTGTACTATGCAGTCCTTGTGGTGGGTGGGCTTTGAAGCCGTGGGGCATACTAGTACACCCCGTTAACTTCAATAGGTGACTCGGCCCTGACCAAAAAAGGCACGCCGCAGCAGCCGGCAAGCAGGACGTACTAGGATGTCCCACTTGCATCAACTCCCTCCCACTGGGCACAACCCGCTGGCGTGAAAGGGATAAACGAGCATAAAGATGATTGAGAAGAGAGGTGTAGAAGGCCCTGCTCATAGGAGCTTCCAGCTATATACTTACAGCATACATCCAGAAAAATCAGGGCAAATAAAAACATTGAAACGTCAAAATAAGTAAAGCAGGCAAGGTGGAAGGGGCAAAACAGCTTTAATCGAAGTATTTATATGATGGAGAAATTCTTGGGGGGAAAAAAAAAAAATTCAAAATAAAATAGAATTACAAGGATTTTGCATAAAACACCATTACATTTTTTATTCAAATCTCTTTACATACCCACTGTAACAAGTCTATTTAAGATGCAGAAATACTAGGATGTGTAGTTTCTAGATACTCGTGCATGCCCACTGAAAACAGCACACAGAAAAAGGTATAGTAAAGACTTTAGGTTATATTTGAAAACATAGAAATGCTATGGATTTAATGAAGCAGACAAGGAGAATAAATAATGGCCTGGTTTGGTTGGCCATTGGATGCTTATCTGCCAACATTAAATCCTTTGTTTCTACACATACACAAGATAATTTGCACCTTTAAACAGATTTTTAGAGCTGGCTGTGTTATACATATATAAAGACAATTATTAAAACATAAGGGATTCTATGTTCACTTTGTTTTTTGTTTTATTAATTCTAACTAGGTCAACATAATGGCAGATAAATTCACAGCACTCTAATGCAACTTTAAAAAGCCTATGATAATCAACATACGATTTGCTATCTGTTTATATGACTACCTAAATAGTTTAGGAGATCAAAAAATTATATACTGTATAATAAGAATATTTAAAAGGATAAATTTCTATCACTGCCAAACGCAGAGGAGATTATAATGACCGACTACTAGCCACATAACTCCTCTATAAACAGCTGCCATGTCGCACTGGGAAGCTGGAACTGCACTCCGATAAAATCGAATGATAACGTCTCACATACTGATCGCAGATTCAGACAAGAAAACAAAGTATAATAAAATATATATATATATATATTATAAATAATCTGAAAACCAAAACGTTTTGATAGGCGTTACGATATGGTAGTGTTTTACACACACACACAGGATTTGGGGGAACTTTTATAACATTCATTATCATGCGAACAAAGTTATAGGTATTCTGGTAGGTAGATTTAAGAAATGTTTGAAAAAATATATTATTGTCAATTGGGCATTTGTTTGAATATTTGAGAGGTTCTGGAAATAAAAATTCCTAATTTTATCCCAAAAATACTTGCTGTAGCTATAGCATCAATGCATTTAAACATTCCTGTGCACATACATGCACACAATTACGTCAGATCAGAACGTACCCCATGCAGAATCCGTAACTAAACAGACTTCCATTAATTAATCTGGGAATCAGAGGCCATGATATTAAAAAGGTCACATTTTCATCATCTACTTGCACCATTATTCAATATTACAATTTGTGCACTGTTCAACACCAAAACATAATCCTGGCATTGTATGTTAAAATGTTCTCAAAATTCGGCTGTACTCGGAGTCTGTAGATCAAGGGGGGGAAAAAAAAAAAGTGTTGCTAGAGATAAGCCGCAAAAGGTTTCTATTCTGAGTGTAGTGTAAAATTAACCAATGCTCTTTTAACCTTTCCAAAGCTATTAAAGACTGGAATTGGCAAACGTACCAGTGAATTGGTTAAAATTACTTCAGACTTACCGTATTTTTCGCTCCATAAGACGCACCTGACCATAAGACGCACCTAGTTTTTAGAGGAGGAAAACCGGAAAATAAATATTCTGAATGAAATAGTGTAATAATGGATATACTGCCCCAGCTCGTGGATATGCCTTAGCTCACACATGGATTTGCCCCAGCTCACACATGGATTTGCCCCAGCCAGCTCACACATGGATCTGCCCCATCAGCTCATGGATTTGCCCCAGCTCACACATGGGATTTGCCCCAGCCAGCTCACACATGGATTTGCCCCAGCCAGCTCACACATGGATTTGCCCCAGCCAGCTCACACATGGATTTGCCCCAGCCAGCTCACACATGGATTTGCCCCAGCCAGCTCACACATGGATTTGCCCCATCAGCTCACACATGGATTTGCCCCAGCCAGCTCACACATGGATTTGCCCCATCAGCTCACACATGGATTTGCCCCAGCCAGCTCACACATGGATTTGCCCCAGCCAGCTCACACATGGATTTGCCCCATCAGCTCACACATGGATTTGCCCCAGCCAGCTCTCACATGGATTTGCCCCATCAGCTCACACATGGATTTGCCCCAGCCAGCTCTCACATGGATTTGCCCCATCAGCTCACACATGGATTTGCCCCATCAGCTCACACATGGATTTGCCCCAGCCAGCTCACACATGGATTTGCCCCATCAGCTCACACATGGATTTGCCCCAGCCAGCTCACACATGGATTTGCCCCATCAGCTCACACATGGATTTGCCCTAGCCAGCTCACACATGGATTTGCCCCATCCAGCTCACACATGGATTTGCCCTAGCCAGCTCACACATGGATTTGCCCCATCAGCTCACACATGGATTTGCCCCATCAGCTCACACATGGATTTGCCCCATCAGCTCACACATGGATTTGCCCCATCAGCTCACACATGGATTTGCCCCATCAGCTCACACATGGATTTGCCCCATCAGCTCACACATGGATTTGCCCCAGCCAGCTCACACATGGATTTGCCCCAGCCAGCTCACACATGGATTTGCCCCAGCCAGCTCACACATGGATTTGCCCCAGCCAGCTCACACATGGATTTGCCCCAGCCAGCTCACACATGGATTTGCCCCAGCCAGCTCACACATGGATTTGCCCCAGCCAGCTCACACATGGATTTGCCCCAGCCAGCTCACACATGGATTTGCCCCAGCCAGCTCACACATTGATTTGCCCCAGCCAGCATGGATTTGCCCCATCAGCTCACACATTGATAATGCCCCAGCTCACATATGGATATGGCCCAGCAGCTCGTGGATGTGCCGCCGCGTTCGTCTCCCTCTGAGCATGCGTCCGGCGGCAGGAAGCTTGGGCACTCGCCTGGGGGAGCCACGTGACCGCGATCTCCGCGGTCACGTGGCTCCCCCAGGCGAGTGCCCAAGCTTCCTGCCGCCAGACGCATGCTCAGAGGGAGACGAACGCGGCGGCGGCAGGTGAGCGGAGGCACATCCACGAGCTGCTGGGCCATATTCGCTCCATAAGACGCACCCACTTTTCCCCCCACTTTTTGGGGGGAAAAAAGTGCGTCTTATGGAGCGAAAAATACGGTAAATATCACTAAATCAGGCAATTTGACACAAAAACCTGTTGTAATTTCTCCAAACATTTCTCTTGTGTACCAACCTGGTGCTGCAAATATTTTATATATCTAGAATATGTATATATAAATTTTATTTTTAAATTATTTTCTCAACAACCACTCAATATTTACTTTCTTTGATACATAAACTAAAATAGTCATCTCCAGACGATATGCAGGATTCAAGGTCAGTGAAGGAGAAGTCACCACTCTACAGGAGATCGGGATATGGATGTGAATTCTGTGTGTGTTTATGGAGGGAGAGGTTTTCTTTAGCAGGCACAGTCCTGGTGTGGAGGAGCCTGCTGGTCGGTGAGCTGGGGTCCTGGTTTAGCTCCAGTGACTGCTGGATCAGCTGTGTCCAAGCTTTCAGACATCTTTTCACAAATGATGTCCACCAAACGTTCAAAAGTCTGCTTGACATTTATGTTGTCTTTAGCGCTGGCTTCAAAGAATTCAAAACCTGCAAAGTCATGGAAAAATTAGGTACCAGAACTAAAGCAACGATTCCTAGAGGTGGATCGAGAGCTACTGATAAAAAGCAAGGAGTAGGCGGAAGCCGCATAATTTGTTATTCTAGAAGTAATAAAATATAACAACCAACATGGCCTCTGAAGAACACTGCCAAGAATAAGCCAGGAACAAAAAGATTAGTAAACTAGAACGCAATCCTGAAATGCAGGTAAATGCTTTTGCCATATGAAACGATGTATGAGGAGTCTTCCTGTACACTAATGTTAACTTTAACAGGCTGAGGATCCCTAATCTGGATTTCCGAAATTTATATATCTATCTAGATCTAACAAACCAGGAGGAGAACAACTCATATACATTGAAGGAGTCTTCAAAGAGCACTGAAATTTTGTGTGAACTTTCATTCAGCGAGCTCAATTCGCCGACCCTGCAGTGAATTCAGCATTCACTGCAGGTCACCGAATCAATTCGTTAACCACTGACCACCAGACCAACAAATGTAACCTCAAACCAAACGCAAACAAAAATAATGCATTATAAAAAGGTCCTATGGATAATAAAAGGTCTGTTAACGGAATTTAAAAAAGTATGTAACAAAAATTTTGCAAAAAAAAAATTAAATATGCCTAAATTCTTAAATAAAAAAAACACTCTGCTGAAAAGAAACTATTGAATAAAAAACAAAAAACAGGGATTTACCCGTTTAAACCGGTGTCACACAAAACCACGGTTAATCTGGGCATTTCAACTTTTCACTGCTGTTCAGCGTTTTCTGAATAGGTCACTGGCAATTCGCCAATATGGCGAATTGCCAGCTTTTTGAATAGCTGAATTGCCACGAAATTGCATCATACGGGACATTCACCATTAGGTGCAATTCTGTGGCCAATTTGGCGCTCTTAGAATTTAAAGAACGACCTTTAACCCCACAGTGACCAGGAGATTTTACAATTGTTTGTCTGAAAGTACCCACTGCCGTTTTTTACATTTCTGCGCAGTTTGTGTTTAGCTCTACTTTTCGTTTATGGAACCCACACAAATTATACACAATTTTTCCTCGCTATTAAATGGACTTTCTAGAGAGATACCATTATTTCCATCATATTTTTTTTTTTTATAGTAATATATGAAAACACACTTTAACCCACAAAATCTACAACTGTCAAACAAAAAGCCAAAACAAAAAAAACACTCCAGCTAAATGGCTTTGAAAATTTTGTCCTGAGATCAGAGATAAATGTTTACGCTTTTTAACCCCTTCACTGCTGAGCCATTTAACCCTGTGTGCTTCGCTCATTGCATTTAAAATGTGATTAGAAACACACACACACACCTTATTGAAAAGGCCATGCTGGGAGGGGGGGGGGCACCTGAAAAGGATGTCATTGGGGCCCACAAAGCCATTCTGACTTCAGGGAAGTCAGTCTGACGTGGAACCCAAGCAAGAGACCAGTATAAGGGGGGGGGGGGGGTTAGAGGACCATTACTTACATGGTATGTCCTTGGTCCTTAACGAAAGTTATTCGCTGAACGTACCATGCATGTCATGGGTCCTCAAGGGGGTAGGTGTATATGAGGTACTGTTCATTTTTAACTCATTAAAAGATTTTTTTTTTTGTAGTTTAACAGTCAAGGAGTTAGAAATTGTTAAAATCTTGGAAGGACTAAGCGTTGTTAAAATCTTTAAATGTATGAGCTACTGTTCAAGTCTTTGAATATATGAGCTGGTGTGCTCTCCTCCTGGTTTGTTCTGTTTTTTTTTCTTGAGAAGAACTCACCTGTTATGCTTTGTAAAGATTATATATTTACACTAGGAGGGCAGCACTTAAGTTGAAAATTCCACACCTGATCTCATGTGCAAGGTCAAAATCATTAATAATAATGTATAAAATCACCTCCAGGTTATGTGTATGTGAGCCAACAAGAATATTGTCAAGTACAATTTTTTTTTTTTTTAAATAAAACCAGTGAAAACTGTACAATTTTTAATAACTGTTCCATGATGAATGAATGAACATACGCTTCATTCTCCCCAAAACCCTTAATCCTCATGCAGTAAGTGAGGCTAACACATGGATACCTGATCGAAAATAAAAAAGTGAACTAATGTACCTTTAAGTATGTAATTGGCGTAAAGCCCTCAAAAAAAACCAAAAGACGAAACTGCCAAGTTCTAACCTAATGACAAATATATCTTAAATCACTAAATGTAACTGATTAACCCCTTCACTGCTGAGCCATTTCACATCTAAATAAGCAAAAAAACTTTTTTTTCCTTCTTTACTTTAAACATGGTCATGTTTGACATCATTGGAAAGGCCATGCTCTGGCCTTTCTAATGATACCAAACATGACCCTGCTAGCAGCCAACAGTCGGGAGATAGGGGGTTCAAAGGAACCCCCTATCTCCACCCCTATCTTTCCTTAGGACGTTTCCCACACGTCCTCGGCAGTGAAAGGGTTAAATGCCCACATTCCCACTACCATTATTCCCTGTGTTTTAAAAAGCTCAGTGGAAAAAGCAATGCAGTATCTCAGGTGTGTAATTTGCACAAACAAAACCCACCAATATGTTAATTCATCAGGAATGGGGAGGTTAATAAATCAAGGCCATATAACCAGGTGGAATATGAATTAGGCGTTGGGAAGTACATTGGCTTGAAAATGCAATGTACAGTGCTAATTACAGAGTGTTAAACTACTTAAATACCACCATAATTAAGTGCAACTGAAAGAAAGTGTATATCAGTACTGTAGAGGCACCAGTTATACAAGTTTACTGAACTGCAGTTAAGAAAACATTCGGATAATGGGCCATCTTACATGGCATAATCGGATTTTGGAAAGCAGTGTAACTTACCCAAGTGATCTGCCAGTTGCCTCCCTCGCTCAGATGATACCACCCGCTCATCTTCCATGTCACATTTATTCCCAACAAGTAAAACTTGTGCATTATCCCACGAATAGGTCTTTATCTGAGTTGACCTGCATGGTTTATTAAAAAATAAAGTTTAGGTAAACAAGTATAAATGGCAATTTCTGAAAGGTGACAATAGAGGATAGACACTTTTCATACTAGAAATCAACTTTAGGTTTATACATTGTATAAAGATGTTCTTCAACAGGGATCCAGTGCCTTAGCCAGAGGGATCCATTATTTCTGTGTATTCCTGCACAGTTCGACAGTTGTCATTGGACAACATACACCTCCTGTAACATTTCTGCTACTGTACCACATTTATAGTGTGTAAATGGACTATGGTCAATAGAATTCCAGCACTTTCAGTCTCAGAAGACTTGTGTGGACTGACCCAAGTATAGACCTTCTGAATTTCCCAATATTTGGGAATCCTGCATAGGCTTCATATCCTCCTGCAATAATGCCAGTAATTTGTAGGACTTTGAAACGCCTATTTATCCCTTAAAGCACACAAAAGGGAGGTAAATGCATGAAGCAGTCCTGACGTACCTCTTGCTCTCCAATGTGAAAGAAGGTGATGCTAAGCACTTTGGCCCCAGGTTTTTCTACATTTTCCAAATCCAACAGCTTTCTACCACCTCCCATTATTACAAAGTATTAAAAAATTCAAATGGAGTGTGTCTAGAGATGGGAAGGCCTGGAACAACCCCACCCCCCCAAAAAAAAAAAAAAAAAAAAAAAAAAATGGGGGGGGGGGTTTGTGTTTTTTTTAAAGCAATTTTTTCTTTTTTCAGAAAAATTTAAAACTGTAATCTGTTCTTTTCCAATGATAAATAATGATATATAGATTTATTAACATATTAGACATATTAAGACCTTAATGAAAGGCTGAGATTTTAAATAAAGCCTTCAAATCATTACAAGTTCTCTCAGCTGAAGATGAGCAAATCCTGGAATACAATTCAAGTAACACGTCTCAATGCAATACTCCGACAACAAAAATATACATTTCAGCCTCTAGGGGGCGCTACAGGGAAAAGGCTTCAGTTTAGCTTGATTGTGAGCTCCATCTTGTACCTCCTACAGTGGTTGTTGGGATACAGTTGATGATCGGTAAGAGGTTAAAAGGTACGGTGTGCTCAGTAAATAGTTTCTTTTTCTCAGTAATTTTTTAAAGCACTACTCGGAGCTTAAATATTGAGGTATCCATATCCTACAGGGACAAATAATGCAGTTACTTCCTTTTGCTATTGGTGCCAAGGGGAAAATTTGATTTTTATGTTAATATATTATTATTATTTTTTTTTTTAAAGTATTTTACCAGGAAGGATACATTGAGATTTCTCTTGTTTCAAAGTACAGTTGTGTTCAAAATTATTCAACCCCCACTGAAATTGAGTGTTTTGCCCAGTTTGACATTGATTTTGATCATTCAGTCATCTTGCTTACAATTAAATCAAAGAGGCACGTGTAGGTCAGACAAATATAACATAACATTTATAATGAAATAACCACAAATGTCTTTTCTGTGCTCACATCATTATCAGTTTTATTCAACCCCCAAGTGACATTCAATCTTAGTACAACATCCTTTTACAGTTATAACAGCTTTTAAACGTGAAGCATAGCTTGACACAAGTGTCTTGCAGCGATCTACGGGTATCATCGCCCATTCGTCATGGGCAAAAGCCTCCAGTTCAGTCACATTCTTAGGCTTGCGCACTGCAACTGCTTTCTTTAAGTCCCAGAGGTTCTCAATCGGATTTAAGTCAGGCGACTGCGATGGCCACTCCAAAATGTTCCAGCCTTTAATCTGCAACCATGCTCTAGTGGACTTGGAGGTATGCTTGGGATCATTGTCCTGTTGAAAGGTCCAACGTCTCCCAAGCCTCAGGTTTGTGATGGACTGCATCACATTGTCATCCAATATCTCCTGGTACTGAAGAGAATTCATGGTACCTTGCACACGCTGAAGCTTCCCTGTACCTGCAGAAGCAAAACAGCCCCAAAGCATGATTGACCCCCCGCCATGCTTCACAGTAGGCAAGGTGTTCTTTTCTTCATAGGCCTTGTTCTTCCTCCTCCAAATATAGCGTTGATCCATGGGCCCAAACAGTTCTAATTTTGTTTCATCAGTCCACAGAACACTATCCCAAAACTTCTGTGGTTTGTCCACATGACATTTGGCATACTGCAGTCGACTCTTCTTATTCTTTGGAGACAGCAAGGGGGTGCGCCTGGGAGTTCTGGCATGGAGGCCTTCATTACGCAGTGTGCGCCGTATTGTCTGAGCTGAAACTTCAGTACCCACATCTGACAAATCTTTCCTCAGTTCCTCAGCAGTCACACGGGGACTTTTCTCCACTCTACGCTTCAGGTAGCGCACAGCAGTCGAAGTCATCATCTTCTTTCTGCCACGACCAGGTAGTGTTTCAACAGTGCCCTTTGCCTTGAATTTGCGAATGATGCTTCCTATGGTCTCTCTTGGTAGGTTTAACATCTTTGCAATCTTCTTATAGCCATTGCCCTTCCTGTGAAGAGTACTCACCTCTTCTCTTGTCTTCCTGGACCATTCTCTTGACTTCACCATGTTTGTAACCACACCAGTAAATGTCTAGAAGGAGCTGAGTATCACAGTCATTTTAAAGCTGCCTAATTGGTGCTTATTATGCTTTATTGCTGCTCGTGACATCGACAGGTGTTTTCAATACCTGATTGAAGAACAGAGGTTCATTCAAGTGTCTTCAGAGTGGTGGTCTTTAAGGGGTTGAATAATTGTGTCAATGAAGAATTCACAAAAGAAACATTTACTACTGTATTACAAAACCAATTGATGTCATTTTAGTTGCATATGGTTCTTTAAAAAGTCCTTGTAGGATTTCATTCTGAATACAATTACAAATGTACACTAAATTCCCTAAAACCCTTTACAGCATTGGGGGTTGAATAATTTTGAACACAACTGTATGTCTCGTTAGGAGTCTTGCCCAAGGACACTTACTGGAGAGGTGTTCTTGCCAGGATCGAACCTGTCAGGGTTATCCAGAGAAAGGTGAAAACCAGGAGAACTGGCAGGCGAAGAGAACAATCTAGCCCAAATAGCCGATTTGGAAAGTGAGATAAATGGGAGAATCTTTCTGGTTTGGCCATTTTGACCTAGAATTTTCACTTCTCCAGTCATTCTCTTGGTTTTCACCTCTCTCTGAATAACCCTGTGTGTCTCCACAGTTCTAGAGCAGTGATGTTACCGCTACTCCACCCAGCCGGTTTCTTTCTTTTATTGTTGTACTTCAGGAATCAAGAGGGCTGGTTACTTGTTCTCATACTATTATACAGTCCTTGTTATTCCATTTGAAACAAAAAAATATTAAAAGCAAATTGAAGTTACTGAATAAACTGTACTTTTATTTCAAGTGTGACAAAATGAATTGTAATTTGTAAACCTACTCCATGGTGCATATATTTCCATTTTTTCCCCCTGGGGAAAAAAATCATTTTCCCCCGTGGCTTCAAAATTGAGGAATTTTACATCTAAGTATGCCCAGGATACCCTATTGTACACCTTTTCAGAGTCAAGACTTACAAGAATTGTGTTAGGTTTTGAAGAGCTGCGCACTAGAATTGCAGCAATAGCACAATTGACTAATACCAAGTGTTACCTCTTCAGCTGATGTGCAAGAATGATAAAGAGAACAAGTTAGGAAGCATGTGGCTAGAATACTTCTAAAAGTTTGTAGAGCTTTTTTGTAACATCAAGGGTAGGGGTTGCTCCTTAAAATACAATGTGACCAGAGTTAGATTTGATTTTCTCCAAAAAGACAACACCAAGCTTCCATTTAAATAGGATTTTGGTAGTGAAAGTCATGACTGTCAGGTGTGGTTGTGAAAGGGAGGTATTTATGATTATTAATTAAGCACCAACACATTCTGCAGCGCTGTATAAGGTGTAATGGGTAAAGACAGGACAACTCTACAATACATACAGGAGACAGGTCAGTATTCCTGCCAGCAGATACAGGAGGACATGAGGACCCTATTCCTGTGGGAATTTACAATCCTAGATGGATGAGGGAATTAGAAACAGGAGGGGGGGGGACTGCAGTGATGAGTTAGTGCAGAGAGAGGTGAGGACTGTTTTTGGGTCGGTCGAATGTCTTGTTACGGAGTCAGGTGGAAGGCTTCCCTAAACAGAAGGGTCTTTAGGGAGCGTTTAAATTAAGCCAGATTTGGGGACAGTCTGATATTGCGAGGAAGCGCGTTCCATAGGGTTGGCGCCGCACGCGAAACATCCTGCAGTCTGGCATGTGAAGAGGTAATGATTGAGGATGCCAGGTGCAGGTCACTGTTGGATCGTGGGGGACGGGCTGGGGTGTAGTTGGTGATGAGAGGACAGGTAGTGGGGGGGGGGGCATGAGGGTTTTGTAGGTCAAGGTGAGTAGTTTGAATTTGATTCTGCTGTGGATGGGGAGCCAGTGTAGGGATTCACAGAGAGAAGCCGCAGAGAGAGCGATGAGTGAGATGGCTAAACAGGGCTGATTGGTTTAGGATGATGGACTGCAGGGGGGAGAGGCGGGAGATAGGAAGGCCAGTCAGGAGGTTGTTGCAGTAGTCCAGGCGGGAGATAACAAGCGAGTGGATAAGTTGCTTGGTGGTGTTAGAAATCAACGAATTTTGGCAATATTACAGAGGTGATTGCGGCAAGATGAGAGTGATTGGATGTAGGGGCTGAAGGAAAGACAAGTCAAGTGTCACTCTGAGGCAACAGACTTGTGCAGAAGGAAGGATCGTGATACCGTCAACAATTATGGAGAAGTCAGAAATTGGAGTAGAGTTAGAGGGGGGAATTAGAAGAAGGAGCTCAGTCTTGGACATGTTGATCTTCAGGTAGTGAGCGGCCATCCAGGCAGAGATACCAGACAATCACTGACCTGAGAGAGAACGGAGGGGGAGAGATCAGGAGTGGAGAGGTAGATCTGAGTGTCATCAGCGTATAGGTGATTAGTTTAAGCCAGAGCTGGTGAGGAGTTTACCCAGTGAGGAGGTATAGATGAAGAGCAGAGGACCTAGGACCCAGGATCCTACAGTCTGCATCCACTACATGGGTGAAAAGGGAGTAGTCTGAACTACATTTCCCAGCAAGCAGCTCTGCAGGTAGGGGATTACTAAAAGGAGCCACACTATTTTCTGTTTTATTTTGAATTGTATATTTACTTTGGTTAAGAAGAGGATTTTCAGCCACCTTAAAAGTTCAAAGGTCAATGAAATCCTATGGACACTGCACAGAATACTACTACTACCAGTAATGAGTGGTCAACTTTGACTAGAGCTCTGCATTTCTATGAACTGGTGAGAAGAATGCCACATTTATGCCTTCTCGGCTGAATCAAAGTGGCCTCCATGGCTTCTATTCAGAATCTTGATTAAACCGATGCGAGTCATTGTTTTGTGTTTAAGAATTTTAAATCCAGCAGTTCCCAGAGAAAGACCATGGGGTCTTTTCATAAAAGTATGGAAATTTGCATTTCGGCTCACTTTGGCGATTTCATTATGTTGAAGATTTGGTGAATTCACTGTATTTTGTCGAAAATAGTGTCGCCAAAGCAGTTAGTGCCGAAAAGCACAGATAAAAAAAAAAAAAAAAAAAAACAAATCGCTGAAATTGCATTGCCAAATTCAGCTGACAATAGTCTAAATGGCACAAATCAATACAACTAGTAAAAATGTGCCTAAATAATAAAGTCCTTAAAACTGAAATGTCTTTCAAAAAAAATAAAAAAGTTTTTTAAAAAAAGCGGCTTAAATCTTAAAACAAATGCCCCTTTTACCTCTGAATTACTGACAGCAGCAATTAAGGCCTCTCCCATAGGCAAGAGCCTGATAGCTTTACTATTTATTAGAAAATCTTTTTGGCAACATTGGGACACCATTTCCTCCATTCCCTTAATGCCATCAGCGGCACTACCAAGTTTCCACCTTCAGGCCGTCAAGTGACAAGACCACTACTTTTTTATTTGAGAAAGTATTTTACCTGGAAGGATACATTGAGATTTCTCTCGTTTTCAAGTATGTCCTGGGTGGCGAGTATGTACCGTTTGGTGTCTTGCCCAAGGACACTTACTGGAGAGGTGCTCGTTGGGATCTAACCCATGTCTCCACAGGCTCTCTCCACGCAGAGCAGTGATGTTACCTCTACTCCACCCAGCCGGATGACTATAGACCCATCTCCCTAATGATGTCAAATTGATGGCGAAGATTATGGACATTAGATTAGGCCCTCTCCTACCCTCGTTAATCCACCTGGACCAGGTGGGATTTGTACTGCTCCAGAGTGCTCGTAAAAGAATACACTATGGGCTGTCAGCCCTAATCACGCCTCACAACTACATCACCCATGGCCTTCCTCTGTTTAAAGAGGAAAAGGCGTTCGACCGGGTAGACTAGGCATTTTCCCTGGCAGTTGAGAAGCTGAACTTGAGTCCTAAATGGTTGCCCTGCATAACTGCACTATATTCAAACACAACAGCTGTCCTGAGGGTTAACTGCTCACTGTAAGATCCCTTTCCTATCTACAATGTCACGAGACAAGGTGCTCCTGTCGCCATTATTGTTTATCCTGACTGTAGAGCCATTTCTCCAGCGGATACAGAACAATGATCATTACAGGTTATGAACTGACCTTTCATCAGTACAAAGTCGCAGCTTTCGCGGACTACATCCTCCCCATTATCCAAAGTCACCACTCCATTTTTAAGTTTCCAATTTCAAGATCAATGAATCTAAGTGAGGTGCTAGGCATAGGCACCACCCCCCCCCCTATGAAAGCAGCAATACAATCTTTAGCTACTCTCTCCCCTGGACCGGGAAGGCCATTCAGCACTAGGGTGTCTTGATTCTCTCAGAACTTTTCATGCCATTTGATTTCAACTGCATCCTGCTTCTGGACCAGGTTAAAAACAGGATTTACAAGCTTGGTATAGACACCACATTGTTTGGATGTGTTAAAATTTTGAAAATTGTTTAAACAAAATTTTTATATGTCTTTCAGACACTCCCTACATATACCTGCCTTTTAGCAAACACGTCACATCTTTTTTTTGTGTGTGTGGGGAGTTATTATTATTATTCTTTATTTATAAAGCGCCAGCATATTCCGCAGCGCTGTACAATAAGCACAGTATAGACAGGGTTACAATACATTGAACAACATTTGACAAACAGTACAGGAGGAGATGAGGGCCCTATTCCCGTAGGAACTCACAATCTAGGAGGGTTGGGGTTGGAAACAGGAGGAGAGGACTGCAAGGTGAGAGTGATTGATGGTTGCGTCAGTGAGTTGGGTGGTAGGCTTCCCTAAATAGGAATGTTTTAAGGGAGCGTTTGAAGGAAGAGAAGTTAGGGGAAAGTCTGACCGTACGAGGGAGAACGTTCCAGAGAGTGGGGGCTGCTCGTGAGAAATCCTGCAGTCTATCATGGGAAGAGGTGATGCGGGAGAAGCTAGGCGCAGGTCGCTGTTTGACCTTAGGGAGCGGGCTGGGGTGTATCTGGTGATTAGTGAGGACAGGTAGTGGGGCGCTGAGTTAGTGAGGGTTTTGTAGGTAAGGGGAGTTAACCTGGACTAGCATATTCGCTCTTCACTAGGCCTAAATGCCATTGAGTACCATCGTTTCGGTGCCCTGGCAACCAATCCAACCACCAAATCAATAACATGCCTGGTTCCTTATACCACGATCCAGCCTACGCTCAGTCGTTGGAGACTGTACCGAACACTGCCGGGCTTATCGACCCCACCCTCTCCAATGATGAGCAACCCAGACTTTCCTCCAGGGTTGGCTTCCTCTTTCGGACTAGATTTTGATGGACCTTATTTGCCGATTGTGACGTGCCCTTAACTACGTTGATGCCCGAGTGTTCATATACCACTAGAACTCTTTAAAATGCCTCCAACTGACAGTGTCTCTACCTACTATGCCTCTTGACCAATGTAGCCCTTTATTCGCTTTTGAAAAACTGCATAGCAGACCCTCCCCTCCCACATCTATACAAGGCTATTGACTGCCAAATATTCTGATATGCCTGCTCACACTGCTAAATGGTTGGCTGAGCTTCCGACTTCCAAATCACCTTTCGAGGGGGTTAAAGGGAGAGGGGGGAGAGGGAGCAGAAGGAGGAGGAGGAGGAGCGCAGAAGGAGGAGGAGCGGGGGGCGCAGAAGGAGAAGGAGGAGGAGCGGGGGGAGGAGCGGGGGGCAGAAGGAGTGGGGGGCAGAAGGAGCGGGGGGGCAGAAGGAGCAGGGGGGCGAGACGAATATATACAATACATGGGGAGGGGTGGCACTCAGTGAGGATGCATCTCAAAGACAAAAGATAAAGTTTATCATTACTGCAGCCATTTACACATCTCAGCAATTCAAAGAACTGCATCACAGAACTCATGTGCTACATTTCCCATATGCGGCACAGATCTCTGGGCAAGACATGCAAATGACGTCTGCAATTTCCCAGTTTTTGCATCCTGGGTCTGATTTCACACAGAACCCTTCAAGACAATGCCAGACTAGGTTCCTTCCACTCGCTGTCCGTCTGGCCACCTCGCTGAGCGCACTCAGCGCTGCAAAGCTCGATCCTCCTATGGAGAATCGCACTTTGCAGCTCCGGCAACGCGCGTCCTAGCGCTTTGACGGAGAGGCTTGGATAACGGACGCTTGTTGTGCAGCATTTCGTGCGCACGCACAAGCGTGTGACCGGCCCTGTTGCAGCGTTAAAATGATGTAAGCATGTCAGTATGGACGCACATAGCGCACTTTTTCTGACGCCAGCCTAAATCAGTACTTCTTTAGGTCGTGGGGAGGGTAAAAAATATTAGATTAAAAGCCTCCACTTTGTAATTTGCAACGTGGAGGCTTTTAATCTCATTTTGTGACACACATACACACAGCAAAACTTTAGCTGGACATTTATCAGTACGTCTCCTCTTGGTTTTATCAGACCACCTCATTATTGTGTCTTTGGTTCTTGTTCTGCAGATCTTGTCATGTGCAGTTTTTATTCTTTGCCAATAAAATTTTAAAAATTACCTTTAATAACATTGAAACCCATTAAAATTTTCCTATTTAAATCTGTCAAATTGAAACACTGAAAACAAGGTAATTTCACCCAAACTGCACTGCAATTTGGCGGTCTAAATAGTAGGGCTGCAACTACTATCGATGAGTAGGAATGCATCGAAATGTATCGGTCAAAAATGGAAAAAAAAAAAAAAACGTAAATCCATCCTCCTGACCTGAGCCCAGAGGCTCAGCCGGTCTCCGAGCCCAGGTCAGGAGGATGTTTTTTCCATTTGTCTGAAAGCCCCTCACAGGAGGCTAGGAAAGAGCATGCCTCAGGGCAATCTGCCCTGACTAAAATCGCTGGCCCTCTGGATTTCATTTAATGAACACAGGGTACCTGGGAGGCAGGTTGTGTCATCCTACGTGTTACAAATCCCCCCTGCTGCTGGAAATGCTCATTCAGCACACTACTGTCATCTGCTGTAGGAGGCTGTTCCTCTTGTGAATCAGAAGAGTTTTATATCCTACAGACCAGTTGCTTCTTGTTCGGCTAGTGGTCAGACGAGCGTCATTGTAGAGCGGAAGGAACGTCCGTGAGAGGTTGAACGTTCCTTCCACTCGACGCCCGTCTGGCCACCTCGCTGAGCGCACTTAGTGTGGTCAGTGCTGCAAGGCTCGATCTGCCTGTGGAGGATTGCGCTTTGCAGCTAAGTCAACTCTCAGACGGAGAGGGCTGCAGCACGGCCGCTGTTGCGCACACAATTGCGTGTGGATTGCCCCGTCGCAGCGTCTAAATGCTGCGACGGATGCCAGAAGACACGTCCATACAGGTGCACATAGGGATAGACCGATATCAGGGGTCGATATTCTGTGCGCTTAAATTTTGGAAATCCAGCTCTTATGGATATTATTTTGCCCCAGCTCATATGGATATTATATTGCCCCAGCTCATATGGATATTATATTGCCCCAGCGCATAAGGATATTCTATTGCCCCAGCGCATAAGGATATTATATTGCCCCAGCGCATATGGATATTATATTGCCCAGCTTATATGGATATTATATTGCCCCAGCACATAAGGATATTCTATTGCCCCAGCGCATATGGATATTATTTTGCCCCAGCTCATATGGATATTATATTGCCCAAGCTCATATGGATATTATTTTGCCCCAGCTCATATGGAGATTATATTGGCCCAGCTCATATGGATATTATATTGGCCCAGCTCATATGGATATTATATTGGCCCAGCTCATATGGATATTATATTGCCCCAGCGCATATGGATATTATTTTGCCCCAGTGGCGGCTGCCTGCTTATCCTCCTCTGCCCTGGCTGTAATGGCAACAGGAACAGGCAGCCAGCACATTTCAGGGGGCGGTGACCGCACAGGGATAGACCGATATGTTTTTTCCAGGCCGATAACCGATATCAGGGGCCGATATTCTGTGCGCTTAAATTTTGGAAATCCAGCTCGCATGGATATTATATTGCCCCAGCTCGCATGGATATTATATTGCCCCAGCTCGCATGGATATTATATTGCCCCAGCTCGCATGGATATTATATTGCCCCAGCTCGCATGGATATTATTTTGCCCCAGCGCATATGGATATTATTTTGCCCCAGCTCATATGGATATTATATTGGCCCAGCTCATATGGATATTATTTTGCCCCAGCTCATATGGATATTATATTGGCCCAGCTCATATGGATATTATTTTGCCCCAGCTCATATGGATATTATATTGCCCCAGCTCATATGGATATTATATTGCCCCAGTTCGTATGGATATTATATTGCCCCAGCTCGCATGGATATTATATTGCCCCAGCTCGCATGGATATTATATTGCCCCAGCTCGTATGGATATTATATTGCCCCAGCTCGTATGGATATTATATTGCCCCAGCTCATATGGATATTATTTTGCCCCAGCTCATATGGATATTATTTTGCCCCAGCGCATATGGATATTATTTTGCCCCAGCGCATATGGATATTATTTTGCCCCAGCTCATATGGATATTATATTGGCCCAGCTCATATGGATATTATATTGGCCCAGCTCATATTTTGCCCCAGCGGCGGCTGCCTGCTTATCCTCCTCTGCCCTGGCTGTAATGGCAACAGGAACAGGCAGCCAGCACATTTCAGGGGGCGGTGACCGGGTCTTACCCTGCACTCAGATCCGCATGCAGGGTTTCCAGATATGCTGAGTGCTGATGCGAGGAGGACCATGTAGTGGGCGGCGCAGCTCCTCATTGGTCGGCTTCTCCTGCGAAGGAACGAGAGCATCGCATGCGCTTCGCAGTGACCGGCGCGTGCTGTGGAGCGGCAAGTACAAATCAGCAATAATCGGGGACTTTAACACAGATACGTTAAAAAAAAAATTGCCAGATCCGATAATCGGTCGACCCCTAGTCTCTATTAGTGTAGACATGGTCAGACCGTAACGTGTGTGTAATCACATGGAAGGTTATATAAAGCCAGCAGTGTGCGCGCCAGCATCCATAAAGCTAGGCCTACTAGTATAAGCCTAGAAAGGAGACTCCGTGCGAGGTCTCTGTAGATGCTCTTACACCCACAGCCCCACCTAGCCATGTATCTGCATGGAAACAAACCTGTAGGGGTTTTATAGGGATAGCAATTTTGGTTCACGTTGACGAAGCTGTTTAGAGTGGAATAGTGATTTCCGTCGGTAACTACAGGAGGCGTTGTGCAATCTTATTTACAACTATGGAATAAGGCCCAATAGGTTTACACGAGCAGCCAAACTTGGGTACAGACCAAAGACATCCAAGAGTACTCACCAGTCCTGGACAGCATTGAAGGACTCCTCGTTGGTGATGTCATACATCAGGATGAAGCCCATAGCCCCCCTGTAGTAAGCAGTGGTGATTGTCCTGTACCGCTCTTGTCCTGCAGTGTCCTACAAAACAAATATTACAAGGTAAACTCAGCATACATGTCCCAGACATTTTGCGAAGGCCTTATAAATCATTGCAAGGCATCGATCGAAACGTTGCAATGGAGTCCACTCTAAAATTAAAATTGGAAAACAATATAGATACTATTCACAAACCGCTGTAGTTTAAGTCCATACAAACTCTGGCATGTCACAAAAGTAAAATTCAAACATCAACTGGAGAAACATAGTAAAGTTGCTCGTTACTCATTAGACTTTACTTTTGTGAAACGCTGTGGTTTGTCAGCACCGCAACCCCTACTATTTTTTGTCGGTGGCTTAGTAAATAATCCCTTAGGTTTCATATGTTCACCTTCATAAAACACATTACAGTTTGAGATACAAATGCAAGGCTTGAGACTGCGGTCAGATGAGCACACTGATTGCGCACAGTGTGTCCGTTGAAATGGATTTACTTTATTACGGATGAGATTGTGGTTACATTGTATCAGTTTTGACGGACGTTACAAAAAAAAAAAAAAAAGGAAAAAAATAAGCTGTATGCAGGGGTTTCTCTACGTCTATTGTAGCTTTTTCATGTCGATGACTCCATGGCATCTGTTGCAACATGAGATGGCCGTGCGTGAAAAAGTGCGTACGTGCTTAGTGTGTTCTCCGTTGACTCCTTTGAAAAGCTATGATAGAAGCAAACAGTGCGGACAAACGTGAAAAGTGCGCTCATCTGACCATAGCCTGAGTGGGAATGCTGCTTCCCTACCATTTCTACTTTCTGACTACTACAAAGCTACTGCCGCCTCTCTATAATAAGAGCCATGAGACTTTGATCTTCCTGCAATAGCCAGCCAACTGTGGATGGTATAGAGAAAGCATAGTTGCCAGAGCACATACATAGAAAATACATTTCCAATCACGCCCAGACTGGCCATATCGGGCGATTGACCAGTAGGCCGACTGCCCATTATGCCGGCAGGCTGTCGGCCTCAAGTAGTGAAGCTGCCATTGAGAGGGCCAGTGTGCTCCTGTGGCTTCAAGGGGCCCTAGCCAAACTCCGTGGCACTTGGAGGGGGGGGGGGGGGTCGGTCTGGAGAGCAAAGATCTCACATTATTGGCCCTGCGGTCTGCACTTCCTTCCTGCACAGTAGATCCGAAGCAGAAGGGTGACACCCAGCCATGTGATGGGTGGCTAAATGGAACTGTAATCTTGCTGAATTGCCTGACAGCAGTGTCCCTTACGAGCCCTCTCTTCCCTCCTCTGTGCAGGGCTGAGAGGTAGTGACCAGCTGACACCACATGTCACTTCCTCTCAGCTCTGTATGGGAGCTGCAGAAGGAGGGAAAATAGACCAGCAGAAAGGCCAGGCATGTGTGTGTGTACATGCAGCCAGCTCACTCCCCTCAACAAGGCCGCCACCCGCCCTGCATCAATTGGTAAATGTGGAGCAAGTCTGTTTCGAGTGATGCTGGACGAGTGTGGTGTGAGTATTAAATGTATTTAAATTTTAGGTTTTAATATTTCAATTAATGATAATATTTCTATTTAAACTTAATTTGATACATATTGAATATTTTAAAACCTCATTATTTAAATCCTATTAAAAAAAGTATATATGATACACAGGCAGGAGGACGTACAGGCGCACGTATGTGTATATATATTAAAAATTTTAAAAAAGGATGATGTTGCATATGTGCATTTGGGCTGCTCACTTTATAATGCCCAGGCCCATTATTTGTCCAAGTCCGGGCCAGTTTTCCAAGACATTGTTGTTGACTATCACCTAGTTAATCGCTAGCACTCATATATAGACAGGAGACCTGCAAATCATTTAAAAAAAAAATAATTATCAATGATAAAATGTGATTAGTTGCAACACTTCTTGAGTCAAAGAAAATGTGAACAAAGCTCCAGGGCCGGATGGAATTCACCTGCAAGTACCGAGGGAGCCATGTGTTAAAAACAGGTTTACCCATTGCAACTTTAAAGAATCATACCAGAGGATTGGAGAAAAACGTGGTCCTATATTCAAGAAAGGTTCAAAATGTATGCCTGGGAATTATAGACCTGTGAGCTTAACATCTGTAGCTGGGAAAGTATTTGAGGGGCTACTATGGGATAATATTCAGGAACTTATTGGGAGGTATAATGTAATTGGCAAAAATCAGCATGGTTTCATGAAACACAGATCATGTCAGACTAACCTAAATGCATTCAGTGAAGTATAGATGGGGGGGGGGGGGGTCGCAGTGGATGTGATTTAGGCTGGGGTCAGACTAGCGCTTTTTTAACGTGCGTTTAGGCACACTTAATCACAGCCGCAGTAGCAGCAAATGACGCGCAATGACGGCCAATATACGAAGTACAGCCGCACGAAAGTCCGGCTGCGCAATGCAAGTGGAAAATTAACAAATTTTTCCGAGATCGCAGAACCGCTAGTACTGACATACAGAGTGCGCTGCGGTGGCATAGCAGCGAGTGTGCGTGATTAGGAGACGTCAGATGCTGCTCATGTCCGGCCAACATAACGTCCAGCCGCAAAAGTGTTTTGACGATCCGGAAAAAATCCCGCACGAAAATGCGCATCGTATGACCGTTCACGCATTCCGCGAAAAAATACGGCAATGTGTTCGGACGCACTTTTTGACGGTCGCTGCGAAGAATGCGTTCGTTTGACCCTAGCCTTACTTGGATTTTGACAAACTTTTCAAAACCTTTACACACAAAAAGGTTACTATTAAGAAAAATTGGTCTAGATGAAAATTCTTGTTCTTTGGTCATAACAGGTAAATTGTCAAGATGGACACCAATGGCAAGTGGTGTCTCTCAGGGGGTCTGTTATAGGACAAATTCTAGTCAATTTATAAATGACCTTGAGCTAGTCATCGAAAGTCATGTATCAGTGTTTGAATAACCCTGTAGGTTTTTGTTTCCTCTGCAGAGAGTGGTGAAAAGCAGAATGATTGGAGAAGTGAAAATTCTAGGTCAAAATAGCCAAACCAGAAAATTTCTCCCATTCATCTCACTTTCCAAATCGGCTATTTCGACCTAGAATTTTCCATTCTCCAGTCATTCACCTCTCTGAATAACCCTGTAAGTAATGCAATGCAAGCAGGATATTCCTTTGATGCAGAGGGATTTGGATAGATTGGGGGACTGGGCACTTAAAATGCAAGGTTTTTCACATTGGAGTGAAGAACACACAAGCAACTTATACCCTAAATGGTACGGAGTTAGGGAAATCCAAGCAGAAGTAGTATTTGGAAATAATCATAGACTTCAAAGTAACAATAGTAGCAAAGTATTGGCATGCATTAAAAGGGGAATTCACTCTCGGGATAAAAACATAATTTTGCCTCTATAAAATCAATGGCAAGACCAATGCAAATATGCCATGCAATTTTGGGCACCCGTCTTAAAGGAAATTATGGCGCTAGAAAAAGTGCAGAGATGGGCAAGTAAATTAATAATGGGAATGGAAGATTTAGGCTGGGGGTCAGACGAACGCAGTGCGAACGTGCGTTTAGCCACACTTTATTATGGCCGTGGTAGCAGCAAATGACGTCCAACGCAGGCCCTCACACGAAGTACGGGCGCACGAAAGTTCGGCCGCGCAACGCAAGAGGCAAACAAACGCATTTTTGCAAGAACATTGAACCGCTAGTACTGATGTACAGAGTGCGCTGCGTCCGCATAACGGCGTGTGTGCGTGATTAGGAGGACGCTGCTCATGTCCGGCCAACATAACGTCCAGACACCCAAAGCTTCCTGGTTTGGATCTGTAAAAAAAAAAAAAAAAAAAAAAGCCGAAATTACGCCTCGTATGACCGCTATCGTGTCTTCAGTGAAAAAATGCGGTAGGACGCATCAACGCACTTTATGACGGTAGATGTGAAAAATGCGTTAGTCTGACCCTAGCCTTAACCCCTTCGTGACCAGATGGTTTTACGAAAGTCTGTCTGAAAGTGCCTGCTGCTGTTTACGTTTCTGCGCTGTTTGCGTTTAGGACAAATTTTCATTTTACACGTTTATGCAACCCACACATATTATATACCTTTTTCCTGCCATTAAATGGACTTTCTAAAAAGATAATTATTTCCATCATATCCTATAATAGACATAAAAAACAACTCTTAAAATGTAATCCAAAATCTACAACTGCCAAAAAAGGCCCGGGCTAAATAAAAATAGTTTGGAAATTTTGTGAGATTATAAATACCCAATTTTTTACATGGTTTTGCTTTTTAGCCCCTTCACTGCCGAGCCATTTCACCTGTGCACTGAGATCATTTTGTCCATTTTATGCTCAGTGTTAAAATGCCAGCTTAACCCCCCTTTTTTTTTTTTTTTAAAAAAAGTTTTTTTTAAACCAAAAAAATATATTTTTATAAATTATCATTATTTTTTTATTTAAAAAGAAATTCTTTTTACACCAAACCTAGTCATGTTTGGCATCATTGGAAAGACCATGATCAGGCCTTTCCAATGATTTCAAACATTCTTTAGGCTAGGGTCAGACAAGTGCATTTTGTACGGACTGTGCGTCCGTGCAGTACGGACGTACTTTTTGACTGACAAGGTAGTGGCCACGCAGTCAGGTTTTTTTCACGGACTTTTTTTTACTTATGTAGCAGGAAAAATAAATTAAAATGCAAAACCATTTTGTCCGTCAAAAATGCTGGACGTATAAATGCAGACCGTCTGACCTCGTTCAACACACACACACGTCAGTTCTAGCGGTTCTACGTACTTGCTAGGGCTGCAACTAACGAGGGACAGAGAGATAGTTTAGAGAATAGAAGATTACGGACACACATCAAGCGGAGGCAGAAAAAAAAAAAAAAAAGTATTCTCAAAGCAGCTTTACAGAAATGAAAGGCGAATAAAAATAATTTCTAAAATGTAATAAGCCTTTGCAATACTAGTTTTGCTGGTGGATCTGGGCAAGCACCAGCTAAACTTGTATTGCAAAGCCTTATTACATTTTAGAAATTATTTTTATTCACCTTTTATTTCTGTAAAGCTGCTTTGAGAATACTCTTTTTTGGTACCCCCATGTCCTGTATTACTTTGGCAAAGGAGTGTATATCTGGACAGGAATCCCCAGCACCCACTGCACAGCAAAATTGGAAAAAAGTTTACTGTAATTTTCTCATTTTTGAATTTGCCGCCTGGTCCCGCCCCCTGCATCGTGTGACTCGCAGGGAGCGGAACCAGGAAGCAAAGTCGCCGGCTGCCATGATCACACGGAGGTGACTGCGGAGACGGCGAGGGAGCAAAGGATGCGGTGAGTATGCATCCAGCCCGAGTGTGGCTCAGGGTTACCGATCGCGGTAGCGAAATTTAACCCCGAGTCACACTCGGGTACAATTTTACAAGTTCAGCTCACTTCTAAAAGTAGAAGTGTGCTGAGCTCATTTTGACAGTTTTTGCTCATCGTGTTTAAACGTGATTTGAAGCCACGTTGTATTATACGACCCAGACAAATTATATAACTTTATTATTTCGGCAGATTCATAATGTATATATATTTCATGGCCTGCCAGAATGATAAAAAAAAAAAAAAAAATTAAAAAAAGGGAGTTTCCATTAATATTTTCAATCTACAGTGTATACAGTAATTTTTTTTCCGTTTTATCATCTGAGCCTTTACGGTTATATATTCTATGGGGTACACAAAAAAAACACAAAGAAAATTACAGTAATTAGTTCCCATTTGAGTACATATGTGGATTTTAGGTAAAAAAAAAATTTTTGGTTCTCGCAGAGCTATTCACATTTATAGATTAATAATTTCAATTATAATAAAAATTCCAAGATGGCAGTCCCCACCGAAAATAGGCGCCAGATCGCAGACTACTCCCCTTTACTCACCTTCTCATTTCCCACACTGAACAAATTCTTTGGTTTTTGCATAGTCATTTCATTCATTATTATTATTATTATTCTTTATTTATAAAGCGCCAGCATATTCCGCAACGCTGTACAATAAGCACAGTATAGACAGGGTTACAATACATTGAACAACATTTGACAAACAGTACAGGAGGAGATGAGGCCCTATTCCCGTAGGAACTCACAATCTAGGAGGGTTGGGGTTGGAAACAGGAGGAGAGGACTGTAAGGTGAGAGTGATTGATGGTTGCATCAGTGAGTTGGGTGGTAGGCTTCCCTAAATAGGAATGTTTTCAGGGAGCGTTTGAAGGAAGAGAAGTTAGGGGAAAGTCTGACAGCACGAGGGAGAGCGTTCCAGAGAGTGGGGGCTGCGCGTGAGAAATCCTGCAGTCTATCATGGGAATAGGTGATGCGGGGAGAAGCTAGGCGCAGGTCACTGTTTGACCTTAGGGAGCGGGCTGGGGTGTATTTGGTGATTAGTGAGGACAGGTAGTGGGGCGCTGAGTTAGTGAGGGTTTTGTAGGTAAGGATAAGGATTTTGAACTTAATTCTGCAGTGGATGGGGAGCCAGTGAAGGGACTCGCAGAGGGGAGCGGCAGAGACAGAGCGGCGGGTGAGGTGAATTAGCCTGGCGGAGGCGTTCAGGATGGATTGTAGGGGGGAGAGGCGGGACAGAGGGAGGCCAGATAAGAGATTATTGCAATAGTCGAGTCGGGAGATTACCAGGGCGTGTATGAGTTGTTTTGTGGTGACAGCGGTAAGAAATGGCCGAATTCTGGAAATATTACGCAGTTGGTATCGGCAGGAGGAGGAAAGAGACTTGATGTGGGGGATGAAGGAAAGAGCAGAGTCCAGTGTAACTCCAAGACAGCGAACTTGGTTTGATGGGGAGATGGTGATACCCTCCACCGTGATAGAGAAGTCAGGAGGTGGGGAGGCATTAGAGGGAGGAATAAGTAGGAGCTCAGTCTTTGACATGTTGATCTTTAGGTGGTGGGAGGCCATCCAGGAGGAGATGCCAGATAAACAGTCACTGACTTTTGAAAGGACAGGGGGAGAGAGATCAGGGGTAGAGAGGTAGATCTGAGTGTCATCAGCGTAGAGGTGGTAATTAAAGCCAAAGCTGTTGATGATTTTGCCCAGGGAGGAGGTGTAGATGGAAAAGAGCAGAGGACCAAGGACAGAGCCTTGAGGTACACCAACAGATAGAGGCAATGAAGAGGAGGAGTTACCAGCAAAGGACACACAGAAGGACCTGTTGGATAAATAGGAGTCAACCCAAGCAAGTGCAGTGTCACCGAGACCCAGAGAGTTGAGGGTCTGTAGAAGGAGGGGGTGGTCAACAGTGTCAAAAGCAGCCGAGAGGTCAAGCAGGATGAGAATAGAATAGTGGCCGTGTTTTTTAGCAGTTAGGAGGTCGTTGGTGACTTTGGTGAGGGCAGTTTCAGTTGAGTGTAGGGGACGGAAGCCAGATTGCAGGGGGTCAAGTAGGGAATTGGAGGACAGGAAGAGGGAGAGGCGGTTGAAGACTAGTTTTTCTAAGAGCTTTGATGTGAAGGGAAGCAGGGATACAGGGCGGTAGTTGGATGGAGAGTTGGTGTCTAGAGATGGTTTCTTTAGTAAAGGGGTAACTAGCGCGTGTTTGAAGGCGGATGGAAAGGAGCCAGTGGAGAGAGATAGGTTGAAGATGTGTGTGAGAGCAGGGGTGAGGGAGGAGGAGAGGGGAGGAATTAGATGTGAGGGAATGGGGTCGAGCGGGCACGTGGTGAGATGTGAGGAGGACAATAAGGAATTGACTTCCTCCTCAGTGGTTGGGAGGAAGCGGCAGAGGGTGGCAGAGGGGGACCTGTGGGAGTGGAGGTGGCAGATAACTATCTTGTGTTGGGATGTTGCTTCTGATAGTTAGAGTTTTATTGAGGAAGTAGTCTGCCAGGTCTTGAGCGCTGAAGGCAGCTGAGGGGGGAGGTGCAGGTGGGTGGAGGAGGGTGTTGAAGGTGGACCAGAGCCGTTTAGGGTTGGAGGACAGCGTAGATATAAGAGATGAGAAGAAGGATTGTTTGGCCAAGTGGAGGGCAGAGGTGTATGACCGGAGAATAAACTTGAAGTGAACAAAATCAGCTTCAGAGTGGGATTTCCTCCAGGCACGCTCTGCAGTGCGGGAGCATCTTTGCAGGTAGCGAGTTTGGAGGGTGTGCCAGGGCTGAAGCTGGCGGCGTGGGGCCTTGCAGAGTCGAAGAGGAGCAAGAGTGTCTAGAACAGAGATAAGCGTAGTGTTGTAGTGATTAGTGGCAGCATCAGGGCAGGTGAAGGATGAGGTATGAGGGAGGTGGTGAAGTAGGTTGGAGAATTGATGGGGGTCCACAGCATGTAGATTTCTGCGAGTGTGTGTGCGGGGTGGGGGAGCAGGGTGTTTAGGAAGTCCAGATAGGTTGAAAGAGAGAAGGTGGTGGTCAGAGATGGGGAAAGGGCGACATTTGAACTCAGAAATGGAGCAGAGGTTGGAAAAGACCAGGTCAATAACGTGACCATCGCGGTGGGTAGGGAGGAGGGAGGATTGTGTGAGTCCAAGGGAGGACGTGAGTGAAAGAAGTTTGGAGGCAGCAGGAGCGGAAGGATCGTCAATGGGAATGTTGAAGTCCCCGAGAATTAGGCATGGAAGAATTCATAAAACATAAATTCATAAAACAATGCGCCAAAATACAAGTGAAAAATTTTATTTCAGGTTTTAGTTAGCGCATCCTGCCGCATCAGCACATCCTCCCATTGCAACCGCTGCAGCCCCCCAGGTGGGGGCTGACAACTTGGATATCAGCCCATCCTCCGGGACCCAGATGGGCAGGAATAGAGTCATCGCACCGTATGGGGCACTGCAAAAAGGCCCTTCCAAGTGATGGCTGCCTTTAACCCCTTGGGGGCTGGATCGCGATTCGGCGCCATGTCGCGGTCCCCTCCCAGAGCTGGCTGAAATTCAGAGCATGGACTTTCCAATGATACAAACATGACCATGTTATATGTAAACAAACAATTTAAAAATAAAAAGGGCAGTATTACAAAGTTGGTGCCAACTTAACCAGAGCTGTTGTAAACTTAAAGCCTCCATAGGCTATAATGGCTCTGGGAAGTTAACAGCTCTGGTTAAGTTAGCACCAACTATGTAATATGGCCCATAGTGTTGTTTTATTAATGCAGCAATATTGTACCCATTTCAATTAAAATGTGAACAATGATGCTGCACTAACGATTTTTTCTATGGGGGGGGGGAGGGGGGGTTTGCTAAAAAGAATGTAATTCCCAAGAAATAAATTTAAAAAAAATGTAACGAGTCCCCATTTCTATTCATTTTTTTTACCAAGCGTACCCCATAGAAAATATAACCGCAAAGGCTCGCATGAAAATAATGAAAAAAAATAATTTTAGATCAAAATCTGAATGGAAATTTAAATTTTTTGTTTTATTATTCCAGCAGGACATGATGTATACATATAATGATATATTATGAATCTGCTGAGTTGGCTGTACTACAATAAATTAATTTAAAAAAAAAAAAAAAAAAAAATTTTAAGGCGTTTACACATGATTTTCACAAAACTGTCAAAATGAACTCCGCACACAGGAGAAATGGCTCCACAGTGAATGAATTTAAAAAGGTTTTAAATCTTGTAAAAAGGTTTGCCCACAACTACCCCCACTTAGCATGTTGAGACCCCTTCAGGCTGGCTGTCTGACTACGGACAACTTTTTTGAAAGACCTGGCTTCAAATTCTCCACTGAAAGCAAATAGACCGAAGGGAAGACCGCTACATGGGTGGGGGGCGTAATAAAGCCTAAAGCCCTTTCAGCACCAGGGACAGCAGATTTACCTTTTGCCTTGAGAAAGTTACTTGTGTGAAGAAACGCATTGATGTTTATGTCCTATTAAAATTTGATTTTAATACTTCTATTTCGTCCAAGCCTTTTTGTTGTATCCTGCATCCTATATGGTGTTCAGCGATTCTGAAAGCTGATTTACCAGCGGCTTCCAGCTACACTACATGTCTACAGGCGGATTGCAGCGGCTGAGTATATTGGTTGATGTGCCCTTATAACATGCTGACATGGTATTCATGCAATATGAGCAGGCGTTTCTGTATCATTTATATAAGCAGTACTGCGATGTTTTTTCTTCATTTGTCTTACAGTGAGACTATTCATATTCTTATGTATTTGACGGATTAAGAGGAGTCTTCACTAGCAAGCTACGTATTTAACGTTTATTTGCAGTTTTTTCCATTAACCCTCACTACTGTTTTTATACAGCAGAGTTCCGTACATGTCTTTGGCAGCGTTTGCAGGTAATATTTTTCAGTTTGGCGGGGAGGGGAATTTTTTTTTTTTTAAAAAAAAAGCCTTTTGCTATTGTAGCGCTGTTTAAAACTCTGTTGCTGTATTGCTCAGTTTTGGCCACCAGAGGGAGACAAGCGCAATGTAAACATACTAGACACAATGGGACTACATTTTCCAGCATGCTTTGGGGCAGAGACCGGAAGTGGGTGGGGATTGAGGAGAGGACATCCGCAGCCTCGTGGAAGGAGAGCCAGTGTGAGCCGAGGGGTGAACAGAGTGAGACGCACGTGAGACTGAGCGATTGTTAGCAGGCCGGAGAGCAGGTGCTGCCTTGCCAACGCTGGGGATCGATTCAGTGACTTGCCAGAGAACTAGTAATCCACCGGAGAGGTTTTGCACAGACGCAGAGTAGTAGATTGGACCCCAAATAAGGAGACCGCGATGATCCATGGGGAGTGCAGGCGGTAGGCCGTAGACCTTGTTGTAAAGACGGACAAGCAGGAGAAGCGGATCCGGTGGCACAGAGTCCCAGTAAAATCCAGCGGAGAGACGTCCTTGATTGTTCCGCTGCCCTGAGTGTCTGGCGGATGGGTGAGAGGCCTTCCAGGCCACAGTCAAACTTTAACAAAGTACGCTGCAGTATTGCTTAAATCTACAGGGCCCCAACGTGACTAGTCGAAGATTTACTAAAGCTCACACACCTTTTTGGGACATAAAAGGGGTTAAAATTTTATTTTACCGCAGCGCGTTTCTCGCATTACGAAATCCTGTTTCCTATACACCGTGCTTACATTATATATGCCGCTTTATTGAGACCAGAAAAGTATATAAATTTATAAAATCCACAACAGTGCTGGTGTATATTTATTCCCTAGTGCGGAGAGACTAACCCGAGGTTAAATTCAGCGGCTCCTCCGGGAGTGAGCGATACACTATTGAATGGAAAATAAATTTACATTAGTCCGAACGAAATCAATCCTCAATTTCTCTGCCGCCGCACGGCATCTTTTTTTCCCCTTTGTAAATTGTACCAGATCATGCCACCTTCGTCTGACAATTCCCATTCAAATGGGAAAGATCGTCTGTTGTAGTCAAAGTTGTCTGAAGTTGTCCGATGGAAGTTTGAGGCAGTGGACGAAGGCTGAATCTCCATGTTGTGGGACTGGTCGAACAGACAAATCTCATGATCGCACAAATACAGACCCAGTGGATGGCCAGCCTTAGGCTGGGCGTCCACTGGATCCGTATTTGTCCGACAACGACATTGCACAAAGTTGTCTGTGTCAGACCAATCCAACAACACTATTGTGACTGTACCATCGTCCATTGCGTCAGACTTGCGTCTTCCAACGACTTTTGAAGTCTGCTGCAGACTAGCGATCAGACCAAAAATTTTGGAAATATCACACAAGCAACTCAGACAGCCAGATGATCAGGGAAAGATTGATGCTGAGCAGTTGATTAGGGGAGTTAAAAACGCTATTATATTAACATTCTGGATATTTAAATGTATATTTTGTGTATGGGAGACGGGTGGGACAAGCCATGTTTGGGTAGGGTACAGGGTGAATGAATTTTAGGTACTTTTTCAGCAGCGCAAAGGGATTAAAATACACCCCCCTCCGAACTGGTGCCTCCAGCCCTTCCATATCCATTTTCGCTAACAAAAGACTGAAGTGTTTACAAAACCAGATTGCATAGTCTCCTAAAAGAAAAACTGTTTTTTAGGTCCATAGTCGCTGATCGCTAGTCTGATGCAGTGGACGACCCTCGTCAGACCAAGTCGCATGACCGATATCGTTCCTAGTCTGATGACTAAGTCGGTCGCATGACTACGGATCCAGTGGACGTCCAGCCTTAGCTTACAAAAAGCAGCATGGATTCAGCAAGGTGCTGAGAGCATTGAGGTATTGTGTACCATGCAGACATGTAAATGGATACGTATCTGGTCAGCTGATGAAGCCACATGTTCGCGGCGAAACGCGTCCTGGACCTTTGTTGTTTTGTTTATTTTAATAAATTTTTAAAAGAACGAGTTCCTGCATACGCTTCGGTTTTTCATTGGATTTGACCTGACAAAATCCATGTGCGCCTATCTTGAGCTTGAATAAAGCTCCAACAAATGTGAGTTGTCATTTGTTATGAGATTCATATTAAATTCATGAACGCCAGATTGTTTGTTTTGTATCCCCTATTTACCAACGGTGAAGAACCTCTGCCACTAAAGGAGTGGGTTACCGGAGAACATCACAAACAACCCGCAGGCGTTTACCCACTCAGTGTTGGGGCTCTTGCTTTGTGAGTGAGCCTATGACTCTACAATATGATATATACACTGTATTCGACATACTGCACCAATGTACTTTTTGCCTTCTGTTTCCTTTATAACATATATCCATACCAAGGACGTTCTTTTGAGAACTGCCTGAAATCCCTTGCGTTTATTTTGCGCTGACCAGATACATATCCATTTCTTATTCTGGTTTGGGAGAAACCACTGGTCATCTGGGCATTCGGTGGTGGTACATATGGTGGGCGCTTACCATCTTTCCTACCATGCAGACATAAATGTGTCAGTTCTTGAGCATTTGACAGGTTTAGGCATGGAGTGAATATTCATTTCCAGCTCATCCCAAAACTTGGTGCCGATACTCATGCAAATGGCCCGAGACCCCCCCCCCCATACCAGAAGCCAGTGCTGGGCCGGCTTGCCGGTATCCGAGGGGCTGGGGAAGCTGGCTGCGTGCATGAAAAGCACTCGACAAGCGTTCCCCTCCAGCGGCCACAATACTCACCCCTCGGAAGGTCCGGTCGCACAGCTGTGACACGTTCACACTGCAGCTGGGCGCTTCTGTGACGCTGCCTCTCAGCTGGAGGCAATGTCACAGAAGCGGCCGTGTGATCACACCTTCGAAGGAGTATTGCGGCCGGAGGGGAACGCTGGCCGAGTGCTTTTCATGCACGCGGCCAGCTTCCCCAGCATTCGAAATAGGTCTGCGAGACCTGGGGGCATGTGGATATGCCCCCAGGTTTCCTCCATGAGAGCAAGCTTCATATCTATCTATGTATGTATACACACATCTGGGGGGATATATACACATGTGAGCTGGGGGCATTTTTATATGAGGTCTGTTCTTATTGAAAAGCAGTCACATGACATAAAATAAAAGTATCAGTACTCGGTAAGTACTTGGAAAAAAAGTATCGGTACTCGGTCTTAAAGTGGTATCAGTGCATCCCTACCAAAAATTAGCAATCTGAGATACAGGGCTACTGCAGCAAAGAAAATCATTGTGTCCTGTTCCTGGAACTATCCCAAATTGATGTGGGCTTTGTACACAGCACATTAGCCTGCTGAAAGCAACCATCTGCCTGAGGATAAACGGTCATGAATGGTTGCATTTTGTCAGCTACAATATTTACGTGTGCTTTGACATAGTCATGAATCTAGGGGTATCAATGGCCAACGTGTGCCAGGAATATATTCCCCACAGTGTGACGAGCCCCCCCCCCCCACCAGCTTGCACAGCTGTCTGACACGACGGGTCAGTGGATTCGTGTTTTCACGCCATCAACAAAGCACCAGGAACTTAGACCAAGCAACCTTTCTCTTCAATGGTCCAGTGCTGGTGTTGCTGTGCAACAGAAGACGTGCTCTCCTGATAAAGGGTACCAATGTAGCTGGTGTACTCTGACAGATCTCAGTTCCCTCACTGGGTCGCATCTGTCAATGCCGCTTCTTTGCTGGACCCCCGTGCTCTCATGACTTCCTCCAGTCCTTAGCCGCAGCTTAGAGACGGGTACACGGAGAGCCTTGCAAGCATTCCCCCAGAAATAAAGCTGTGGCTGTAGATCTGGAGGTTTTCGTTGAAATAGCTAGCCCTGTATACAGCGGCTACCCACACTGACTCGTGACAGCACGTAGGGTCAGAATGGAACTCTTAATCAGGGATAGACACATTTAGATGGTCAACCTGGGTTATTTTACATTCACAAAACCTCCTAGAAACTGTTGGGAGATATAATTAACTAGAACAAATAATTGAAGAAACATTAGGGAACATTCCTAGACAGACGAGACAATGGCACTCATGATTGACAAACAGATTACAGTTTAAAACAGATAACAGGCCAGTGTTTACCTGACAGAAGATTAGACATCTCGCAATGCACCAATAGACACCCTGTTGCAGATGGTTTTCTGAGCACCAAAGTGGAATTCTGACTTTAGCCATCCTCCTCCAAACCTCATCAACAAGTGATTTCCTACTACAAGCGTGCAGCTGACGCAATTTTTTTTTTCCGTTCTTTACACTACTCTCTGCAAACCCTTGAGTTTGCTGTACGAAAACAAATTCAGGAGAACTGTGGTCTGAGAGGCTCCATCCAGCACAGCTAGCACCTATGATCATGCCATGTTCAAAGTCCGTGAAATCTTTGCCCTTTCCTATTAATCGCAGAGGTTTGTAGTCTAAACCAATAACGAGAAGGTTGTTCTTCTGTATACCCAAAACTGGCCACATGACATGCAACGGAGTGAAACAAACCATTTGTGCACAAGGCTAGGTGGTACCTAACGTGACTGGACACTGTATATACACACATAAAATATCTTCTATCAATAAAAACAGTTATTAGATTCAGGTTTGTAGTTTTCAAATCATGACAGCTCTTTCAGTCGCCACTGCAGGGCATAGTTTTTTACTTTCCACAGTTAAACTGCTGATTTCATGCAGTCTTTCAACACTGCCGAAAAGTGGGTAAATGACTAAAGTATGATAGAGTTCTAAAGGAAACTGTCAAAACAACTGACTGCTAAATGCTAGCACCTTTTGCTGTAGACTGACAATTCGAGTGTGCAGGCACACCATTTTATATTGTAGAAGCAACATGTTCCATGGAATTCTATTCCTTTAATGTATCCATGTTTTGGTTTTCTCCAATAACAACAGGTTTCATTATTAAAATTACATAATGCATTGCTATTGCATATGCAAAATTAAAAAAGTTGTTATTCACATCTAGCCAGTGTTTGATTATTGGTAATTTTAAGCTTCCCCAATCACCATTGTTGCAGCAAATGTCAGCATTTAAAAACAAAAAAATTGCAGTGAGCATTTTTCCACCACCTGCAGATAATTTTGCCTTTAACTGTAAAAATGCAAAGCAAGGTGGTTAAGCTTTCAAGTCTTTGAGCTTGTTGCTGTCCTAGATAGACATGGCAAATCCAGAGGTATCCCTTTTCCATCTAATATACATAAACCCGGAAATACAAGACAATTATTCCTGATTTATACAGGCCATTTATGGAAAAGGTCAATTTGAACAATCGCAAAATAAATCACATTTATGCCAAGTGATTTCTAATATTTATTATAGTTTAGAGACCCATGGCTTATGGCTTTACAGCTCTGTTATAAACCCACGTATAAAGCTATTAGAACTCTGAAATTAAGGACAATAGCAAGAAAATAGCGACAGAGTATGCTATCCAGGGGTGTACTTCTGCCTGTTTCTTTGCAGGAGTGGCAAAGCTATGCTGGGGATGGGGAGGGTGGGTAGAAAGCTTTGTATATCTAGGCACCTGTTCTTTCCGAGCTAGTAATAGGGAACAAGAAAAAAAAAAAAGGGTGCGTGGGTCTCAACTTGGAATGTTAAGGATTAGTAAACTGGAATACGCTCTTGGAGTCCAATATGGCTTTGATGGATAGCGATATAGATCACACGCACCCACACCATTTCTTACCTGAAGAGTCCTAGTCCATTAAGAATATATATTTGTGGTTTCTTGTGCACACTTCTATAGGAGAGCTGTTGTGCCCTGCGCATGGTTTTTATAGGAGCACTACCACTAACCTAAGCAATAACTAGATTACTTGCGAGATATATAGAGTATCTCACAGAAGTGTGTACACGCGTCACATTTTTGTAAATATTTTATACCTTTTCATGTGACAACACTGAAGAAATGACACCTTGCTACAATGTAAATTAGTGCGTGTACAACTTGTGTAACAGTATAAATTTGCTGTCCCCCTCAAAATAACTCAACACAGCCATTAATCCCTTAAGGACAGGAGCAATTTTACAACTTCGGCGCAGTTTGGGAACTAGGTTTGCTGAGCTCATTTTGACCGTTTTTAAATGCGGTTTTAAGTCATGTATTATTATACCCCCCAGACGAATTATATATCGTTCTTTCCGGCAGACTCTGCAGATTAATAATATATCATTATTATATGTATGTGAAAATTGTGCCTGAATGCGGCCCCAAAGTGGATAAACGGAGTGGGGGTCTCTTGCTCCACAGCCCCAAAAATCAAAAATGCATAAAGAAACTCCAGAGTCCACAATAAATTTCAATGGATTTAATCCAACAACAGGAAAAAAGGCAACGTTTCGACCATGACTGGTCTTTGTCAAGCCTAAATGGCACCGCAACTGTTCTACAATTGATCGCTAATTATTGTATGTTAATAAGCATTGTATACATAATTACATAAGTTAATATGTTAATAGATGTATCTAATTGTAGACTATTGTTTTTAATTGTTGGGTTGGCACACACGGACTGGTTGCAATGATTGTTTGATTGCTTAACCAGTCTGTGGTGCTATTTATCCCAGTTCTGTCATTGTGTTTTAGGCTTGACAAAGACCAGTCATGGTCGAAACGTTGCCTTTTTTCCTGTTGTTGGATTAAATCCATTGAAATTTATTGTGGACTCTGGAGTTTCTTTATGCATTTTTGATTATTATATGTATACGTCATGCCCTGCCAAAATGCTGTAACAAATTTTTTTTTAAAAATTGAGAATTTAATAAAATTTCAGTCATCCACAGTGTGTAAAGTATTTTTTCCCCCCCCGCATTTTATTACCCGAGCCTTTGCGGTTATATTCTATGGGGTAGACTTGTTAAAAAAATTTGAACGGGGAACCCATTTTTTAAATTTTTTTGGGAGAAATTACGTGATTTTCGCTAAACACCAAAAAAATTAGTGAAGCATCATTGTTTACATTCTAATTGACATGTGAACAATAGTGCAGCATAAAAAAAAAAAGTTAAGAAAATGTAAAAAACGTCTTTTTTTTTTACTTGTAACATGGCCATATTTGGTATCATTTGAAAGGCCATGATCAGGCCTTTCAAACAATACCCTACATACACAGCTAGCTGCCACCGATCAGGAGATAAAGGGGTTCAAAGAACCACCCTATCTCCACCATGGGATTTCCTTAGGAAATCCCTTGGCAGCTAGGGGTTCCCTGGTTAAGTGATGTCATCGTGCCACACCCAATGAGGTCAGAGGACGTGGGGAGTCCCGGACGTGGGGCTGCCATCCAAGATAGCAGCCCCCACCAGAAAAAGGCTGATCTGGAACACGTCCTTTAGCAGCAAGGTGTTAATGCCATACATCCCTGGAAAGGCCAGGCTGTGACCTTTTCAGGGATGCCTGGCATTCGAGGGATCCAAAGGATCCCCCCCTCCGCTGCCCCGGCGGGGGAACGGACGGACGGACGACGCCTGAAAAGGATGTCATCGTGCCCGGCGCGTTGACGTGAGTGCGCCGGGAGGAGTCAAAACCGCCGATCTGACTCATCGGACGTCAGATCAGCGAGAGAGCCGCCGGAGGTGGTGAGTATCGGCCGCCGGGGTGCTGCAGATGCCGCGGACATACTGTTACGTCCTGCGGCGTTAAAGCCCACCTAATGCAGGACGTAAATGGTACGTCCTGCGGCGTTAATGTCTAAACCGGTGGCAACAAAAGTGAGTACACACATAAGTGGAAATGTCCAAATTGGGCCCAACGTGTCAATATATTGTGTGCATTTTTTGGCATGTAGTTCAGAGTTTCACAGGTTGTCACTGGAGTCCTCTTCCACTCCATGACGACACCACAGAGCTGGGAGATGTTCGATACCTTGCGCTCCTCCACCTTCCATTTGAGGATGCCCCACAGATGCTCAATAGTGTTTAGGTCTGGAGACATGCTTGGCCAGTCCATCACCTTTACCCTCAGCTTCTTTAGCAAGGCAGTGGTAGTCTTGGAGATGTGGTTGGAGTCATTTTGATGGAATACTGCCCTGCGGCCCAGTAGCTGAAGGGAAGAGATCATGCTCTGCTTCAGTATGCCACGTTACATGTTGGCATTCATAGTTCCCTCAATGAACTAAGACTCCCCATTGCGGGCAGCACTTGGGCAGCCCCAGACCATGACACTCCTACCACCATGCTTGACTGTAGGCAAGACACGCTCGTCTTTTTACTCCTCACCTGGTTGCCGCCACACACGCTTGACACCATGTGAACCAAATAAGTTTATCTTGGTCTCAAACCACAGGATATAGTTCCAGTAATCCAGGTCCTTAGTCGGCTTGTCCTCAGAAAACTGTTTGCAGGTTTCTTGTGCATCATCTTTCTGATACGACAACCGTGCAGACCAAATTGATGCAGTGTGCGGCACATGGTCCGAGCACTGACAGGTTGACCCCACCCCTTCAACCTCTGCAGCAATGCTGGCAGCACTCATGAGTCTATTTCCCAAAGACAACCTCTGGATATGACGCTGAGCACGTGCACTCAATAGCTTTGGTCGACCATGGCGAGGCCTGCAGCTCAGTTTCCGGGTCTTGGCAATCTTATAGCCTAGGCCATCTTTATGTAGAGCAACAATTCTTTATTCAGATCCTCAGAGTTCTTTGCCATGAGGTGCCATGTTGAACTTTCAGTGACCAGTAAGCGTGCCAGCGATAACTACCAAATTTAACACACCTGCTCACCATTCACACCCGAGATCTTGTAACTAGGGATGCACCGAAAATTAAAAAAAAAAATTAGGGTTTTTGGCCGAAATGGAAATTCAGCCGGAAAATATTTTATATATATATTTATCTGAAAATTTCCCTTTCCCGAGACGCGTTTCCCCTGCCCCTCTGCAGGATTCAGTCGATAGACTGATGAATCCTGCAGAAGGGCAGGGGAAATGTGTCTCAGCTCTACCCAGAGTTTTTTTATCCATTTATTTTATCAATAAATTTCTTTTAACCTCTTTATCAATTTCTTGGAGCATACCCGGCATTGACGGTTCTACGATACTCGGCACATCCGAGGACCAGAGATACCATCAGCGTGAGACCCCCCAATTGTAAAGAGGTCCAAAGCGAACATACAGAGCCACTCTTGATGGGAGGCTCAGAATCATGTAAGTAGTATACCTCTTACTTTTTATTAGCCTTTTTGCACAGAATTGCACTATATACATCTTTTACCAAGGTACAGCGACAACAAGATTGTCTCCATCTGTACACAATATCGTGTTGATGGGTGAGGCCCCCAGAGAGGTCTAAACGTGACGTCAGTGAGCCAGTCAGCTCTTTGTGAGTGAAATCTTTGCCACATAAAACCAATTATTTCTCGCAATATTGCACAATTGGGTATTGTTTCATAGTTTTCAGATATCACTCATTAAAGTGTCATTGGATCCAAAATATCCACTACGAAGGAGGATTACTTGATCATTTGCGCTCCCAGTTTACAGATTTGTACTTTCTATATCTGATTTGGGGTGTGGGACACACCTGGTGGTGAGCTGCATCCCAGCTATACGTAAATTCACGTTCATATTACGTTATAGAGTTTATGGTTTCAGCACCAGCACACCTTAGTAGTGTAGGAGATATCTGAGCACCAAACTTGCAATGAACGGTGAATTTCACTGCATGGTGAAATTTCATGGCAGCGCAACTATTCAAAAAGCTGTCCATTTCACTGTCAATGCGTCAGTATTTGAATTCAGTGCAGTTCAACGCAATTTGGCAGCAGCAAAAATTGTCCCATAGAGAAGTAATGGTTAATATAAATCAGAGAATGTCAAACTAAAGTGTTAGTGAAATGTCCCGATTTTCAGTTCAACAGGTTTAAAAACAGGCAAATCCCCATTGGAAAAATATTGGTTTTTAATAGGGCTGGTAACAATTAAAAGTTGTGTGCGATTTTTTATTTTTTAAAAGAAAAAAAAAAAAACAAAAACACAATTATAACGCACATACAGATCCAACTACTTTTAACTGATCTGCATGCATTGCAACTCTGCATTAGTCTGTATATAGTGTATATCACATTTACCACAATCAACCGACACTAGTTTTAACAATCCATGACTTTACTTCACAGTTCCAACAAATACCTCTTAAATTCAAACTGTAGCACTGACGTAAGTTATTATATTGCCCCCAGCTCACACCTGTGCTCCGCATCTTTGGCTCCCTAGGCGTCCGAAGGCATGATGCTTGGCCGCTCGCCTGGTCACGTGGTTCCCCCAGGTGAGCAACCAAGCTCCATGCCTTCGGACGCCTAGGGAGCCGAACACGCGGCGCAAAGCACGTGGCGCTGCCGGATTAAAATAACTTTTTTTGGGTCAATTTAAAAATAACGATAATTTCTGCAGCCCAATTTTTTACCCTTTCACTGGTGAGCCATATCACACCTGTGTGCTGAGCCAATTACCGGTTTCGCTCATCATGTTTAAACACGATATGAAGCCACGTTTTATTATACGACCCAGACAAATTATATATCGTTCTTTCCGGCAGACTCATAATATATCATTATTATATGTATACGTCATGTCTTGCCTGAATATTATAACAAAATATATTGATTGGGTAATTCAGAAATGTTAAGTGAGGGGTCATTGGAAAGGTCAGAGTCTGATCTTTACAAATGATACCAAAACATGACCATGTAATGTTTAAACATAGAGGGGGGGGGGGGGGGGGAGTAAATGCCAATTTTTTTTCTCTGTTCTACGGCAGAGACCATATATGCTTTTACTTAAACGATGCCACTGCACTAACTCAACTAAAGGCAACAGATTCTACCCCTTTTGATTTGAGTGCAGTGAGAAGTTTAAAGAAAAAAAAGAAATTGCCCCAAAGCGAAAATTTAAATCATTTTGGCAGGTTTTATTTTTTGTTGGGGGGGGGGGGGGGCTCCACCTTTGTCTACAGGCTTCTGAGATGCAAATCTGGCCCTGTATGCTGGGATATAAACTGTGCCATTAACCCATGCTGGGATACAAGCTGCGCCCTGTGAGTTACTCATTAACCCATGCTGTGATATAAACAACACCTTGTGAGGGCGACTAATGAAACAAAGTTTGCGATCGGCCTGTTCAGATCAGATTTTCCCCAAGCCAGACTTCTTAGATTTTAGAAGCTTTCATATTCCAATCTGATTTGGTCTCAAACGGCACCACTTGACTAATGTAGCCAATATGGCCTCCTGGTTAAATGATGCATAGTCAAATCTATCAACTTTGAGAATGGGATTAAAAACACTTTAAAAAAAAAAAAAAAAAAAAAAAATGGAGGCACCTTGGCCTTTTCTAGGAAAAGCTAGAAGAATTCCAGCATCACTGGCAACCTGTTTATTGCAAATCACAAGGTCTGACATATATCAACCAGAACTGGCAATTATTATGGCCACTCAGTCCCAGAACCTCCCACTTACATGCTGCTTCTAATCAAATTTCAAAAGGACATGTTACACTACAGGGCTGTGCTGCTAATCCATAATAGAGAAAAAAAAGGAAAAAAAAAAGCTCTCTGTCTTCAGTTTTTGATTGAAAGCAGGATGGGCACAGATCCGTCTAAGAGACCGACATAACGACATGTGCTAGAATAACCATATACATGCATGATAGTATATTAATGTCATGGTCCCACAACGCTATACACTGCACCATGTACAAAATATTTTAATTTGTACTATCCCCTGGGTCTGTTTAGCTAGATAAATAGGATATTGCACAAATAACAGCAAATAAAATATAATAAATGGCAGAGCAAGAAAAAGAAAACAGAACACTAATCCAAAAGCATAAGCATTCATAGCGATAGCATAATTACAAACTATGTAGCACCAGATGTCCTCCACAAAATTAAAATACAATAGCAAAGCTAGAGTAAGAAATACTTGCATGTCAATTTGTTGTGTGCAGTCCAAAGTTGAGTTTATCACTTTAAAATAGGGATGCACCGAAATTTCAGCCACCGAAAATTAATCAGCCAAAAATGGAAATTCAGCCGAAACCCCCAAAAAAAAAAAAAAAAAAAAAAAAAATTAATTTCCATTTCAAAATTGGGCCTGGAAGCCAGGCCGAGCCGGGGGCTCGTCTGAGCCTGGCGGAGCTGCATGGTTGGCCGTCTTCCAAGCTCAGACGAGCCCCCGGCTTGGCCTGGGTCTAGAGGCCCAGCCGAGCCTGGGGCTTGGAGGCCGGCCGAGTTGCCTGCTCGGCCATCCTCCGGGCTCAAGCGAGTCCCTGGCTCACCTGGAGGGCCAACAGAGCAGAAGGCTCGCCTGAGTCTGAAGGCCGGCCAAGCAGGGGGCTCGGGCAGGCCTCCAGGCGACAGATTTTGTTGGGGGGTGGGGTGGAGAGCACGCTCACCTACAAATCGGCCGAGTCCTCCACCAGTTGCACATACCCCTACATAGTCAGTGACTGTTTATCTGGCATCTCCTCCTGGATGGCCTCCCACCACCTAAAGATCAACATGTCAAAGACTGAGCTCCTACTTATTCCTCCCTCCAATGCCTCCCCACCTCCTGACTTCTCTATCACGGTGGAGGGTATCACCATCTCCCCATCAAACCAAGTTCGCTGTCTTTGAGTTACACTGGACTCTGCTCTTTCCTTCATCCCCCACATCAAGTCTCTTTCCTCCTCCTGCCGATACCAACTGCGTAATATTTCCAGAATTCGGCCATTTCTTACCGCTGTCACCACAAAACAACTCATACACGCCCTGGTAATCTCCCGACTCGACTATTGCAATAATCTCTTATCTGGCCTCCCTCTGTCCCGCCTCTCCCCCCTACAATCCATCCTGAACGCCTCCGCCAGGCTAATTCACCTCACCCGCCGCTCTGTCTCTGCCGCTCCCCTCTGCGAGTCCCTTCACTGGCTCCCCATCCACTGCAGAATTAAGTTCAAAATCCTTATCCTTACCTACAAAACCCTCACTAACTCAGCGCCCCACTACCTGTCCTCACTAATCACCAAATACACCCCAGCCCGCTCCCTAAGGTCAAACAGTGACCTGCGCCTAGCTTCTCCCCGCATCACCTCTTCCCATGATAGACTGCAGGATTTCTCACGCGCAGCCCCCACTCTCTGGAACGCTCTCCCTCATGCTGTCAGACTTTCCCCTAACTTCTCTTCCTTCAAACGCTCCCTGAAAACATTCCTATTTAGGGAAGCCTACCACCCAACTCACTGACGCAACCATCAATCACTCTCACCTTACAGTCCTCTCCTCCTGTTTCCAACCCCAACCCTCCTAGATTGTGAGTTCCTACGGGAATAGGGCCCTCATCTCCTCCTGTACTGTTTGTCAAATGTTGTTCAATGTATTGTAACCCTGTCTGTACTGTGCTTATTGTACAGCGCTGCGGAATATGCTGGCGCTTTATAAAATAATAATAATAATAATAATAATAATAATAATAATAATAATAGGCATCCACCAGTGGTAGTCATCCTGCATCCTCTCTCCGTTGGTCGCCGGTATGATGTCATGGAGGCCTTTGACCCAGGGTCAAAGGCTTTCGTGAGGTCATCCCTGCAACCGACAGAGCGGGCACTGGATGCAGAAGGACTGCCACCGGTGGAGGACTCCGGGCCGATGTAGGAGAGTATGTGTAGGCAACATACTCACCTACATCCTCCTACTTCGGCCCTGAGCTCCAGCGGTGACCGTCCTCCGGCTGTCGCAGGCTGCTCGGCCGTCCTCCAGGCTCAGGCGAGCCCCCGGCGTCATTGTGCATAGCGTGAGGTCAGTCCTGGAGTTTATCTCCCATTGGTGGCAGCTAGGGGTTGAGTTCCAATGGACCCCCCATCTTCCGATCCATGGCAGCTAGGGGTTAATGTTTTTTTATCATTGGATCGGCCAGAGCATGACCTTTCCAACGATACCAAACATGACCACATAAAGAAAAAATAAGTTTGTTTTGTTAATGCAGCAATATTGTTCCCATTTCAATTATAATGCGAACAATGATGCTGCACCAACGATTTTTGTATGGGGTGCGTTTGTTAAAAGTAAAGATTTCCCGTTCCTAATTTTTTTTTCCAACAAGCGCAACCCATAGAAAATATAACCGCAAACGCTCGCATGTTAAAATGTGAAAGAAAAAAAAACACTTTACACATTGTAAATTGAAATTTTAAATTTTATTGCATTTTTGTTATATATGATATATTATGAATCTGCCAGAAAGAACGATTTATTATAAATGACCCAGACATATTATATAACATGGCTTCAAAACACGTTTAAACATGAGCGAAACCGGTAAAAAGGTCAGCACACAGGCGTGAAATGGCTCAGCAGCGAAAGGGTTAAAAGTAGTTTGTAAGGATGTGAATGTAGAGTCAAATAGCACAGTAGTCGATAAAAATTTAATGAGGCAACTTGTTGATGTAGACCATGTGTGGATCACATAATTAACTAAACAAAAGCCATGGGATTTACAATTACATTCAGAAGTTCAGGTACACAGCAGGCAAAACGCATCAAATTACACAAAACCACCAAGGAAACATAGAAGAATTAAGCATTATTAAATGTTTTTAATCTAAAGACCAAGTCAAGTCAACAGACCAGTTAAACAAGTTACTCTCTAGTTTACTTTTAACCTGACTGCAAACAAAAAAAACACCCCTCTAGATCAGTGGTTCCCAACCTTTTTTCATCCGAGTACCCCCTGGCGGCCCGTTTCCATAAATCGTACCCCTCATTATTTAGAAAAAAAACTTTAATGTTTCTCCTCTCCATCTGTCCCACAACCATCTCCCCTTTTCTCTGCCTTATCTACACAGCTTTTCCTCTTGTTCTCCTAGTTTCTTCTTATCTTCTGCCCTGCATCTCCCCATTTCCTGCCCACCATTTCCTCATCTCCTCCACCCCTCATCTCCACCCCATCGTGTCCTTATCTCCACCCCTGCACCTCCCCAGCTCCTTATCTGCTCCCCAGCTTCTCATCTCTTCACATCTACCTCACACTTGGTCCTATTTGTTCTATTATAGATCACATAAGTGTACTTAACTCCCTTCGTATGAATGAAATTTAAATAAAATGGTGAGGAAATGAAAAAAAAAACTCAGTAATGTGCAGTGTGTATGAGCGTATCAGAGCACATTACTGTGAATTTTATTGCTGTGGTGCGGTGTGTATGAACATACCACAGAGCTCAAATAAGTTCAGTGTAGCGCCAAACAACACATACCACCACCGGGGACCTTCACTGCCAAAGCCAGAAAACAGTTTCTCCTAAACCAAAATCACATTTACATACACATTGTCTAGTAGGCGCAGAAACTGCTCATGGGTGTTTCCAGATGTCTCAGAGTTTGCAGTGGATATGTAATAAATATAATTAAGACAATTATGGTGCAGCAAGTCAATTATTATATAGCAAAGAAGTTTATAGGTTATTCCACTCACAATGGTAGAGCCTTAGCACTGGCTCTTAGAAGAAAATCAACCACAGGCGTGCACCGACCAATTTCTCGGGTGGCCCATACACCTTACTTCTATACTTCATCTGGAGGGATTAATTCCTGTAGGGTGCATGGGCCACCCGAGAAATTAGAAGAAAATCACTCACAGGCATGCACCCACTACGAGCCAGTACTAAGGCTCTACCATTGTGAGTGGAATAACACAAACTTGTTTGCTATATAATTGACTTACTGCACCATAATTGTCATAATTATTACATATCCACTGCAAACCGTGAGAGACATCGGGAAACCCCCACGAGCAATTTCTGCGCCTACCAGACAATGTGTAGATCAGAGCTCCACAACAATTGAACTGACTAATGTGCGTCGTCTATGAACGTATCACGGAGATCCACAGCAATAAAACTCCGTAATGATTGTACGGTATTATGAGCATATCACACAACACTAGAGCAATATACTGTACGTAACTCATGTTAAAAGGCAGTGATTATGAGCGTACACAAAATTCACAGCACTAAAACTCATGGTAAAGGCAGTCAGTATGAGCGCATAAGTTTTTATAAATATGTAACAATAATATATATAAATGGGTATATGTGGGTGTCTTTATGGCGGTCAGTGATGCCAGTCTCCTGTGGCTCCCATCTCCCACAGCCAGATGTTAAGCTTTCTTCTAGCACATGAGAAGCAGACAGGCTGTACCGGGTACAGTGTGCAGGGCACTCACACCCAGAGCCATAGTTGAAAAACATTTCCAGGAACACTTCTCACAGCCCTCCTTAGCTAACGGAAGAACGATGCTCTTGGGACAAGAATCCATCATTAGGCAGGTTTGTATAAAAGTCCTGGCATATTGGTGCGGTAGCTCAAATGGTAAAAGCGCTCGTCTAGTGAGCAGGGATGTTGTGAGTAGGGGGATGCACCGAAACGAAAACTTCCGGCCGATACCAAAACTGAAAATTCAGGATAGCTTCAGCCAAAAACCGATACCGAAAATCAGACATGAGAACCTGGGCTTGGAGGCCGGGGACTCGCCCGAGTCTGGAGGAAGGCCAAGCAGCCTGCGACAGCCAGAAGACTGTCACTGCTGGAGCTCAGGGCCGAAGTAGGAGAGTATGGTGCCTACACATAGTCCCCTACATCCTCCTACTTCGGTCCCGAGCTCCAGCGGTGACCGTTCGTCGCAGGCTGTTCGACCGTCCTCCAGGCTCAGGCGAGCCCCCGGGTGCCTCGCCTGAGCCTGGCCGAGCAGTCTGCGACAGCCGGAGGACGGTCACCGCTGGAGCTCAGGGACGAAGTAGGAGGATGTCACCTACACATACCTACATCAGCCCTGAGCTCCTCCAGCAATGGCAGTCCTGCATCCAGTGCCCGCTGTGTCGGTCGCCGGTATGATGTCATGAAAGCCTTTGACCCAGGGTCAAAGGCTTCCGTGACGTCATACCGGCAACCAACAGAGAGAAGACACTGGATGCAGGACTGCCATCGCTGGAGGAGCTCCGGGCTGATGCGAGTTTAACACCCCCCTGCTTGCTCGGCCGGCATCCAGGCTCAGGTGAGCCCCCGGCTTGGCCTGGGTCTAGAGGCCCGGGCGAGCCGGGGGACTCGCCTGAGCCTGGAGGACAGCCGAGCAGGCAACTCGGCCAGCCTCCAAGCTCAGGTGAGCCCCAGGCTTGGCTGGGCCTCTAGGCCGAGGCCAAGCCAGGGGCTCGCCTGAGCTTGGAAGACTGCTGAGCAGGCAGTTCAGCCGGCCTCCATGCTCCGGTGATCCCTCGGCTGGGCCTCTAGGCCCAGGCCAAGCCGGGGGCTCGCCTGGAGGCCGGCCAAGCAGCTCAGGCCCCGGCTCGGCAATGGAAATTTTGGGCCAAAACCGAAAACCATTTTTCGGCCGATGATTTTCGGTGGCTGAAATTTTGGTGCGTCCCTAGTTGTGAGTTCCAAACTCAGCTGGGTCTGTGGGGATTTTTTTTTAGTTTAGTTTTTTTAAACCTCTACCTCTGCAAGCACAATAATAGCACAATTATTATACTGCTGCTATTAATACAATAACATTAATAATATTATATTAGCAGAGGTAGATGTTAAAAAAAAAAAAAAAGAAGAAACCCAAAGAGTTGAGATTTAAACTCAGGGCTTCCCTACACAGGCATGTTTACTGTTTGAGCCACAGTGCCAGGACACCAGAACCTACAAAACCGGCTTAATGAGGGAACTCTGTCCCGGGAGCAAAATTATGCTTTTGGCTAAGGAAGGTTGTGGACCCGCCTCGAGGTAGGTGAGGGGAATCTCTGGGCTGACAGCGCAGAGTCAGCCTTAAACTCCCGGAATAGATGCAGGGATAATCCCAGCAAATCAGTTGGCAGCTATGCCAGAGCGCCACCTGTCCGGTCACTGGAGCCCAGAATCCTTGCTGTCGGTCCAGGCACCTTTCCATGCACCAGGCCCATACATTACCTTTCATGGGGTACAGTGTAGCCCCATAACTCTCATGCACACAGGTAATGTATGGGCCTGGTGCAGGGAGAGCTGCCTTGGCTGACAGGAAGGATGCTGGGCTCTTATGACAGGACAGGTGGTGCTCTGGGTGTGAGGGCCCTGCACACTGTGGATGGGGCACTGCACATAAGGGCCTACCCAGATCGTCCCCATTATCCGACGACTTGGCTCCTGCTTCCTCCTGGTCGGCAGCCCGACAGGAAAAGATGTGATGTCACATTTGCAGGCGCCAACCACGTGAAGCATGGCACCGGCGCTGAATCAAGGAGGATTTCTCTGTCCTGCTCCTCCGTTCTGGAATTTAGTGCAGCCGCGGCAGAGAGGACCGCCATGAAGCATTTTGTTACGCGTACCCCCAGGGGTACGCATACCACAGTTTGGGAACCGCTGCTCTAGGATGAAGACCAAAACTGTCAACTTTTAAACATAAGGATTGTCAAACCAGGTTGGAGGCAATTTACTACTTTGCTTGTGGAGAAGTCAACTGCCTAAGTCAGGGGTCAGCAACTTAGGCCTTCATAGGTTTCCCACAAGGCTCAGCCAATCTATTGAGTAGCTGAGCATCGTGGTAGATGTAATTTCAGAACATCTGGAGGGTCAAGGTTGCTGAGCTCTGGCCTAAAGCCTTCGTTGCTTCTCATGATGGCATAGTCACAAGGAATGTGGAAAGTCAGTTTCCAAAGGTCATCTACATACATACAATCCTACATTTCACACCTAGCTTGAGTGTATGGGAAACCTTGACCCCACCCCAAACAGGCTTCACAACGTCTGTATTACTCTTGGTTTTATATACGATTTGCTGCTGGGTGTCTCCGCATGACTGGAATGCCATAATTTGGCCGATGTCTACCTGTCAACCAACTGGGTCTCATTCACTGCTGCCCCCCCCCCACTACTTTCTCTTTTTACCCCAATATAAAAGAAGTTTGTAAAGTTTAGAAAACGTTGGGGATGCCCATCTACCCCAAAGACAATATAGATTAGCAAAAGTGAATCAATCTGCACAGAATGATACTCAATTCAAATAGAAGGTCAAATGTTACATTTTAAAAAGCATTAAATGCTCTACTCCATGAAATTTAACCGACCACAAAGAATGTTATTTAGGCTCTTTCCTGTTAGAGTAATACAGAAATCGATTTGATTCATATTCAACTTTATCACCAGTTTTTGTCAAAGTGAGTATACCTTGGGATGGGTTCAGGAGATGCTTTGACGTTTACATTCAGAACATGACAAATTTGTAAAGTGCTCAGCTCAAACCAATAATTCCATATTTGTAGTAATAGGGTATTCCAAAGAGAAAGACAGATCTCTTCATCTGGCACTAAGATTATGTAGAAGGAAGATTGCAAAGAGCAAAAAGTTAAATACTCAAGACAATTCATTCATACTTTTGACAACTTCAATTATGTGCACGAGTGCTGAAAATTGCATCATTAACAGCTGGGTAAAACTTTGAAAAATAAGAGGTCCCTTAAAAAAAGGTTATTGCCTAGGTGCGGTTATTTTTTTAAAACTGGGCCTATAAACCATTAAAAAAAAAAAAAAAAAAAAAACACCATGTAAATACAGAATAGAGTTATTGAGTAAATATTTAAAAAATCAGTGTTCGGTTACCTTTCCTGGCCATTTGGCTATCCAGAGAGCAGGCAATTCGCCAAATCCTGTCGAATTGCCTGAACATACGGTGACTGTTCGGTCCCTGTTCGAGGGCAGTGAAATCCCCATGAAAAAGCACTGCTTCGGCTATTCAGAGAACACAAACCAGCAGTGAAAGGTTCCCGAATTGCCCTGCCATTCGGTGGTTTAATTCGGCAAATTTATTCAGGAGAATCCCATAGACTTCAATGTTAAAAATATTCCTGTTTTAATTCAATATCTAAAACCGTTCATTATAAAATTCTGCAGCAAAAAGTCTCTTTATTTATAGATTTTTTAGGATACTTTAAGCATTTTTCTGAATTTTTTAAAAAAAAATTAAAAGTCCGATTTTTTTTTTTTTTTTTCTTCAGTTTACTTATTTTTTTTGTAACAGCCCTCTTTATGATCATTCCCTGGACCTCCTGTGAAAATTTCAGACATTTTCGCTCAGTGGTTTCTTTGCAAACAGCGTTTCATTTTCCCAGATTCATACAAATGGTTTTTCTAATTTATTCACTGCCTCCTCTACGTCACAGCTGCTTCGGCTCTGTGTGATTCGGCTCCTTTTCGGCTCCTGTTCGGCTTTTTCGAAGGTTAATCCAGATGTTTTTGCTTGTTTTCAGCGTGCATTCGGTTAGTTTTCGTCGGGTTTGCGGCAGCTTTTCCCTGCAATTCGGGGACCCTGTGCTGTTTGCTGAATACACCGCAGTGTCACCGAAATGCAATCGGCAAAAGGAACCGAATTGAAGAGAACGAAAAGTAACCGAACGTGCGGTGATTTTTCGAATCTCTGGATAACCCTGATAGTGACTAATACTCAGCTTTGTCCTAACATTATCCAAACTCATTAGTTTGGATAAAAGGGAGTCTCTGAATTACAAGACGCAGTGTTATAAAAGTTAGTCTCTGCAGGTTGGGAACTAGGGAGGGAGGGAAGGGAAGTTCACTCCTCTGCCATTGCAGTTGTTGATGGGGATTCAGAAAACTGTAGTGCGTATTGCAATTTTGAAGCAATTTGTAATCATGCCTTGGAGATAGGGGGCAGTATGGAAGGAAATAGACCCTACTAGAATCCATAATGCTGATCAGATTTGCTATTATTCTTTGTACCACCCTGTTAATTAACAGGTCAAACTGTTAAAACCATCCGAATACGTAGAGATCCGGTCATTAGTTATAAACCTGATCGAAATCAGGGATATTTAGTGACCTTGTACCAAACATGGTTTTTCTCCATGATCAGAGGACATGGCAACAGGATAAGATATGCTGTCATAGAAGGCTATTCCCATCCTGGACATAAGTATGCCACCAAATAGGTCTTTGTCCAACTACTATTCCATCCCTTTACTTCCCTTTGCCACCAAGATGCTAAACCGATTTATCCCTGCACAGTGCAATGAATGGCTCTCCCAGGCCAACTAAAAATGTATTACTTTAAAGTCTTTCAGGTCACTCCATAATCCCCATTGTACCTTCCCGTATCCATCCCGCATACAGACCCCCTGCATCCCATTACTTCTTACACTTTGCTAAAGAATTTTACATGCCAAGGAATTGGTGACACAGGAAAAGAGGACTCTTCCATTTACCTCCATCATTCGATTAACAGACTTTGTTGCCTACATTTT